>OX336388.2:951426698-952650984 GCA_946902985.2 Meconema thalassinum | reverse complement strand
AATTAAATTATTCCTTAGTTGGTTGAAATGTAAGCAAACTGCTTCCTTATACATTTCTCTAGTGCGAAGTTCATAGAGAATTAATTGGTGCAATTCACACCTTTGGGAGAGGTGAAGGGCTTCTTGTCACGTTATGTTACAGCACGAGTTCTTGCATGCATGAAACCATGACCAGAGCGAGGCATACATAATGTTATTGGCGAGGAACACGATACATTACTAGTGACTTTATTACCCGTAAACAAAGGGACGCAGATACGGTGTGTGTTATTACAGTATGTGTGGTCTTGAAATGACAGATTTACGAAATGATTACAGGTCTTGCTTTACTTCCTACTAAATTAAAGTTTGAATTGAATTCCTTCCAAACGATGGTTGAAAAATGCATAATTCATTTTTTTACTTTGCCTCGCTATATTCCTTAAGATGACTTCAGTTGATATGCGTTCTCATACCATTTCTGGAAGTGGTTTACAAATCTTAAGGGGATACTTACAGTATATTATGTAATAGGCTGTGCTTTTGAATGCGTGCGTTCTGGATAGCCCAACATTTATGTAAATGTAGAAGATAATTCAACAATAGTACTCCCTAGAGAATTTTGAGTGCGTGACCAAGTCGACTGCAATAGAGCCAACTGTCGTGCAAGAGAGACAGTTGCTAAGTCATCGTGTAGCACGACGAACATTCACGAAGGCAACCGACGAACCCTGGCTTGGGAACAGCCACGTCCACGCCTAGGTTCAGTTACTGACATGTTACTAACAATTAGTTCGTTCAGTTCATTTTCCGCTCAACTGAAACCAAAAAAAGTGATTAGTAATGAGTGACTGTACTTCTGTTAGCTGAACTGCTATGCCCCAGATCGCGGGTTCAAACCCGGCCGAAGTCGTCGAATTTTTAAGAGCGTCAAAATCTTTCAGTATGGCTTCCTTCGGAGGGGAAAGAAAGGCATCGAGCCCATACCAAAGATTAATTGCATGTAAAAGAACCTACCACTAAAATTGGTACTGTATAGCTAAATTTGTAGGTAATATTTGGCGTGTTAGAAACGTTCTATCAGTTCCAACGTTCTCTGCTAGTTGTCAGTGGCGGTAGCATCTGGTATCCAAAGTTGGAACTACTTCAAATCGAACTTGCTGGAACTCGACGGGCATTCAATTAAAATACCCTGCTATTGCCATTGGCTGCAATTCATTAACCCAATACAAAACATCAAAATTATTTCTGAAAAGTAGTTCATTCGCGTCAGGTTATTCTCTAGCTATATTACAATAGTTGAAGAAATGCAGGAGAAAGTTAGTAGAATTCAGTACGTTTTATTGTTGCAATCGTAAGAAGTGGGGTGAATCACTGGACGTAAATTACCCAGGTCTGCATGGTATTGTGGTGAATTACAGAATACCTACGCAATTGTGATCGAAATTATTGTTCTCAATCCGAAAATGGTGTCAGGTTTTAGTATCACATCATATTTAGGCTCATTTTTCTTTTTAGTTTTACAATCAAAATACTAGTTTTTCACTATTGCCTATTAACCAGATGTGATGGGGATGGACAGAATGCACTTTCGAATTCAGAAGAGCGAAGTTTTTCAATCACAACTATTTTCGTTTTGTACCATAGAACTTGTCTTCTGCTTTTTTAGGCCTGTGTTATCACTTCAAAACTGTTGTTACATTAATCAGAAATCCAACTTGGTTTGCCGTAAAGAGGTAGGAGGCAAGACCACTACAATATCACGACCTCCAGAAATTATGGATCTACAGTAGATAGTCGACATTACATACAGAGAAGTCTGGTATTACGTATGAGTAGTGGAGTGTTGTAGGTTCTGAGTCACAGCCTACTTTCCTGGTGACGTCACATACTAACCTGCCATACATTCAGGGGCAAAGCCGATATCTCTCGAACGCATGGTCGGATTTTAACGAATGAGGTGTCGTTGGACTCGACCTGACGGGGGGCTTTGCTAAGGACCACTCATTTCAACCCTAAAATAAAACCTACCCCTACTAGGGGGGTGAAATTGTAATTTGTTAGTAAAAGTTGTTTTCCGTTTGATATATATAAGCATGCCAATCTTATATATTAAAAATATTTATGAAATATTAAGCCAGTCCGTCCGGTCATTCTATCCGGTCGATTTCCTTCATTCTTTTTTTAAATGAATGTTATTAATGCACAGATTTGTTATCAAGTATTACAAATCATTTGCGTTCCGCCTTTCTCTAATTATTTGATTTTTCAATTTTTTCCTACTCTTTATCTCTTTGAACCAATAATATATTTGGTTCTAATTGAGGTACGCAAGTCGTTTTGGAGTAAGAACACTCAGTGACGCAAGCGCTTTCATTTGAGCTGTTAACTATTCAAATCGGATGATTCTGAGGAAGGGTATGAGTGAACATTCGATATTACAGAGGTGGCCAAATTATTAGACTAAAGCTTGCAAAATAACATATTGAATTTTTCTGGCTAGCCTTACAAATGAAAATTAAACATGCATGTGCCTCATTACTTTGTATGCATTCCTTTGTTGGAAATAAGCATTTTCATCCTTTTGGGCATACTTTTAATGAGTGTTTGGCAATTGTTTTTGATGTCATTGTCATGGTGCCAAATCCGTACCAAAGTTTCAATCAGACCAATTTTTGTTGTAAAAGTGGTTTTCTTGATTTTCTTCTTGACAATAGCCCACTAATTTCAACGAGGTTCATGTCCAGGCTATTTCTGGGCCACGGAAGCACAGAAATGTTTTTATCACTGAGGAATTGAGCCCCTTTCTTGGCCGCATGACAGGGAACACCATCATGCATGAAGACACAAGGATTTTCTCCAAACCAATCTCTTATCTGAGGTAAGAGACGCTTCTCAGGGACGTTTATATATTGGTCCTGCATCATGGTACCCTTGACAATATATAATCTTCCGGTTCCGTAAACAGACATCATACTCCAGACCATAACTTTTATTGGATATTTTACTGTCTGTTGTATGCACTGGTGATGAAACTCTTCTTCTGGCCTCCTACGAACATACCGACTCGTTTTTTCACTTACTTCAAATATAGATTCATCACTGAAGCAATCATAGGGTCAAATTTTCATTTTAGTAGTGCATTGGCGGCATTATTACAATCAATCAAGGAACAATAATAACAACAATTTTTTAAAGTTTCCAGTGAACATTGCTAAATCTATGATAAGAGTAGTTAATGTTTGAAAAACTATTATTTTGATGTTACATGTACCTTCCAGTCATCTGTATAGCAAACTTGTAGGCCCTTTGCCCTTTCCAATCTCTTTTTTTGCCAAAACTGGAGTGATCATTGCTTTTCTTCTGGGTCGTCTAGATTTTAATCCACTATTGTACAATGTTCTTCTTACAGTACTTGCAGATATATCTATGCCACTACTCTTCAAATTATTTCTTAGTTCACTGCTAGTATCTGAGCGATGGTTTCGTGAAATTGACATCAGTTTTCGTACAACTCTAGGGCTTAATTTACTTATCCGACCACGTTTTTCTTTTTGTTGTGACTGGCAAACTTCACGGTTTTCTTCCATTTTCTTACTTCTACTTACTGATTACTGTGCAAAATTAAGTCGTGTTGCTGTCTCCTGCTGTGAGCAGTATCCTTCAGTAAGCAATGCTCTTGTTATCCCAATTTTTCTTGAGGACATAACACTTTTTCCTCCCCATAAACATAAAATTCCCTTGATAGGTCGATGTTATGCACTGCCTTCTAATCACGTCGCAAATATAGGATTAAATATGTCAGCATAAAGCACCGAAGCTCTGCTGATGGTATTAAGTGAAAATAGTAACTAAACAGTCACTAAATTCTTGGTAAATTTCAAACAAACAACAACATGTGCACAGAAATAAATAGTTCCTTGAGACAGCAGGCAATTATTTGTAACCGTTTTGCCAAACTATGAGACAGAAAATCCTAAAATCATTATGCAAATGTCGCTTTATCATTGTAACAACACCAGTGTCAATTACCATAGAAAAACCAATAAATTTGAACTCAGCAAAATTGAGTAATGCATTTTCAGACCTTTAGTCTAATAATTTGGCCACCTCTGTACATCCAATTTTTTCAACAATTTTTCTCATTGTAGCAATCATATCTTTGGTTCTAATTGAGTTACTCTGTTCGTTTTGGTCTAAGAGCACTCAGTGGATCATGTTCTATGTTTTGAGTTATTAAATATTTAAATTGGTTGATTCTGAGGAATGGTATGAGTGCCGAAGCGAATATTAGCAATATTTATGAAAACTTAACCGAATCCATCCGGCCATTCTATCCGGTCGATTTCCTTAATTCCTTTTTTAATTAAAAGGTATTCATGCACGGATTTGTTATCAAGTATTACAAATCACTTAACTTCCGCCTTACTCAAATTATTTGATTTCTTGAACTTTTTCCAACTCTTTTTTCTCATTGAAGCAATCATCTTATCTTAAATATTAAAATATTTATGAAATCTTAAGGCAGTCCGTCCGGCCATTTGATCCGGTCGATTTGCTTCATTCTTTTTAAAATGAAAGGTATTAATGCACAGATTTGTTATCAAGTATTACAAATCACTTACGTTCCGCCTTTCTCAAATTATTTGATTTTTTGAACTTTTTCCAACTCTTTATCTCTTTGAAGCAATCATATCTTTGGTTCTAATTGAGGTACGCAAGTCGTTTTGATCTAAGAACACTCAGTGACGCAAGCGCTTTCATTTGAGCTGTTAACTATTCAAATCGGATGATTCTGAGGAACGTTATGAGTGAACAGCCGATAAAACATCTCATTTTTTCAACATTTTTTAGCTTATTTCCAATTTTGAAAAAATAGGCTTATGAGATCACCTTTTGTCCGTGTGTGTGCGTGTGTGTGTGTGTGTGTGTGAGGTGCGTGTGTGTGTGTCCCTAATAAAATCTAAACGGCTGGAGCGATTTCAATGAAACTCGGTAAGTTCATAGTGCTATTCCCAGCGACCTCGACCGTGCCCTTCAAATTTTGTTACGTCTCACCAATCCAACATGGCGGCTGTGCGAAATATTTCACTAGCATTCAATATCTCCGAAACTATTACCGATATCACCCTGAAATTGTTTACGGTGATAAAGGGCACTACTAGAAGTTCACACATGAGACTTTCAAAAACCTGGTGACTACAAAACCAACATGGCGGCCAAGCGAATTTGGGACTTTTAAATAGACTTTTCTCGCGATTTAACTATCCAAACCTAATGAAACTTAGTATAGCAATTGTTTATGCACATTGTAATGCACAGGAGTCTAATTTAGTTCAATTGTTTACATAACCTCAAAATGGCGGCTGTGCGAAATATTTCACTGACATTCTATATCTCCCAAACTATGACAGATATCACCCTGCAATTTTGTAAGGTGATAAATGGTACTGATACAAGTTTTCCTATGTATATTTCATAAATCTGTAAAGCACAAAACGAACATGGCGACCAAGCGAATTTGAAATAATTTAATAGACTTTTCTCGTGATTTAACTCTCTGAGCGCAGTGAAATGTGGTAGAGTAAATGATTTTGCAGATTGTAATGCACTGCCATCTAATTTAATTCAATTGTTTGCATAACCTCAAGATGGCGGCTGTGCGAAATTTTAAAATTAAGTTTTTATTTCTTGTGTCGTAATCATGCGATCGAAGTGAAAGTTTGAATAATGAACCTAGGCAATACTTGTCCTTGAATGGTACATAACTCTATGGCCTATACATATAACAATCCAAAATGGCGAGCATCCGAAATATTTAGACGGTTCTCAATATCTACGAATCTTTTACAGCAACCAAACTGAAAATTTTTTTGTTCATAGAGACTATGCCTATGGGACTTTCATTAACCTGGTGAGCACAAATCCAACATGATGGCGACGCGAATTATAAATATTTAAATGGACGTTTCTCGCGAATTAACTATCCGAGTTCCGTGAAACGTTGCACGTTAAATGCTTATACTAATGTTGATCCACTGGCATCTAATTTATTTCAATTGTTTGCATAATCACAAGAAGGCTGCTGGGCGTAATTTTAAAATCTCGTTTTTAGCCTACTTTTCACATTTTGCAAAAGTGAGGAAAAAGTAGACTTATGAGATCGATCCGGGAAAATGTGTGTCTGTCTGTCTGTCTGTCTGTCTGTCCTTCTGTCTGTCTGTCTGGCTGTGTGTGTGTCCCCCCCTATCAACTCCTAAACGGCTGCAGCAATCAAAACCAAATTTAGTATGAGTAAAGATGTGTACCGGAATATCTCACGTCCATATTTGAAAATGATGTCAGTGCTACCAACTGCTGAAAAAAACGCACTAGAAATTTGAGCTCCATGTTGGATATCTCGCAAGGTATGCATGGGAGCTATTCCAAAATTGGTACACATGCAGATAATACTATTTCAGTTTAATTTCCAGGAGGCCAACAATGACAGTGTTGCCAAAATAATTTTAAGCCTTCTGATATGTCCAATGTTTAAATGCATATAACTTCTACACTATCAATTGGATTTCAACCAAATTTTGTATGTAATATCTGTACATAAACTGATATGATTGAGCGTATTCTTAAGAGCCACCAGGGCTGCCAACTGTAAATAATTGCTCTCTCTATTTTTTTTATCCAAGTACCAATATATCAGAAAGTATGCATGCCAACAGCTTTAAACTATGCACACTTATATTCTGACATTTTAGATTAATTTGGAGTAACTTATATACGTCAGTTCTACCAACATGATTATAAGCCTGCTGATAGTACCAATTTTTAAATACATGTAACTTCTATACTATCAGTTGGATTTCAACCAAATTTCGTATGTACTATGTGTACCATAACAGATATGACTGTAAGTATTGTTAAGATCAATCAGGGCTGCCAACTGTTAATAAATGCTGTCCATATTTTTTACCCTAATATCAATATATCAGAAAGTATGCAAGCCAACAGCTCTATACTTTGCACACGTATAGCACCTGACATTGTAGATTAATTTGGAGTAATTAATAAAAGGCAGTGCTGCCAACATGATTCTATGCCTGCTGATATGTCCAATTTTAAAATACATGTAACTTCTATACTAACAAATGGATTTCATCCAAAATTGGCACAACAAGATATCATAATATTTCAGATTATTTCTGACCAGCACACGCATGGTATTGTTGGCAACATGCTTTTACGCGTGCTGATAAATCCAGTGTCTAACTGCGTGTAACGTCCATTGTACTTCAACCTAATTTTGTATTCTGTACCTTAAGAGATGGAACTAAGAATATATTCAGTCACCAGGGCTGCCAACTGTAGTGCTCTATTAGGCTACATTATACCAGGCATATTTTGAACTAATTTGACATTTCGATATTACCAACTTAATTTTGTTATTATTCTAGATAGGTTCATATACTGTAGAATAATCATTGGCATGAAAAGTAGGCTGTATAGTTCTTCACGGAACTTCTTGTTACTTCTTGTGTTCTAATCATGCGATTGAAGTTTGAATACCACACGTACACAATAATCTTAATTTAATAGTACAAAAATAAAAATCCAACCTGGCGACCATCTGAAATATTTAGACGGTTCTCAATATCTACGAATCTGTTACAGAAATTAAACTGAAATTTTGTATGTTGATAGAGGCAATTAACATGAGCTGGATATATGAAAATAGGCTGTATAGTTCTTCACGGAACTACTTGTTCTCATTGTAGCAATCATATCTTTGGTTCTAATTGAGTTACATAGTTCGTTTTAGTCTAAGAACACTCGGTGGATCACGCTCTTTCAATCGAGCTCTTAACTATTCAAATCGGCTGATTATGAAGAATGTTATGAGTGGACATTTAATATTAATTCTAATAGGGTAGTGTCAGATCTACTTCCAGGAACTTCTGGAATTTACACAAATGTGAATACATTGGTAACTGAAGAAGAAAATTTAAGTTTTGCATTTTCCCACTGAATTTTTGAACTGGCTTGAGACGAGTGGTCTACTTCCGCATGTGCTGATTTTGAAAGAAGGTACTATTGCAATGTTCCTTAGGAGTTTCAATGCAACTAAGATATGACTGAACGGGACGAGGCTTATAGTTAGAAAAATGTACGACAATATCTTAGATTTCTAAGTTCTAACTGGTGTGAATAGTGGTGAGCGAATACTGCTGCCTCGCGTAGATTGTCACCATCTGACACTAGAATGACGGCAATTTCCTATTAAACTAGCGTTTTGTATTACAATCAACAATGCGCAGTGTCAAACGCTGTAACGGGTTGGAATCTACTTGCCTGATCCAGTTTTAGGCCATGGAATGTTGTATGTTGCCTTATCCGGAGGAAAATCATTTTAAGATGTAAAAGTAGAAATTAAACCTAAGGGTCGACGCACAGCGAACATTGTATGGAAGGAAGTATTGTGAAATAAAGGTTATAAACTATTACATAATGTCGTAATTTTTTAATTCCAATACTGAAAGATAATGCTGCAGAGCAGCACGGGCACCCTAGTGCTTATATGAAATTAAACGTTTTTGCACAAGAAAAACATACAATCGGGTCAACGCCATAATGAATTAAATTTTTGTTTTTCGTTTTTTACGCATGCGCACTTGGGGATTTTGTAACAGGGTGGGCTTTTTAAATAATTATTTATAATTGAGTTTTTTTATATTTATTAAGAACCAAAAATCTAATAGGTCATCCGCTGTTTAGTATCTCGCTAACCAATAATCGGATTTAAACATATGGGGTGTCGTAGGACTCGTGGTGAACTCCCCTTTTCTATGGACGGGGTATATGCGCCCCCTAATAAAAACTACCCTTACCCGGGGGTGAATTAATAATTTTTTGTATGCATACGAACTTGGCGGCTTTTGTAAAAGAGTGGGCATTTTAAATGAATATTTATAAATGAGTTTTTTTAATATTTATTAAGAACCAAAAAAACTAATAGGTCATCCGATTTTTAGTATAGCGCTAACCAATAATCGGATTTAAACATATTGGGAGTCGTAGGACGCGTGGTGAACTCCCATTTTCTATGGATAGGGTATATGCACCCCCAAATAAAAACTACCCTTACCCAGGGGTGAAATAATATTTTTAGCCTACTTTTCACATTTTGCAAAAATGAGGAAAAAGTAGTCTTATGAGATCGATCCGGAAAAATGTGTGTCAGTCTGTCTGTCTGTCTGTCTGTCCTTCTGTCTGTCTGTCTGGCTGTGTGTGTGTCCCCCCTATCAACTCCTAAACGGCTGCAGCAATCAAAACCAAATTTAGTATGAGTAAAGATGTGCACCGGAATAGCTCACGTCCATATTTGAAAATGATGTCAGTGCTACCAACTGCTGAAAAAACGCACTAGAAATTTGAGCTCCATGTTCGATATTTTGCAAGGTACGCATGGGAGCTATTCCAAAATTGGCACACATGTAGATAATACTATTTCAGTTTAATTTCCAGGAGGCCAACCATGACAGTGTTGCCAAAATAATTTTAAGCCTTCTGATATGTCCAATGTTTAAATGCATATAACTTCTACACTATCAACTGGATTTCAACCAAATTTTGTATGTAATATCTGTACATAAACAGATATGACTGAGCGTATTCTTAAGAGCAACCAGGGCTGCCAACTGTTAATAATTGCTCTCTCTATTTTTTATCCAAATACCAATATATCAGAAAGTATGCAAGCCAACAGCTTTAAACTATGCACACGTATATTCTGACATTTTAGATTAATTTGGAGTAACTTATATACGTCAGTTCTACCAACATGATTATAAGCCTGCTGATAGTACAAATTTTTAAATACATGTAACTTCTATACTCTCAGTTGGATTTCAACCAAATTTCGTATGTGCAATGTGTACCATAACAGATATGACTATAAGTATTGTTAAGAGCAATCAGGGCTGCCAACTGTTAATAAATGCTGTCTATATTCTTTTACCCTAATATCAATATATCAGAAAGTATGCAAGCCAACAGCTCTATACTTTGCACACGTATAGCACCTGACATTCTAGATTAATTTGGAGTAATTAATACAAGGCGGTGCTGCCAACATGATTCTATGCCTGCTGATATGTCCAATTTTGAAATACATGTAACTTCTATACTAACAAATGGATTTCATCCAAAATTGGCACAACAAGATATCATAATAATTCAGATTATTTCTGACCAGCACACGCATGGTATTGTTGGCAACATGCTTCTACGCGTGCTGATAGATCCAGTGTCTAACTGCATGTAACGTCCATTGGACTTCAACCAAATTTTGTATTCTGTACCTTAAGAGGTGGAACTAAGAATATATTCAGTCACCAGGGCTGCCAACTGTAGTGCTCTATTAGGCTACATTATACCAGGTATATTTTGAACTAATTAGATATTTCGATATTACCAACTTAATTTCGTCATTATTCTAGATAGGTTCATATATTGTAGAATAATCATTGGCATGAAACGTAGGCTGTATAGTTCTTCACGGAACTTCTTGTTTTTGTATTCATACGAACTTGGCGGCTTTTGTAAAAGAGCGGTCTTTTTAAATGATTATTTATAAATGAGGTTTTTTAAATATTTATTAAGAACCAAAAAACTAATAGGTCATCCGTTTTTTGGGACCTCGCCAACTTAAATTGGCCTTTTGTAAGAGAGCGGGCTTTTTAAATTATTATTTATAGATGAAAAATGAAAAACCTCAGCCTGCTTCCAGTCTCCGACCGGGTCAGGAATGGAATGAATGAGGCCCCCATCTAGCGGCGAGGATATGAACTGTGCCGGCTGCCGAGGCCTGACGCACTCCTCTGGGGCAATGATTAAATGAATGACAGATGAAATGAAATGAAATGAAATGATAGTGGAGAGTGTTGCTGGAATGAAATTTTGACAGGGAAAACCGGACTACCCGGAGAAAAACCTGTCTGCCTCCGTTTTGTCCAGCACAGATCTCACATGGAGTGACCGGGATTTGAACCATGGACCCAGCGGTGAGAGGCCGGCGTGCTGCCGCCTGAGCCACGGAGGCTTATATTTATAGATGAGTTTTTTTAATATTTATTAAGAACCAAAAACTAATAGGCCATCCGCTTTTTAGTATCTCGCTAACCAATAATTAGATTTAAAACATATGGGGTGACGTAGGACTCGTGGTGACCCTTACTCAGGGGTAAATAATAATTTTTGTATGTATGCACACTGACGGATTTTGTCAAAAGGGTCTAACTTCAGTTTTGTTAATATTTTCTGAAACCCTGACGGGATTTTGCCATAGGCAGCATCCTAGACCTTGGGGTGACGCCCCGTTTTTGAATGTATGATTCATTTTTGTCAAAAGAGCCAAATTACACTTTTGTTAATATCTCGCAATCCAATCATACTAGGGTCTTGTATGAGGGGTCCTAGCACTTGGGCCGACGTCCCCCTTTACGGGGTGAAACTACCCCCCACCCAAAAAAATTGAAAATTCAATATCTTTGAAACTAAGGACCCTAAAATTAGGCGTGATAGCTTTAAAAATAGTTGATGATATAGACTTTTACCTAGATTGGTCATTTCACCCCTAAAACAGTAAATAGTCATGTTATGGGGGAAAAAAGTGTTAAACACTTAATAATGATAAATGAACCTAAGATCTTTTGTTTTTGATTAAAAAATAGCAGGAGCTGGAAACTACCCCAAAATTGAAAAAATCATATCTTGGAAACTAAGATCCGTAAAATTAAGTGTGATGGCTTAAAAAATTGGTCATGAAATAGGCTTTTATCTGGATAGATCATTTTACCCCTAAACAGAAAATAGTGATTTTACAGGAGGGGGGGAGGTGTTAAACGTGTACAAATGATAATTGAACCTGAGATCTTTTTGTTTTTCCATGAAAAATAGTAGGACGGTAAAAAATACCCCCCAAATTGAAAAAAATCTATATCTTGCAAACGAAGAACTCTAAAATTAGGTGTGATAGTTGAAAAAAAAAAGATGGCACATGCTTTTACCTTGATAGGTTATTTGACGCCTAAAACAGGAAAATAGTCTTGTTACAGTGGAAAGAGGTATTAAACACCTCAAAAGCATTTGCGTTTTGTGAAACCATGCTTTAATGGACATGTGTATGGATTATTATTATTATTATTATTATTATTGTTAGGTAATTATGGATTAATGTGTGTATAGATAACTAACCAGTGGGGAGCGTGATGGCGCAGTGGCTTATCTGCTCGTCTGTAGCCGGACGGCTGGGTTTCAAATCCCGATGACAGCGGGGTGGAATTTTCACATGAAAAATCACGTGGCGTCAGGAAGGGCATTCGGCCTTAAATCCCAAGCCAAAACCAAAATGAGCCTGGTTGGCTCCGGCGACTCCAAATAATAGGGAAAATCCGAAGAAAGAAAAGAAGAAGAAGAAGAAAGGTAACTAACCAGTGATAGTAAACATTTGTTTGAGGTGTTGAAGAAGTCAGTATGGCCAACCCTTTGCCATGGTTCACGAATTGACCCAAATACGTTTTACCTGTCAACACTCTGTGTACCCTGTTGCAGCCTTTAGACAAAATTGAACCCTGTGGTGACAGTGAAGTTATATTAATGATGCTTTTTAAACAAACATACGCTTCCATACTACCGCTGGGTTGAATTTCCACAGAGACAATGGCTTTTGTTTGTGTAGTGAGCCCTGGTGGTAACAGCACGCCGATCTTGTCAGCAAGTTTCATATTACTCATCTGCTTGATAGTGGACGTGCTCTGCACCGTGTTAACATACAGTACATGACTAGATAATTGTTAGGTAAAGGTTGACAAAGGCTTAGTTAACCTTATTGCAACCTTAAAATGAATTTCTTGGTATAGTTGGGTTGGAAGCCAAGACCTTAGGGTTGTCAACCAAGTATGTTAACCACTACACTGTGAGATGGTCAAATAATAATGTAACAGAACATATTGAAAAGTTTTCTATAGTTTGACGAATTGACTAAGAGCCATACCATGAGAGGTGTAGGTAATTGAAATTGAATCCTTAGCTGATGACCCTACTACATGTAAGCTATAGCGATTCCCGCCTGTAAGCTATCATGTTAGAAAAAGATATTAATGGCTTGTTTTAAAAGGAGAATAATTGTGTTTTCTGTGAAACACAAATCTGAATTTAAAAATAGTTTATGTCCTACATGATGTTTGAACTCTTTTTTATTTATACCTTAGACAAACGCTAACATAGTTGTAATTCAGAAGCCATGGCCGCCTCCTTTCCAATCCTACACCGTACACTGAAGTTAAAATGAATAATGATCACGTTGCAGACAGCCAGTTTCAAAGCCATGAGAAATAAGTGAACAAAGTATAAAATTCATGAGCCAGTGAGGAATTCAACATGATGTCCTTTGGACAAAAGAGAAGCGTTCTATAAACTTAACCACAAAGCTGTGACAACGACCCCCAATGGTTTGGATCATCATAAAGATGAAAATTAAATCTAAGCTACAACTAAAATTAACTACACACTTATATACTAAAAAAGAAATGGAAAACAAAAGGACAGTAGGCCAAATAAAGGACAGAAGGAATAAAAAAGGCCCTCAACCCTCAAGAATGTGGATTGAGGGAGTTGGAAGGAAGGAGAGCCATGAATGGCTGATAGAAAAGTAAAATAGGAGGGGCTCTGCCACAGAGGTAAAGGATAAAGAGGAGGAAAACTGTACTCAGCTGAGAAATCCCTTGGGGTCGCCAACTCCCAAACTGATCAGCCGTAAGCCCCTTAAGGTTGTAGCCATATGCAGAGTGCACCACAAGTGGTAGGGCTATATACACCCTACCTTCTTGAGAGGCTTGAGCAAAAGACAGTAAATAACATGAAAATAAAAAGAAGGCTACCTCCTCACACAAGTAGGATATCAGAAAAAATAAATAAACAAGAGCCAATTAAGTTGCAAAAGGAAGAGACTCCCTAGGCCTCGGATACCCTAATAATGTCGGGGTCGGTAAAGGACAAGAGTTGAGCAAGTGTGGTCGACAGGAAAGAAGACAGAGAGGAGCCTAGCACAAGTTAGTGGAACCAATGACGGACTCAGCTGGGACTTCGTGATCGTCAACCTACATGACACTAGATATGACTCCCAGGGGTGGAATTAAAAACCTCTTTTGTTCTATATCACTGGCTTTAGGCTGGTAACACATGCTATGCCTTTATAATGCAATACTGGTCCTAGGGTATGCAAAATTGTATTAGATACTCAGCTAATAATAGTGTGCATGACCATTATTATTTTCCCTAAGTATAGTAAATGGGACTGATAGCCATGATTTCCAAGCCCCTAAGTAAGACAAAAACAAATTATTTTCATTTTTCCAATAAGTTGGGGTGAGGTGATGTGAGTTTTCTATACGTCAAACAGATGTGGTTTCCCACTTCTACTCCAGGCAAATGCACATTTGATGTTAAGGATAGTGAAATGGTTTGCAACTGTCCAATGCTAGAACCTGATTAGTGGCTTTTAAAAATGGAATGGAATGGAGTACACTTCCCCCAAAACCAACAGGAGGAATGTTCGATTCCCCGCAACAGCCATTCCTAAAGTCAATATAAATGGCTATGCACTTCAGGTCATGACGGTCTCCTCTCTCCAATCCTACCCCTTGGTGGTGAAAGGCACATTCTAATACAACCGTAATAGGGACAGGTTATCTCTTAAATACCTAACTATCCCCAGGTTTACCTTGAATTTTTCTAAAATCCGCTAAATTTTCCGCAAATTGACCAAATAACACAAAATTCCAGCAACATTCAACAAATGACTACCAGATTTATTGAAAATCCATTCATTTACGTAAGAATGGTTCAAACTACCTCAAATTCATATAAAATTAACCGAATATAGATGAAAATTCAGTAAAATTTACCAAACCTACATAAAGTGGGCTACAAACCATGAAATATATCCATTTTTTTGTAAATTCACTAGATGTACTCGAAAATTTCATAATATTGCCTTTACATGTATGCTTTTTTGTTGTTGTTTCGTTTACCACACTCCCTGCAGACAAATACCTCAACATGACTTTCTCCTAGGCTAGGAGCTCCACATTTGACATGATAGCTGAGTTTCATCTTCCATAATCTTGTCTCTGAGTTGGGTGTCAGGAAAAGGCATCCAGCAGTAAAAACCACACCCTCACATAGACTTTCATAACCTCTTACGATGAGGTTCCTAACACTAACGACATTGAATGATTGAACAGTTTCCTTTTCACAATTCCTGTCTATACTTTCCTCTTTAAGGTTGCAAGATACTTGCAAGATTCCTAAAATGTAATTAAATTTAATAAATACCTTAAGATGGTTTGATTTGTTTAATGACAATGGTGTTGATGATTGATATTGAACCCTTATTAATCTGTCGATGAATAAGCCTTCATGATTTTATTATTATTATTACTGATGCCCAGGCAGTACATGTTGAAATTGACAAAGGGAAGGCAAGGTAGTGTGTTGCAACTATTACAACAGAAGCAGCTTGGTAGTTATTCCTGACGACGACCGGTTAAGCCAAGTTCAAGGACAAATTCTGTACCAACGCGCACCTAAATTGGAGTCATTATTGGAGTGTCATGAGTAAAGTTTCAACCGATCCAGGTTTGAATCAGCCAATCAGAAGAGACGACGCCAAAGCCACGCGGTGAATTGCGTACCCTGGAAAAAGGCGCGGAAACGCTTATCTAAAGAACCACCGATCCGAATTAATTCCGCATAAGTGCATTGAGACATCTGGATAAAATGAAAAAGATTGATATTAGTCCCAAGTTTGTGAGGTAAAAACTCCAGATTATTTTTACAAATTCTCCCCACCCTACCTCATTCTGTCAGTATCCAATAAATTGATCGGTGATGAGCTGTTTAGGACACAACATTATTGAGCTCTGGTGAGCAACGTTCACATCAGTCTGCGTCACGATTTTTCAAGCTCTAATGAGCATACTTCGCTAACATTTCATTTTGTGCTCAAGGAAGCAGAGCTCACGTTTAGCAGTGGAGATCTCTAGGCGAGATAAGTGCTGCACGATAGACATGTTTAAGACTTGTTTTCAAGCCAGTTGCGATGAGTTTGAAGTGTGTAATTTTATGTAAATTTTGTATTATATTTTTGAGTGATATTTGTGCGTGTGTTAAGCAAATGTTGAGATAGGGCAAGTCTTCGATCAGTAATCGCATAGGACATTCTTGTGAGTGAAAGTAGTAGCTCGCAGCGATTCTAGCTAGGCATATTAATAACATTGAACATATCTGTCCAAGAAACTACGCCAAGATGTCTGATGTATGGTCGTGTGAAGGAATGATGTGCATCGCCTCTACAATTACGTCGACGATGGAGGGCTAGATTTCCCGTAGGGAAATGCACCGGGACGGAGGTTAAGTTCTGCAAGCTGAAACGGTGATGTACAAACATTGATTTACTCAATATGTAGTTAGATAAGGCGCGGGAACTTTGTAAATATTTCATTCTTGTTTTTCATGTGTTGAGATTTTTTCTTGTGTGCCGACACTATTATCTTTAAATGTACGTTGGCGCGTGGCCATATTTGTTTGTTGTATATTTTTCTTTGGAGTCATATTTAGTGTACACGGCGTGTGTATTTGATTTTATCCATGCGAATGCGAAACTCGTTACATTCGATAAGTGGTGCTTTATTAAAGTTCATTTTTTTAGGAAAAGGGAGGTAATTATTGTAAGATGTTTTATGAACAGGTTTTTATTCATACTAGGGTTGCCGAGCGCAACAAATTAAGATGTAACTGTAGAACACCTTAGTTCTAAATTTTTTAGATTTTTTTTGAGTCCTTTTCAGGTTCTTTAGTCACGGACTAGATTGGGAGCGCAAGCTGGTGGAAAATATTTATGTCATTTATTTCAGGTTTCTGTCAAACCCATACGTGTGATTCTGTGTGTGTTCTTGTGTCAGGTGTGTGTATTGATTCTTCGAGATGAGGGGTAGGTGGTGCTACCGCACTCATATTGTTGTTGTTGTATTTTTGTTGGAAAGGCAGAGTGCTCTTGGAGGCTACTGTACCTTGTCCAGTGCTGATTCTTGGATTTCCTAGAGGAAATTCTGAGATATTTTATTCTGACACACACACGTATATTATGTGCTTTGGGAGCACGCTTCTTCGAGACTCGAAGCCATGCCACGGCAGGTCGAGGTTATTGACACGTGGGTTGACAGATGTGCAGATTTCCACTTAGCGCCCGTCTAGGTCTGGTGACTCATTTTTAGGCAGTCCAGCTGACCGACTGACCCCTATAAGCTATCATTAGCAAACCTGTTCTTTTGTGATGGTCATTGGACCATAATTAATTGGGGAGTTCGCCATGTCTGTTACGAATTATCGCATATCGTATGAATGGAATATTGTTTTAATGATTTAAATGTTGGCTTTGAGCCTAGTGATTTTCTATGACTCATTTCATGTTAGTTTGTCTGTTGTGACACCTTGTGGTGTAGTTGTATTTACTTGTAAAAATGACAAGCGGTCATATGTGTTTTCTTTGTTAGTCACGTGTTAATTTACTTGTATTGATTTTGAAAAGTCCTAAGTTTAGGCATTAATGTTTTTGCTACGGCAGTTCTTGATTCCAATGTCATGCGGAAATTATTTGTTGTTTTATTTAGTGAAGGAAGTGTCGGTTTAATTTAAGTTGTGTATAGTTGGTTCCCCGCGTCTGTCTAGCTCTAGACAATGCAGATTCGTCCTCTGAAGGTTTACCGGATGGTGACGAATCTCGCATTTATTTGTACTCATCGTTAAGCATGTAGAACAGCCGCACACGTACACAATGTCATTGAAGTATTTGGGACATTTGGTCCAGTTTACAATCTCTCCTGAGATTAGCCCTAGTTATGGCAAGTAATTAATTCAAGTGGGAGTCATTTGGGAGATCTTGTTTGTTTATTTTATTTGTAAATAGTTGATCTGTTATTAAATTCGTTTGTTTTAACCCTGGTATTCAATTCTTCCTGCATGTTATTTTGTTATGTGTTACCCTGCATGTTATAGAAGTGCTTTAACAACAACTTACGAAATGGACTGTTACACCCCCCGAAACTGAGTCTCATAACCTTCTTTGCAAGGGTTCAATATATACGTTAAGACTAATTTTTTGGTGTTGACTAGACTTGAAATAAGAATTGACTAACCAAACATGAGTTACCTATGAGGGAAACATTTTAGCCCACTATGTTGGTTATTGACCAGTGAGTACAGTTGTAGAAAGCTGTTTATTATTTTTTGAAATCATACAACAGAGGCTTAATCCTATAGACAAACCGTGTGACCATGTTTGTTAAGCATGACATTATACCAGAGACAATGAGGATACTTATGTAGAGCTTACCAAAAATAATGTTGTGTAACAGTAAATGCTAGTAAACAAACAGTTATGCAGTACTAAAAAAATCATCATACAATACCAGAGAGAGCGCTTCTAAAAGTATTGATGCGTAACATGTTTCCACTCGCTTGCTATATATTTTTCTGCGTGGGTATGATTCTCAAGAAATGAAATGCAAATGGAACTGAAATGCAACACAAACAAACAATGAGCGCACGTGGTGACTAAGATTGATAACATGACGTACTGCCGGTTATGTAGCTATGTGGAATGTTTATCACATATACAAAAAAAAAACATCAACAACCCCTCACACTATCCAGCCCATGATGGGCTAAGGCCGACAAAGCGACCGCTGCCCAACCATTTGGCCTGCAGATATTGAGGTGAAGCGTGATCAGCGCGTCGGGTCCCCTCGGCCGTTAATCTTGGTATTCGTGACCGGCGCGCTGTCCTCACGAGGCTGAGTGCACCCCGTTCCAACCCTCACGTCAGTTTTAAAAACCTTGACGGAGCCGGGGATCGAACCCGGAGCCTCCGGGTGAGAGGCAGGAGACTTACCCCAACACCATGGGGCCGGCTTTATCACATATGGTTTACTTTAAGGTTTGGAGATCCCATTAAAGATATTCCTACAATAAATGATCTTGAAATGGTCATTCTTTTGTGTGAAAATATGTATTATATGATTCTTAATGAAAACAATTATGATTTATTAAATGTTTATACGTTTACTATATTCTTATTTAATGTAAGCACTCGAGGCACTATCGACCAAAATATGGCGCTATCAGGAATATATATTGCATACTTGAAGGTTCGATGATCCCATTAAAGGTATTCCTACAATAAATGATTTTTATGTTGTCGTTCTATGGCGTGAGAATATTTAATATATGATATTTGCTAACAGGATTTACCACTGGAATTATTTTACAAGTACTTTTTTTAATGACCAACAGAGTTCACTGTTAAGAAGGTAGAGCCCTATGAGGAATGTAGGATAACATGTAACATGGTATACATGATATGTGACATCTGTAAGGCTTGTGATTTTTAAGATGCCTTCATCCCTATATTAATCACCCAGTTTACAAGACTCATAACTGTAATGTTACGAATAAATTGAAACAAAACAAAAATCTGCATTGAAAAACCAAAAAGTGTTTGAGCAAATATATACTGGGGAAAAAAATTGTAAACACTGATGTCCAACAAGACTAATTCAATCAGTAACTGTCAGGGTGGCGGAGTGGTTAAGGTGTTTGACTTATGATCAAATTTCCAAATATATAAGGAAGCAAGGGTTCAAACCCCTTCCCTGACATAACTATTGCTTGAACTTGCAAGAAAACAAGAAATATACACAAACTATGTTTATTAATTTAATCAAAATATTTTTACAAGAGATAGGCACACAGAATACAGCTCTTTTTGTTTATCATTTCTTTTAAACATAACACTTGTTGAAAATTATTTTAGGGGATGGGAGGTGTTGCCACGTTGACCCATCACACAATAATAGCAGCTTTACGAAGTTCAGCTTCTATATTTAATAGCTCTTCCTCATAACCAATATGACCAACCTGTTTACAGGCATGCAAGAGCTGTAGACGTTCGACTAATATATTAGGATCGTTCCATTTGCTATTTATAGCCTATTTTCAATTTTGAAAAAATAGGCTTATGAGATCACCTTTTGTCGGTGTGTGTGCGTGTGTGTGTGTGTGTGTGAGGTGTGTGTGTCCCCTCCTAATAAAATCAAAACGGCTGGAGTGATTTCAACGAAACTCGGTAAGTTCATAGCACTATTCCTGGCGACCCCGACCGTGCCCTTCAAATTTTGTTACGTCTCACCAATCCAACATGGCGGCTGTGCGAAATATTTCACCACAATCCAATATCTCCGAAACTATTCCCGATATCTCCCTGGAATTTATTACGGTGATAAAGTAAGCTACTAGCAGTTCACCTATGTGACTTTTGCAAAGCTGGTAACTACAAAACCAACATGGCGCCCACGAGAATTTGCGACTTTTAAATAGACGTTTCTCACGATTCAACCAACCAAACGCAATAAAACTTGGTACTGTATATGTTTATACACATTGTAATGCACCGACATCTAACTTGGTTCAATTGTTCATATAGCCACAAGATGGCGGATGAGCGAAATATTTCACCGGCATTCAATATCTCTGAAACTATTAGCTGTATCACCCTGAAATTTTATACGGAGATAAAAGGCAGTACTGGACGCTCACCTATAAGACTTTCAAAAAGCGGTTAACTACAAAACGAACATGGCGGCCATGCAAATTTGAAAAAGTTAAATAGAGATTTCTCGCGATTTAATGTTCCAAACGCAATGAAATCTGGTTCAGGAAATGTTTATACACATTGTAATGCACTGGTATCTAATTTAGTTCAATTGTTTACATAACCTCAAGATGGCGGCTGTGCCAATTTCGAAAATTTAATTTTTATTTCTTGTGTCGTAATCATGCGATCATAGTGAAAGTTCGAAAAATGAACCTATGCAATAATTTTCCTTTAATGGTACATGACTCTATGGCCTATACATTTAACAATCCAACATGGCGATCATCCGAAATATTTAGACGGCTCTGAATATCTACGAATCTATTATAGAAATCAAACTGGTATTTTTATGTTCGTAGGGGCTATGAACTTAAGTTCGCCTATAGGACTTTAAATAACCTGGTGATCACAAATCCATCATGGCGGCGACGCGAAATATAAATATTCACATGAACATTTCTCGCAATTTAACCATCCGAGTGCAGTGAAACTTGGTACAGTAAATACTTATACGAATGTTAATCCACTGGCATCTAATTTATTTCAATTGCTTCCATAACCACAAGATGTGCGAAATTTTAAAATCTCTTTTTTACTTCTTGTGTCCTAATCATGCGATTGAAGTTTGAATGCTACACGAACACTATAATCTTCATGTAACAGTACATAACTTTAGGACCTACATATATAAAATCCAACATGGCGACCATCCGTAATATTTAGTCGGTTCTCAGTATCTACGAATCTATTAGAGCAATCAAACTGAAATTTTGTATGTTGAGAGTGGCAGTTAACATAAGTAGGATATATGAAAATAGGCTGTATAGTTCTTCACGGAACTACTTGTTTATGAATGGTTTCAAAAACTCGGGAAGCAGTTCATTATTATCATCATCATCATGATTATCATCCTCATCATTATAATCATCTTCATAATGATGATGATCATCATCGTCATTCTTACCATCATAATTTCCACCGTTGTCCACAGTCTCTTCAATAGTTTGAGTTGCCTTTGATAATGTTGAAATCTTCTCTTTAGATGTGCTAGAGTGCTTTAACATTGTTATGTTATTATTATCATCATGACCATCCTTTTCACCTTCCCCCACCAACTTCTTCATGGGGTGTGTAGTCTCAGGTAGAGTTGAGTGCTTTTGAGATGTGGGTGTGTGCCTCAACATGGGTTTTACAGGAGGTGTTAAAGGTTTCTCATTAAACAACTCGCTAGCAGCATGAGTGCGTTGTACTGTATTAAACTTGAGGTTAATATTATCTTTAGCAGCACTATCTTTTTCTTGGACTTGGTTTTTTGCTTTGGTTTGAGTTTTCCTTACATTTAGACTAGCATGATTATTAAGTTTACAATCATGATTTTTGAAGAAGGTATGCCCAATTGTTTTGTCTCAAGCATTCTTCGACACTGTTTCGATCGTTGCTTTGAACAGCGCCAAATAACAGTTCCATTTTTATTGCTTCGTTTCACAATATATGCATATCCTTTATAGTATGCATAAGGCTTACCATACTTAGTCACTAATACTTCCATATCAACTGTCAAGCATAAACTAATCTCTAGTAAAGACAAATTGGTAATAAGAACAATAGTTTAATGTGGGAGCATATATACAAGCAAAAAGTGGGAGCAAAGGTGGGGGTAAAAAGTGACAGCAAAAGTGGGAGCAAATGTGGGAGCAAAAACTGTAGGCAAAAAGTGGGAGCAAATATGGGATCAAGTGTGGGAGCATAGCAAATATAAAAAGTGGGAGCAAATATGCTAACAAATATTTCAAAAAATATGCCAGCAAGAGTAAATACACAAGTAAAGATAGTTTAAAGTGCAAAGAAAATATGGAAGCAAATATGAGAGCAAAAGTGTTGTTTTTTTAAACAACTAGACATAACAAACTTAGTCATAACCTAACCTAACCTAACCTAACCAAACCCAACCTAACCTTACCTCACCTAACCTAACCTCACCTAACCGAACTTTACCTAACCTAACCTCACCTAACCTAACCTAACTTTACCTAACCTAACTTCACCTAACCTAACCTAACTCAACTTGAATTAACCTAACCTAACTTGACCTAACCTAACTGGACCTAACCTACCTTGACCCAACTTTACCTAACCTAACATAACCTAACTTCACCTAACCTAACCTTTCAACTCTCAGATCAAAATTAAATTCTGGGCATAGTTAAGTTGGAACCCAAGGCTTCAGGGATAACACCCAGTATAATAGTCACTACACCGCGAGATGGGCAAATTATCATGCAACACAACATAAAAATAAAAGTTTTCTCTAGTGTAACTCATTGGCTGACAACCATAGTTCGGAATTCAAACCCAAGACCTCAGGACTTTTGTTTTGAACATTATCAGAAATATTTTCATTTGCATTTTGCTGCTGCTTATAGTTATACGAGTTGGCATTAATATGGGGAGCAAAAAAAGTGGGAGCAAATGTGCGAGCCAATATGGGAGCCAATATGGGAGCAAATGTGGGAGCCAATATGGGAGCAAAAGTGGGATCAAATATGGGAGCCAATATGGGAGCAAAGTGGGAGCAAATATAGGAACCAATATGGGAGCAAAAGTGGGAGCATATATGGGAGCCAATATGGGAGCAAATATGGGAGCAAATATGGGAGCAAATATGGGAGCAAATGTGTGAGCAAATCAGCTCACCTCGGATATCACCAGAGAGTACTCATATCCACCGCTAGGTAGCGGAAACATACTTTGCGTGTTGTATGTAACTGTCTTACAAAGTTTGACTGCATGCAAAACGTGCTTGTATAAGCTGTGCATATAATTTTAATATACAATTAACACTAAGTGTTCAGAACTAACATGTATAGCCGTGTCTAGGGTATATAGAGGATCCTTAGCAAGAAAGACTGTTTAATCCAGGAGTGTAAAGCCTTGGCATATGCAGTAAGCACCTGTTGGCAGAAAATGGTTCCTAATAATAATGGACTTAATGAATATGAAACGTGTTTCCAGTGTCGTCTTCAATCCTATTTTCTACGTTGTGATACGTGTAAGGATTTACGACGACACTCAGAAAACGACACACCAAGGACGTTTGTGTCGTCGTAAATCCTTACATGTATCACAACGTATAAAATAGGATTGAAGACGACACTGGAAACACGTTTCATATTCATTAAGTCCGTTATTATTAGGAACCATTTTCTGCCAACAGGTGCTTACTGCATATGGCAAGGCTTTACACTCCTGGGTTAGTCAGTCTTTCTTTCTAAGGATCCCCTATATACCCTAGACAAGGCTATACATGTTAGTTCTGAACACTTAGTGTTAATTGTATATTAAAATTATATGCACAGCTTATACAAGCACGTTTTGCATGCAGTCAAACTTTGTAAGACAGTTCCATACAACACGCAAAGTGTGTTTCCGCTACCTGGCGGTGGATAAGAGTACTGCTCGAGTCTAAGCTGCGTGGACCTGAGAGGAATGTGCATCGCAGACTATTAGTAGTGGTGGTGACGAGTGATGCGGTTTCTCGGTCCTGGCGTAGTAACAGAAGCAAATACATTAGTCGGTGACTCAGTCACTAATTCCCAACGCCACACTGGTTTCAGAAAAGATCCATGTTAGCAGTATTGGAATAGAAGAGAATGTCAGGTAACACGGTGGGCTGTCGACAGGCTTCTCAATTCTCGCCTGCTCCTACCCTGCCTCTGCTCTTCATCCCGCAAGTGCACAGAGCTTGGATCCGAGCAGTACTCACTGGTGATATCCAAGTTGAGCTGATATGCTCACACATTTGCTCCCATATTTGCTACCATATTGGTTTCCATATTGGCTCCCATATTTGCTCCCACTTTTGCTCCCATATTGGTTCTCATATTTGCTCCCACTTTTGCTCCCATATTGGCTCCCATATTTGCTCCCACTTTTGCTCCCATATTGGCTCCCACATTTGCTCCCATATTGGCTCCCATATTGGCTCGCACATTTGCTCCCACTTTTTTTTGCTCCCCATATTAATGCCAACTCTTATAACTATAAACAGCAGCAAAATGCAAATGGCATAATATTTCTGATAATGTTCAAAACAAAAGTCCTAGGGTCATGGGTTTGAATTTCGAACTATGGCTGTCAGCCAATGAGTTACACTACAGAAAACTTTTATTTTTATGTTGTGTTGCATGATAATTTGCCCATCTCGCGGTGTAGTGACTAGTATACTTGGGTGTTATCCCTGAAGTCTTGCGTTCCAATTTAACTATGCCCAGAATTTAATTTTGATCTGAGAGTTGAAAAGGTAGGTTAGGTGAAGTCAGGTTATGTTAGGTTAGGTAAAGTTGGGTCAAGTTAGGTTAGGTCCAGTTAGGTTAGGTTAGGTCAAGTTAGGTTAGGTTAGGTAAGGTTGAGTTAGGTCAAGTTAGGTTAGGTTAAGTTAGGTTAGGTTAGGTGAGGTTAGCTTAGGTGAAGTTAGGTTAGGTGAGGTTAGGTTAGGTGAGGTAAGGTTAGGTTGGGTATGGTTAGGTTAGGATAGGTTATGACTAAGTTTGTTATGTCTAGTTGTTTAAAAAAACACCACTTTTGCTCTCATATTTGCTTCCATATTTTCTTTGCACTTTAAACTATCTTGACTTGTGTATTTACTCTTGCTGGCATATTTGTTGAAATATTTGTTAGCATATTTGCTCCCACTTTTTATATTTGCTTTGCTCCCACATTTGATCCCATATTTGCTCCCACATTTGCTGTCACTTTTTACCCCCACTTTTGTTCCCACTTTTTGCATGTAAATATGCTCCCACATTAAACTATTGTTCTTATTACCAATTAGTCTTTACTAGAGATTAGTTTATGCTTGACAGTTGATATGGGAGTATCAGTGACTAGGTATGGTAAGCCTTATGCATACTATAAAGTATATGCATATATTGTGAAGCGAAGCAATAAAAATGGAACTGTTATTTGGCAGTGTTCCAAGCAACGATCGAAGAAATGTCGAGGAATGCTTAAGACAAAACAATTGGGCATACTTTCTTCAAACAATCATGATTGTAAACTTAATAATCATGCTATTCTAAATGTAAGGAAAACTCAAACCAAAGCAAAAAACCAAGTCCAAGAAAAAGATAGTGCTGCTAAAGATAATATTAACCTCAAGTTTAATACAGTACACGCACTCATGCTGCTAGGGAGTTGTTTAATGAGAAACCTTCAACACCTCCTGTGAAACCCATGTTGAGGCACACACCCACATCTCCAAAGCCCTCTACTCTATCTGAGACTACACACCCCATGAAGAAGTTGGTGGGGGAAGGTGAAAAGGATGGTCATGATGATAATAATAACATAACAATTTTAAGGCACTCTAGCACATCTAAAAAGAAGCCTTCAACATGATCAAAGGCAACTCAAACCATTGAACAGACTGTGGACAACGGTGGAAATTATGATGGAAAAGATGACGATGATCATCATCATCATTATGAAGATGATTATAATGATGAGGATGATAATCATGATGATGATGAAAATAATGAACTGCTTCCCGAGTTTTTGAAACCATTCATAAAAAATAGCAAATGGAACGATCCTAATATATTAGTCGAACGTCTACAGCTCTTGCATGCCAGTAAACAGGTTGGTTATATTGGTTATGAGGAAGAGTTATTAAATGTAGAAGATGAACTTCGCAAAGCTGTTATTATTGTGTGATGGGTCAACGTAGCAACACCTCCCATCCCCTAAAATAATTTTCAACAAGTGTTATGTTTAAAAGAAATGATAAACAAAAAGAGCTGTATTCTGTGTGTCTATCTCTTGTAAAAAATTTGATTAAATTAATAAATATAGTTTGTGTATATTTCTTGTATTCTTGCATGTTCAAGCAATAGTTATGTCAGGGAAGGCGTTCGAACCCTTGCTTCCTTTTATATTTGGAAATTTGATCTTAATTCAAACGCATTAACCACTCGGCCACCCTGACAGTTACTGATTGAATTAGTCTTGTTGGACATCAGTGTTTACAATTTTTTCCCCAGTATATATTTGCTCAACCACTTTTTGGCTTCTCAATGCAGATATTTTTTTGTTTCAATTTATTCGTAACATTAGAGTTATGAGTCTTGTAAACTGGGTGATTAATATAGGGATGAAGGCATATTAAAAATCACAAGCCTTTCAGATGTCACATATCATGTATACCATGTTACATGTTATCCTACATTCCACATTCCACCTTCTTAACAGTGAACTCTTTTGGTCATTAAAATAAGTACTTGTAAAATAATTCCAGTGGTAAATCCTGTTAGCAAATATCATATATTAAATATTTTCACGCCATAGAACGACAACTTAAAAATCATTTATTGTAGGAATACCTTTAATGGGATCATCAAACCTTCATGTATGCAATATATATTCCTGATAGTGCCTTATTTTGGTCGATAGTGCCTCGAGTGCTTACATTATATAAGAATACAGTAAACGTATAAACATTTAATAAATCATAATTGTTTTCATTAAGTAACATATAATACATATTTTCAAAACAAAGAATGACCATTTCAAGATAATTTATAGTAGGAATATCTTTAATGGGATCTCCAAACCTTAAAGTAATCCATATGTGATAAACATTCCACATAGCTATATAACTGACAGTATGTCATGTTATCAATCTGTCACCGCGCACGCTCATTGTTTGTTTGTGTTGCATTTCAGTTCCATTTGCATTTCATTTCTTGAGAATCATACCCACGCAGAAAAATATATAGCAAGCGAGTGGAAACATGTTACGCATCAATACTTTTAGAAGCTCTGTCTCTCAGGTATTGTATGATGATTTTTTTTAGTACTGCATAACTGTTTGTTTACTAGCATTTACTGTTACACAACATTATTTTTCGTAAGCTCTACATAACTATCCTAATTGTCTATGATATAATGTCAAGTTTAACAAACATGGTCACACGGTTTGTCTATAGATTTAAGCCTCTGTTGTATATGATTTCAAAAAATAATAAACATCTTTCTACAACTGGACTCACTGGTCAATAACCAACATAGAGGGCTCAAATATTTCCCTCATAGTAACTCATGTTTGGTTAGTCAATTCTTATTTCAAGGCCAGTCAAGACCTAAAAAATTAGTCTTAACGTATATATCAATCATCAACACCATTATCATTAAACAAATCAAACCATCTTAAGGTATTTATTAAATTTATTTGCTTTTTAGGAATCTTGCATGCATCTAGCAACCTTAAAGAGGGAAGTATAGACAGGAATTGTGAAAGGGAAACCGTTCAATCATTCAATGTCGTTAGTGTTAGGAACCTCAGCGTAAGAAGTAATGAAAGTCTATGTGAGGGTGTGATTTTTACAGCTGGATGCTTTTTCCTGACACCCACCTCAGAGACAAGTTTATGGAAGATGAAACTCAGCTAACATGTCAAATGTGGAGCTCCTAGCCTAGGAGAAAGTCATGTTGAGGTATTTGTCTGCAGGGAGTATGATAAACGAAACAACAACAAAATAGCATACATGTAAAGGCAATACTATGAAATGTTCAAGTATATCTAGTGAATTTACAAAAAATGAATATATTTCTTGGTTTGTAGCCCACTTTATGTAGGTTTGGTAAATTGTACTGAATTTTCATCGATATTCGGTTAATTTTGTAAGAATTTGAGATAGTTTGAGCCATTCTTAGGGAAATCAATGGAATTTCAATAAATCAGGTAGTCATTTGTTGAATTTTGCTGGATTTTTTGTCATTTGGTTAATTTGCGGAACATTTTGTGGATTTTAGGAAAATTCAAGGTAAATCTGGGGATAGTTAGGTATTTAACAGATAACCTGTCACTATTATGGTTGTATTAGAATGTGCCTTTCATCACCAAGGGGTAGGATTAGAGAGAGGAGACCGTCATGACCTGAAGTGTATAGCCATTTATATTGACTTTAAGAATGGCTGTTGCGGGGGATCGAACATTCCTCTTGTTGGTTTTGGGGGAAGTGTACTCCATTCCATTCCATTTTTAAAAGCCACTAATCAGGTTCTAGCATTGGACATTTGCAAACCATTTCACCATTCTTAACATCAAATGTGCATTTGCCTGGAGTAGAAGTGGGAAACCACATCAGTTTGACGTATAGAAAACTCTCCTCACCTCACCCCAACTTATTGGAAAAATGAAAATAATTTGTTTTTGTCTTACTTAGGGGCTTGGAAATCATGGTTATCAGTCCCATGTACTATACTTAGGGAAGATAATAATGGTCATATACACTATTATTAGCTGAGTATCTAATACAATTTTGCATACCCTAGGACCAGTATTGCATTATAAAGGCATGGCATGAGTTACCATCCTTAAAGCCAGTGATATAAAACACAAGAGGTTTTTAATTTCACCCCTGGGAGTCATATCTAGTGTCCTGTAGGTTGACGATCATGAAGTCCCAGCTGAGTCCGTCATTGCTTCCACTAACTTGTGCTAGGCTCCTCTATGTCTTCTTTTCTGTCGACCACACTTGCTCAACTCTTGTCCTCTACCGACCCCGACATTATTGGGGTATCCGAGGCCTAGGGACTCTCTTCCTTTTGCAACTTAATTGGCCCTTGTTTATTTATTTTTTCTGATATCCTACTTGTGTGAGGAGGTAGCCTTCTTTTTATTTTCATGTTATTTACTGTATTTTGCTCAAGCCCCTCAAGAAGGTAGGGTAAATATAGCCCTACCACTTGTGGTGCACTCTGCATATGGCTACACCCTCAAGGGGTTTACGGCTGATCAGTTTGGAAGTTGGCGAACCCAATGGATATCTCAGCTGAGTCCTGTTTTCCTCCTCTATATCCATTACCTCTGTGGCAGAGCCCCTCCTATTTTATTTTTCTATCTGCCTTTCATGGCTCTCCTTTCTTCCAACTCCCTTAATCCACATTATTGAGGGTTGTGGGCCATTTTTTATTCCTTCTGTCCTTTATTTGGCCTATTGTCCTTTTGTTAGTTTTAGTTATAGCTTCGATTTAATTTTCATCTTTACGATGACCCAAATCATTGGGGTCGATATGACAGCTTGGTGGTTAAGTTTATAGAACGCTTCTCTTTTTTCCAAAGGACATCATGTTGAATTACTCACTGGCTCATGAATTTTATACTGTGTTCACTTATTTATCATGGCTTTGAAACTGGCTCTAACGTGATCATTATTCATTTTAACTTCAGTGTACGGTGTAGGATTGGAAAGGAGGCGGCCATGTATTCTGAATTACAACTAAATATGTTAGCGTTTGTCTAAAGTATAAATAAAAAAAGAGTTCAAACATCATGTAGGACATAAACTATTTTTAAATTCAGATTTGTTTTTCACAGTAAACACAATTATTCTCCGTTTAAAACAAGCCATAAATTTCTTTTTCTAACATGATAGCTTACAGGCGGGCATTGCTATAGCTTACATGTAGTAGGGTCATCAGCTAAGGATTCAATTTCAATTTCAATTACCTACACCTCTTATGGTATGGCTCTTAGTCAATTCGTCAAACCAAGACATTCATTTTAAGGTTGCAATAAGGTTAACTATGCCTTTGTCATCATTTACCTAACATTATCTAGTCATGTACTGTATGTTAACACGGTGCAGAGCACGTCCACTATCAAGCAGACGGGTAATATGAAACTAGCTGACAAAATCGCCGTGCTGCTATCACCAAGGCTCACTACACAAACAAAAGCCAGTGTCTCTGTGCAGATTCAAACCAGCGGTAGTATGCAAGCGTATGTTTGTTTAAAAAGCATCATTAATATAACTCCACTGTCACCACAGGGTTCGATTTTTTCTAAAGGCTGCAACAGGTTACACAGAGTGTTGACAGGTAAAACTTTTGGGGTCAATTCGTGAACCATGGCAAAGGGTTGCCCATCCTGACTTCTTCAACACCTCAAACAAATGTTTACTATTTCTGGTTAGTTACCTTTTTTCTTCTTTTTCTTTCTTCGGATTTTCCCTATTATTTGGAGTCGCCGGAGCCAACCAGGCTCATTTTGGTTTTGGCTGGGGATTTAAGGCCAAATGCCCTTCCTGACGCCACGTGATTTTTCATGTGAAAATTCCACCCCGCTGTCATCGGGATTTGAACCCCAGCCTTCCGGGTAAAGACGAGCAGCTAAGCCACTGCGCCATCATGCTCCCCACTGGTTAGTTATCTATACACACATTAATCCATAATTACCTAGCAATAATTAAAATAATAATCCATACACATGTCCATTAAAGCAGGGTTTCACAAACCGCATATGTTTTTGAGGTGTTTAATACCTCTTTCCACTGTAACATGACTATTTTCCTGTTTTAGGCGTCATATAACCTATCAAGGTAAAAGCATATGTCATCATGTATTTTTTTCAACTATCACACCTAATTTTAGAGTTCTTCGTCTGCAAGATATAGATTTTTTCAATTTGGTGGTAGTTTTTACCCTCCTACTATTTTTCATGAAAAAAAAAAGATCTCAGGTTCAATTATCATTTTTACACGTTTAGCAAATTTTCCCCCCCGGTAAAATCACTATTTTCTATTTAGGGGTGAAATGATCTAACCAGGTAAAAGCCTATGTCATGACCATTTTTTTAAGCCATCACACTTAATTTTACGGATCTTAGTTTCCAAGATATGAATTTTTCAATTTGGTGGTAGTTTACACCCCCCTGCTATTTTTTCATCAAAAACAAAAGATCTTAGGTTCATTTATCATTTTCAAGTGTTTAACACTTTTTCCCCATAACATGACTATTTACTGTTTTAGGGGTGAAATGACCAATCTAGGTAAAAGTCTATATCATCAACTATTTTTAAAGCTATCACGCCTAATTTTAGGGTTCTTAGTTTCAAAGATATTGAATTTTCAATTTTGTTTGGGGGGGGGATAGTTTCACCCCCTAAAGGGGGACGTCGGCCCAAGTGCTAGCACCCCCCATACAAGACCCTAGTATGATTGGATTGCGAGATATGAACAAATGTGTAGTTAGGCTCTTTTGACAAAAATGAATCATACATTCAAAAACGGGGCGTCACCCCAAGGTCTAGGATGCTGCCTATGGCAAAATCCCATCAGGGTTTCAGAAAATATTAACAAAACTGTAGTTAGACCCTTTTGACAAAATCCGTCAGTGTGCATACATACAAAAATTATTATTTACCCCTGGGTAAGTTAAGTTTTTATTTGGGGGTGCATATATCCCGTCCATATAAAAGGAGAGATCACCACGAGTCCTACGTCACCCCATATGTTTTAAATCTAATTATTGGTTAGCGAGATACTAAAAAGCGAATGACCTTTTAGTTTTTTTGTTTCTTAATAAATACCTATTAAAAAAAACTCATCTATAAATAATAATTTTAAAAGCCCGCTCTCTTACAAAAGCCCACTTCAAATGTCCATGCATACAAAAAAAATACTATTTCACCCCCGGGTAATGGTAGTTTTTATTTAGGGGTGCATATACCCCGTCCATAGAAAATGGGAGTTCACCACGAGTCCCACGACACCCCATATGTTTAAATCCGATTATTGGTTAGTGAGATACTAAAAAGTGGATGACCTATTAGTTTTTTTTCTTAATAAATATTAAAAAAAAACTCAATTATAAATAATTATTTAAATGCCCACCCTCTTAGAAAATTCCCAAGTGCGCATGCGTAAAAAACTAAAAACAACATTTTAATTCATTATGGCGTTGACTCTATTGTATGTTGTTGATGTGCAAAAACGTTTAATTTCATATTAGCATTGGCATGCTTATATGTATCAAACGGAAAACAACTTTTACTAACAAATTACTATTTCACCCCCCTAGTAGGGATAGGTTTTATTTTAGGGTTGAAATGAGTGGTCTATAGCAAAGCCCTCCGTCAGCTCGAGTCCAACGACACCTCATTCGTTAAAATCCGACCATGCGTTCGAGAGATATCGGCTTTGCCCCTGAATGTATGGCAGGTTAGTATGTGACGTCACCAGGAAAGTAGGCTGTGACTCAGAACCTACAACACCCCACTACTCGTATGAATGACATGGTTATCTCGTGATTTATAGCCAGTGTATCCTTCTGCAGCTATATCGATTTTTGTATGGCTTAGCTCGCGGTGTAGCAGCTAGTATACTTGTCTGTTACCACGAAGGTCTGGGTTTGAATCCCGGCTCTTCCAAGAAAATTAGTTCCGGGCCGAGGGCTGAAACGGGACACAATCAGTCTCGTAAGGCATAACTGATAACATGACCGTTTTATTCCCACCTCAGCCATCCTCCTGGAAGTGGATTTCATATGAGCATATTGGCATGCTTATATGTATGAAACGGAAAACAACTTTTACTAACAAATTACAATTTCACCCCCCTAGCAATATCGCAAGATATCAGACAAATACTGTATACACACACCCAAGTAGATGGGGCTGAATGAAAAATATATTGTAAACACCCTAAAGGAATCAACAAAGACAGCAACAAAGTTTCATACATAATAGGTTTAACTTATGAAATACAAGTATAAAATGAATAGCCCTATTCTAATTATAGAAAGATTTCCAGTCGTCACCACAAATTATGTAATATTAGGTTAATATTCAAATGTAGGAATAGCCTATGTGTAATGCAGATTTTCTCCTGAGATCTCTGTTGTTCTTATTTTGGTCTTAGGCATCGTCGCTATCAGTCCCATGTATTTGGCTGTTGTAGAATCTGTCTGATAACCTCTATGCCGACTATAATAATAAGTCTTTTTACAACAAAGGCTTGGGTTGGAAAGGAGGCGTCCATGGCCTTAATTTAGTTTTTTTTTTAAATATCGTACGGCCTCGGTGCCGGGTGCAAGCTTTGTAATTTGACACCCAGAGGATAGCTTGCATGTCAAATTTCGTTGTTCCTTGAATCATTATGAAAGTCCAGGAGGTTAGATAATTATCTAAGCTCCTTGAACACCATAGCGCTTTCTAGTAGAGAAATGAGGAACTTTGTGTTGGCGGAAACTCCCGAGATTAATTTTGCCATTATGAACACGGCCTACTGAATTCAAATGGGTTCTTTGACATGCCAACATCGTATGACATGCGTGTCGTATTTTTGCCGCCTTTCAAAAATCACTTACCATGGCCAGGAGCGAACCTGCAATCTTGGGGTTAGTAGACTGACACGCTATTCACTCACCCACCGTGACAAGCTTAATTTAGGAATCATCCCGGCGTTTGCCTGGAGTAGAAGTGGGAATTGAAATAAAACCATTTCTACGATGGCTTAGGTGAGAAAAAAAACTCATCCCTTCTCAGGTTTATCTATCGTGGCCCGTTCCAACCCTCAGAAAGAAATTGCTTTTGCTTTTCCGACCATAGTTGGAAATCGAACTTGGATTTGAAGGGTTGGCAATCAAAACACCGTGATAAGTTATGTTTTGGACACAAATGCGTACTCATTTCTCAAAAAAAAGTTAGATTCTAATGTTGTTGGTTGGCTGGTTGGTTGGTTGGTTCTTCAGTTTAGGGGCTACAGCAACGTGGTCATGTAGCCCCGTGTACTTTGGGTGTGAAGTAGAGTCTGTCTCATAACCGATGTTAATTTTGGTGGCTGTGTTAGTGTGTGTTATCTGTAATTAGGGTAAGGACGACAGACGATCAATTTTAAGTGTTCCTACTTTTGCCACCAAATGCTACCGTCAACCACACCTAGCCACGAACTTGGCTACTAGATGCCACCACAACTGGCACATGGCGATGAACGTTGGAACTTATGATCGTTAATCAAATCTAACCTACAAATTTTAGCTTCACACAATAATTGTAGTTAATGGAAGGTCCTTTCACATGCCATACATCTCTGACAAGGGCCCGCCGACTTCACTTCCCCTCCGAAGGAAGGCATACTGAGGGGCTAATGTTGTTGCTTATTTTAGGGAGGGGGCATGGTGGCGCGGTGGTCAAGGTGTTGGCCTCTCACCAAGGTGGACCGGCTTTGATTCCCGGTCAATGCATGTGAGATTTTCGAAGTGAAATGCCATGTCCTGTGGTTCGGAATCCACGTAAAATGGAGGTCCCGTGGCTCATGATCGCATGATTAACGGTCACGTAAACCTAAAAAGCTTCCATCCTGTTATTTTAGGGACTACATCATCGTAGTCATATAGCCCCATGTATTTGTAGAATTTGCGTCATAACTTGTGTTATTTTGGTAGCTATACATTCGTGTGTAATTATAAAAGGGGGATAGTTGGGAAGGAGTTGGCTGTGGCATTAAGTTAGGAACCTTCTCAGCTGAGTAGAAATGGGAAACAGAACGTAAAACCACTTCGAGGATGGGTGAGGTGGGAATCAAACACTCTTCTTCTCAATTTTGCCCGACGAGGATTGGTGCACCCTATCCCAGGCGTTAAATTATAATTTATTGGCAGAGCCGGGAATCAAACCCGGGCTTCTGGGGTGACAGTCAAGAACGCTAACTGTGACTCCACTAGATAGTCGATTTGATTATAAATTGAATACAGATGCTGAACTTACAACGCCTGCTAAATGTGGTTGTGCTTGTAGAAAGTAAATATTTATTTATTAATCTACACCCTAATTTCCTTTTTATTAATGCAGCCAATGGAGATGTATTTTCTTTTCAAGACGTGTCAGTGAAGGGATTATGAATGGAAATCGGCCGTGGACCTATTGAAAGGAACCATCACGGCATTTGCATGGTAGTGAAAAATGGGAAACCGCGAAAACCATTTTCAGGACGGCCGAGGTGGGATTCGAACCGACGCTCTCCCGATGCCAGTGAGACACGAGGTAGGGCGTGAGCGCTCTCGGCTACCGCCTCCGGTATTTACTCCCTAATGACTATCTCTAATGTTCTTATTATACCGTATAACGTTAAATTAGCCCACAACCACAGAATATTCGCTGTAAGACAAATCACTAAATATAATGGAAGCACAATACTTCGCATAATTGAATTTAAATTAGGTGGGCATATGTAAACATTTAACACAGGATTATTTACACCATAGTTCATCGCCCGGAGCGAACAGCATATTACCGGGCTGGATGTTCAACCGCGGATATGGGTGAGCAAAGCGGCAGGTGTTTGTACCACTAGAATGTGCCGGATTCACTTGTTTAACATCGTGTCACCCGCAGGAAGCCAAAAGCCGAAAATGTTACCCACAATGTCCAGTGACCATGGTTTAACCATTGAATTGTTACGTGCAGAATTTTGAACAACAGTGATAATGCGAGGTAAATGAGACCACGAATAACAGGAGATATACCGCCATACAACTGTAGTATTTTATTTTATTTATTTATATATTGTTTCTATATTTATGAAAAATGAAAATCCACCGCCTGCTTCCAGTCTCCAACTGGGTCAGGAATGGAAGGAATGAAGCCCCCATCTAGCGGCGAGAATATGAACTGTGCCGGCTGCCGAGGCCTGACGCACTCCCCTGGGACAATGATTAAATGAATGACAGATGAAATGAAATGATAGTGGAGAGTGTTGCTGGAATGACATTTTGACAGGGAAAACCGGAGTACCCGGAGAAAACCCTGTCTGCCTCCGTTTTGTCCAGCACAGATCTCACATGGAGTGACCGGGATTTGAACCACGGACCCAGCGGTGAGAGGCCGGCGTTCTGCCGCCTAAGCCACGGAGGCTTCTGTTTCTATATTTATGTATTTCTTTAATTATTTATTTACTTACTCACTTAAATACTTACTGATTTATTTTCTTATTTAGGTGCTTATGTATTTACTTACTCACTTATATTTACTAACTCATTTATTTACTTAATTATTTATTTATGTACTTATTTATTTATTTATGTATTCATTTGATTATTTATTTATTTACTCACTTAAATACTTACTAATTTATTTCTTCCTTACGTAAATACTTACGTTTTTACTTACTTACATATTCACTTACCTATTTATTTATTTACTTGATAACTTTCTCATTTATTTATTTATTTATGTATTTACTTACTTCTTATACATTTATATATTTACTTATTTATTTATTTGTCTACCTATTTATTTATATTTATTTATTTATTATTTATTTATTTATTATTATTATTACATCATTTTTGCCCTTATGGACAGTGTATGAATTTAAATATCTCATGATGTCACAATTTTCACTTCTTTCCCTTCTACGCTTCCCAAAATCTCTTCATCCTTTGACTGTGTTCCTGTTTCCTTTGTTCCGTCCACAATGTTCCTATGTTCTTCCTTTCACTTACTAAAAATTTGGCGTTCTTAATTTTGTTTCTGAAATTTTCTCTGTTTTCTATCATTTGCTTGTTGATCCCTAATTGCTTTAAGTCGTCTTCTATTACATGATACCAATTTGTTTTCCTTTTTGAACTGTTTACTACATCAAAGATTTTCTTTGCAAGTCGTTTATTGTTCATTCTCTGTATGTGCCCGTAGAAAGTTAGTCTGCGTTTTCTAATGATATCTGTGAGTCTGTCTGTGTGTTCATACAGCTCTTTGGTAGGTATTTTCATCCATATCCCATATCTGTGTACTGCTTCAAATATTTTTCTCAGAATTTTACGTTCAATTTTTTCTGTTTCTATGATGCCAGATGCTCCAATTGTGGTCGTTTCTGACGCATACAATGCTTCTGGTGTTACAACTGTTTTGTAGTGTCTAAGTTTGGCCTGTCTTGATATGCTTTTCTTATTATAATGTGACCATGTAAGTTTGTGTCTTTCTGGAGTTTTTCCGTTCGTTATATGTTAGAAACCTTGCTTGATCCTCCTATTTGTATATATTCTCCTAAGTACTTAAATTTTTCAACTCTTTGTATGGATCCATATATGGTATGCATGGTTTGTACATTGTTGGTGTGTCGTTCCATGTATTGGGTCTTCTCATAAGATATCTGTAAACCTGTTTTAGCAGCTATTTCATGTAATCGTTCCAGTGCTTCCTTTGCCTCCTGTGTGTTATTGCTGAGTAAGGCTGCGTCATCTCCAAATGCCAGACATTGTATGATTGTTTTTGTTTCGCGGGTTCTTCCTAGCTGTATTCCTTTAACTTGCTCCTCCCACTGCTTAACAATTTTGTCTAAGACCATGTTGAACAAGATTGGTGAGAGGCCGTCTCCTTGTTTGACACCTGTGCGTATATGAAAGGGTTCTGAAATTTCACCCACGAACTTGAGTTTAGAGGTGGTGTCCGTGAGCGTTAATTGTATAAGTGCCCTGTTTTTTTGTCAATGCCATATTCTTCCAGTACTGCAAATAGCGTTTGTCTTTCAATGCTGTCGTATGATTTTAAAGTCCACAAAGGTAACTACAGTGTTTTTTGTCTGTCTGACTTTCAGTAGTGTTCTCAAGTTCCAGATCTGTTCGATGCATGATCTCCCTTTTCTGAAGCCTGCCTGCTATTCTCCTATTTTTTGATCTGCTTGTGGTTCTAGTCTGTTCAATAACACTTTAGAGAATATTTTGTAAGCGACTAGCACTAGAGAAATCCCTCTGTAATTATTTGGATCTGACTTATCACCCTTTTTATGTAATGGGTGGATCAATGCACATTTCCATTCCTCTGGCATTTTCTCTGTGATCCAAATGTCTGTGATGATCTTATGAATTGTTTTGGTGATGTTTTTATCTTGAAGCTTCCATACTTCAGCAATAATGCCATCTTCTCCCGCCGCTCTGTTATTTTTCATTTGATGTATGATCTCCTCTATCTCCTCTATTTTAGGTGGAGTAGAATCGGGATTGGATGTGGTTTTTGGAAGGTCAATTTCTCCGTGGGTTCTGTACAATTGAGAAGATTATTAAAGTATTGTTTGAGAATTGTACAGTTTTATTTCGTGTTCGTTTCCAGGGACCCATCTGTTCTTCGAAAGCAGAGGCTAGGAGGCTGATAACCCTTAATATTTTTTTGAATGTTCTGTAAAAATTTCTTGTGTTATTTGTCTTAAAATCTTCTTCAATTTCTTTTAGCCTGTTGTTGTCGTACGCTCGTTTTTCTCTTCTGATTTCCTTTTATGATTGTTTTTGAACTTCGTGAAATTCCTTCCATGTTTCGGATGTTCTGTTACTGCTGAACTTCATCCATGCCTGTGTTCTTCTCTCAATGGCTTGATCACAAATTACGTTCCACCACCTATGTTTTCGTTTTCTAGGAGGTTGCGCCCAACGCATTGCCTTTTGAACTGTGGTCGCAAGATCTGTCCAAGTGTCTGTTGGATGCCTATTAATTTCTTCAATGATTTTGTCCCTGTTTGTCTTCAAATATTATGGATCAGGCTTCACAATTTTGTTTTTTGTTGTCTTTTTCTGTCTTGGGGTTGGTCTAATCTTGACTTGTAACAAATAATGGTCAGACTCGAAGAACCCTTTACGCGTTCTGACATTTAAAATTTCCTGTGTATTTTTGTTAGAAATGGCCACATGATCAATTTGGAATTCTCCCCATACGGTGTTGGGTGCTTTCCATGTTGTAAGTTTTCGTCTAGGCTTTTGAAATTGTGTCGACATAATTTTGAGGTTAAAATTTTGACAATATTTTATGAGGTGTTCCCCATTTTTGTTTGTGCGGTAGTGTGCTGAATGAAGGCCTGTGATTTGTCTGTATTTTCTCTCCTTACCTAATTGCGCGTTAAAGTCTCCCATTCAAATTTTAACATGCCTTTCTGGTATGTTGTTGGTTACTTCTTCCATGTCTTCCCAGAAGTCTTCAACTTCTTGTGGTTTCTTTCTATTATGATCATTTCTAGGTGCATGCGAATTGATAATCGTGTAACCTTTATTACCTGATTTGAAGGAGAGTGTGGAGATCCTTTCTGATATGGAATTAAAGTCAATAATATTATCCATGACTGATTTGTGTACTGCAAATCCTGTCCCAAACTATGATGGTGTGCCTCTTCTGACAGCAGGTTTACCTTTATAAATCCTATAATCCTATAATTTTCTGTGTTGAAATGATTTTCATCTTGAAAACGAGTCTCCTGAATCGCAAGAATTTTTATTTGAAATTTTTCTAACATGTCTGTGAGTTGTTTTAATTTTCCAAGTTTGAAGAGAGTATTAACATTGAGAGTGCCAATGGAGTGTTTGTGTAGAGATTTTGAGAAGCTCCGACTCTTCTCCTCATGATGTTCCTGGTCCCCCAGAATCCGATGACCAGGAAAGTCCAGCACGGTGACTGGGGCCTGGGGTAGCGGATTTCTTTCCTTTTGTTCCATCATGATTACTTCAAGTTGAAGGTGGTTGTGGCGATCTTAAAGAAAGATCACGATGATTGCTGACTTGATTGTTGAGATCAAGACATATTTCACAGCCGCACCAACTAGGTGAACAGACGCTGACCAATAATCGCTGGATACCAGAACAGACACTATTGGATTTTGTGTGTTTGGTCCGCGAGAGCTATTTTATTTCGCTCAAGTCCACCGGCAAGTCGGTGAGGACCCCCCTATCCGCCACCTGGGACGCGCCACGTCGGAGTATCACCTCTCCGCCTGCTACGACAACGTAGTAGGTTCGTGGTATTTATTTATTTATTTATGAACGTATTTATTTATGTACCAGGAAACACTTGGAACTGCAAGTGAATTTTTCGTGACCGTAATTCTTGCAATCACAAGCGATGGGACCTTATTTTAACGTTGACTACAAACCTTAGGATAATGATATTTCACCTAGAAAAGCCCACATGCATTAACCGGGATTCGAAGGAGGAGGCAAGGAGCTTGACTACTGCCTTAACACAGTACTGTAAGTGTCCTATCTAATTCAGATGTGGAACAACGACCTCAGTAGAAATGCTTTATTCACCGATACAAGTTCTAAACCCCAAATCAAATATTTGGCACCAGTTTATCTGTCATGTCCCCAATCTTTCTCTCTTGCTCACACTTTCCTTCTACAGCCCCGGAAATAGCTGCCACAGCTTGTGACCATTCTGTCCTGCATTCATACAATGACATAGAAAAGCCTAAGGAAACCACCCTAAGATCAAATCTTTTCTTTGACTTTCTACTTCTCTAAACTCAACCCAATTTGTTGGCATGCATTTATCTTGATTCGTTCCAAATTACCTTCTCTGACCCCTCCATAAAAGAAAATGAATGCCCATTGGCTGCATTAATAAAATGTTTCTTCATTAAAATCTTCGTTCAAACGTAAACGCTTTTCAGTCGGTAAACAGGAATGCACCCAAATTGTAATGGATGTTATTCTTTAAACTTGAAAGAAAAAAACATTAAAATAATTAATTCATTTGGATGTCTAGTCTCAATCGTCAAGCGATCATCACCAGACAATTAATCTATGTCTACGAATATGTCGGTTAAGTTATATAATGCACTATTTTATTTGCAGAAGTATATTGTAAACTTGCATAACTTGTTACATTTGTTAGTATAATGTGATATTTTGTTATGATGTCAGTGGCCGTCAAGTTCAAATGTTTAGTATAACAATCTGTAATGGTTAGTAAATTGTTAGGTTGGTGTTCTAACTTGAATGTGGATTAAAGATCTTCGCTGGTTATTTGTGTGTTAGTACTTTTTCGGCTTCTATCGCAATTCACTGTCCGATTTGAACTGAAGGAACTTTCCTTATGGGACTAGCCCATTGTTATGTCTCCCCCTCCATTGTCTGATAGCACATTCCTGTTTCTGTTTGTCTCGCTTGTAAGGTAATTTTCTGCTAGCCAGGTCCTGGCAAATTGGATGTAAAAGTGTTCTAGATACCTACAAATATTAAAAAACCAATCTCTTTTCCACCACGCATAAACTAAACAGTTCTCATTAAACGCAAACGGCTAATTGGGAACGTCTTGGTCATTTTAATGCTTCCATCATATATGTCTTGGTTTTATATTTTAAGATATGGTGCATAGAACATCCCATTCCAATAACATACTTCTCTTGAACTTGCACCCCCTCCCCTACTTTATCTAGCCTGGCTAAAACGTTTTGTTGCTTTTGCAGAGGATATTTTCTAGTAGCTTGAAGAGCGACAAATTCTCCATGAGCATTCGTTCGTTAAGCTTGGGTGTTATATTATGTTTAGACGTGTTTGCAATATCAGTATTATATTCAGTGAAAGGAATTAAGAAGGGACTATGTACATTTTCACTCCGAAAAAAGAAATGATTGTAATATCCACAGCCTTTACGCTCACTTAAAAGAGATAAGGGGTCTGTAAATTAAATTAAATTAAAGATTTTTGTAGATGATCTCGTTTGAAATAATTCATTCTACTTAAGGGGGTCAGCTAACTCCATACCAACCATGTTTTTTTTCGTTTTTTTTTTCGTTTAGCTTCCTGAGTGGCCGAGTACAGGTCTTTCTAGTTGACACCCGTGGGTGACCTGCGCTTCGTTATGAGGATGAAGTGATGATGAGGACTCACATACACCCAGTCCCCGGGCAACGGGAATTAACACCAGGAGATTTAAAGCCTTAATGGCCTGGCCGGGAATCGAACACGGGACCCTTCGGGCCAAAGCCTAGCACGCTAACCAATTAGCCATGGAGCCAGTCACCACCCATATTAAGCCATGACGAATTAACTCCGCAACTAAGAAACACATTGCAATGAATTGTTTATCTATTTCTATTCACCCTAGTGAAACTTAAATCTATAGCTTATAGATGAAAATGAAAATCCACAGCCTGCTTCCAGTCTCCGACCGGGTCAGGAATGGAATGAATGAAGCCCCTATCTAGCGGCGAGGATATGAACTGTGCCGGCTGCCGAGGCCTGACGCACTCCTCTGGGGCAATGATTAAATTAATGACAGATGAAATGAAATGATAGTGGAGAGTGTTGCTGGAATGAAATTTTGACAGGGAAAACCGGAGTACCCGGAGAAAAACCCTGTCTGCCTCCGTTTTGTCCAGCACAGATCTCACATGGAGTGACCGGGATTTGAACCACGGACCCAGCGGTGAGAGGCCAGCGTGCTGCCGCCTAAGCCACGGAGGCTCAGCTTATAGATACACTATTATATTTATGATCGACGATGTCGAAATGTAAACATTATGTGTCAGAAAACTGTATCATAATGAAGCTCATTATAACACTATTTTTCAATATGAAACAGTTTCTCCCACCAATCAGAGTTCAAGAAACAGTTGTGTGACCAATTAGGTAAGTAAACCTTCGCGCATGTGCTCAAAATCCAACATGTCTATATAAATTACCGAAAGTACACCGTCCATATGTTCGCGTAAATAAACTGGCAAATATGAGACAAGAAATAGCACTGTACTTTAATATCCCCAAATCCAATTTCTACACAGCACATTGCTTTCAAACGACTTCGGTGACAGTTTTGCTGAATACTGCTGCACAATCTGCTCATATGGCATTGAAGCGCACAGAGCGCATGCGTCGGTCGGTCAGAGAGCTTGGAAAACAGAGATATCCTACCCAGAGCTGCACTCCGATCACAAAATTCGAATGACTGAATATTTATGAATATTTATGTTAAAATGTATAATAAAGTTATAATTATCGTCGAACATAAACAGTTGTATGCAACTCGCCTATAATGGTAATTATTGCCACTATAGGCTCGTTGCATAATGTACTATTATGTAATGATTTAGGTTAATTGTTGGGGGAAATGGTTTGCACTTACTCTTTTAGTAGTAAGTTCTTCAGTTAATACCGACTACCCCGTAGTGTGTTTTCCTTTTGCAAGATATAAAAATAATTGATACAAAGTATTTATTTAATTTTGGATATCAGTTTCATAAATAATATTATTAAATTATTATTTTTGGCCAATATATTTGAAATCTCCTTTATGTTTAGACTCTTTATATGACCGGATGCCATATATTATGGGTTAGTTGTGAAAAGGCACAGGACTGTCGTTACCAGGAAACAGTAGCCTACATAAAACAATGGAGGGAATATCAATATATCAACTCCATTCCAAGGCCAGTCATTGTCTCAAGGAAAGTGGCCAAGAAAACCTATGAATGCAGTAGCTACTTCGGAAGTCCTTTCAGCCTTGCACAACATACCGGTATACAGCGCCATAAGATGTAACTTCAGGTGCTCCACAGATGGCATAGCAAGCACAGATAAAAGGATGAATAGCACTATCTGAAAACTAAGTTAATTGTAGAACGAAGTTTCAACATTTTTATTAATTTAATAAGATGCGCTCGAAAGAGCATTACTTAACCTACACAATACACGAAAATATCATTCAAAATACAATTTGATCTTACAATGCTATTTAGTTTTCACTGTAGTCTCTGATGGATTTAGTTCTTTTTGCACACTTAGTTAAGTGATAACGGTCACACCTCTTGTTACACAACGAACATACGCAATCATCACCTGGCTGGTGAAAACCTTGAGTTTAAGCTGATCTTATGATGAAAACCATGAGTTGCAAGTCTCGTTACCACATGTCTTAGATCCTGTCCTGCCTCCGTCCATTGTTGAGCCATCATTGCGCTAGTGCTATAAAAATCAGGGTCAATGTCATTTCTCTTCCTCCGCCGCAGTTCGAGATGCGCTTGGTAAGGGCCGGTAGATGGCAGCGTGAATTGCAGTCTCAGGTCTTCCAAGAAGGAGCTTTCCCTTCCTAATTCGTATACAATCCTTGAGGGTGCATAAATCCCAACTCCCAAAGCACTCTTCAGATATCGTGCTTTAACACTTTTAATCGTTTGAAATCGCTACTCGAAAGCTTATCACATATTAATTCTATTTATATGAGGCAATTTGAGTTATTACTGTTTTGAACAATGACATTGCAGTGGGCAAAGAAAGTTGTCGGATATTTTGAATTCGATGAGTGGCTTTCGTAGCTGCTGAAGCCCTTTCCTGAGTGAGTATCCTGTAGGAAGACAGTGTCGTTTGTAGATATATTCCTAAATACCGGAAATTATTTACTACTCTTAGCATATCTCCTTGCAGAGTTAAATGATCATCCAACGCCAGTTTGCCTCGTTTTCTAAAAGTCATGTGCACGGTTTTTTCTTTGTTGATCACTAAACTGTTGTCGTCAGCCCATAATTAAAGTTTCTGAAGAGCGGCACGCAGGTCACTTATGCAATGTGATCCTAGAGCCATGTCATCGGCGTACATAGTTCCATCATTTGGCCAATAGATGGCAGCATATTTGAAGGTAAAATCCAAGGTGGACGTCACTTTATTTCAGTCATGCTGTGGTACAAAATTGAAAACGTACTTGTAGTACGTCCATACTGCAGTGGACTAGGTCATCAGACCATATAATATATGTCCGTACTGCTCAATGATATTTGAAACAACAAACACAGCATGATAAACATACAGTTAACATTTCAACTATATCTACTTCAATTAGTTCCTGAGAAACGAGGTCTGATGGACAGAAAATAATTCACTGGATATTCAAGTAACTGATTTAGCCGGCAATATGCTGTTGACTCTCATAACAAACACATGTACACTTTCTTTATGGTTATGATGTCACCATTAGTTTTATGCCATACTATATGATGGAGTTTTCTCTACAAAACCAAACATCCCCAGGTTTCTACACTGAATAGTCCTCAAAATATTGTTTTAAGTAAAAGCGTGTAATTTTTTAAAACTCAAGTCAAATAACAAGAGATCTGTGCATTGAAAGCAGTTTATAATGCTTTAAAATTACAATAAATTGATATAGAATACACCATGGACTGACTTCCTTTAAGCCATACATAACAACCCACACAAGATTACTGGAAAGCCCTAACTAAAGCTTACCACTCCAGTAGTTCTCCCAGTTTCATCGTTACCAACCGATAACTCAAATGTTACGCAGCACCTCGCACCGACTATAACCATATTTATGACTGTTTACTGTTGACCAATAGCTGATGGTTTTTGACCAATGGCATGGTTGCTCCGTTAGTCCGCGTAAAGTCCAGAGTTCAGTCCTTGCAGCAGAATTGATTGGCAGGTCATCAGTGTTGCACAGTTGCACGCAGTTCTGTCCGGTCTTTCTGCTTACTCTTAGCTGCTACGGTGGAGAGTTGACAAGGCTGTGCCACGAGCTGGGAAAGCCCTGTTCGAATATAAACATAGTGCCACAGGTATGGTTTTAAAAGAGGAAAACTGTATGCGGTGTACCCTCCCCAGAATGTAATATACACCCCGTATATGATCTTTCCACCCTCAATCACAGTTTTGTTTATAGTTAACATAAACAACGTTCCAGAGCTAATGCACTTGCCAGGGTACTCATGGATGAAATATGAAGCTTTATGGATGATATCTCGCTGACACACATATACTGTGATGCTCTAATTACGAGGTAGGTTGAACACATAAGGTTCAGCGCCTTTGTACATTGGAATTGAGTTAGCCAATGTAAACTCGTCTGCATTTTGATGGGAATTCTACAAAGGGCAAGTACAAACGCAAAAGGAAAGAAGAGAGAATAAAAATATACCTCCATTTACGCTGAATAGTGTTAATGGTTTATGTCACAAATGGCATCAAAAGGTATGAATTTGACTCCCCACAAAGAACGAAATATCCTGGGATTAAGTAATGTGTTTGGTACAATTTTTTAGTCCTGGTTTAAGGGACAATGACATCACAGGTAGAGAAATGATTTCATATTTCTAAATAGAAATGTTTAAAAGTAATATGCCTTCAGTAAGCGAATTAAATCCTCAGTTTCAATTCATAGTTGTTGTTGTTGTTTCATTTAGGGGCATGGTCGTCGTGGCATTTCTGCCCTGTGTACTTCAGTGCTTAGAATTGTTCTGATAACATGTGCTATTGTGATGTCTGTGTAAGTGTATGTACACCCAGACCCCGGAAATCCAAACTAAATGGGGTTGTTGCCTGTTTGGATTTCGAAAAGTGCGGATGTGCCGAAAAATCCATAATATGTACGTGGTTTGTCTGGTAAGCTAAAAGCACTTCACCAGTTACTTTGTAGGCTACTTGCCTCCCGATGTTTAATAATGGCTGTAAAAAGGCTTCATGTGTTACTGACCTTAACTGCATACGACTCACTCTTGTGAAGAAGCGCACTAAAATATATACATGTCGCAGCTCCTAATATTAGTAACAACAACGTATCAATTTTACATTCTCTTTATAAAATGCAAATGATCGCATTTTATAGGAGGGAGGACCTATATCTATGTGTTCAAGTTGACGTTTCCAGCTAATGATCTGTGATTTTGGGCATTACCCATCAGACATACGTTGTCTTTTTCCCAGACTCAGAGAAGCGTTTCAAATTGTTGACCTTTGCTGTTGTTTTCATTTCAGTGCCGCCACGCAACATCACTATTCTGGATGAACACGGCGATCCGCTGGAACGGCCAGAATTAGGCCCGTACACAGAGGGCACCACAGTCAGAGTTACCTGCCTCGCCTGGGGAGGTGAGTTCTACTTGCACTACTTCATTGATATAAAACCCCACAATTTCCACACACAGCCAAATACACGGGGCTAGATGACCACGGTGTCGTAGACCGTAATATAAGTAACAACAAAGTGTCCATGTTTCCGGTGAAATATTTAAAATAAAATGCCAGACTGGAAGAAGAAAATTGAAGCAGATATATACTCGTGTAGCCTATATTATATTTATAATTATTGTCCGGGTGACACACAAAATTCATCCTTTCCAGAACTCTGCAGCTTATATCCCTCGGTCTGTGGTCAACATAAGGTCTTCCTTGCTGCAGGTGTCATTCAGATCTTGTCACGTGAACAGGTGTTGTGGAGTCTGAATTTATCCACAGTCACATCTTGGATCTTCTGCATAACCCCACTTAGGCACTCTTGTTCTAATCCGGTTGAAGTACCTCCAGGTGGTATAAGACAAATGACTAACACTGCTCAGTTCTTCTTTTGGGGTAAAACACCTATGGCACTTTTCGTTTCCAGAGTGACACACGCCGGACGTCTGGTTTGGTATGGAGGGGTACTTCCTTGATCTTAAGGCGAGGAGTGGTGACCTTGTGGTTGTTGAACATTGAATGTTTGGGATCTGCCTCAAGCTTATGTCTCTCTTTCCTGGAGGTGCAATGCCAGCGAGAGGGTAGATCTTCTGCACTGGAGTAGGTCTCAGACATCCAGTGACAATACGGGTGGCCACTTGCTTGGCATGGGCAGATAGTGAAGCATTTAATTTACACTGAGAAGAATGTTCAGCAATTTAAATTACTTTTAAGTACATGGGCTGGTCATTGTCTCACGATGGTAGTATAGTGAAATAGATGGAATCTAGGTGCAGAAAAGCCTATGCAGTGAGTTCTCAGTTGCGATCAACTGTATTCTACCCGAAAGACGTTAGTGTAGCGCCAAATGTCTCTCTACATCGCTCAGTATTTACATCAACATCGTTGAGATCTGGGTAGATACACGATTTCTCATACATAGGCTAGAGGCAACTGTATGAGGGCAGTACGAATGATTGCTAGGACAAATAGAAGGGAGCAATGGTAGGAGGGTTAGTTAGTTATTTTTGATTTAAGGGGCGGAACTACGAGGTCATCTGCCCCTATGGTAGGAGGGCACTCGTAAGAAAGAGATAAAGGCTAAGTTATACATCCACACGTTTTATTAATTAGAGATTTCCTTTATTGAAACAAAGAACTGTAAGTTACATCCTAACTGAAAACACAATAAAGGAGAAAGGATCACCCGAATGGGTGGGACCTTTGATGAGAATAGGGGAGGATAGTTTACCTAATGCTATAGAGCATGTGTTCCCAACCTTTTAGCAACTGCTTACCGCTTGAAATGTTAAGAAATTTTGATGTACCATCAATCCTTTATTTTTTTGGAAACATAGGCTATATTTGCTGTCGGAAAAGTGCCAAAAGGCTTGATTTTTTATTTTTTATTTGTGAATTGACCGGTTAGATCACGCTACAATTTCACTATTTCTGCTTTGTAAGGAATTTCCTCTGCCTCCAGTGCGCCTTCATACTGTACAGCCCAGGGGCACAACGCACTACCCCTAAGACTTACCCCTCCATCTTTCATCAAAACCACCCTCATAGGCATGCCATAAGCCTCACATACTTCTTCAACACAAGCAGGCCCAGCAATATTGCTGACAGCCACGCTTACATAATACACACATAAACACACTAACTTGAGCAGCGACGTTGAGGAAACGCTGACCGAGCAGTGGTGGAAGGCCTTAAAAGCTAGACCCAGAAGAGCCCCATTATCTGTTCGTGGCCAGCGGCTCTGCTCCTCCGAGGTCCGTTCCAGCTCTTCACCAGGTGAGAACTAGCCGTGTGCTCAGATTCCTAATCATTGTAACACCTACCCTGAACACTTTTGTATTTTACACCTTGTACTTTACTTTACACCTGTCCAGCACCTAAAAGGGACAGTACATCACCACTACTGACCAATAAACACTTGGTCAGTAAACACATACATCTATTACTCATTTTACCCCGTTTTAGGTCCTTACGCCCGACCTGACCTTAGTCCTAATTGCCCCTGACCGTGAAGGCCAGGAACTGCGCCGTCAGGAATCCTATTGTATTCGAGCAAGCAGCCAGACTGCAGCGTGTCCAATTTTCGACTCTGCACGTGAGCTCGCTAAACGCTCGCTCTACTTAATTGGCAGGCTAAGTCATAAGCTCACTCTTAGACGTTCATCCCCTAGCAGGTAAACGCATCCTGTAGGAATACCCCCAACAGATCACATCCTGACACCAACACACAACACTAGTAGTCTCCCCCAATTACGGGAAACTACCCTTTATCGGAAACATCCCTTAAATTAATACATCTACACTACCCTGTCTATCCCACCCCCAACAGAGGGATAAAACAATACGTTCGCTGTGCGGCTGCCGTTGGTTTTCCTTCCAACCCTTAGCACTTATCTCGTCTTGAAATCCCTCCAGATCGTGTATATTGTTCCGATATGTTGTTTTATTATCATTTTAAATATCTTGTCGACTTCGTCGTTACGCTGGGGTCTGGCGTTACGTTATGGTGACGGGACGAAATGTACCTATATGCACTGAGGTGTGTGACGTCATAGTACCGCTTGGTGCATGTGTTCCCGACAATCTTTACTTCGTTAGTATAAGGCAAAAATCCCCGATTCATGGATGTCACGGGTAATCTCGAGAACCACTGGATGGATTTTGATGCGGTTTTCGCCATTCTGTAAAGGATATCTCGAGGAAAGATTCTGTAGAAAATAATTTTTATATGATCAAAGGAAGCCAAGCAGTAACGATTTCAGTGAAAGAGTCGTAAACAAACTTGGCGTCCGTGCGCTTCTTAAGCTTACGCTGGGCAAACCGTTAAAAATATCAATATACTATGAGCGTAAGAATTGGTCAGCATGAAAACTCCTACAAAAAGCCCGCGAGAGCATATCTCTATCTTCAATACATCGCCCACTATAAGTATTTTTAGACTGGATGGAAGGGGCACGTCCCCGCGCACTCTGGTGAGCGTGCGGCTTCCTGCGCGCTTGGCCTTGCTTTGCCCTTGGTTTCAACTTGCGAGTAATTTGAAACAAGATAAGCAAGATAAGTATTATGCAGATGATTTTCTAACATGTCAAGAGTCGTCGGCTTCGAGCGAAGCGAGAAACCTCCAGCCTTTCTAGAATTTTTCAGCATTTGGAGCATTTAAAATGATACAAAGTCTAGTCTTTCAGACTGACTGTCACTTTTTAAATTAAATTACTGAGAGAAATTCATATTTAATTATTAATGCACTTGTATTTGTTTTTTTTTTCTTTCGAGATATTTCATTTTCTTCACAAAATGTTGATAGATTAGGAAATGCAGCTAAATTCTCCTCCTGTATTTGCGATCAATCGTACCACCAACGTGCACCACCTGAAACGTTCCCGCGTACCACCGATGATACGCATACCTCCGGGTGAGAACCTCTGCAATAGGGGGCTAGAGAAGCAAAAGTAGACATAGGAGGCGATGGTTCAAGAATTTCAATGGGAGAGGGGTAGAGAATCATGAAGGTGACTTGTAAGCGAAATAGACTTGACGCTAATTGGCAAAACATTCTGAAAAGAAAATGAATGTATATTCATAATACGCTTTTAATTATATCCCATACAAATTAAGCTTGTGTAGGGATTGGACTTGATAACCCAGTGGGTGAGAAATGAGTTCGTGTGCAGAATGATGAGAAAATGATCATTTCACGAGCTAGTCAATAAATGTCTTGTTCTGTGTCACGAGCCGTGCAGCTATTTGAAAAATAAGTTGCCTTGTTCTTATAGGTCGGCCCACTCCACGCGTCACTTGGTGGAGGGATAACATACTGGTTGATGACTCAGATGAGGAGTTGGATGAAGATCTTGTTCAGAACGTGCTGAAGCTGGAGAGATTGGAGAGAAGACACCCGAACACCGTCTACTCATGCCAAGCAAGCAATAACAATGTACTGGGACCTGTTGCTTCGAATGTCACCATCAACATGCACCGTAAGTACACATGGTTCAATACATAGCGTGCTCCTATTCGTACTGATCATAAGGAAACTCAAGGCCATATTATTTTTCAGTGTTGCCTTGTTGGGGTATATTTCGCTCAAATAACACGTACATACCTGGGAGGCCAATATTCTAGTTCAGTTAATATTCGTATAATCTACTCTAACCTTTGCAATGACTGAAATAAGCACAGAAGCTATAAACGTAGGAATTGTACACTGCAGTAGAGAAAATAATACTTTTTTTTTATAATTGTTATCTTATGGAGTAAAACATTGTGGTCAACAGCTATATTTCAGCCTATCCCTATTTGGCATAAGAAATATAGGTCTATGGGATCTACTTTATCGGTGTGTGTGATTGTGTCTGTCAGTCACTGTTCAAGTTCTTACCTTATAAAATTTGATTGGGTGGAGCAATTCCAATGAAATTTAGTGAGGACTACTATCATCGCATCCAACCCCAACCGTAACATTGGAATTTTGACGGACGACACCAATCCAACATAATGGTTGCGAGAAATATTCGATCAGTAGTCAATAACTCCGCTACTATTCCAGCATTCCAAATGATAAGTTTCATCTTGATAGAGAACTATGAAGTTTTTAGCCGATGCTTTGAAAAAATAACTTTGAAGTTGACGAAGAGTTCCACTGCATTGCTGATGGAAAAAGAACCCGTCGTAGATATATTCGCGCTGTACAGGACACAACGAAGAGGGTTTGTAATTAACGAGTCGAAAATAATCAAGACCAGCCTTTCACGGTGGATCTTGCTAGAAGGCGGTCAATCATACCCTACTTCCAATAAGCGTAGAACGCGAAGGAAACACATTTAGTTGGACTTATGATAGGAAGCCGTGGGACAATCATTACATCTATTGTGTAGTTCTTCAAATCCGAAGGGATCCAGCCACAGATTTGTAAGGATACTGCTCTCAACGCGCTGAACCTGTTGATCCAGATCTTGAGGAACCACTTTCATAAAACTAAACAAGTAGTTCCGTGAAGAACTATAGAGCCTATTTTCAAATATCCTACTTACGTTAACTGCCACTACCAACATACAAAATTTCAGCTTGAATGCTGTAATAGATTCGTAGATATTGAGAACCGACTAAGTATTTCGGATGGTCGCCATGTTGGATTTTATATATGTAGGTACTAGAGTTATGAACTGTTACATGAAGATCATTGTGTACGTGTAGCATTCAAACTTCAATCGCATGATTAGGACACAAGAAGTAAAAAGGGGATTTTAAAATTTCGCAAGCTGCTATCTTGTGGTTATGGAAACAATTGAAATAAATTAGATGCCAGTGGATCAACATTCTTATACGGATTTACTGTACCAAGTTTCACTGCACTCGGATGGTTAAATTGCGAGAAACTTTCATGTGAATATTTATACTTCGCGTCGCCGCCATGTTGGATTTGTGATCACATGTTATTTAAAGTCCTATAGGTGAACTTAAGTTCATAGCCCCTATGAACATAAAAAAAATCAGTTTGATTGCTATAATAGATTCGTAGATATTCAGAGCCGTCTAAATATTTCGGATGGTTGCCATGTTGGATTGTTAAATGTATAGGCCATAGAGTCATGTACCATTAAAGGAAAATTATTGCGTATGTTCATTTTTCAAAGTTTCACTTCTATCACATGATTACGATACAAGAAATAAAAACTTAATTTTAAAATTCGCACAGGCACCATCTTGAGGTTATGAAAACATTTGAACTAAATTAGACACCAGTGCATTGCAATGTGTATATACGTTTCCTGTACCAGATGTATTTAAAATTTTCAAATTCGCTTGGCCGCCATGTTCGTTTTGTAGTTGACCGGTTTTTGAAAGTCTTACAGATGAACTTCCAATAGAGCCCTTTATCTCCGTACAAAATTTCAGGGTGATACGACTAATAGTTTCAGAGATATAGAATGCCATTGAAATATTTCGCATATCCGCCATCTTTGTGGTTATGTAAACAATTGAACGAAGTTAGATGTCGGTGCATTACAATGTGTATAAACATATACCAAGTTTTATTGCATTTGGTTGGTTAAATCGCGAGAATCGTCTATTTAAAAGTCGCAAATTCGCGTGGCCGCCATGTTGGTTTTGTAGTTACCAGCTTTTCAAATGTCACATAGGTGAACTTCTATCACCGTAAAAAATTCCAGGGTGATATCGGTAATAGTTTCGGAGAGATTGAATGCTGGTGAAATATTTCGCACAGCAGCCATGTTGGATTGGTGAGACGTAACAAAATTTGAAGGGCACGGTCGGGGTCGTCCGGAATAGTGCTATGAACTTACCGAGTTTCATTGAAATCGCTCCAGCCGCTTAAAGGTTATTAGGGGGACACACACACAAACCTCACACACACACACACACACACACACACACACACGGACAAAAGGTGATCTCATATGCCTATGTTGTCAAAAATTGAAAATAGGCTAGAAATGATGGTTTTATAAATTCTTCTACTCGTTCTTACGTAACTATTTTAAACCCCGACCGTGCCCTTTAAATGTTATTACACCTCACCGATCAAGCATGGCAGCTGTGCGAAATATTTCACTGGCATTCCATATCTCCGAATCTAGTAACGATATCACCCCCGAAATGTTGTATAGTGATAAAGGGCAGTACCAAAAGTTGACATATGTGACTTTCAAAAACCTGTTATGTTTAGAACGAACATGACGACCAATCGAATTTGAAACATTTAAATCAATTTTTCTCGCGATTTATGGATACGAGCGCAATGAAATTTGGTAGAGCTGATGTTTACATACATTCAAATTCACTGCCATTTAATTTAATTTTGTGCATAAGCTCAGGATGGCGGCTGTACAAAATTTTTAAATCCCGTTTTTAGCCTACTTTTGATTTTTGCAAAAAATGAAAGTAGAGTTATGAGATCAACACAGGGCGAAAAAAGTGTGTCTGTCTGTCTGTCTGTCTGTGTGTGTGTGTGTGTGTGTATGTGTGTGTGTGAGTCTGTGTGTGTGTGTATGTGTGTGTGTCTGTGTGTGTGTGTGTATGTGTGTGTGAGTCTGTGTGTGTGTGTGTGTCTGTGTGTGTGTGAGTGTGTGTACTCTGAATGTCTGTCCCCCCCTATCAGTTCGAATACGGTGAATGCGAATTGAACGAAATTTGGTACAAAGGTAGCACTAGCAAAGGACACCTCAGTGTCATGTTTTATATCGCCGCCATCTTGACGGAAACGTAATGGCGGCCACTCAAACGTTCAAAACGTAAAATCAAATAACGACTAACCAAATCATCCGATCTCTACCAAATTTGGTAACAACATACCTTCGTATAGGATGCGTCTTGTGACCAAATTACAAGGTCGTCCGCCATACCATTTCAGGATGGCGGCCGTGCGAATTATGCAAACTTTATAATCCATATCATGGAACCCACCAGTTCCGATTATCGAGCCGAGAATCGTTTTAACTGTTCTAAAGAAAGAGGCACGTTCGAAATTAAAAGTTTATTTTGTAATACTATAGTGCAGACGTGATTTTAAAAAGCTGAGCCGATTCAGTAATAAGACAAGATGGCAGCGGATATCTTGTGCCGGACTTATATTTCACTAATTTGAGTATTGCATGCAATATAGCGTACTGATAAAAAATAAATAAACTTTGTATGAAATGCTTTATATATAAATAATATACTCCAGTGATGAAATCGTTTAGTATAAATCATTATTTGCTAACAAGTTCTATGTAAGTCATATTATATAGAACGATATTCGTTGACACAATTAGCTCAGTGGTCACTAGTCGTGGCCGAGTGCGGTACGTGTGTGCGCGCTGTGTGACCGCATTGGAAGAGGTTACGGTTCCTAATACCGGTGCTTCCTTAGTTCCACGTGTGTACTGACCTTCCGTGTGTCATTCGGACAATACTTTTTTAAGCAGTGTTCCAGATAGGACAACAAAACCAGGAAACCAGAAAACCCCGCTGAAAATCATGTCCGGATACCAGAGAAAAAACACCGTACGCTGCCAATGGGACAGGCAGAGTTCTCGCCCCTCACCAGGAGAAATTCACCGCTGGATTGGCGATACCCTCCGGTTGACTGTCGACCAAGTAGAAGCCATCCAGTTAAATGTGCATGAAAAAACCATGTACATCAAGGTAATCAGCATATCTATTTATCAGAAATTGTTAAATACTTTTGCAGATCCTATTAAATTTCAGTATGACTCAGGAGAAATGACAAATGTTAAGCTCTCCACAGCGGATTCCAATTTTACCACAGTGCGTATATTTAATGTCCCACTCGAAGTACCCCCTGAAATTTTCAAATCCGTCCTGTCGAAATATGGCACTGTGAGTGACGTCAGAAAAGAACAATGGTCTTCTGCTTATCAGTTCCCGGTGTATAATGGAATACGTGCCGTCACTATGGAAATCAAGCAAGATATCCCCTCCACTGAGACTTTTGGTGGCCATTCTGGCTATATAACGTATAATGGACAGAAACAGACCTTTTTAATTTGCAATGCTACCACACATCTACGTATTAACTGCCCAAAGAAAATGATTCCCCTCGGTATAACCCCTACACAACAACGGCGTGTACAATACTCGGAAGTTGTGACGCAGCAAACGTCATATGAAAACATGCTTATTGATCAGTCAGCTGGGACAACACCAGGAGTGACCTCGGATACATCTGACGCAGAACTGGTACCTTGCCCTGACCAGAGCTGCGAGACACAGAGTGCCCCTGTGCTATCGGCAACCTGTATCGCAGCCTTAGAACCAACTCTGCCGTCACTACAGGCTGCCACAGAAATTTTCTCTTCTCTGCCCCCGCCTTCGCTGGTCCCTACCGACTCACTTAAGAATGTTGATCGGGGATCCGAGAACGTCTCTAAGAAGATTAAAACAAATGCCTCGATTGCCGTACCAGCCCCGAAGAATCAAACTGGCTCTACATATGTTCCCGCAGCTGTGAAAAAGAAACAAAATCTTCATTCTACGTCATCTAGGGACCCACGAACGCTCTCAACCGCTGACAGCCGGCCTATGAATGGCAGTCAAAAGGAACTATCTCAACCTAATTTGACATAGTGCACCAGTATATTTCTCACCTGTGTCTTTTTTTCTTTTTTCTTTTTTCTCGATTCCAACTTCCAGTATGTCTAGCACAACTTTTATACTTCTCTTAATGGCGCAATTTCTCACTGTGGCCACTGTGAATATCAATGTAATAGAATGCCCTCTGAAATTTCAACTGTTGGAGAGATTCCTTCGAGATGCAGACATTGACATTGCCTTCATTCAAGAAGTTGCTCTACCCTGTTTGCCCATATCTGCCTTCTACAAACAATACATCAATACCGGTAATACGAATAGAGGGACCGGATTCCTCATAAGACATGATATCCCACTCGAAGGTGTGCTATGTCATCCATCAGGACGCATAATATCTGGACACATAAACAATACCACCCTGATAAATGTATGTGCCCCATCCGGGTCCAATAAACGTGTGGAACGGAAAATGTTCTTTCAACAGAGTATACTGCCTCATCTGCACGAAGTTAAGGAAAAACTTATTCTTGCAGGGGATTTCAATTGTATTCAACGCCCAGAAGATTCCACTAGCTCATACCAAGGTGTCAACCCGGCTCTCAGGACCCTTCTTACCTCCCTACGCCTCATTGATGCTGTGGATAGTATAAGGGTGCCCCTGCCCCATTACACCTGTATAAGTCACAACTCCTCATCACGACTTGACCGCATCTACTTTTCACAGGAACTTATCCAGCCTAGACGATATGAAGTGATACCTGCCAGTTTCACTAACCATCATGCTGTCGTATGTACAATCTCTTACCCCCATCTCATATTTCACATAGGAAGAGGTTATTGGAAGCTGAATTGCTCGCTGTTACTGGAGGAGGAATGCCAAGATATTTTCAGACAACACTGGACTCGATGGGTCCAACAAAAATGCAAATTTCGCGACTGCACAGACTGGTGGGATATTTTAGTTAAACCAGGGATCCGCCGCGTCTTTAAGAACATATCTTACCAACGAGGTCGGGAAAGACGGGATATCGAGTTCTTCGCCAGCTCCAGCAAAGATCTGATGCTGGGGAGCGTATATATGACCAGATCCGGGAAGTTAAAACCAAGCTCCTGTCTCTACAGCAACGAACGCTCGCTCATATCAACGTGGCTTTAAAAGATCGTACAGTGCTCCCGGACGAAAGTGCAAATGTATACCATATCGCCAAAGAACAACGTGAGCGGCAACGTAAATATATCCACCGCCTCCGCACCAGTACTGGAAGTGTCGTCACCTCCCCTGACGCTATACGTAGTGAAATATCATTATTTTATCAACGGTTCTACGCTAAGGCTCTCATTGATCCACAGCAGGTGACCCTATTGCTGTCATCTTGCAGTACCAAACTATCTCCGGACAACAAAACTCTGCTCAGCGCGGATAATACGGATGAAGAGATTCACTCTGTGGTTAAACAACTCCCAAACAACCGCTCACCTGGCATTGATGGACTGCCATATGAAATGTATAAACACTTCTGGCCTCTCATTGGCAAAGAATTTTGTCATGTCCTGCGTAACATTCTCCAACGTCGTGCTCTTTGTCAATCACATCACGAGGGTACCATAGTCCTCATACCAAAAACATCCTCTCCCATGGCAGTTGGTGACTTCCGACCAGTTACTCTGCTCTGCAGTGACTATAAAGTCCTTACCAAAGTACTTGCATGCCGATTGAAGACTGTTCTACCTGATATCATTGGTGATGAACAATGTTGCAGTATTCCTGGAAGAACTCTGTTAACCAACTTAGCGATACTACGGGACCTACACCTAAAAGCCAAAATGCTCCCCACTGAGCCAATGAGTTTTCTCACCTTTGATCTTGATAAAGCTTTCGACCGCATCAGTCATGAATACTTGTACATGGTCTTGCAACACTTCGAATTTCCTGAAATCCTTATTGACTACATTCGTATGATAAATTGTAATGCTACGTCTAGAGTGCTCGTCAACGGTTTTCTTTCCCCTCTGATTCCAATACAACGATCAGTTAGGCAAGGATGTCCCCTTTCTATGCTACTTTTTGTCATTGGCCTTGAACCGTTCATTCGGACTACCCAGGTGAAGCTACAGGGTTACACACTTTCCACACATGTTTTTGGAATGTGCGCCTATGCTGATGACGTATCAATATTGATCCGCAATAAAGAAGACATCTCCCACATCGATAGCGTCCTTCAGCTCTACCATATCGCCTCTGGAGCACAATCGAACCCCCAGAAAACTGCTTTGCTTCCGCTCAATACTAACTCAGTGATTACCCCACAGCCCTGGTTCCGGATAGTAAATGAGGTGAAAATTCTTAGCATTACCTGGAAACAATCGCTTCTGGACACAGTGCAAGTAAACTGGACTAAGGTCATTGCCAAAGTTAGGGGAGTCCTGATCCAATTTGGTCAAAGAAACCTCAATATAGTGCAACGGGTCATGGTCCTCAACGTGTTTGCGCTCTCTAAAATATGGTATGTCGCACAACTTTTCCCACTTCCCAAAATGTTTGAGAGTCAATTGGCAAAATATACAGGTTGGTTTATATGTCAAGGATTTTTGTTCCGAGTACAACGGGAACAGTTGTATCTCCCATCCCGGCAAGGCGGGCTAGGGCTAACAGCTCATGGCATGAAATGCCGTGCACTCCTCTGCAAGAACGATATCACCATTCTTTCCCAACATGACACTTTTACGAAAGCGCTATACAATGATATTCGAAACACAGCCCGTGGTTGTGATAGAGCTTTGCCGAAGATATTTAGGGACCATCAACAGCACCTTCTGGAAACTGTTCGCCAAATGCCTTCAGGGATTGTTCCAACGACGAAAAGTATCTATAACATGTTGCGGCAAGTGGTACACTCCAAACCGCGAATAGAGGCCACCACCCTCTACGTCCATTGGCCCACTGTTTGGAAAAATTTTGGGGCTATGACCATTTCTTCTGCTGTACACTCCCAAGTTTTTATCTTCCTCAACGATCTCATCCCAACCGCTCTACGGCGATATACCATCCATCTTGAAGCTTACCCATGGTGAACTATATGTGGTCAAACTGATACGGCGATACACCGCTTCACATCATGCACGCGAGTTGCCTCCACGTGGCTGTGGTGTAAGGGAAAAGTATGTCAACTATTAAATGTGCCCTCGGATGACCTTGATGACAGGAAGTTGGTTCGTTTGTAGGTGACCGCCTTCCCCCAAATTAAACAGACTGCCATTGTGTGGATAATGGGCCAATATGTACACTTCGTGATGGACAATGATCAACATTTCTCTTTCCTGGATCTCAGGTATCACCTGCAAAAAGAGCGTTGGAAGCTTAGTGAAAGTGGACAATTGTACCATAAATATGGACACTATCTGGATTTCTTGTGATGTATTAGTATGGTATTTATCATATCTGAAAATTCTGTAATTCTGTAAAGAGCTAATAATAAAATAAAAAAAGTGGTAGAGCGTTAGCCTATCGCTCAAATGCCTATGGTTCAAACCCGATCAGAGCTAGGTTTTTTGCTTGAAATGTTATATGTTTATTGTTTTGTAATGACTCAGACGTTTTAAAAGTAAGCGTTATATTGTGCATATTATGGTGTAAAATATATATTTAATTAAAACATAATTCGCCAGCAGATTTACATCGAGACATCTAGCTGCCAAAAAGGTAACTGCACGCCTACCACAGATTACCTACTACTACAGATGGCCAACAGCCATGCTAATTCTTGGTACCTAAGACTTCAGCGCTGTCTGGTGGTTGACTGATGTACTAGCAACACGTCGACCGGTAGCGCCACCTATGAGTAGATCTCGTAAACACTAACCCTCCCGCCCCCTCCACTCCACCCTGCCTCTTCCCCTCGTTCCGCTAAATATTCTCGTCCTAAATGCTCTGCCCACTTCAATGTTCCGAAAATCACAATCTCCCAATACTTATGGCACGTTTTTAAGTGTGGAGATAATAATATGATCTACAAGAAATAAATCACATTCAAAATACCAATAACAGAAAAAATTAATAAAAATAATAACAAAGTGGGAAATTGTGAATTCCAGAACTTTGAAATGAACAATCACAGCATTTAGGACATAACCTCATCACTAATATGAAAATGAAAATCCACAGCCTGCTTCCAGTCTCCGACCGGGTCAGGAATGGAATGAATGAAGCCCCCATCTAGCGGCGACGATATGGACTGTGCCGGCTGCCGAGGCCTGACGCACTCCTCTGGGGCAATGATTAAATGAATGACAGATGAAATGAAATGATAGTGGAGAGTGTTGCTGGAATGATATTTTGACAGGGAAAACCGGAGTACCCGGAGAAAAACCTGTCTGCCTCCGTTTTGTCCAGCACAGATCTCACATGGAGTGACCGGGATTTGAACCACGGACCCAGCGGTGAGAGGCCGGCGTGCTGCCGCCTAAGCCACGGAGGCTTCCCTCATCACTAATATACATGTTTAAATTTCTTTCAGTTGCAATTGGAGCATATTGCATTGGTGACAAAAATTAGGCTACTACAAGGCCTGCAGCATATTATTACTCAGCTTGAAAATGGCCCAAGTAGGTCTATAACCAATTAGTTATTAGAAAAAACTACAAAGGAAAAGTACTGGGAAGGGAGAAAATTCATATTTTAAAATGCTTGATGCTGTTAGCAATAACAGTAAAATTTTAAGAGAGAATGCTAAGGATCAGGTGGTGTAACCAGATCCTCATCACACTAAAATTGTTAGTGTAATTAGTGCCAAATACATTAGGGGACAGAAAAAGAATTGGATATCACAAAATATCTATACAGTAGTTCATTTCATATGCCCTTTAAAATATATCCAGTTAAAAATTTTGAAGGTTGAAATGCAGTAAGTAGGCTACATCAAAAATTAACATCGCACACTAATACAGTACATTCCATTACGTGCTGTTAAGGGGAAAGGAGAAATAAGACTATCAATGAAAAACAAGAAAAACACTCAATACTGCTAGAATTCATCATGTTTTATTTAAAAAGTTGACAATGAAGAGAAGATAACAGCAAGAGCCAAGATCAAACTTAGCAAAAATACAGTAATCAAATCTGGTCCTCCTAAAAGTATGTGTTGAGGCATGTTCCTTTCTTCTTTCTTGCCAAAGTATAACAGTAGGATCCAGCACATAATAATGGACCTAGTTCCTCCTTGATGTAATGGCTGACACCGATGAACCGCAAATTCCTACTACACATACCAGTGTGTATGTTGAAACAGTAAACTTAATAAATGTGTAACTTAATGCTTGAAACGGGGAACTTGAATTTGCTGACATGTGTATGTTTGCACCTACTATAAGTTAACTACATTTTAAAAGAATCATTGTGTTTTTGATATTAATTCATTTAGGGCTTTCGATAACATATTCATTTAGCCCCATGTATTTGGAAGTGTGTATGATTTGTTGATATTTGTTGTTTTAACGGGCCTAACATATTGGTTATCGGCCCCTAATGGTTTGGGTGATCGTGAAGATGAAAATCAAATGTAAACTATAAATGAAACTAACTACAAACTTATATAGGCTACTAGAAGAAGAAATGGAAAACAAAAGGAGAATAAGGCAAACAAAGGACAGGAGGAAAAGAAATGCCCTCAAACCCTCGAAGAATGAGGATCGAGACACTTGGAAGGAAGGAGAGCCACGAAAGGCCCCAGAGGCAATGGAAGAAAGGGGAAAAATGGACCCAGCTCAGGAATCCCTCGGGGTCGCCATCTCCCGAACTCACCAGCCGTGAGCCCCTGAGGGTGTAGCAATATCCAGGGTGCACCAAAGGTGGTGGGGCTACATACACCCTGCCCCTTGAGGGCCTTGAGCAGAAGGCAGGAGATAACAAGAAAAGAAAAAGAAGACTGACCCCTCGCAGGAGGAGGGCATCAGAAAAGATGAGACAAGGGCCAATTAAGGCGGGAAAGGAATAGACTCCCTAGGCCTCGGATACCCTAATACCGCGGGGGTCGGAAGAGAACAAGAGTTGACCAAGTTAGGTCGACAGGCAAGAAGACAGAGAGGAGCCCGGCACAAGTAAGTGGAAGCAATGCGGGACTCAAATGGGGCCCCATTGTCGCCAACCCACGTCCCACTAGATGTGAGCCCCTGGGGGAGTGTATGATTTGTATGATAATCTGTGTTATTGTGGTATCTGTAGTAGTGTGTATACTTCCTGTAATTCAGGTGAGGACTGGAAAGGAGGCAGCCGTAGCCTTAAGTTGGGAACCATCCCTGCGTTAGCCTGGAGAGGAAGTGGGGAAACCTTGGAAAACCACTTCTTGGATGGCCGAGGTGAGAATCGAACCTACCTCTTCTCAGTTCTGCCTCACAAAGATGATTGTGCACCGATCCAACAGTTAGACCAGAATTAAATTGCTTAATCAAGATTGGAAACTAGCCCAGGACCTCAGGAGTGGCAGCAACCACACCACAAGGTGGTCTTATTACAGAATCAATTGATGAAAAAATCCCTCCATATAAGCTTAGACATTGGCATCCTACGTGTTGAAAAATATTGCAAATAACGTGTGGGAATAAAATACTACCTATAGGTATATCAACCATTACATTGGCATACAATAAATCAATTATATTTGTCTTGTATCTATCTCGCGGTTACAGAATATCATCGACAGAACCTAACACTTATCAACTTACCAAGAGTATAAAATAAAAATTGGCAGATAAGGGTGGGGTTATCGGGCCAATGGTTCCATGGTTTTATTGGATTTTCACGTTGGACTTAGTTCCACAGGACATGACGTCCGAAACGGGGGAGGAGCTTACGGTCAGCTGTTTGCAATATGGCGGCGAGATAGTGACGAGATGTAAGCAAGACAGTGATAGGGTGTGCGTTTGTTATGGATTCTAATTTATGATGGCAAAATACTAAATATTTTCTTTTATTGATAGAAATATTTTTATAATAAATTTAAATGCAGTGCTTAATTACTACCAGTTAAAAATATTACCCACCTGTAGATAGTTAATTTACTGTCTGCCGTTACATTTATGAAGCCTGTACTTGGGAGCCTAGCGGTGTCGATGTTTTTATTAATATCACAATATATATATCCAGGGGCGGATCTAGGAGAGGGCGACCGCCCAGGGCTCCGCGGTCTGGGGGCCCCGCGCCAAGGATTTTTAAAATTTAATTAATTAATAAATTAAACGTTTCAATCTTTTCAAACTAAGTTATAATTCATAGTCTTCTTTTCAGTGCAGCTATGCCCTCCCGTGACCGTTTAGCAAGTTTAGATTTCAGTGAAATAATATAAGACTTCAGCCGGGAAAAGAAGTCGCAAAGTGATATTTTAATATTTCATAGTTTACATAATCTTCATCAAGGGGTCATAAAGGTTTCTTTCATTTTCTTAAAATAATGTACTGTAGTGTATTCAACGTATGGTAACTATTCTTTATTTTATTATTATTGCAAAACTATTTTCCATTTGATTTGATTTTTTATTATTACCTATTGTTGTCGGCCCCACCTTATCATATCGCCCAGGGCCCCGCAAGGCCTGGATCCGCCACTGTATATATCTCACATAACACAAAGGACGACTCCCTGATAATAAATTGAATCCAGCAACCCTGAATTTGCATGAATGTTTTGGGTTCAAAGAAGCGTTACTTGGGATGCTCAAATCATACTTCAATATTGCTAATATTGACCTACATACTTGCTGTTCAAAGGCAAGAATATAAATTTATTAATCTCTTGCCACAGACAAGTTAAAATGGAGGCATCCTCTTTATCAATGTATTTAATTAAATATTTAAAATACAGATATTTAACAAAGCTGGAGTCTCCATTTGAACTTGTCATAAGCAAGCGGAACAGATCTAAAACTACACTTTAAGCTAAATCAAATTCACTCCCCAGCTCGACATAAACCATAATACCAATTAAAACCTATACAAAACATGCTCTCCTTACTGTTGTACAACTTTCAAACAAACTATTCGCACTCAAAACTGAAAAACCTTGAAATGGAAACTAATTAAAGTTAGAATAGCCTAGGCCGATCAGGTCTCCTGCTACATTACCGCATATGTATACTTAAAATCACTACAACTTCTAAATTACGGCTAAGTGACCTATCTGCCTGAGTAGTATAGGTGTTACCGGCCTGCCTGGGATGATGGGTTTTCAAACCGGTACTTAAAACTAAGATTTTACACATGAATTAACTAAATTCAACAGTAAGGAGATCATAGACAAAAACACAATTTATGCCAAATAATACTTCAATATTGCAAATATTGAGCTACATAGGCCTACTTGCTGTTTAAAGGCAAGAATATAAATTCTCTGGCAAATTAAGGCTAGGGACAGCATTTTTCTTAAGTTTTCTAACCATTCGACTATTGTCAATCGGAAGAACCCCTAAAATAAGTTTGCGAAGAACGGATTACATTCTATGTACGACACAGAAGTATTAGGCTACAAGTTTATCAGTATTTTTGATGTAGCTAAATCCTTGTGAGTACAATTAGAGACAATAACTATCAATAATCAACAGTATCGGTGCTTACGCTGTGGAAAGAAGTCGTCTTCACAAAAATTCAGACTGCACACTGTCATGTAACGTGTAACACGTTTTCCAATTGACAGCGCCGTATCCCATCTTTCTCTCTGAACTTTTTGTACAGGAAAGTAGTGAAGAGATTTCGTGTGTTAAGTTTTAATAGCCTGTAATTACAGTCCTACACGGCATTACTACCTATTCTAACTGAACTGATCTGTTTTGAATACTGTAATAATTTGAAATTCAAGGAAGGGGAAAAATTAAAGCTTAGACACGTTGTCATGAATCATGAGATTTATATTCTACTAGTTGAAGTACCCGTGCTTCGCTACTGGTCATAAATAAATTGAAATGTGAAGGTGACAGTTAAAACAGGGGATAGGCGAGGTGCTGCGCGGAGGGGGAGTTAGGATGGAAAATGTTGTCCAGCTACACCGCTTGGCGTTGACCGTGTTTTATAGCACAAAATTAGGTTTTACTCGCTAACAGTTGGAGATAATGTACATGAAAAGTGATAAGGACCATTCGGATAGAAATTTTAATTTTAAACCTAGTAGGCTATATGCCATCAAGAGTTTGCTATTTCTTAGGTTGTCTTTTTATTTGAAATTGAAATACGAAAGTTTGAAACCAAAGAGTGTAGTGACGTCACTAAAATGGTCGCCATCTTAAAATAGAGCAAAGTATTGAAATCAGCTACTTCCATGTAAAATTTCATGTAAATCGGACCAGTGGTTCTTTGGTGATTGAGTAATACACAGACACACAGACATATACCATCTCACTTTTATATATTAGTATAGATGGAGTTTTTTCATGTACGAAAAACCTACGATATTATTTACTTAGTAATTTGAAAGTACCCACGTTTAAGTACAAAAGGAGCCTGGCCATGCCATCTAATGATTACTATGAGAGGTGACGGCAGTTACCTGTAGGTTTGCTACGGTACTGTATCTGTTGAGGGCAGTGAAGGAGGTAATGTTCTGTACAAAGCATTTACTCTTATAGGCTAATCATCTTTTTGACGTATTGAGTGTACAGGGAGCTGCCGTAGTATCTCTAAACTGAACCCAACGTCTTAAGTAGAAAAGAGGACGTGTTCATGGCGTGGTTAATAATTTTAGGATACTGTTTCATTTTGGTTGCTACAAATTATTCTGGTTCTGTTAGTCTTAGTCAAGTCTTTTCACAGTTACTGTTTTCCTGATTTGTAATACAAAAGATAGCCGGTACAGGTTAACACTGTCAACAATTAAAACAATGCAGCATAAAAACATTAGGATTAATAAAACATAAACGTCAACATATCAGTAGTAGAACACACCTTAACGGAGAGTATAACACTATAATACAATATATTGCGCGTGATACCTTCCGTCATAAGGTAAAGATTCAAAATCTCCCGTAACAGCAGCGGCATCAAGAGTATGAAATTAGACCCATAATGTCACATTTAGACGACCACGTGGATTAGCGGCTAACATTCTCGGCTGTCGCCTTGGAGGTCCGAGTTTGAATCCCGGCTCTGCCAAGAAATTTTAATTCTGGTCTGAGAGCTGGAAGGGGGTACACTGCGCCTCCCGTGGCAAAACTTGGAAGATGTTTTCCGTGGTTTCCCACTTCTACTCGAAGCAAATACCGGGATAGTTTCTAACTGAAGGCAACAGCAATCTCATTTTTAATCCTCACCTGAATTACAAATACACACACTACTACAGCCATCACAGTAACACAGGTTATCAGAAAAACTTCATACACACTTACGTTCATGGGGCTACATGGCCATGATGTCACCAAGCCTCTAAATCAATCAACAATAACAGAATCATTTAAGCTCATTTAATCTAATACTAAGTTTCGTGGTATGTATAGCCGTTGTTACGTTAGGCCGCGTGCAGGGTTAGCCGATGTATTTGTTTAGAAAAAAATAATTCCTTACATCGAACCCTGTTAATAACATTTATAAATACTACGTATTCAGCTTTTTATGGCGTTCAGATTCCTAATGTTCTTATCGTGGTTTGGGTAGAAAATGGAGGCCCATGGTCTGGTGTTTACGTCTTGAGCTACTGTAGTCATGAAGAAAACGGAGTGGCATGGCCTCTTGCAGAGACAGGTGGAAACCTGGTGATCACTTATTGAGGTAGTGTTGCCGTTGAGAAAATTGAGTGGCATGGCCTCTTACCGAGATAGATGGAAACTTGGTGGACCCGTCTTGTGCTACTGTTGCCATGGAGATGGCCAGCCTTGCCATTCCTTCATAAGTTAGTTAGTTATTGTTGTTTTAAGGGGCGGAATTACGAGGTCATCTGCCCCTCCCTCATAAGTTAATTTTCTGACCTTATTAGCATTTGCTCAAGTGCAAATAGGCAGATATCAGAAGAATGAGAAAGACTATCGAAAATTCATGTAGCCAGTGGTTTCTTCTGGGTCCTGAACTATGTGTATGCAAAATTTGGTTGAGACTGAGATTGGTGGAACGGTGTATATTTGTATACGGAACAAATATACATACCCACATACAAACTTTCACTTTTATTATATTAGACAAGCTGTACCCGGCATGCGTTGCAATGCCAATCAAAGAAAGTGTTGGCGTTGAAATTCTGTTTCTTGAAATGCTTTTGGATACACAACATGTTAACTGCCTCTAAGCTATCATAAAATGGATTTTCTAATTTAGAACCATTCGTGGGAGCGTGCAACGCCTCCGTGGCTTAGGCGGCAGCACGCCGGCCTCTCACCGCTGGATCCGTGGTTCAAATCCCGGTCACTCCATGTGAGATCTGTGCTGGACAAAACGGAGGCAGACAGGTTTTTCTCCGGGTACTCCGGTTTGCCCTGTCAAAATTTCATTCCAGCAACACTCTCCACTATCATTTCATTTGTCATTCATTTAATCATTGCCCCAGAGGAGTGCGTCAGGCCTCGGCAGCCGGCACATTTCATATCCTCGCCGCTAGATGGGGGCTTCATTCATTCCATTCCTGACCCGGTCGGAGACTGGAAGCAGGCTGTGGATTTTTTCGTGGGAGCGTGCACAACAACTTTCAAAAAGTTTAATCGCTGTCACTCATTTGTTGAATCTAATCGTACGCTACCTATTGTGAAATAGATTTACTAAGTCGAAACCCTTCCCTGGCGTGTACACATTGACTCATCAATGATTCATCGCAATCGGATGAATGGTATATGCACGTATTGGGGTTTTTGTTTAAACGATTCGTGCGCTGTCACTCATTTGTTGAATCTACTCGTGCGCTACCTATTGAGAAATGTATTACTAAGTCGAAGCTCTTCCCTGGCGTGTACACAATAACTCATCAAGGTTTCATCGCAATCGAAGAATGTTATATGAACGCAATAGGGAATTTTGTTGAAACGCTTCGCGCGTCGTCACCCATTTGTTGCATCTACTCTTGCGCTACTTATTGTGAAATGGATTTACTAAGTCCCCTTCCCTGGCGGGTACAAAATAACTGATCAATGTTTCATCGCAATCGGATGAATAGTATATGAACGCATACCTGATTTTGTTTAAACGATTCGCACTCCGTCACTCATTTGTTGAATCTACTCGTGCGCTACCTACTGTAAAATGTATTTACTAAGCCAGAAACCTTCCTTGGAGTGTCAACCATATTTCACCCAAGTTTCACCGCTAACGGCAGAATGGTATATGACCTTATACGGGACTTTGTTGAAACGCTTCGCGCGTCGTCCCTCATTTGTTGAATCAACTTGTGCGCTGCATATTGTATAGGGGATTTACTAAGCCAGAAATTTTCCATGACGTGTACACAACATCTCACCCAAGTTTCATAGGTACGGACGAATGGTACATGTATGCACACGGGACTTGGTTGAAACGCTTCGCGTGTCGTCGCTCATTTGTTGATTCTACTCTTGCGCTACATATTGTAATATGGATGTACTCAGCCAGAAACCTTCCCTGGAGTGTACACAACATCTCACCCAAGTTTCATCGCAATCGGATGAATGGTATGTGAACGTATACGGGACGTTGTCGAAACGCTTCGCGCGTAGTCACTCATATGTTGAACATAAACGTGCGCTTCGTATTGTAAAATGGATTTACTTAGCCAGAAACCTTTCCTGGAGTGTACACAACAATTCACCAAACATTTATCACTATCAGACGAATGGTATATGACTTTATACGTGACTTTGTTGAAACGCTTCGCGTGTCATCGCTCATTTGTTGAATCTACTGGTGCGCTACCTATTGTAAAATGTATGTACTAAGCCAGAAACCTTCCCTGGAGTGTACACAGCATCTCACCCAAGTTTCATCGCTATCGGATGAATGGTATATGAAATTAAATGGGACTTTGTTGAAACGCTTCGCGCGCCGTTGCTCATTTGTTGATTCTACTCGTGCTCTACCTATTTTTAAAGGGATTTACTAAGCTAGAAACCTTCCCTGGAGTGCACACAAAATCTCAGCCTAGTTTCATCGCTATCGGACGAATGGTATATGAACGCAAACGTGACTTTGTTGAAATGCTTCGCGCGTCGTAGCTCATTTGTTGAATCTAATCGTGCGCTGCCTATTGTAAAGTGGATGTACTAAGCCAGAAAATTTCCCTGCAGTGTACACAACATTTTACGCAAGTTTCATAGCTATCGGACGAATGGTATATGAATGCATACGGGACTTTGTTGAAATGCTTCGCGCATCGTCGCTCATTTGTTGAATCTACGCGTGCGCTACCTATTGTAAAATGGATTTACTAAGTCAGAAACCTTCCTTGGAGTGTACTCAACATCTCACCCAAATTACATCGCTATCGGACGAATGGTATATGAACACATACGGGACTTTGTTGAAATGCTTCGCGCATCGTCGCTCATTTGTTGAATCTACGCGTGTGCTACCTATTGTAAATTGGATTTACTAAGTCAGAAACCTTTCTTGGAGTGTACTCAACATCTCACCCAAGTTTCATCGCAATCGGACGAATGGTATATGAACGCATAGGAGACATACATACCCACCCACAGACAAACTATCACATTACATTGATTTTTATATATATAGACAAGCTGTACCCGGCATGCGTTGCAATGCCAATCAAAGAAAGTGTTGGCGTTGAAATTCTGTTTCTTGAAGTGCTTTTGGATACACAACATGGTTTTCAATTTCCGTTAACTGCCTCTAAGTTATCGTAAAATGGATTTTCTAATTTAGAATCATTCGTGGGAGCGTGCACAACAACTTTCAAAAGTTTCATCGCAATCGGATGAATGGCATATGAACGTATACGGGATTTTGTTTGAACGATTCGTGCGCTGTCACTCATTTGTTGATTCTACTCGTACGCACCTATTGAGAAATGTATTACTAAGTGGAAGCCCTTCCCTGGCGTGTACACTATAACTCATCAAGGTTTAATCGCAATCGAAGAAGGTTATATGAACGCAATAGGGGATTTTCTTGAAACGCTTCGCGCGTCGTCACACATTTGTTGCATCTACTCTTGCGCTACTTATTGTGAAATGGATTTACTAAGTCGAAACCCTTCCCTGGCGTGTACACAATAACTGATCAATGTTTCATCGCAATCGGATTAATAGTAGATGAACGCAAACAGGATTTTATTTAAACGATTCGCGCCCCGTCACTCATTTGTTGAATCTACTCGTGCGCTACCTACTGTAAAATGTATTTACTAAGTTAGAAACCGTCACGTAAGTGCCCACAACATCTCACCCAAGTTTCATCGCTATCGGACTAATGGCATATGAAGACATAGGGGACTGTATTGAAACGCACCGCGTGTCGTCGTTCATTTGTCGAATCTACTCGTGTTTTACCTACTGTGAAATGTATTTACTAAGCCAGAAACCTTCTTTGGAGTGTCCAACATATTTCACCCAAGTTTCACCGCCAACGGCAGAATGGTATATGACCTTATACGGGACTTTGTTGAAACGCTTCGCGCGTCGTCCCCCATTTGTTGAATCTACTTGTGCGCTGCCTATTGTGTAGTGGATTTACTAAACCAGAAACCTTCCATGAATTGTACACAACATCTCACCTAAGTTTCATAGCTATCGGACGAATGGTATATGAATGCATACGGGACTTGTTTGAATCGCTTCGCGTGTCGTCGTTCATTTGTTGATTCTACTCTTGCGCTACGTATTGTAATATGGATGTACTCAGCCAGAAACCGTCCCTGGAGTGTACACAACATCCCACCCAAGTTTCATAGCAATCGGATGAATGGTATGTGAACGTATAAGGGACGTTTTCGAAACGCTTCGCGCGTAGACACTCATTTGTTGGATCTAAACGTGCGCTTCGTATTGTAAAATGGATTTACTAAGCCAGAAACCTTTCCTGGAGTGTACACAACAATTCACCAAACATTCATCACTATCAGACGAATGGTATACGACCTTATACGGGACTTGGTTGAAACGCTTCGCGTGTCATCGCTCATTTGTTGTATCTACTGGTACGCTACCTATTGTAAATTGGATGTACTAATCCAGAAACCTTCCCTGGAGTGTACACAACATCTCACCCAAGTTTCATGGCTATCGGATGAATGGTATATGACCTTATATGGGACTTTGTTGAAACGCTTCGCGCGTCGTCACTCATTTGTTGATTCTACTCGTGCTTAACCTATTTTTAAAGGGATTTACTAAGCTAGAAACCTTCCCTGGAGTGCACACAAAATCTCAACCTAGTTTCATCGCTATCGGACGAATGGTATATGAACGCAAACGTGACTTTGTTGAAATGCTTCGCGCGTCGTAGCTCATTTGTTGAATCTACTCGTGCGCTGCCTATTGTAAAGTGGATGTACTAAGCCAGAAAATTTCCCTGCAGTGTACACAACATTTTACGCAAGTTTCATAGCTATCGGACGAATGGTATATGAATGCATAAGGGACTTTGTTGAAACGCTTTGCGTGTCGTCGCTCATTTGTTGAATCTACTCGTGCGCTATCTACTGTGAAATGTATGCACTAATTTTGAAACCTTCACGTAAGTGTGCACAACATCTCACCCAAGTTTCATCGCTATCGGACGAATGGTACATGAACACATACGGGACTTTGTTGAAATGCTTCGCGCATCGTCGCTCATTTGTTGAATCTACGCGTGCACTACCTATTGTAAAATGGATTTACTAAGTCAGAAACCTTCCTTGGAGTGTACTCAACATCTCACCCAAGTTTCATCGCAATCGGACGAATGGTATATGAACGCATAGGAGACATACATACCCACCCACAGACAAACTATCACGTTACATTGATTTTTATATATATAGACAAGCTGTACCCGGCATGCGTTGCAATGCCAATCAAAGAAAGTGTTGGCGTTGAAATTCTGTTTTTTGAAGTGCTTTTGGATACACAACATGTTTTTCAATTTCCGTTAACTGCCCCTATGCTATCATAAAATGGATTTTCTAATTTAGAATCAATCGTGGGAGCGTGCACAACAACTTTCAAAAGTTTCATCGCAATCGGATGAATGGTATATGAACGTATACGGGATTTTGTTTGAACGATTCGTGCGCTGTCACTCATTTGTTGATTCTACTCGTACGCTACCTATTGAGAAATGAATTTGCTAAGTCGAAACCCTACCCTGGCGTGTACACAATAACTCATCAAGGTTTCATCACAATCGAAGAAGGTTATATGAACCCAATATGGAATTTTGTTGAAACGCTTCGCGCGTCGGCACCCATTTGTTGCATCTACTCTTGCGCAACTTATTGTGAAATGGATTTACTAAGTCGAAACCCTTCCCCGGCGTGTACACAATAACTGATCAATGTTTCATCGCAATCGGATGAATAGTATATGAACGCATACCGGATTTTGTTTAAACGATTCACGCTCCGTCACTCATGTGTTGAATCTACTCGTGCGCTACCTGCTGTAAAATGTATTTACCAAGTTAGAAACCGTCACGTAAGTGTCCACAACATCTCACCCAAGTTTCATCGCTATCGGACTAATGGGATATGAAGACATAGGGGAGTGTATTGAAACGCTCCGCGTGTCGTCGTTCATTTGTCGAATCTACTCATGTGCTACCTACTGTGAAATATATTTACTAAGCCAGAAACCTTCCTTGGAGTGTCCACCATATTTCTCCCAAGATTCACCGCTAACGGCAGAATGGTATATGACCTTATACGGGACTTTGTTGAAACGCTTCGCGCGTCGTCCCTCATTTGTTGAATCTACTTGTGCGCTGCCTGTTGTATAGTGGATTTACTAAGCCAGAAACCTTCCATGAAGTGTACACAACATCTCACCCAAGTTTCATAGCTATCGGACGAATGGTATATGAATGCAGACGGGACATGGTTGAAACGCTTCGCGTGTCGTCGCTCATTTGTTGATTCTACTTGCGCTACTTATTGTAATATGGATGTACTCAGCCAGAAACCTTCCCTGGAGTGTACACAACATCTCACCCAAGTTTCATCGCAATCGGATGAATGGTATGTGAACGTATACGGGACGTTGTCGAAACGCTTCGCGCGTAGTCACTCATTTGTTGAATCTAAACGTGCGCTTCGTATTGTAAAATGGATTAACTAAGCCAGAAACCTTTCCTGTAGTGTACACAACAATTCACCAAACATTTATCACTGTCAGACGAATAGTATATGATCTTATACGGGACTTTGTTGAAACGCTTCGCGTGTCATCGCTCATTTGTTGAATCTACTGCTGCGCTACCTATTGTAAAATGGATGTACTAAGCCAGAAACCTTCCCTGGAGTGTACACAACAGCTCACCCAAGTTTCATCGCTATCGGATGAATGGTATATGACCTTATATGGGACTTTGATGAAAAACTTCGCGCGTCGTCGCTCATTTGTTGATTCTGCTCCTGCTCTTCCTATTTTTAAAGGGATTTACTAAGCCAGAAACCTTCCCTGGAGTGCACACATCTCAGCCTAGTTTCATCGCTATCGGACGAATGGTATATGAACGCATACGTGACCTTGTTGAAATGCTTCACGCGTCGTAGCTCATTTGTTGAATCTACTCGTGCGCTGCCTATTGTAAAGTGGATTTAATAAGCCAGAAAATTTCCCTGAAGTGTACACAACATTTTACGCATGTTTCATAGCTGTCGGACGAATGGTATATGAATGCATACGGGACTTTTTTGAAACTGACTTTGTTGAAATGCTTCGCGCGTCGTAGCTCATTTGTTGAATCTACTCGTGCGCTGCCTATTGTAAAGTGGATTTACTAAGCCAGGAAATTTCCCTGAAGTGTACACAACATTTTACGCAAGTTTCATAGCTATCGGACGAATGGTATATGAATGCATACGGGACATTTTTGAAACACTTTGCGTGTCGTCGCTCATTTGTTGAATCTACTCGTGCGCTATCTACTGTGAAATGTACTCACTAATTTGGAAACCTTCACGTAAGTGTATACAACATCTCACCCAAGTTTCATCGCTATCGGACGAATGGTATATGAACACATACGGGACTTGTTTGAAACGCTTCGCGCATCGTCACTCATTTGTTGAATCTACGCGTGCGCTACCTATTGTAAAATGGATTTACTAAGTCAGAAACCTTCCTTAGAGTGTACTCAACATCTCACCCAAGTTTCATCGCAATCGGTTGAGTGGTATATGAATGCATAGGAGACATACACACACACCCACAGACAAACTATCACGTAAGATTGATTTTTAGCCTACTTTCGATTTTTGCAAAAAATGAAAGTAGACTTATGAGATCAACACAGGGCGAAAAAAGTGTGTCTGTCTGTGTGTGTGTATGTGTGTGTGTGAGTCTGTGTGTGTGTGTGTATGTGTGTGTGTGAGTCTGTGTGTGTGTGTCTGTGTGTGTGTGAGTGTGTGTACTCTGAATGTCTGTCCCCCCCTATCAATTCGAACACGGTGAAACCGAATTGAACGAAATTTGCTACAGAGGTAGCACTAGTAAAGGACACCTCAGTGTCATACTTTATATCGCCGCCATCTTTACCAAAACAGAATGGCAGCCACTCAAATGTTCAAAACGTAAAATCAAATTACGGCTACACTAATCATCCGATATCTACCAAATTCGGTGACAACATACCTTTATATAGGACGCGTCTTTCACCCAAAATTCAAGGTCATCGGCCATGCCATTTCAGGATGGCGGCCGTGTGAATTATGCAACCATTTTAATAAATAGCTTAAGACCCACCAATTCCGATTATCGAGCCTAGGGGGGTTTAAGCTATCCTGAAGGTCGTGATCCGTTATTTATTATAATTTAATATTATAATATTATACAGTATGAGTGGCTTAAAAGACCTGAGCCGTTTGTGTCACACGACAAGATGGCAGCTGTCCTCATGTGCCTGTCTTATATTTCAGTAGTTTTAGTATGTTGTATGTGATATACCGTACTGATACAATAATATAAACTTTGTATGAAATGATCTTTAATGAAGATGTACTGCAGTGAAGAAATCGTTTATTTAAAGTCATTATTTGCCAACAGTTTGTATCTAATATGTCAGTTAAGAACACCTGACGTCATGGATACGCTTAGCTCTGGGCTAGCATGTTAGTCTGGCACGCAGTTGACTGGGGATCGAGTACTGCTACAGTTAGGTTTTTTTTTTTCTTGAATTCTTTTACAAATGATGTGCACGAGCTTTTTCCACAGATACTGAATAAAATGTCATTTAGCTCAAAGAAGAGGATAAAGTATACACTCGTATATTAATAAAATCACAGTCCCAGCATCGCACATAAACAGAAGCCATTAGGAAAAGGAGAATAGAAGAACTACCCAACCACAGCCTTCTTAATGCCTCTGTACGGTGCTGTCCTCTTGTGGGTTATGTGGGTAATATTGTTCCAAACATAACGCTGTGTAAATGCCTGAGCTGGCCTCCTGAAGTATGGCAATTTTGTAATACTGGTAGTTCAACTATTAGCCACGATCGCGCTCCGAATACCTTTAAACACTGCCAGCTGGATCGCCTCCCTCTTGGCTACTTTAAACTGCCTACTCATTCAACACCCTTAGGCCACTGCCATCGTAGTACATTACGATGGCAGTGCATAGGCGTACAAGATAAAGATTAATTCACGGATAGGTCGCAGCACCACCTACTGTGATTGGGGCGGAAGATTCTTAATTTTGCAGGCTGGCTTAGTATAGAGATTAACGGACGTGAATGCATTACAATAAGTTAGTAGTTTTGTTATTCAATCATCATAAAGTATATAATATTGATTTTGACACTTACTGGCTTATTATCAATATAAAAGAAAACAAACAATACATTGTGGTAGGGGTGATTGTGTTAGGGATGAGGACAAAGAGTCATAAAGATACCCATACATTTAGGAGAAAGTAGGCTATATGTTCTTTGCTGAACATCTTGTTATATATATAGATTGCAATGTGAAATTAATTAATTGATTATTCACACTCCTCAAGTTCTTCAGTACACACATGCAATAGGCTCATTTAAATATTTCTGCGAGTTGTAATCAAGTTGTTGCAATGGTTTATGGAACCCAACCTTATTCATCTTGTACTCTACCGTAGGTCTACATTATAGGCCTATTAAAAATCCATTACGAGAACCCTCAGTACCTAGTTCCACTACCCACTGCCAAAACATTACGGTAACACAGAATTCTTACCTGGTCATAGACTGGATCATTTCTTAGGAGAGTAATTGCCATATATTCCTCTGCTATTTCGAGAACAGCGATTTACGATTTGTTTTTTTCCTTCTTCCGGTGATAGGCACTGTTCACAGAATTTGGTAGGTCTACCTATGGGATAAATAATAGTGAAAGTTAATTGATATGTCAAGTAGAATGTCACCTGCGTCTAATATCAATTCAAAACTAGGCCTATATTTTTCACAGCCACTACAGAAACACAAAACTTAAAATAAGCGTACTTACTCGCCGTAGCAGAAGAAGAACTGTTCACTTCTCATTACCACGAAGACAATTTGATATAAGAAAGATGAGATAGAACACAACATTAGCTTATTTAGCTTATTTGTATACGGCCAATATTATTACATACAACTCATAAACAGAGCCGCCATGGCATGGTCAGTGCCGCCAACCTAGTAGAGATAATGTTTATTTAATGATAAGTGCCGTAATTATAGTCTGTGAGCAAGATAATTGCAAGGAAATGTCAATTAGGAATTATTTGTATATTTATTGACTAAATATAGTGATATGTTTGCAATTTAATTACAACGTTGTATCATGCATATGTTGGCAACACGATATACACGATATACAGCGCTCCATACGACTGGCACGTGCTACTACACCGATGGTGCCAAATGATTCCTATCTGGTTGACACCCCCTGACGCCGACCTACTTATTAACTTCCAGATTTTATTGAAAAGTTTCTTCTTCTGGCCGCTAGAATGCACTCGCTCTGTTAGGATTATATTGTTCGATATTTCACCACTAGATGTCACGACTAGTCTACGTGGGGCTCCATTGATTACTATACCATTGGCATTCTATGTGCATCGAATTTGAAGAATGACAAGATGATACACGATACATTTTTACTTTTTATTTTAAAGGGTTTGTAACAGCCTATTTTGCGTTACTTGAAAATGTTATTTGAAGTAAAGAACAAAACGATTTCACATAGTAACTGAATTCAAGCCGTTGGTGTTAGTTAAGGTTATTAATTACTACTTTTATTTCAGGCAAATAGCAATCGAAAATATCCACATAGTTTGTATACACACGTCTCTGTAGGGTCATGGAAAGATTTGTTAATTCAATTAGGGCTGTGAAAGCCATGCACAACCAGACGTGTAAAGACATGCCTCAACTCAAAGTTGGATGTTGCCCACGGCAGGTCGTATATGTAATAATAATAATAATAATAATAATAATAATAATAATAATAATAATAATAATAATAATAATAATAATAATAATGTTATTGGTTTTACATCCATTTTAACTACTGCTGCTTTTAGAGACACCGGGGTGCCGGAATTTTGGCCCGAAGGGGATCTTTAACGTGCCAGTAAATGTACTGACACGGCTCCCTCGCATTTGTGCACCCTCAAATGCCAGCTGACTGCGCCAGGATACGAACCTGCAACCTAGGGCCCAGCATGCGAGAACGTTACCGCTGAGCCACGCAGCCTGTCCGGTCGATTATGTCTCCAGATCCATAACATTCTTGATATACTTCTTATCTTTCTTTCTTTCTTTCTTTCTTTCTTTCTTTCTTCAATGATGGTAGCAGTTTTTATCGAGGTTGTGGCGTTTGGTAGAGGTAAATCGTTTCTAAGGTCTTCAACAAAGAATAGTTCTATTATACTCTTTGATAATAACAACTAGTTATAACTATACTCATACAATTAGGAGAAAGTAGGCTATATGTTCTCTACTGAACATCTTGTTTTTTCTTGTGTCCTTATCATGCGATTGAAGTTTGAATAATACACCTACCAATAATCTTCATGTAGTAGTACATAACCCTAAGACCTACATACATAAAAATCCAACATGGCGACCATCTGACATAATTAGACGGTTCTCACTATCTACTAATCTACTACAGCAATCAAACTGAAATTGTGTATGTTGATAGATGCAATTAACAGAAGTAGGATATATGAAAATAGGCTGTATAATTCTTCATGGAACTACTTGTTATTTATTGTCTCCTATTTCAGGGATTCGTGTAAAGTTTGGTAAAATGACCCTCTGCTAATATCTTAATTTACAGGCACGTCAATATATGGTGAAAGTATAGGTAGGCTATATGGCGGGAATGTCAATTTTTCAAGGATATTTCTCTCTGACTCATCGTCCAATCATCGGACCACAGTGAAACTCAGTAGAGGTGACTTCTGTCATAGTGTTAACCAACAGATACATAAATATATATCTTACTCTTCATATATTATAGATGGTGAGCATATCAATTTTAGGAAGCAATTTCCTGATGCCAAGGAGACTGGGTAGAATCAGTGTGAAAATTTAAGTGTAAAAGATTTCCAATCTGACACAAAGAAAAAAAAAGAATTAAAATTTTTCACTTGAAGAAAATATTCACAAATTCAAAAATTCTCAGTCAAGTACCGGTACTAAAAATGTTTATCAGTAAGTTACTACAACTAAGGTTCTCAGCACTAATGTAGGTTAGTTTTATAGATGCAAATTACAATTTTGTGCCCGGAGAACGAAAGGATGTAACAAAAATAAAAGGACAGCAAAATGAAAATGAGCTCATAGCTCTACAAAAAAAAAAATGATCCACGAATCCTCAAAAGTCCCACCATGAGTGTCCAAATCATATCAAACAAGTGTTACAAGTTTTAATCCCATAAGAATAATCTTGTAAACATAACCGACATTTGGAATTTGTTTTGGTTTTCTGCATACGTCTTCTCCGAAGCCATCCTAGAAGTGGTTTTCCGTAGTCGCGAATACACTTATTGCTTTCAGACATCTCAATAACTCAGACGTTAACAGCCACATTCCACACACATCTAAGTACATGGCAAAGATGCCCATGCCTCTAGAAATAAAAATTTTAAAAACTACAAAGACGCCTCTCAAATGTAATAGGCTACTGTATTTAATAATGCAAACAGCGTTCTAGTCTGTTCAGTAGTTTATGGGTTAAAAGAAAGCAATCAGATATAGAACATAAGCAAATCCGTTGTAGATACATTATGTCAGGGGAAACGTATAACTATCTGAAGATGTTGCAGAAATAATTAATGTGTTCCTAAATATTCTGTTGGTGTATATTTTCTTGGAATGGATAGGTCTATCACCACAATAAAGGAAGAAATGTATTTCAGTGAATGTGAAACCATGGATAAAGGCTGCTAGGAAACGGACGTGGAAGGCGCCTATCATCGATTTACTGCCAAGAAGCAAGCTGCTTGTCAGTTTGGCTAAGTCTCTAGCGCATTTAAACGTGATATTAATTTTTGTTACTTGGATTTGTAATATTTCATTTTATGCGACACATATCTGCCAACCTGCGAGAGATCAGGGTTTGTTAGTGGTGTAATTGTCTGGGATTCTTAGGATTGTATACATTCTTAAATTCCCAATGTTGTCCTGTTTTGACACAATTTGTAAAATCTTTTTGAACAATTTGCTGCCTTAAGCATTGAGGTGTATTTACTGAGTTACGAGTTTAAGACCACTGTGAGGGTTTCTCTCCAGACTGATCGCAAGTTATTGTTCAATGTTTATGTTAATTAGGAATGGTAGAATAAATCGGTATGGCCAGGGCATAGGAAACATCATCGCTGTACCAAAAATAATCTCTACCAAATTTGGTAACAACATACCTTCATATAGGACGCGTCTTGTGACCAAACTACAAGGTCGTCCGCCGTACCATTTCAGGATGGCGGCCGTGCGAATTATGCAAACTTTGTAATCCATATCATGGGACCCACCAGTTCCGATTATCGAGCCGAGAATCGATTTAACTGTTCTAAAGGAAGAGGCACGTTCGAAATTAAAAGTGAATTTTGTAATACTATAGTGCAGAAGTGATTTTAAAAAGCTGAGCCGTCTCGGTAAGAAGACAAGATGGCAGCGGATATCTTGTGCCTGACTTATATTTCACTAATTTGAGTATTGCATGTAATATAGCGTACTGATACAAAATAAATAATCTTTGTATGAAATGCTTTATAAATAAATAATATACTCCACTGATGAAATCGTTTAGTCTAAATCATTATTTGCTAACAAGTTATATGTAAGTCATTTTATATAGAACGATGTTCGATGGCACAAATGGCTCCGTGGTAAAGCGTTGGCCTATCACTCATATGCCTATGGTTCAAACCCCATCAGAGTTTTTTTTATTTTGCTTGAAATTTTATATATTTATTGTTTTGTAATGATTCTGACGTTTTAAAATTAAGCGTTATATTGTGCATATTACGGGGGAAAATATATATTTAATTAAAACATAATTCACCATCAGATTTGCTCGAGAAATCTAGCAGCCAAAAAGGTAACTGCACGCCGGACTACTAATTAACTTCAAGATTTTATTGAAAAGTTTCTCCTTATGGCCACTAGATTGCACTCGCCCTGTTAGGGTTATATTGTTCGATACTTCTCTGCTAGATGTCACGACTGGTCTACGTGGGACTCCATTGGTTAGTACCGTATATCATTGGCATTCTATGCGCATCGAACTTGAAGAATGGCAAGATGATACTATGATAAATTTTTACTTTTTATTTTAAAGGGTTTGTAACAGCCTATTGTGCGTTATTTGAAAATGTTATTTGAAGTAAAGAACAAAACGATTTCACATAGTAACTGAATTCTAGCCGTTGGTGCTAGTTCAGGTTAATAATTAATACTTTTATTTCAGGCAAATAGCAATCGAAAATATCCACATAGTTCGTATACACACGTCTCTGTAGGGTCATGGAAAGATTTGTTAATTCAATTAGGGTTATGAAAGGCATGCACAACCAGACGTGTAAAGACATGCCTCAACTCAAAGTTGGATGTTGCCCACGGCAGGTCGATTATGTAATAATAACAATAATAATGTTATTTGTTTTACGTCCCTTTTAACTACTGCTGCTTTTAGATACGCCGGGGTGCCGGAATTTTGGCCCGAAAGGGTTCTTTAACGTGCCAGTAAATCTACTGACACGGCTCCCTCGCATTTGTGCACTCTCAAATGACAGCTGACTGCGCCAGGATACGAACCTGCAACCTAGGGCCCAGCAAGCGAGAACGTTACCGCTGAGCCACGCAGCCAGTCCGGTCGATTATGTCTCCAGATCCATAACATTCTTGAGATACTTCTTATCTATCTTTCTTAAATGATGGTAGTAGTTTTTTCTAGGTTGTGGCGTTTGTTAGAGGTAAATAGTTTCTAAGGTCTTCAACCAAGAAATGATTCTATTATACTCTTTGATAATAACGAGTTATAACTATACTCGGAGGGGAAGTAAAGCCGGCGGTCCCATGTCATAGATTTATGACATGTAATAGAACCTTCCACTAACTACGAGTGTGCGAAGGTAAATTTGTAGGTTAGATTTGATTAACGCTCTAATATTTCCAAAGTTTGCCGGTTGCGGTGGCATCTAGTAGCCAAGTCACAGCTAGGTGTCGTTGACGGTAGCATTTGGTAGCAAAAGTAGGAACTACTGGAAATTGATCGTCTGCAGTCTTACCTGAAATACAGATAACACACACTAATACAGCCATCACAATTAACACCGGTTAGCAGAGAGATTCTACACACACGAGGCTACGTGAACGCGTTGTTGCAGCTTCTAAACTGAGGAACCAACCAACCAACCTACAACATATCACCCAGAAGTCCGAATATGGATATATCAACCACACAGTTTCAAACAAAATCATCCTTACGATGAACCCGTTTGTCGAAAAAAAAAAGTTAGAATGTGCTCAATCTAAATTCACCTAACGTGTACTTCGTGACGTGAAAATAAAATTGAAAACGCAATACACCTCACATAAAGACTGACCCTCACCGTTGTGTTAAGTCCCCATCCACAGGAAGACACCTTTAACAAATTATAAAGGCTTGTGGTGCATGGATATTCAGGTTTTTTTATCCTCCAATGGCCCGAATTCCTAATAGCCGCAAAAAATACTATTTCAATTGAGTATTTTTTAAATAATGTTGCTGTTTGGAGATATAATTCTGTACGACATATCACACGTGTAAATCACGTGAAAAAAATTCTAGGGTACCCCTTGACCCCCTTATGCGCATTGATGAATTTTACAGTCTAAGTTGGTTTCGTGATAACCCTATAGCCATTTGCAAACTTTCACAGAAATGTAGTAAGTGGAGTGGCATTGATTTTTACAGAAATAGATGGAACGTTGGATGTCTTCTCTTGAAAACCTGTTGTCATGGTTGCCGGCTTGCATTCCTTCATTTAGTTTATTAAATTCAATTAGTTTTCAGGGAATATCTCAGAAACTGTTAGTTTTAGAGCCTTAAAATGTAGTTATCGGGAACCCTCGTGTTTTGTTTCTGCCACCGAGGGGCTAATAATGAACTTTGTCTCGTCGTTGTATGCCAAAATATACTACTACTACTACTACTACTACTACTACTACTACTAACTTACTACTACTACTACTAATAATAATAATAATAATAATAATAATAATAATAATAATATAGGGATAGGGATATGAAAAACCTTCCGTACCACACCTGCACGTGAAAATCGCGTGACAAAATTCTAGTGTACCCCTTGACCCCCTTAAGCTCATTATACGTATTGATGAATTTTACAGCTTAATTTGGTTCCGTGATAACCTTATAGCCGTTTGCAAACTTCACAGTAATGTAATAAATGGCATTGCATTGCGTCTTACAGAAATAGATGGTCCTCTGAGATTTTGTTGCCATGGTTACCAGCTTGCATTCTTTCATTAGATTATTAAGTGAAATTAGTTTTCTGGGAATATCTCAAAAACTGTTGGTTTTAGGGCCTTAAAATGTGGTTTTCGGGGTCCCTTTAGGGCCTCCGAGTTTTGTTTCTCACATCGAGGGGTTGAAAATAAGCTTTATCTCGTCCTTCTACGCCTATTTCAGCATGTATTTTAAGGGGGTAGGCCCCCTTTTATGAGAGGTACGGAGGTGAATTACATCAATGATTAGTGTGGTGCTTCTGAAGGATATCTGTATCAAATTTTACGTTGATCCACCCAGCCGTTCTCAAGTTATAAGGACTCGAAGTTGTCCACAAACAGACAGACAAACAAACAGACAGACAGACAGACCGACAGACAAAAAAATTATTTTTGCGCGCATCCGCCAGAAAACAGTCTGAAACGCGCAAATAACGCAAATTTCCTTGCAAATTCAGAAAAACAGACAAACTTTCATTTTTAGCCTATTTTCAATTTTGAAAAAATAAGCTTATGAGATCACCTTTTGTCCGTGTGTGTGTGCGTGTGTGTGTGTGTGTGTGTGTGTGTGTGTGTGAGGTGTGTGTCCCCCTCTAATAAAATCTAAACGGCTGGAGCGATTTCATTGAAACTCGGTAAGTTCATAGGACTATTCCGGGCGACCTCGACCGTGCCCTTCAAATTTTGTTATGTCTCACCAATCCAACATGGCGGCTGTGCGAAATATTTCACCAGCATTCAATATATCCGAAACTACTCCGGATATCACCCTGGAATATTTTACGGTGATAAAGGGAGCTACCATAATTACACCTATATAACTTTTGAAAAACTGATAACTACAAAACCAACATGGCGGCCACGTGAATTTGCGACATTTAAATAGACGTTTCTCGCGATTTAACCAACCAAACGCAATACAACTTGGTACAGTGTATGTTTATACACATTGTAATGCACCGACATCTAATATCGTTCAATTGTTTACATAACCACAAGATGGCGGATGTGCGAAATATTTCACCGGCATTCTATATCTCGGAAACTATTAGCGTTATCACCCTGAAATTTTGTACGGAGATAAAGGGCACTATTGGAAGTTCATCTATAAGACTTTCAAAAACCGGTTAACTACGAACCGAACATGGCGGCCAAGCGAATTTGAAAATTTTAAATAGACCTTTCTCCCGATTTAATGTTCCAAACGCAATGAAATCTGGTACAGGAAATGTTTATAGACATTGTAATGCACTGGTATCTAATTTAGTTCAATTGTTTACATAACCTCAAGATGGCGGCTGTGCGAATTTTAAAATTAAGTTTTTATTTCTTGTGTCGTAATCATTCTATCGAAGTGAAAGTTTGAATAATGAACCTACGTAATAATTTTCCTTTAATGGTACATGACTCTATGGCCTCTACATTTAACAATCCAACATGGTGACCATCCGAAATATTTAGACGGCTCTGAATATCTACGAATCTATTATAGCAATCAAACTGATTTTTTATGTTCATAGGGGCTATGAACTTAAGTTCACCTATTGGACTTTAAATAATCTGGTGATCACAAATTCAACATGGCGGCGACGCGAAGTATAAATATTCACATGGTCGTTTCTCGTAATTTAACCATCCGAGTGCAGTGAAACTTGGTACAGTAAATCCTTATACGAATGTTAATCCACCGGCATCTAATTTATTTCAATTGTTTCCATAACCACAAGATGGCAGCTGTGCGAAATTTTAAAATCTCTTTGTAACTTTTTGTGTCCTAATCATGCGATTGAAGTTTGAATGCTGCACGTACACAAGAATCTTCATGTAACAGTACATAACTCTAGGACCTATATATATAAAATCCAACATGGCGACCATCCAAAATATTTTTTCGGTTCTCAATATCTACGAATCTGTTACAGCAATCAAACTGAAATTTTGTATGTTGATAGTGGCAATTAACATAAGTCGGATATAGGCTGTATAGTTCTTCACGGAACTACTTGTTATATATATAGATAAATCATTACAAATGTCGTTTTTTTAAGAACCTTATTATTGAAAAGTTTCCTGACAAGTAATTAAACTATTATTCAAAGTAACGACTATCAGCTTCTCTTGAGCCTTCTTTCAGCAAGGTTTATTATCCCGCGACGGTACCAGTCTCAAGGGTTTTGAGGCTAAGAATTCCGTGAGATCCTTTTCCAGAGCTTCAATGTTTCTTCTTCACAAGAAATGTGCCATGGATCGAAAGAGATGGTAATCTGAAAGCGCAATATCAGTACTGTATGCTGCATGTCGTAACAGTTCGACTCCTCCAAATTCCTGAATTTTTAACATGGTTGTTCGTGCAGTATGAGGTTTCGCATTGTCGTGCTGCAAGAGAACTTTATTTCGGTTATCTCCGTCTCAAAATTTCATGAACTCGTTTCAGTTGTTGAGAACAAAGATCTGCATTGACTGGACACCCGTTTCGAACAAACTTCCAGTGAATCACTTCTTCAAAATTCCACCGGACACACATCACTTTGGGGCCGAACCGATCCTTTTTTATCGATGACTTTGGTTGGTTGACGGGAACTGAGCCACTGTTTCGAGGCGTCAGCGTGGCGGTATTAGACCAATTTTCATCAAATGTTACAATTCTCTCGATAAATCTATCATCCATGGGGTTACCGATAAGCTGACGACAGATATCCACTCTACGTTGAGCCTGTTCAGGGGCAATTCATGAGGTATAGATGTACAGCTTCAATTTGATTTTCCAAGTTTCTTAATCTGGCGATGTATGGTATCTTTTGATGCACCAAGTCATTTTGACAGCCTACGATTACTTCTTTGCGGATTTTCTTCCAAAATTCTGCGTGTATTCTCAATATCCCATAGTTTAGGTCTTCCAGAACGTGGAAAATATGTAGCGTTTTCTTCTCCAGTGTTGAAACGTTGGAACCATCTTTGTGCTACACGCTAACATTACTAAGGACACCTTCTCCTTCCATTTCACATATTCTTTGAACCACGGTAGTAGCTTTGTAATCTTGTTTCCAGTAGTGCTTTAGAAGGACCCTAACCTCCAACTTTGTAAGTTCCATTTGTGATAGTGTATCAACAACTGACGACTGATATATTCTCGCAATATACGCAATTCTAGTCATGGCCCCCTGTAAATAGCATTGGCAAACCAAAGAAAACCAATTATATCCTATAAAAGGCGCCTTCGGTGGCGTAGTTGGTAGCACGCTGAGTTTCTATGTCCAAGATCGCGGGTTCAAACCCGGCCGGAGTCGTCAGATATTTTAAGAGCGTTAAAAATCGCTCGATACTCCTTCCTCCGAAGGGAAAGTAAAGCCAGTGGGCCCATGTCATAGATTTATGGCATGTAAAAGCACCTTCCTCTAAATACAATTATGTGAAGCTAAATTTGTAGCTTAGATTTGATTAACGCTCAATAAGTTCAACGTTCACCGCCAGGTGCCAGTTGCGGTGACATCTGGCAGCAAAGGTCGTGACTAGGTGTCGTTGACGGTAGCATTTGGTAGCAAACGTAGGAACTACTTGAAATTGATCGTCTGCAGTCCTTACCTAAATTACAGATAACACACACTAATACAGCCATCGCAAAAATATACCGGTTATCAGACAGATTCTACACACAATCAAAGTACACGGGGCTACATGACCGCGTTGTCGCAGCCCCTAAACTGAGGAACCAACCAACCAACGTATCCTATGAAACACCAAACTTAGAAAACGACATTACTTATGAGTCACAGAGGGTATTGCCTATTCTACTGTAGTTCCCCAGCCCTCAGAGAAAAACATTCCCAACAAAAGCTACCTCAATTCATGCGTCCCATTACATATTCAAACGAGTTTCATACTTGCTGAAATATTTTACTATATGAACAGGAAAATAACTCTTACAAGACTAATATGCGGAGACACATTACATATACATGTGAATGGTGGCACGACCAGTTTCATGGTTAAGTTCGAAACAGTACAAAATTGTCACATGGCAGATCTCGGAAGCGCAGTCAAGATATAATTCCGCATTTTTCTAGGTTTATGCCATGTCTTGTGTGAGGTTTTGGCTAGGAACACCAAGCTGGCTCATCAGTGGTCCCTTGGTGTCCATGCACGGACCCCCACATAAAGAGTTATCTATATCTCCGAATCTACTACAGCAATCAAACTTAAATGTTGTATGTTAATAGAGGCTATTAACATATTATCCTATGGGCTATTAAATAACCTGATGAACACAAATCCAACATGGTGGCGTTGCGAAACTTAAAAAATTATATAGATGTTTCTCGTAAAATCCTTGCCATAGACAGGATAATATTAATGGAAAAGACCAGTGGGATAAATGAAAATAGGCTATTTAGTTATTCACGGAACTGCTTGTTATCATACAATTCTACTATTGTATATAGACAAACAAATGAGTTCAACACATTCAAAAAATGAAAAGGAAAGAATCGCGGAAAGGTAAGAAAATACTAAATATATCTTAGCCTTCGTATGCCCTATTCCTATCGGTATCAGACGATAGAGCAAGCGTGTAGTGTTACTGGAGTCATAATTTTGTTCCCATCAGAAACGGGACTTTCAATTTACGTGAATTCCGACTAAGTGGACAGGATTTCTTATTTCGAAAATGGCTCGTTCCATTGGCAGGGAAACTAACATTGGTGAACAGTTTGACCTCTTTCACATCATGCCTCTGTGAAAACCGAAAGAAAACAAGAATTAATTAAGGGAGACGGAAAGAAAATATGAATGATGGGAGCCCGGCACAAATATATGAATGGCAGTCAGGCTCTGTTAGGATTCCATGTTCGATATCATCTCTCAGGTTGTGAACCTCTGGATAGAACCAACTTAAGATATGAAGACACTTGTGACCTGTAAGTCTGCGGATGTATTCAGTTCACAACACGAGTTCGCACAGAGGGTATTGCCTATTCTACTGTAGTTCCCCAGCCCTCAGAGAAAAACATTCCCAACAAAAGCTACCTCAATTCATGCGTCCCATTACATATTCAAACGAGTTTCATACTTGCTGAAATAATAAAACAGTGGCCATTGTTTTCCCTGTGGAGCTCGCGTTCTCTGCTTGCCGTGTTACGGACAGACAGAGAGAGAAACGGACAGTGCGCGGGAGAGAGGTGGTATGGGCTGCATTATTAACGACACCACAATTCGTTTGACGTCAACAAACGTTCTATAAATATACAACAGTCTAATCTACGAATATGAAATGATAACGCGTGATAATCTTGCAAAACAAATCCTCTGGTATTGTGCTCAACATTGAAGCGTAACAGTGAAGCCGAATACTTTCATTTGTTGAGAGTGACTAGATTCCTATTTATAGCAAAGAGTCTTCCATAATCCGCTACATAAGCTATCTAAAATCATAATGTCTTTTCACAAAAGTACCGTAGAACTTCGACTATCCGAGGTAATGTGGATCAATAGACCCGTATTTACGGGGGGACAAACTGGGCAGCTGAATAGGGCTACAGGTTTTAAGGGTGAAAATACTCTAGAATTCTGGCCGCGGTGGCCAATACCAGAGGTGGCCAAGACTGCTAAAACGTGATAGCTCGTGCCTCGCTGGCATCGGGAGAGCGTGGGTTCGAATCCCACCTTGACCGTCTTGTGAATGGTTTAAGTGGTTTCCCATTGTCTCCAACAGGCAAATGCCGGGATGGTTCCTTTCAACAGATCTAGGGCCGAATTCCTTCCAATATCCCTTCCCTGACCATTTATGGAAATGAAATAAAAGGTCATTAGCTGAATTAACAAAATTTTTAAATTTATGGAAGACTATACATAACCGCTTATCTCCCACAAATCCAACCCCTCGTCCTCGTCGTGGGAGATGGGCAACGTAATTAAGTAGGGGATTGCCTGTAGGGGTGAAGTACAGTGGGGACTTTGTGTGCCTCAAGACCGCTACGGTAGCTGTGAAGGCCCTACAGGAACCCTGAAGAAATTACGGCTAACGGGGCTCTGGTGAAACAACTGCTGCCTTGTAGTTTGGAGTTGGTTCTTCAAAGGCTAAGGGAAGAAACCCTGACAGAAAATCAGCCTGGTGCCTCAGGCTTAAGGTGGCAGCCCCTCGAAGGCACTCGGAGGCAGTGGGTTAATCACTCGCTCCTCTTAAATAAACTGATTACGGAAACTGAAGCGAAATTACAAAACCGGACGGATAACCTGATGACGACTTTTGGCATGAAGAGGACTACGAAAATCGGTTTCTGGAATGTGAGGACCTTGATGGAGAAAACCAGACTGAAACAAGTGACACGGGAGATGAAGAACTATGGGCTGGATATCCTAGGATTGAGTGAAGTGAGGTGGCCAGGATTTGGTGAAATACAGACAACAGATGGAATTACATTTCTCTATTCTGGGGGCGATGATGAAGAACACAGGGATGGAGTGGGGTTGCTGCTCAACAGAAATGCAAAGAGAAGCCTTATGGAGTGGAAGCCAATTTCTAGTAGGCTCATGTTTGCTAGGTTCAAGACAAAGATCAGGAATGTGATCATCATCCAATGCTATGCGCCTACAGAACAGTCGGAGCCAGAGAAGAAGGAAGAATTCTACCAAATGCTGCGAGATTTCACAAGACAAACAAGTAAGAAGGACATTCTCATTGTTATGGGAGACTTCAACGCGAAGATGGGCTCAAACAATGAGGGGTTGGAGCAGATCATGGGTAAACATGGCCTTGGTGAGATGAATGACAATGGGGAGAAATTTACGGAATATTGCGCCAGTCAGGATTTGGTGATGGGTGGCACGGTATTTCCTCATAGGCGGTGCCACAAGGTCACCTGGGTGTCTCCTGATCAAGTCACAGAAAATCAAATTGATCACATCGCGGTGAGCAGGAGGTTCAGAAGAAGCTTGGAAGATGTTAGGAACAAGAGAGGAGCGGACGTTGGTAGTGACCATCATCTTGTGGTTGCTAACTTCCGCATGAAGATCGTCGCAGTCCGCCGAAAGTTTAACACTCGGCACAACAAGTTTGATGTGGGCAAGCTTAAGAACCAGCAGAGATTGGACCAATTTAAACTGGAGCTCAGAAATAAATTCCAGGTGTTGGACTCCGAGACAGAGAAGGACGTGGAGACTGTATGGAGCGAGGTAAAGAATATCTTCGTGGAAACCAGTGAGATGCAGCTCGGGTACAAGAACTACCTGCGGAAAGAATGGATATCCGATCAGACCTGGGACAAGATAAATTATAGGAAGGAGATTAAGGCCAAGCTCAACACCTGCAAGACTAGGCAGCAGAAGGCTCTCACACAAGCAAAGTATTCAACAGCAAACAGGGAGGTAAAGAGGAGTGTACGGAAGGATCATAGGAGGTGGATTGATGAGCAGGCGGAGTAAGCAGAAGAAGCGGCAAGAAGGGGGGACGTTAAGGAGCTCTATGGCATCACAAAGATGCTTTCGAAGAAAGGTTTTAATAAAACTAGGCCTGTGAAGAGCAAGACAGGCGAGATCCTCACGACGTGTGAACAGCAGCTGACAAGATGGAGAGAACACTTTGCGGAGGTTCTTAATAGAGATAGAGGACCAGAAAGTAAGCAGCGAGGAGAAGATGAAGAGAAAGCAGAAAGTGACCCAAGCATCAGCCTCGACTCCCCAACTCGGGGCGAAATACGGACAGCGTTGAAGCAGATGAAATGCGGGAAGGCACCAGGTCTGGATAATATCCCAGCGGAAGTACTGAAACCAGACCTGGATATTACGATTGATCTGCTGCACCCGCTGTTGGAGAAGATCTGGAAGGAGGAGAAAATACCAACCGACTGGAAGAAGGGGTTGATAGTCAAGTTGCCGAAGAAAGGGGACACCACAAACTGTAACAACTGGAGGGGTATCACCTTGCTGTCCATTCCAAGCAAAGTGCTGGCAAGAGTCATCCTGAATCGTATAAAAGACTGCGTAGAAAAAAGGCTTCGGAAGGAACAGGCAGGATTTCGACAACATCGCAGCTGTGTGGATCTCATCAACACCCTCCGAATCATTCTGGAGCAGAGTGTGGAGTGGCGGAATACCCTTTACCTCACATTTGTTGACTTCGAGAAAGCCTTCGACTCCGTAAATCAAAGAATCATGTGGAAGACCCTCGAGGAATATAAAATTCCAACAAAGATCATCAGAATCATGGAAGAGATGTACGAAGGGTATGAGTGCCAGGTTTTTCACGAAGGCAAATTACCAGAAAAGATAAAGGTCAATTCCGGAGTGAGACAGGGGTGTGTCCTTTCCCCTACTCTGTTCCTGTTGGTCCTGGATAGTGTGATGAAGAAGGTAATGGGAGGACGGAAGAGGGGTATTCAGTGGGGTATAAATGACAGGCTTGAAGATCTGGATTTCGCAGACGACATTTGTCTTATGGCACAACGGTACCGAGACATAGAAGAGAAGCTGGGGAGGTTGCAGAGAGAAGCAGAACGTGCAGGACTGATGATCTACACCAACAAGACCAAAGAGATGAGGATAAATTCTGACATCACGACTAGTTTGACAGTCAACGGAAAGGACATTGAGCGAGTTGAGTCCTTCCTCTATCTTGGAAGTATAGTCACAAATGATGGGGGAGCAGAGGAAGATGTTCGAAGCCGTATCAGGAAGGCAAATGGTGCCTTTGTCCAGCTCTACCCCATCTGGAGAAATAGAAACATTTCCAGGAAGATCAAGCTCCGCCTTTTCAATAGCAACGTAAAGTCGATTCTTCTCTACGGCTGTGAAACATGGAAAGTCACAAAACCGATCAACAACCAGCTACAGGTGTTCATTAACAGATGTCTGCGTCGCATCATGAATGTGAGGTGGCCGGACATAATCTCAAATGAAGATCTTTGGACCATCACCAATCAACAACCGATTAGCATCCAGATAAAGGAGAGGAAATGGCGCTGGATTGGTCACACACTAAGGAAGCCGGACGGAGCTATTGAGAAGGCGGCGCTAGACTGGAATCCTCAAGGCGCCAGGAAGCGAGGTCGACCTAAGAAGACCTGGAAGAGGACGATCGAAAATTAAATTGCAGAGGTGGACAAGAACTGGAGTCAAGTGAAGAGAATGGCCAGGAACCGTACTGCGTGGAGAAATTTCGCCAAGGCCCTATGCTACGGAAGGAGCGGCAGGAATTAAGTAAGTAAGTATACATAACCGCTTGGGAATTAAACGTCAAATTAATGAAGTATAAATTCCCCCCACAAGGGAATGTTCATTGTCGCACATTGGCAATGCTGATTACACAATAAGTGATCGCCTTCGTCAACTTGGTGGTCTTGCTGTTGAAACAGACTCGCCTTGGTCATGTTGGGGGTCTTGTTGAAAATGACTTGTATGAGAAATTGTACTATTGGAGAAATCTTAAACTTGTTTCTAACACTTCAAGGAGGAAGAGGTCCCTTGTTATAAAAATAATCCTTTCGGCACGCCGGAAGGCGGAGGTAGATTTCACCGGGCAAACTAGGTGATAGGCTATAATAGGCAAAATATGCAGATTTTCGCAGAAGGATCAGACCTCATTTATTGCGAGAAAGTATTTTACAATTGGAGTTTAATAAACTTTTTTTCGTCTTTCTATGCATATTTTTAACATTTTATTGTCTTATGGGGATGGCAACCTTCTTGTCATTTGGGGTTTACTTTTAGCCTATTTTCATTTATGAAAAATAGACTTATGAGATCACCATTTGTCCGTGTGTCTGTCTGTGCGTGAGTGAGTGTGTGAGGACCGTCTAAATATTTCGGATGGTCGTCATGTTGGATTTTAATATATGTAGACCATAGAGTTATGTACTATAAGATGATGATTATTGAGTACGTTCATTATGTAAATGTTGATTTCGATCACATGATTAGAACACAAGAAATAAAAACATAATTTTTGAAATTCGCACAGCCGCCATCTTGAGGTTATATACGCAATTGAACTAAATTAGATACCAGTGCATTACTATGTAAATAAAATTTTGCTGTACGACGTTTCATTGCGTTTGGATCATTAAATCGCGAGAAAAGTCTATTTAAAACTTTCATCTTCGCTTGGCCGACATGTTCGTTTTATAGTTAACCGATTTTTGGAAGTCTTATAGATGAACTTCCAGTAGTGCCCTTTATCTCCGTACAAAATTTCACGGTGATACCGGTAATAGTATCTGTTTGAACATTGTATCTTGCTTACTTCAAGTTTAGAAAGCCCTCACCAGATGTCAGATTAGGACAGTGCTCATCGTAACTCCACTGCCCGCTGTAGGGGCAGCATACCTGCTAACTTCTTCCCTGCCGGGAAGAGAGCGGACAGTGTGTCTATGAGTAAGAACGGTAACGGTCGGTTGCGTGATGTACGGCAATGGCTTAGTCGATATAACGAATACCTAGGCTACATTCAGTGTTTCTTGTGTGTGTAAATATGTGTAGGGAGTGTTTTCTTATCGTGTATGACGTGTTTATTTAAGTTGTGTAAATATACTGTAGTAATAATTCCACAGAGATCCAGTGATATGAATCAGCTACCTACCTCGTGTTCTATACATACAGTCCATTTCTATCCTCGTACTGTCCTTAGCCAAACCTTGTATATATCTCCTCACCTCAAATCAACTCGTTTCATGGTCCTCGACGGGCCGGATGTCAGTGGAATCTTCGTTAATGTGATATTAGCACGTGTATTTTGGCGGGACGGAAGCATCATAGCAGCCATGTTGGCAAAGAATACTACTGTTTCCGATAGCAGTCATCTTGGCAAGGAATAAACGCCTTCCGATAGCAACCATCTCGGCAAGGAATACTACAGCTTCCGATGGCAGCCATGTTTGCCCCATCCACTTCGTATGTCGTCATCTTGGTTCCAGTCTACAGCAACAAGTGATCTCCTGTCAGCGCTGGAGATTATACGACAGCCACGCAAACCAACTTCGATATTCTACACCGCAGCTTCAGTAAGTTCATACTCAGATTCTGATTCCTATTATTTCCCACCATGGATTCCAAAGGAAAACAAGATGGTCAGTAAAGAACATATAGCCTACTTTCTCCTAAATGTATGAGTATAGTTATAACTCGTTGTTATTATCAAAGAGTATAATAGAACTATTCTTTGTTGAAGACCTTAGAAACGATTTACCTCTACCAAACGCCACAACCTAGATAAAAACTGCTACCATCATTGAAGAAAGAAAGATAAAAAGTATCTAAAGAATGTTATGGATCTGCAGACATAATCGACCGGACTGGCGGCGTGGCTCAGCGGTAACGTTCTCGCTTGCTGGACCGTATGTTTCAGGTTCGTATATGGCGCAGTCAGCTGGCATTTGAGGGTGCACAAATGTATTAGTAGATTTACTGGCACGTTAAGGATCCCCTTCGGGACAAAATTCTGGCACCCCGGCGTTTCTAAAATCAACAGTAGTTAAAAGGGACGTAAAACCAATAACATTATTATTATTATTATTATTATTATTATTATTATTATTATTATTATTATTATTATTATTATTATTATTATTATTACATAATCGGCCTGACGCGAGCAACATCCAACTTTGAGTTGAGGCATGTCTTTACACGTCTGGCTGCGTATGACTTTCACAACCCTAATTGAATTAACAAATCTTTCCATGACCCTACAGAGACGTGTGTATACCAACTATGTGGATATTTTCGATTGCTATTTGGCTGAAATAAAAGTATTAATTAATATCCTGAACTAGCACCAACGGTAGAGTTCAGATACTATGTGAAATCGTTTTGTTCTTTACTTCAATTAACATTTTCAAATAACGCACAATAGACTGTTACAAACCCTTTAAAATAAAAAGTAAAAATGTATCGTAGTATCATCTTGTCATTCTTCAAATTCGATGCGCATAGAATGCCAATGGTATAGTAATCAATGGAGCCCCACGTAGACTAGTCGTGACATCTAGTGGTGAAATATCGAACAATATAATCCTAACAGAGCGAGTGCATTCTAGCGGCCAGAAGAAGAAACTTTTCAATAAAATCTGGAAGTTAATAAGTAGCGGCGTGCAGTTACCTTTTTGGCAGCTAGATGTCTCGAGTAAATCTGCTGGCGAATTATGTTTTAATTTAATATATATTTTACACCATAATATGCACAATATAACGCTTAATTTTAAAACATCTGAGTCATTACAAAACAATAAACATATAACATTTCAAGCAAAAAAAAAATAGCTCTGATCGGGTTTGAACCATAGGCATTTGAGCGATAGGCTAACGCTCTACCACTGAGCTAATTGTGTCAACGAATATCGTTCTATATAAAATGACTTACATAGAACTTGTTAGCAAATAATGATTTATACTAAACGATTTCATCACTGGAGTATATTATTTATATATAAAGCATTTCATACAAAGTTTATTTATTTTGTATCAGTACGCTATATTGCATGCAATACTCAAATTAGTGAAATATAAGTCAGGCACAAGATATCCGCTGCCATCTTGTCTTATTACTGAATCGGCTCAGCTTTTTAAAATCACGTCTGCACTATAGTATTACAAAATAAACTTTTAATTTCGAACGTGCCTCTTTCTTTAGAACAGTTAAAACGATTCTCGGCTCGATAATGGGAACTGATGGGTCCCATGATATGGATTATAAAGTTTGCATAATTCTCACGGCCGCCATCCTGAAATGGTATGGCGGACGACCTTGTAGTTTGGTCACAAGACGCATCCTATACGATGGTATGTTGTTACCAAATTTGGTAGAGATCGGATGATTTTGTTAGTCGTTATTTGATTTTACGTTTTGAACGTGTGAGTGGCCGCCATTCAGTTTTAGTAAAGATGGCGGCGATATAAAACATGACACTGAGGTGTCCTTTGCTAGTGCTACCTTTGTACCAAATTTCGTTCAATTCGCATTCACCGTGTTCGAATTGATAGGGGGGGACAGACATTCAGAGTACACACACTCACACACACAGACACACACACAGAGAGACTCACACACACACATGCACACACACACAGACTCACACACACACATACACACACACAGACAGACACACTTTTTTCGCCCTGTGTTGATCTCATAAGTCTACTTTCATTTTTTGCAAAAATCGAAAGTAGGCTAACAACTCCTTGTTAAGACTAGAGGCCTAGCGAAAGCCAGCATCACACGCGTGCATAACTTTGTTGTTAACTTCAAATCAGGATCAAGTGTAAATGCAATTACGGCCAGACTAGACGATCTACCCAGAATACGAGAAAAGTATGACAATGCGCAAGGCAAGTTAGAACTGGAGGATGAAACTGAGGATCATAGTGAAGATCGTGACAGTTTCGAATTATTGTACTATGACGTAGTAGATAAAACAATAACATTGATAGAAGAGAGTGCAGAATCACGTTTGAGACAAGGCAACCATTCCGGTGGTACTACCCATTCACACTCTGGTCCATTCAAGAGAGAACTCGCACTGCCAGCTATTAAATTGCCATCTTTTGGGGGTAACATTACTGATTTTCGACACTTTTCTGATATGTTTACCAGTCTGGTCATAAACAATGACTCACTTGAAGATATCCAAAGGAATCATTATTTGTTATCTTCACTTACAGGGGAAGCACATGAACAAATTAAGAATCTTCCCATAACAACCACAAATTTCAAGATTGCATGGCAGACAGTCTGTCAAAGGTACAACAACCCTAAGCTCATTGCAACGTCTCACATTAAGAATCTTTTAAACCTTCCATCTGTAAGCAAAGAGTCATCCACAGATATACGATCACTGCTAAATTAAGTTTCAAAGTAGTGGTTTTGTGGGGGTTCTAATACCACCGCCACCGCTCCACCGCTGGAATACTAAAATGGCAATATCTCGCGAACCAATCAGGCTAGAGACTTGTACGAGGTGTCATTGAACTCGGGCTAACACTCCCTTTCCAATGGACAACATATTTCCACCCCAAAATTAAACCTACCCCTACTAGGGGGTGAAATTGTAATTTTTTAGAAAATCTCTCTTTCCAATTGCAACATGTGAGAGTTTGAATGCCGATATGGATTTAAACGTTGTTCTTCATAAAGTGCATGTGTTCGGTGGATAGCCACTATGAATTAACATGCTTGTTTTTTTGTTTTGTTTTTTATGCATGCCCACTCAGGGCTTTTGTAAGAGGGTGGGGGAGTGGATCCCTGTTGATGGGTTATTGTTGACAGGTCCTTGTGGACAAGTCCTTGTGGACAGGTCATTGTGGACAGGTCCTTGTGGACAAGTCCTTGTGGACGAGTCCTTGTCCCTTTGGACTGATCCCTTTGGACCGGTTCCTACGGACTGGCTCATGAATTTATTTAAATTATGTCAAAGGGCCTAACTACATTTCGCGTGTGTTGAACTGACGTTGTTCACTAATCCCCGACTACTATAATGGGATAACGATATGAAAGGAAAGTGATGAAATACATGTGAACACGTGCGAGATGTCATTATTAGCATTCTCCTTGTGAAACAAGTCACATTCTGTTTTGGTTCATACGTGAGAAAATGCAAGTTCATGTGTAATATGACCTAAAACACAGGTGTTCACCTGTGCACGTGCACGATAAGAGCTAACAAGTCACAACCTGTTTTGACAGTGGTGAGAGGTGAAGGGGGGAGAGTCAGTGAAAGAGAGAACACAGGTGAAGAGAGAAAGAAATATGTATTGCTCATCTTATGAATCAATAAGGTTAGGGACCTGTATGAGAGGTCGTTGGACTTGGGGTGACATTCTGTTTTTGAATATACTATTTATTTATGTCAAAAGGACCTAACTGCACTTTTGTTAATATCTCGCTAACTAATAATCAGAGAGGGTCAAGTGAGGTGTCATGGGACTCAGGATGGTCAACCATTTTCCATGACCAACGAATTTACCCAAAAGATCTAAGGTCATTAGCTTTTTAATATCTCATGAATCAATAAGGCTAGAGACCTGTATGAGAGGTCGTTGGACTTGAGGTGATATTCTGTTTTTGAATATATTATTTATTTATGTCAAAAGGGCCTAACTACACTTTTGTTGATATCTCGCTAACTAATAATCAGAGAGGGTCAAGTGAGGTGTCATAGGACTCAGGATGGTCAACCCTTTTCCATGACCAATGAATTTACCCAAAAGATCTAAGGTCATTAGCTTTTTAATATCTCATGAATCAATAAGGCTAGGGACCTGTATGAGAGGTCGTTGGACTTGAGGTGACATTCTGTTTTTGAATATATTACCGGTATTTATTTATGTCAAAAGGGCCTAACTGCACTTTTATTAATATCTCGCTAACTAATAATCAGAGAGGGTCAAGTGAGGTGTCATAGGACTCAGGATGGTCAACCCTTTTCCATGATCAACGAATTTACCCAAAAGATTCAAAACAGCAAGGTCATTGACCTATGATTTTATAAGCTAATAATCAGAGAGGCTCAAGTGAGGTGTCATGGGACTCAGGATGGTCAACCCTTTTCCATGACCAACGAATTTACCCAAAAGATTCAAAAAACAGCAAGGTCATTGACCTAATATTTTATAAACTAATAATCGAATATCAACATGTGAGGTGTTATAGGACTTAGAATGGTCAACCCTTTCCCATGGCGAATGAATTTACCCAAAATACCCAATACATCAAGGTCATCGACCTGAGATTTTATAAACTAAAAATCGGATACGAACATGTGAGATGTTTACCATGTGTGTGATGAAACATAGCTAGGTAGAGAAAGAATTAGTGTAGGCTACATGTATAGTGATTGACAAGTCTTTTACCATTGAAACTTGTTTTTCAGATCAAACTGCAGTATAGAGAGAGTATAGGTTGTAGGTATGGGTTAATAAATGACGAACGGTGTACACACAAACTCTGATTTATCGATTCAAGAATTAAGAGTAAACTATCTTTAATTGATTGGTTAAAGAGGATAGCTAAAACACAAAAATGCTCAGTGGTTACCGGGACAAGATGGTCGCTACACACACAACAAGCTTTAAATACTTGAGGCTAATAATCTATACACACACACTCGCTTGTTCTAAACTAAACTGTGTTGCTGTCAGTGCTCAGACAGTAGGCTGATGACAAAAAATGCATTGCTATCAGAAATATAATCATTTCCGGTTGTATAATGTTACCAGCTATCCATTTTATGTTGCAGTGTTATGCACTTTTAGCTCTTGTACTGGTGGTCTTAACTCGATTTCCAGGTCTCATGCCTAGAACGAGTCAAACTAAGAAACAAAGGCATGGTGGTGTAGTGGTTAAGCTGTTAACCTTTTCACTAGGGTTCTATTTCAGGTTAATATGCTTGTCATAAACATATTAAACAAAACAAAACAGAGATAACGTTCAAAACTGATTACATTTGTGTCTTTCCAAATTATTACTTGGATTACAAATACAAAGGTGAACTGGGTTTGATATACAGTTAATGCTGTCTATCACACACTAGACTGTAAGAAAGCCAAAAGAGCAAAAGGCGTAGGTAGAGCAGTGGTAAAATTGTTATATGTAGAGAACTACCTAGCGGTTTTATGAACTGGCAAAGCTATATCGCATAAACAGTACAGGATACAATCCAGCAATCAAATTTGTATCTTGGGGAACAGAGAAAATGCACTTTTACCTTGATGGATAGCAAATGAGTGCAGATGATTGACCTATGCATTAGCCTACCATAGGGTTATAACCACGAGGTGGAGGTGTGATTCTATATTTTATTGTTTAGAGACATGGCTTGTTTGTAACCAGTAGATTTAGTATTTTGTAAATATTCATTTTTGTAATTGTAAAATAGTGGTTTTTTTTTGTAATAGTAAATGTTAAATGTAAACCTAAAAGTTATTTGGGATAAGTGTGCATGTCAAGGATAAATAGCGTGGTTGTATTTGTTTTTCAAAGACAGGTATGGTTGTGTGAATGTATGACTATAGATAGAATGATAGAGAGAGAGAGAGAGAAAGTGTGTGTGTGTGTGTAGCATTGATTGTTCAACCAAAGCAAACACGGCAAGGAGGGATGGTGGGGTAATTAATGTATATAGCAAATGGTAAATAGTATACTGTAGTTTTTTTAACACTTGTGTTTTTTTAAATGCAGCGGTAGATAGGTGTTATTTTGTAAAACAGTCTTACCTACAGTAGTAGTATTAGTAGTAGTAGTAGTAGTAGTAGTAGGCCTATACGTTTTTGGAAACAAACAGAAAGAGAATGCACTATTGCCATGGCCAAGCACTTCCATTAAAATAATTTCAAGAAAATTTTAATCAGCAAATGTGTGTTTTACAAAACTAAACTTTCAGCATGGACTAAATCATAAACGTGTCGTCTGTGATATGAAAGAAAATAGGAAATCCATGTTTCCATATCAACACAATTTAAAAAACTTAAAACTGACATTTAAAAAATGTAAATGGGAAATTGACAAATGTGTAAACAACAAAATGGAAAATTCTTGTTTCCGTATCATGAAATCCAAAAACTTTAAACTGACATTTTCAAATCGTGTACATGGAAAATTGACAAATGTCAATGTGTGAAATGTGAAAATGAAAAAAATGAACAAATGGCTATCATTATTAAAAAAAATTAAAACCCGTCGTGTTCTATCGTTAAAGTGTGAATCAAACTACATCTACTTATTTGAATCACCCGAGACTTAGTAGACCTGTTATCGTTCTAATATACTTTTAAAATTTTATGATAAAGCTCGAATTGAACTCAAGAGCTTTAGAGTGCCAGCTAACTATTATAACAGTTACGTCACAAAGACAACTTTACACTACTCTTAATGAACAATAATAAGAAAAAGAATAATAAATATTGAATTTTTTTAAAGAATGAACATGGTGACACTGTTTCTGTTGCACTTTCTGCTAGCTACTAGCCAGCAGCTGGGGTCTTAGAAAACGATACAGTTGACATTTTGCAATGAAATGTGACATGTTTCAAAGTATAGTATTATGGGTTGCTGTTGAGTAAAAACTAATCCTGTACAAGGAAGCAAGGGTTCGAACCCCTTACCTAACATTACTATTGCCTGAACATGGCTTGACGACACTGTATTATTATGATACTCGGTACACAAACCATAGATAGAGTGTATTGTTTAAGATCACTTTCTTTCTGAACATAGGTGGAGACTGTTGATGGTTAACAATGGCATTAATATAGTAGGACGTGGGTATAGCAATTAAGAAAAAACAGACAATACCCATACAATATTTTTATTTATTTAATATAAGTACTTGTACAATAGTTACATTCAAAATACATTTCTTTTTTCTCTATTACTATTTAGTCCTTTTTGATTCTCTTGCATATGAAGGGTAGATAACCTTGTAGTTCAGCCCCTTAAAACAACAACAACACAACCTTTTGCATAGTTTGTGATGTTGATGACTCTTGAGATGTGGAAGATGTATTAAACATAACTTTTACAGCAGGGGTTAAATGTTGCTCAATAAACACTGCACTATTTTGAGTAGCAACATTTTTTCTTGTACTAGCTTTTTAGCATTGTCATGATTAATTGTTGACACCAACAGTGTTTCATTTGGTGCACCACATTGATGATCACTCACACATAAATCTTACCATTTCTACTTTTTAGATTGCCTCGACATTTTTTTTGACCTGTCTTTTGAGCATTGCCAAAATATTATCCCTTTTACATTTTGACGATTATAGTTATAAGAGTAGCCTTTATAGAGTACACGTTGTTTACCTTTGTTAGTTTTAGTAAGTTCCATATTAGCAACTAACCTGTTAGTATGATTTGCTCACTAGAAAGGTTATAACTGTTCTGATAATAAAATCATTTAGCTTTGGCTTTTATATTTAATATGTGCAGTTTGAAGTGATAGCAAAAGTGAGAGCAAAGTGGTAGCATAGTGGTAGAAAATATAACATGTATTGTTAAGAAATAGTTTAAGCGGTTATGTGGATCCATTACATAATAATTTTAGCACGACGAAGCTCATTTTCTATATCCAATAGTTCTTCCTCATATTCAGTATAACCAGCCTGTTAATAGACATGCAGTTGCTGAAGCCGCCGGATTAGCTTACTTGGATTGTTCCAGTAGACAAATTTAACAAATGATTTTTAGGTGTAAACAAAGCATTACCATTATCATTATTATCTTCATCATCAACATCATCATCATCATAACCATTATCATTATCATCATCATCATCATGATCATTATAATCCTCATCACTATTACTATATAGTCCTTTTTGATCCTTTTGCAATACCACATTTTGCACAATCTGTGTTGTCTTTGATAATGTTGGGAGTTTTTCAGACATTGACAACTGTCCTAACACGACTTTCTGAGGAGATGATACATGCTTCTTAACAAACAATGCACTATCTTGAGCTGCAATATCTTTTTCTGCGACAAGTGTTTTAGCATTCTGAAGAGTTTTTTTAAACAGCAACGATGTTTTATCTGGTACACTACATTGATGATCACTCACACTTAAGACATCACTATTTTTACTTTTCAGCTCACCTCGACAATGTTTTGAACGATGTTTTGAACGATGTTTTGAACAACGCCAAATAACAGTTCCATTTTTATTAGTTCGTTTTACAATATATGTATATCCTTTATAGAATGCGTATGGCATACCATTGCTATTTGTTGATACTTCCATGTCAATTGTCAAGCATGAAATAATCTCTAGCAAAGTTCACTCGATAATATAAATAATAGTTTAAAGTGAGAGGAAAAGTGGGTGCAAGAGTGGGTGCAAGAGTGGGTGTAAGAGTGGGTGCAAGAGTGGGTGCAAGAGTGGGTGCAAGAGTGGGTGTAAGAGTGGGTGCAAGAGTGGGTGCAAGAGTGGGTGCAAGAGTGGGTGCAAGAGTGGGTGTAAAAGGGAGTGCAAGAGTGGGTGTCGCTTATAGTAGGCATGAATTTTACTCGAATGTGATTTGAGTAAATGTAATTTCTAAACCCAAGTAGTGAATAGTCAGTTGGTTTTGATCTATGCAAGCGTAAACATGTCACATACACTGGTGATGGATACTCAAGGCTTTAAGGTCAACGAAAACAAGTACAGTATATATTTAAAGAGGTGGCTATCATTGATTGCACAACACGAGGTTTACCATACCTTTTTTCGGACTAGTGTTTTAACATTTGAAGTATTTTTTTAAACAGCAACGATGTCTTATCTGTCACACTACATTGATGATCACTCACACTTAAGACCTAACTATTTTTACTTTTTAGTTCACTTTGACACTGTTTGAAACGATGTTTTGAACAATGTCAAATAACAGTTCCATTTTATTGGTTCGTTTTGCAATATACGTATAACCATTATAGTATGCATATGGCTTACCATAACTATTCGTTGATACTTCCATATCAATTTTCAAGCATGAAATAATCTCCAATAAATTTCGCTCGATAATAGAAATAATAGTTTAAAGTGAGTGCAAATGTGGGTGCAAAAGTGGGTGCAAAAGTGAGTGTAAAAGTGAGTGCAAAAGTGGGTGCAAAAGTGAGTGCAAAAGTGAATGTAAAAGTGAGTGCAAAAGTGGGTGTAGTTTATAGTAGGCATGATTTTTTACTAGAATGTGATTAGAGTAAATGTAATTTCTAAACCCAAGTAGTGAGTAGTCAGTTGGTTTTGATTTATGCAAGCGTAAACATGTCTCATACACTGATGATGGATACTCAAGGCTTCATGGTCAACAAAAACAAGTATATAGTTAAAGAGGTAACTATTATTGATTGCACAACACTGAATCTATTTTTGAAATTTTGACAAAGGGCCTAAGTGCACTTTTGTTAATATCTCGCGAACCAATAAGACTAGGGCATTGTATGAGGTATTGGTGGACTTTTTGCTGAAGACTGCTGGTAAACACCTATGTTCCCACGACCTTTTTAAAGATGGCGGCTAACCCACGAGGGGTGATTAAAGAGTAATCCAAGCGGCGCTTGTCGATAAGCAAACCAATAATCAAAAGGGGGGGTATGACAGAGCTTGAGGCGATAACCCCTTTTGATTGATCCCTGTTGATTTGCCCCTTTGGACTGGTCCCCGTTGACTACTCCCTCTGGACGGGTCCTTTTTGAATGGAGTCATTTTTGACGGGGCCCTGCTGACGGGTCACTGTGGATGGGTCCCTGTTGACAGGTCCTTTTGACTAATCCCTTTGGACCAGTCCCTTTGACATAATTTGGCTAAATGCATGGGTCAACCCATAGGGATCAGTCCAAAGGGACCGGTCCAAAGGGATTAGTCAAAACGACCTGTCAACAGGGACCCGTCCACAGTGACCCGTCAGCAAGGCCACGTCAAAAATGACTCCCTTCAAAAAGGACCCGTCCAGAGGGAGTAGTCAACGGGGACCAGTCCAAAGGGGCAAATCAACAGGGATCAATCAAAAGGGGTTATCGCCTCAAGCTCTGTCATACCCCCCTTTTGATTATTGGTTTGCTTATCGACAAGCGCCGCTTGGATTACTCTTTAATTACCCCTCGTGGGTTAGCCGCCATCTTTAAAAAGGTCGTGGGAACATAGGTGTTTACCAGCAGTCTTCGGCAAAAAGTCCAACAATACCTCATACAATGCCCTAGTCTTATTGGTTCGCGAGATATTAACAAAAGTGCACTTAGGCCCTTTGTCAAAATTTCAAAAATAGATTCAGTGTTGTGCAATCAATAATAGTTACCTCTTTAACTATATACTTGTTTTTGTTGACCATGAAGCCTTGAGTATCCATCATCAGTGTATGAGACATGTTTACGCTTGCATAAATCAAAACCAACTGACTACTCACTACTTGGGCTTAGAAATTACATTTACTCTAATCACATTCTAGTAAAAAATCATGCCTACTATAAACTACACCCACTTTTGCACTCACTTTTACATTCACTTTTGCACTCACTTTTGCACCCACTTTTGCACTCACTTTTACACTCACTTTTGCACCCACTTTTGCACCCACATTTGCACTCACTTTAACCTATTATTTCTATTATCGAGCGAAATTTATTGGAGATTATTTCATGCTTGAAAATTGATATGGAAGTATCAACGAATAGTTATGGTAAGCCATATGCATACTATAAAGGTTATACGTATGTTGCAAAACGAACCAATAAAATGGAACTGTTGTTTGACATTGTTCATAACATCGTTTCAAACAGTGTCAAAGTGAACTAAAAAGTAAAAATAGTTAGGTCTTAAGTGTGAGTGATCATCAATGTAGTGTGACAGATAAGACATCGTTGCTGTTTAAAAAAATACTTCAAATGTTAAAACACTAGTCCGAAAAAAGGTATGGTAAACCGCGTGTTGTGCAATCAATGATAGCCACCTCTTTAAATATATACTGTACTTGTTTTCGTTGACCTTAAAGCCTTGAGTATCCATCACCAGTGTATGTGACATGTTTACGCTTGCATAGATCGAAACCAACTGACTATTCACTACTTGGGTTTAGAAATTACATTTACTCAAATCACATTCGAGTAAAATTCATGCCTACTATAAGCGACACCCAATCTTGCACTCCCTTTTACACCCACTCTTGCACCCACTCTTACACCCACTCTTGCACCCACTCTTGCACCCACTCTTGCACCCACTCTTGCACCCACTCTTGCACCCACTCTTGCACCCACTCTTACACCCACTCTTGCACCAACTCTTGCACCCACTCTTGCACCCACTCTTGCACCCACTCTTGCACCCACTTTTCCTCTCACTTTAAACTATTATTTATATTATCGAGTGAACTTTGCTAGAGATTAGTTCATGCTTGGCAATTGACATGGAAGTATCAACAAATAGCAATGGTATGCCATACGCATTCTATAAAGGATATACATATATTGTAAAACGAACTAATAAAAATGGAACTGTTATTTGGCGTTGTTCAAAACATCGTTCAAAACATTGTCGAGGTGAGCTGAAAAGTAAAAATAGTGATGTCTTAAGTGTGAGTGATCATCAATGTAGTGTACCAGATAAAACATCGTTGCTGTTAAAAAAAACTCTTCAAAATGCTAAAACACTTGTCGCAGAAAAAGATATTGCAGCTCAAGATAGTGCATTGTTTGTTAAGAAGCATGTATCATCTCCTCAGAAAGTCGTGTTAGGACAGTTGTCAATGTCTGAAAAACTCCCAACATTATCAAAGACAACACAGACTGTGCAAAATGTGGTATTGCAGAAGGATCAAAAAGGACTATATAGTAATAGTGATGAGGATTATAATGATGATGATGATGATGATGATGATGATGATGATGATGATAATGATAATGGTTATGATGATGATGATGTTGATGATGAAGATAATAATGATAATGGTAATGCTTTGTTTACACCTAAAAAATCATTTGTTAAATTTGTCTACTGGAACAATCCAAGTAAGCTAATCCGGCGGCTTCAGCAACTGCATGTCTATAAACAGGCTGGTTATACTGAATATGAGGAAGAACTATTGGATATAGAAAATGAGCTTCGTCGTGCTAAAATTATTATGTAATGGATCCACATAACCGCTTAAACTATTTCTTAACAATACATGTTATATTTTCTACCACTATGCTACCACTTTGCTCTCACTTTTGCTATCACTTCAAACTGCACATATTAAATATAAAAGCCAAAGCTAAATGATTTTATTATCAGAACAGTTATAACCTTTGTAGTGAGCAAATCATACTAACAGGTTAGTTGCTAATATGGAACTTACTAAAACTAACAAAGGTAAACAACGTGTACTCTATAAAGGCTACTCTTATAACTATAATCGTCAAAATGTAAAAGGGATAATATTTTGGCAATGCAATGGCAATGGTAAGATTTAAGTGTGAGTGATCATCAATGTGGTGCACCAAATGAAACACTGTTGGTGTCAACAATTAATCATGACAATGCTAAAAAGCTAGTACAAGAAAAAAATGTTGCTACTCAAAATAGTGCAGTGTTTATTGAGCAACATTTAACCCCTGCTGTAAAAGTTATGTTTAATACATCTTCCACATCTCAAGAGTCATCAACATCACAAACTATGCAAAAGGTTGTGTTGTTGTTGTTTTAAGGGGCTGAACTACAAGGTTATCTACCCTTCACATGCACGAGAATCAAAAAGGACTAAATAGTAATAGAGAAAAAAGAAATGTATTTTGAATGTAACTATTGTACAAGTACTTATATTAAATAAATAAAAATATTGTATGGGTATTGTCTGTTTTTTCTTAATTGCTATACCCACGTCCTACTATATTAATGCCATTGTTAACCATCAACAATCTCCACCTATGTTCAGAAAGAAAGTGATCTTAAACAATACACTCTATCTATGGTTTGTGTACCGAGTATCATAATAATACAGTGTCGTCAAGCCATGTTCAGGCAATAGTAATGTTAGGTAAGGGGTTCGAACCCTTGCTTCCTTGTACAGGATTAGTTTTTACTCAACAGCAACCCATAATACTATACTTTGAAACATGTCACATTTCATTGCAAAATGTCAACTGTATCGTTTTCTAAGACCCCAGCTGCTGGCTAGTAGCTAGCAGACAGTGCAACAGAAACAGTGTCACCATGTTCATTCTTTAAAAAATTTCAATATTTATTATTCTTTTTCTTATTATTGTTCATTAAGAGTAGTGTAAAGTTGTCTTTGTGACGTAACTGTTATAATAACTCTAAAGCTCTTGAGTTCAATTCGAGCTTTATCATAAAATTTTAAAAGTATATTAGAACTATAACAGGTCTACTAAGTCTCGGGTGATTCAAATAAGTAGATGTGGTTTGATTCACACTTTAACGATAGAACACGACGGGTTTTAATTTTTTTAAATAATGATAGCCATTTGTTCATTTTTTTTTTCATTTTCACATTTCACACATTGACATTTGTCAATTTTCCATGTACACGATTTGAAAATGTCAGTTTAAAGTTTTTGGATTTCATGATACGGAAACAAGAATTTTCCATTTTGTTGTTTACACATTTGTCAATTTCCCATTTACATTTTTTAAATGTCAGTTTTAAGTTTTTTAAATTGTGTTGATATGGAAACATGGATTTCCTATTTTTTTTTTTCATATCACAGACGACACGTTTATGATTTAGTCCATGCTGAAAGTTTAGTTTTGTAAAACACACATTTGCTGATTAAAATTTTCTTGAAATTATTTTAATGGAAGTGCTTGGCCGTGGCAATAGTGCATTCTCTTTCTGTTTGTTTCCAAAAACGTATAGGCCTACTACTACTACTACTACTACTAATACTACTACTGTAGGTAAGACTGTTTTACAAAATAACACCTATCTACCGCTGCATTTAAAAAAACACAAGTGTTAAAAAAAACTACAGTATACTATTTACCATTTGCTATATACATTAATTACCCCACCATCCCTCCTTGCCGTGTTTGCTTTGGTTGAACAATCAATGCTACACACACACACACACACACACACTTTCTCTCTCTCTCTATCATTTTATCTATAGTCATACATTCACACAACCATACCTGTCTTTGAAAAACAAATACAACCACGCTATTTATCCTTGACATGCACACTTATCCCAAATAACTTTTAGGTTTACATTTAACATTTACTATTACAAAAAAAAATGTTTCCACTATTTTACAATTACAAAAATGAATATTTACAAAATACTAAATCTACTGGTTACAAAAAAGCCATGTCTCTAAACAATAAAATATAGAATCACACCTCCACCTCGTGGTTATAACCCTATGGTAGGCTAATGCATTGGTCATTCATCTGCACTCATTTGCTATCCATCAAGGTAAAAGTGCATTTTCTCTGTTCCCCAAGATACAAATTTGATTGCTGGATTGTATCCTGTACTGTTTATGCGATATAGCTTTGCCAGTTCATAAAACCGCTAGGTAGTTCTCTACATATAACAATTTTACCACTGCTCTACCTACGCCTTTTGCTCTTTTGGCTTTCTTACAGTCTAGTGTGTGATAGACAGCATTAACTGTATATCAAACCCAGTTCACCTTTGTATTTGTAATCCAAGTAATAATTTGGAAAGACACAAATGTAATCAGTTTTGAACGTTATCTCTGTTTTGTTTTGTTTAATATGTTTATGACATGCATATTAACCTGAAATAGAACCCTAGTGAAAAGGCTAACAGCTTAACCACTACACCAGCATGCCCTTGTTTCTTAGTTTGACTCGTTCTAGGCATGAGACCTGGAAATCGAGTTAAGACCACCAGTACAAGAGCTAAAAGTGCTTAACACTGCAACATAAAATGGATAGCTGGTAACATTATACAACCGGAAATGATTATATTTCTGATAGCAATGCATTTTTAGCCTATTTTCAATTTTGAAAAAATAGGCTTATGAGATCACCTTTTGTCCGTGTGTGTGTGCGTGTGTGTTTGTGTGTGTGTGTGTGATTCGTGTGTGTGTGTCCCCCTAATAAAATCTAAATGACAGGAGCGACTTCAATGAAACTCGGAAAGTTCATAGCACTATTCCCGGCGACCTCGACCGTGCCCTTCAAATTTTGTTACGTCTCACCAATCCAACATGGCGGCTTTGCGAAATATTTCACCAGCATTCAATATCTCCGAAACTATTACCGATATTACCCTGACATTTTCTATGGTGATAGAGGGATCTACTATAAGTTCACTTATGTGACTTTTGAAAACCTGGTAACTACAAAACCAACATGGAGGCCAAGCGAATTTGCGACTTTTAAATAGACGTTTCTCGTGATTTGACCAACCAAACGCAATGAAACTTGGTACAGTATATGTTTATATACATTGTAATGCACCGACATCTAACTTCGTTCAATTGTTTACATAATCACAAGATGGCGGATGTGCGAAATATTTCACCGGTATTCTATATCTCTGAAACTATTAGCGGTATCTCCCTAAAATTTTGTACGAAAATAAAGGGCACTACTGGAAGTCAATCTATAAGACTTTCAAAAACCGGTTAACTACAAAACGAACATGGCGGCCAAGCGAATTTGAAAATTTTAAATAGACCTTTCTCGCGATTTAATGTTCCAAGCGCACTGAAACCTGGTACAGGAAATATTTATACACATTGTAATCCACTGGTATCTAATTTAGTTCAATTGTTTACATAACCTCAAGATGGCGGCAGTGCGAATTTTAAAATTAAGTTTTTATTTCTTGTGATGTAGTCATGCGATCGAAGTGAAAGTTTGAATAATGAACCTACGCAATAATTTTCCTTTAATGCTACATGACTCTATGGCCTATACATTTAACAATCCAACATGGCGACCATCCGAAATATTTAGACGATACTGAATATCTATGAATCTATTTTAGCAATCAAACTGCATTTTTTAATGTTCATAGGGGCTATGAACTTAAGTTCACCTATAGGACTTTAAATAACCTGGTGATGACAAATCCAACATGGCGGTGACGCGAATTATAAATATTCACATGGACGTTTCTCGCAATTTAACCATCCGAGTGCAGTGAAACTTGGTACAGTAAATCCTTATACGAATATTAATCCACTGGCATCTAATTTATTTCAATTGTTTCCATAACCTCAAGATGGCAGCTGTGAAAAATTTTAAAATCTCCTTGTTTTTTCTTGTGTCCTAATTATGCGATTGAAGTTTGAATACTACACGTTCACAATAATCTGCATGTAACAGTACATAACTCTAGGACCTACATATATAAAATCCAACATGGCGACCATCCGAAATATTTAGTCGGTTCTTAATATCTACGAATCTATTACAGCAATCAAACAGAAATTGTGTATGTTGATAGTGGCAATTAACATAAGTAGGATATATGAAAATAGGCTGTATAGTTCTTCACGGAACTACTTGTTTGTCATCAGCCTACTGTCTGAGCACTGACAGCAACACAGTTTAGTTTAGAACAAGCGAGTGTGTGTGTATAGATTATTAGCCTCAAGTATTTAAAGCTTGTTGTGTGTGTAGCGACCATCTTGTCCCGGTAACCACTGAGCATTTTTGTGTTTTAGCTATCCTCTTTAACCAATCAATTAAAGATAGTCTACTCTTAATTCTTGAATCGATAAATCAGAGTTTGTGTGTACACCGTTCGTCATTTATTAACCCATACCTACAACCTATACTCTCTCTATACTGCAGTTTGATCTGAAAAACAAGTTTCAATGGTAAAAGACTTGTCAATCACTATACATGTAGCCTACACTAATTCTTTCTCTACCTAGCTATGTTTCATCACACACATGGTAAACATCTCACATGTTCGTATCCGATTATTAGTTTATAAAATCTCAGGTCGATGACCTTGATGTATTGGGTATTTTGGGTAAATTCATTGGCCATGGGAAAGGGTTGACCATTCTAAGTCCTATAACACCTCACATGTTGATATTCGATTATTAGTTTATAAAATATTAGGTCAATGACCTTGCTGTTTTTGAATCTTTTGGGTAAATTCGTTGGTCATGGAAAAGGGTTGACCATCCTGAGTCCCATGACACCTCACTTGTGACTTGTTTCACAAGGAGAATGCTAATAATGACATCTCGCACGTGTTCACATGTATTTCGCCACTTTCGTTTCATATCGTTATCCCATTATAGTAGTAGAGACTGGGGAACAACGTCAGTTCAACACACGCGAAATGTAGTTAGGCCCTTTGAGATAATTTAAATAAATTCATGAGCCAGTCCGTAGGAACCGGTCCAAAAGGGATCAGTCCAAAGGGGCTCATCAACAAGGACTCATCCACAAGGACTCGTCCACAAGGACCTGTCCACAAGGACCTGTCCACAAGGACTTGTCTACAAGGACCTGTCATCAATGACCTGCCAACAATGACCTGTCAACAATAACCCATCCACAGGGATCCACTCCCCCACCCTCTTACAAAAGCCCTGAGTGGGCATGCATAAAAAACAAAACAAAAAAACAAGCATGTTAATTCATAGTGGCTATCCACCGAACACATGCACTTTATGTAGAACAACGTTTAAATCCATATCGGCATTCAAACTCTCACATGTTGCAATTCGAAAGAGAGATTTTCTAAAAAATTACAATTTCACCCCCTAGTAGTGGTAGGTTTAATTTTGGGGTGGAAATATGTTGCCCATTGGAAAGGGAGTGTTAGCCCGAGTTCAATGACTCCTCGTACAAGTCTCTAGCCTGATTGGTTCGCGAGATATTGTCATTTTAGTATTCCAGCGGTGGAGCGGTGGCGGTGGTATTAGAACCCCCACAAAACCACTACTTTTCAAGTAATCTGAATGCAATTGAGGCACTTGAACTTGACATTCCTTTACATGAAATGCTCGTATCACAGTTGATTCTTCAACAAGTTGATGAGGTCAGCAGAAACAATGGGAGCTGACGTCATCAAAATTGAAATTTGCAAGACTAGATGAATTATGTCGATTTTTAGAAGACAGATGCCATGCCCTTGAACTAACCAACTCAAATCAGACCTCCAAACCAGTGGTGTCTTCCCACCCACGACATGTTACTGACATCAAACACACTATACCAGTATGACAGGTTTATGTCTCTACTGGCAATAATTGTTTATTTTGTGATGGTGTTCATCCTCTATACAAATGTTTAGGTTTTTCTCGCAGCAGTATCCAACAACGTATGGACTTTGTCAAACAACATAAATTGTGTTCAAATTGCCTTAGGCCTGGACACATTGTTGGCAACTGTTCTTCGGGCTCCTGTTATTCATGCGGCCTGAAACATCACACCCTACTTCATCGAACCAATAAACCTGTCACACGGAAGCAGCAGGAAGCCACACCTGCAAGACACAGCGGCGCTGATGTCAACCAGCATCAAACGGTTTCAGCCACGTATTGTTCGATAAAGGCAAAACCTCAGACCCAGATACTACTCTCCACTGCACTGGTTAAGGTACGTGATGGCTATGGAAGGCTGAAAACTTGTAGAGCGCTCCTAGACTCATGTAGCCAGGCACACTTCGTCACAAATGCCTGTGCAGAACGGCTCAGCTTACAGAAGGTTCGAAACCGAATACCAATACAAGGTATAAGCAACGCTACTACAGAATCTCGTCACAGTGCTACCGTTAATGTTCACTCCATGCACAGTGAATACCAAGTAGAAATTAACTGTACTGTGTTGCCAAGAATCCATGCTGATCTCCCAGGATCGTACATGGATTTCGCTGACTGGGGTATTCCTGAAGGGCTACCTCTAGCCGACTCGACGTTCAACCAACTTGGGCGAATTGACATGCTGATTGGTGCAGAGGTATTCTTTCAGCTTCTTCGACCGGAAAGACAAGTGAAACGAGGTGACTACCCTGTCCTCCAGAACACAGAATTCGGGTGGATTCTCGCAGGGCGTTTTCGGCCGAAGCACCTTCGCAGACCGTACAGTACTTCTTCACCACGAGTGAAAATTCCCTTGACCATCTAGTTCAACGCTTCTGGGAATTAGAAGATATTAATAAGCCAATCAGATCGAAGGACGACCTGGAGTGTGAGAAACATTTTACTGCCACTACCAGGAGAGATGCTGACGGAAGATTCACGGTACAGCTTCCACTGCGTGAGGACTATACAGAGCTTGGTGACTCGCTCCCATTGGCCATGTTGCGGCTTCATCATCTCGAGAGACGATTAAGTAGAAACACCCAACTCAAGAATGACTACGTGAACTTTCTGGAGGAATAAGAAGCTCTGGGACACATGGAGGCTATCGACACGTCGCATCCTAATGAGCATAGCTATTACATGCCCCTTCACCCAGTCCTCAAAGAGGCAAGCTCTACTACGAAGACGAGGGTGGTGTTTGATGCTTCTGCCGCCACTACGAGCGGGAAATCACTCAACAACATACTCCGAATTGGGCCGATCATCCAGCAAGATATCTGGTCGATCATTACAAGATTCTGTACTCACCAAGTGTGCTTCACAGCAGACATTCGCCAGATGTATCGACAAGTAAATGCTGATAATCGTGACTGCAACATTCAGAGAATCGTATGGCGCCGATCGCCGGAGGAACACATAAGACACTACCGGCTAAAAACTGTCACGTACGGAACAGCTTCAGCACCCTTCCTCGCTACTAGGTACCTTCAGCAGCTCGCCATTGAGGAGTCGCGCAACTTACCCAAGGCAGCAGAAGTTCTCCAGAGAGATTTCTATGTGGACGACTGCATGTCCCTGACGGAAACCCTCGAGGAAGCTCTGCGAACTCAAGAACAACTCATCGATCTCCTTCAAAGGGGAGGTTTCCAACTTCGAAAATGGTGTTCCAATCATGCACGACTACTCGAAGCTGTTCCTCCAGAATACAGAGAAGCCCAGCTGCCCCTTCAACTCGATAGCGGAAATAACGTTAAGACGTTAGGACTCTTGTGGCATCCTGCCAACGATCAGCTGCAGATTGTGAATGGTACCGGGATTACTAACTTCAACGGACCGGTTACAAAAAGAAAGGTACTTGCAGTCATAGCATCAATATACGATCCGTTGGGACTGATGGGTCCATTCATCATCTCCTGCAAGTATTTCCTGCAGCAACTCTGGCAACTTCGCTTAGGATGGGATGAGAACCTACCTAAAGAACTGCTTCAGCGCTGGGAACATCTACACAATCAGCTGCCTCTGGTCAGCCGAATTCGTATCGACAGACTAGTGCTAACGAAGGGCATTGTCACTAACATTCAACTGCACGGTTTTTCAGATGCGTCTGAGAAAGGATACGGATGTTGCATTTACATTAGATCGGAAAACCAACAGGGTGAGCGCATCACAAGGCCACTGTGCGCTAAATATAAGGTCTCCCCACTAAAAAGGGTCTCCATTCCTCGTCTCGAGTTGTGTGGAGCACTACTGCTAGCTCGTCTTCTCAAGAAGGTAACATCGGTCTTAAATTTGACCATTAGCAGCATCCATTTGTGGACAGATTCGACGATCGTTCTTTCATGGATTGCAGTATCACCCATACGGTGGAAAACGTGTATTGTCAACAGAGTTTCGGAGATTCAAGAGAGCACATCGATTGCAGATTGGAAGCACGTTCCTTCAGGAGACAATCCTGCGGACCTGATTTCACGGGGACTCAATCCAGACGCCCTTATTGCTAAGTCACTTTGGTGGAATGGACCACCGTGGCTTGCGGAAGACACTCTATCATGGCCTAATTCAACCCCTTCTGCGGATACACAGGACATCCCAGAACAGCGGAAACCTGTGGTCAGTCTCGTGGCGTTTCAACCTGAAGATGAGCTCATGCAGCGATTCTCTAAACTTGCTCGTCTGCAGAGAGTGACAGCTTACTGCCTCAGATTTGCAGCTAACGCCAAACTTCGTCATACGGAAAGGATGACTGGTGAATTAGACCTTCAAGTGTTACGTTCCGGACTATATGCATGTATCAGGAACGTCCAAGCATCAGCATATGGTGCAGAGATTCATGCTATTCGTAGTACAAGGGCAATTAGTAAGAAGAGCAAGCTTTTATCCCTTAATCCATTCCTCTGTGATCAAGGACTTCTTTGAGTTGGTGGCAGATTACAACAATCGGAGCTCCCTTTCAACCAACAACATCAAATAATCTTGCCCCCAAGTCACCATCTAACTAAATTGATCATCGAGACCGAACATCGACGAATGTTACATGCTGGGTGCCAACTGCTACTCTCCTCTCTTCGCCAGCAATACTGGATACCAAATGGAAGGAATACCATTCGGAAGATAATTTACCATTGTCTCATCTGCCACAAGCTCAAGCCAAAAAATGCCCAGCAATTAATGGGTCAGTTGCCGAACTACAGAGCATCACCTGCCAATCCATTTGTTCACTGTGGGATTGATTACGCTGGCCCACTGTACATAAAATCAGGATCTCGTAAAAACAGCGCAAGAGTTAAATGTTACGTATCAATTTTTGTATGTATGGCTACTAGGGCTATTCACCTGGATATTGTTAGCAGCATGACTACCCAAGCCTTTCTTGCTGCTCTCAAACGCTTTATCTCACGACGAGGAAGACCTGCGCACATATATTCGGACAACGGCAGAAACTTCGTAGGCGCAGACAAGGAACTTCGGGAACTGCGGAGATTGTTCGACGAAGAACATCACCAACGAGAGATCTCAAATTTCGCTAGCACTGAAGGCATTCAGTGGCACTTCATTCCGCCACAGGCTCCGCACTTTGGAGGTATTTGGGAGGCTGGCGTCAAGTCATTCAAACATCATCTTCGACGAGTGATGGGCACGGCATACCTTACCTTTGAAGAACTGGCAACACTCACAACACAAATCGAAGCATGTCGAAACTCTAGGCCTCTAGTCCCCTAGCCGACGATCCCGACGACATAATGGCTATCACCCCAGGTCACTTTCTAATTGGAAGACCTATCACTACCCTTCCCGAACCAGATCTGAGTAATGTACGCCTCAATGTACTCTCTAGATGGCAGCAACTGCAACGGCAGCTCCAAGGATTCTGGAAGGCGTGGTCAGCAGATTACCTCTCCCACCTGCAGCAGAGGAGTAAATGGACACTACCAAACCATAATGTGCAGCCAGGCACATTAGTGATCGTCAAGGAAGACAACGTCCCCCCACTGAGCTGGAAGCTCGCAGTGATTGATCAGGTCCACCCTGCCGCTGATGGACTAGTACGCGTCGCCACAATCCGTACCTCTGCTGGAGTATAAAAAAGGCCAATCACAAAACTTTGTCCTCTCCCCACTTCTGAAGGCGACGATATCTGAAAGTAGTGTGTCTTGTTTTGTATTTATCTTCATGTTTATTTGTTTATTTTACATTGTTTTTGAAAAAAGTGTTTAACCCTTTTTTGGCGGGCGGCATGTTTGAAAATTGTATCTTGCTTACTTCAAGTTTAGCAAGCCCTCACCAGATGTCAGATTAGGACAGTGCTCATCGTAACTCCACTGCCCGCTGTAGGGGGCAGCATACCTGCTAACTTCTTCCCTGCCGGGAAGAGAGCGGACAGTGTGTCTATGAGTAAGAACGGTAACGGTCGGTTGCGTGATGTACGGCAATGGCTTAGTCGATTTAACGAATACCTAGGCTACATTCAGTGTTTCTTGTGTATGTAAATATGTGTAGGGAGTGTTTTCTTATCGTGTAAATATACTGTAGTAATAATTCCACAGAGATCCAGTGATATGAATCAGCTACCTACCTCGTGTTCTATACATACAGTCCATTTCTATCCTCGTACTATCCTTAGCCAAACCTTGTACATATCTCCTCACCTCAAATCAACTCTTTTCAGTATCAGAGATATAGAATTCCGGTGAAATATTTCGCACAGCCGCCATCTTGAGGTTATATAACCAATTGAACGAAGTTAGATGTCGGTGCATTACAATGTGTACAAACATATACTGTACCAAGTTTCATTGCGTTTGGGTGATTAAATAGCGAGAAACGTCCATTTAAAAGTCGCAAATTCGCTTGGCCGCCATGTTGATTTTGTAGTTGCCAGGTTTCCCAAAGTCATATAGATGAAATTATCGCCGTAAAAAATTCAGGGTGATATCGGTAATAGTTTCTGAGATATTGAAAGCAGGTGAAATATTTCACACAGCCGCCATGTTGGATTTGTGAGACGTAACAAAATTTGAAGGGCATGGTCTGGGTCGTCCGGAATAGTGCTATGAACTTACTGAGTTTCATTGAAATCGCTCCAGCCGTTTAGAAGTTATTAGGGACACACACACACGAATCACACACAGACACACAGACTGACACACGGACAAAAGGTGATCTCACAAACCTATTTTTTTTTTCATAAATGAAAATGGTGTTTCGGCCACTGGTTGCGTATGTATCTGTTGAAGTTTAATGTAAATTCTTTGTATTAAAATTTTTATTCTATTCGCAACTTTAATGAACGCATATTGATATTGTTTGCCACTCATAATTAAATACACACACACATGAAGAAACAGCCCCATATGTTGAGGAAACTTTAATAAGTTAAATGTACATATTCTAAGTCAGGGGCAGCTTTTTGAATTTTTCCCATGGGTGTCAGGAGCCCTGTATACGGGCGTGAGGATCGATGACCCCTTGGGTAACTGCAAACGGCCATTTGGAAATTAGATTTAATTGTAAGAGAAATAATAATTATCCGTGGCTTCGGTGGCGTAGTTGGTAGCATGCTGAATTCCTGTGTCTAAGATAGCGGGTTCGAACGCGGGCGAAGTCGTCGGATGTTAAGAGAGTTAAAATCCTTCAGTATGCCTTCCTTCGGAGGGGAAGTAAAGCCGGCGGTCCCGTATCATAGATTTTTGTCATGTATATGTTCCTTCCACAGACTAAACTTGTCTGAAGCTAAATTTCTAGGTTAGATTTCATTGGAACGCTCTATCAAAATTCCAACGTTCACCACTAGATATCATTGACATCTGGTAGCGAAAGTTGGAACTACTCGAAATTGAATGGAACTTGTATCTCACCCTAGGGGTGTCCGCTTGAAGCAGCTATAGCCTCTGGCGAGCCGAACATGTCCTGATACTCCCGGCACTAAGAGCCATACGATAAATAAATAAAATCCGTAACACGATTCAGACCACTTTTGTCCTTATTCAGCGAATGTATCTTGTAAAGACATCAAACAACGAAGCCATTAAGCAATACGGTATAAGGTACTGAGTTTACAGTCTTGCCACTTTAATTTCTTTGGTGCGGATCTCCCGCGCATTCGCACAGAAACATGGCCCACGTTGATGAGTTTGGTGTCTTATCGCAGTGGCGATTCCTCCATGTAGGACGTGAGGATCATCCTACAGTCAGCTCTCAGCTGTAACTGTTTAAAACAATTAAATTGTTTAGTAAAATAGTCTTTGGTGGGGAGCGTGATGGCGCAGTGGCTTTGCTGCTCGTATTTCAACCGGACGGCCGTGGTTCGAATCCCGGTGACATTGGGATGGAATTTTCATATGAAAAACCACGTGGCGACAGGAAGGGCATCCGGCCTTAAATCTCCGGCCAAATCCAAAATGAACCTGGTTGGCTCCGGTGACCCCAATTAATTGGGAAAAGCCGAAGAAAGTTAGTTATTAAAATAGTCTTTGGTACTACCTGGCGCGCCCTCTCGATAAGCTCCGTCTCACTGTCACTATCAGTACTTTTAACTAGTTCTACATTTCACCCCTAGATGGGTGAAGTGCGACCTTCACCGCCTGGAGTAGAAAGCTGAGGAAGGGAGCATTGTATCCTCAAAGCACGTGTTTTTAGCTTTAGAAATGTAAGGGAGGCCTCGAGAGGGAAGGGGCAGGTTTGGTCTGTTTAATGGCGGTCTGAGGACGTACAGTAGACTGACATCCTCAAGTCTCGCTATTGGTTTAATTGAAACCAACACTGCGGACTTATTGATTACGATTTCGCGCGGTCAAAATGGATAGTCTGTTCTCAGTGTGTGCACATCGTTGGTGTGGTATTCGAGTGTATTCTATTGTGTAATGTGTTCGTAATAGTGCCGTACGACTGAATAATTAATACTAGACAAAGTCTAGCCCAGGTAAAATAATTATCTAAGTAAAGCCTATCATATTACGTCCTACACATTAAAAAAATCAGCAGTCGCCACTGTCTTATAAAGCTATATTCCTTGGTATGGCGTGTGTTTCGAAACGTATGGCGCGTTTCATGTCATGTGAATTGCTATTAAAACGTTTCTACGCTTTACATGCTACCTTACAATGACAAGGGTACCAGCGAACAATACCATAATAACAGAACAGCCTGACAAAACTAGTTTTAGAATGCCATTGTTATTGGAAATTGCCGTAACAAACTCAACCTGCTAGCTATGAATTTCAATGTGTAAACTGTCTTGCTTTGCATTTTTCTTGTAACAAACGGTCACTTTAATTCATGTTGTCATATCTTTGCAACAAGCATCAAAAAGATGAAGGTAGTGGCACTGTAAGCACTAAAACATTGTATAAAGACATCTTACTATGAGATTCTGCTTCATATTACAACAGGTAGCATATGCATATTTATTTTGTTTCCATGGTTGGATTTAATTTTGTATATTTCTACAGATAAGCAGCTTTTGCTGCTACTGGTCTCTAGTTTAATTTAATGAATTTTGTTTCATTGAGATTAACGGTGAGGCGGTTTTGAAATTGAGTCACATCCCACTGACCTATCACGTTGTCAGGCTGGCGTAATAATACGTTCCATTATTTTAATTAATACAAAAACAAACCTCTATGTAATTAAGGCCAGTGTTTTAATGAATCCAGGAAAATGCTTCTCCTCTCCAATTCCTTCCCAAAATATATTACTTTAATTAAATGTCAAATTTATCTCCTGTTAATATATTTGAATATGGTTGTCATAACGAAGGCACTCACGTCCTATATGAAATATGGAATTCAGAGGAATTTGCTGTGTTTACTCTATTTACCTTTTCTTGCTCGTGCCCTTAAAAATTAGGGTTTTGAGTCATTATGACAATCATCTACGAATACTTGGATCAACAGGAAATTCATCTGATAACCTGCGTAATTGTGGTTTGCGTTCTGGGTGTAATAGGGACTAGGAATGAAACAAAGTGGATCATAGCCATACGTCAGTCATCATCCTAAATTTTGTATGGTGGGGTCTTCAGTGGGGAAGTAAAGCCGGCGAATCCATGTCATAGATTTGTGGCATGTAAAAGAACCTACTACTGCACTCCGTAGTGTGTAGCAACATTTGTAGGTTCTATTTGGCTGGTTAGTAAACGCTCTATCAAGTCCCAACGTTCGCTGCTAGTGTTTAGTGACAGTATCATCTGTTAGCCAAAGTTGGAACTACTAGAATTTAAACTCGTTGGGAACCCTCAGGCGTTCAATCAAAACTGCCCAGCTTATGGCCATTGCTTCAATTCATACATCATATAATATCATCAATATATTGAGGGATCGTAGCTGGGCACAGCGTGTATTGCCGTCAAGACTAAGAAACAGACAAGAATAAGCAGTTCATGCCATGTATATGGAAGTTAGATAATGAACCCACGATCTCCGGCTTTGTCGGAGGTCGCCGGGTTTGCGTCGCAATGGGGTCGTACATTTCAATTTTCTAACTTCCATATGCATGGCTTGGACTTCTTGTTCATCACACGATATAATGGCTGAAGCCCTTCATTAGTCAATAGCAATAGCAAATTACATTACCATAGGGGGCGTGATTGAGCAATAGTGAAGCTGCTTGCCTCTCATCAAGGTTTCGATGCGGCTCCGTGGCTAAATAGTTAGCGAGCTAAGCTTTAGTCCGAAGTGCCGCGAGTTCAATTCCCGGCCGAACCATCAGGCATTTAATCTCCTGGGGTTAATTCCCGTGGCTGGGGAATGGGTGTATGTGACGTCTTCATCATCACTTCATCCTCATTACGACGCGCAGGTCGCCCACGGGTGTCAATTAGAAAGACCTGCACTCGGCCTCTCCAGAGGAAACACGATCATTATTAAGGTTCCGATTCCCAGTCAATGCGTGTGAGATATCGCGTCTTGTTGTTCGGATTCAACCCAAAAATTGAGATCATGATCGTGAGATTAACGACCACGTAAGACTACAAGATTAGTTGCTTCCTTTTTGCATTGCGCTATTTTTTTTTTTTTGTCGTGTGACCTCCTGCGAGGCCGTGTGCAGGTCTTTCTAGTCGACGCCCGTGGGCGACCTGCGCGTCGGGATGAGAGATGGAATGGATGAAGATGAATGAAACTGGGCAGGGATGTGGAAGGAAGCGGCCGTGGCCTGTCAGAAGGTACCGTACCAGCATTTTCCTGGTGTTGAAAATGGGAAACCAAGGAAAACCATTTTCAAGGACGGCCAACGGTGGGGCTCGAACCCACGCGTCTACCGAGTCAGCAGAGAGCTTGGCCCCATGACCTAACGCTGGGCTTTAGCCAGCGTAGCCACTGCTGTCGGTATTGCGCTAAATTAAGAATGCTTTACACATTTCCAGAAAAGAGAAAGCCATCAACGACAATACAACAAATGAAACAAAACAAAAACTGTTAAATGTACCACTTTGAAATAACATAATGGATTGAAAATCATTTTGCTAACATAATTCCGCATTTGGGATCAAATACACTTTTATCATAATTGGGTACTTAAGTGATCGAAATTGCCATATCTTTCATTGACATATTAGCAGTCATTTGTCAGAGTTGCCAAATAATCTACAGTATGATAGAAGCTTTTCAGTCGGTTAACTCCTAGGGAAAACTTCTAATAATAGACATTTCTATCATTCATGCAGTTTTAATAAAAATTACTGAGATGTTCGGAAGATACATATCTATCCTTCTTTGGGGGGCATGGTGGCGCAGCAGTCAAGCTATTTGCCTCTCACCAAGGCGGACGGGGTTCGATTCCTGGTCAATGCATGTGAGATTTTAGAAGTGATCTGCCATGACCTGTGGTTCAGATTCCATGTTAATAGGAGGTACCGAAGCTCGAGATCGTGAGATTAACTGTCACGTTAAACTACAAACTTCTTACTTTCTTTTCTTTCTTTCTGTCTGTATTTACTCCGTGCCTTCTTTCTTTCTTACTTTATTTTCTTCATTGGTTCTTTCTTCCTTACCTTCTTTCTCCCCTCCCTTCGTTCTTTCATATTTACCTTCTTTCTTTCTTATTGGAACATCGGAATAAAGTCTGCATTCTACTTTCCTTCCATTTTTCTTTCTTCGTTACAGTCTTTCTTTCTTTCTTTCCTTGTTTCTTTACTCCTCAACTTCCTTCTTTTTTCCTTACCATTTTCTTTCTTTCTTTCTTTTTTATTTTCTTCATTGGTTCGTTCCTCCTTACCTTCTGTCTTTCTTTTATCTTTCTGTCCTTCCTCGATTCTTTCCTCCTTACCTTCTTTCTTTCGTACTTTCCTTTTTTCATTCCTTCTTTCTTCCTTGCCTTATTTTTTCTTTCATTCTTTCTTTTTTCTTTCTTCCTTACCCCCTTCTTTGTTTGTTTGATTTTTTCTTTGTTTCTTCCTTCCTTACCTTCTTTAAAGCCAGCCATCAAAATTGTGTGTCTTTAGACAATATTTCTGTGAAATGTATTTTCACTCGTGTTATTGAAAATAATATTCAACACTGCCCAAGAGACTTCATTTCAAAGGTACTTAAAGAATCGATAACTATTCTTTGATTCCTTATATTTCTTCATTCCAGTCGTTCCTAAAATGAGTGACTAGTAAATGTTTAACAATGGCCCCGTACACAGAATATACCCCTTCTAGTGCTTGAGTGACAAGTTGTCACATTGCAGTTAGATATTCTGTTTGCCAGGAGCCCGGTTGGACAGACCAGGATGTAGCACATGGCGCGAAACAAGCTATCGATATAAAAATATTATGATCGCCTCGGTGTTTAAATATGCTAATACAATCAGGGCAACCGTAACAACCACAGACAGAATATTCCCCGCCTGCCACATGATGACACTGCGGCTTTAGATTCCCCCTCTCAACCGGACTCGCAATTTAATACTCCAGCGGCACGAATATGAGGCTAGGCGTGCTCGTATAATGTGCTTAACACTTCAGTAGAATGACTATCCACAGCAAATCAATGCGTTTGTGTTGATTAACCAAAACAGGTCCTCCTCAGAGGCTCACAACTAGTGGGTCGTGAGTAGATTGTGTAAAATTTCATAAAGTATGTTTTTATTTCTTGTGTCCTAATCAAGCGATGGTTGGTTGGTTCCTCAGTTTAGGGGCTGTGACAACGCGGTTATGTAGCCCCGGGTACTTTGGGCGTGTGTAGAATCTGTCTGATAACCGGTGTTAATTGTGATGACTATTAGTGTGTGTTATCTGTTTTCAATTCAAGTAAGGACTGCAGACATTGCATTTTTTCAAGTAGTTCCTACTTTTGCCACCAAACGCCACCGTCAACGAATACTAGTGCAGAACATGGTTACCGGATGCCATCGCAGTCGGCTCCTGGGGACGAACATCGGAACCTCAGAGAGTTTGTCAAATGTTTAACCTAATTTAGCTTGACACAGGTGTAATTAGTGGGAAGTTCTTTAACATGCCACAAAACTATGACATGGGACTGCCGTCTTTACTTCCCGTCCGAAGGAAGAAATACTCATGGATTTTAACGCTCTTAAAAATCAAGCGATTAAATAAAACTTAGTTGAATGAAGCGCTACTATAATATGTACTGTATATATTAGTTTATAAATCTACGACTTATATGTAATTAGCAACCCACCCCAGCTTCTCCCGGTATTTTTAACGGTTTACCCAGCGTAAGTTTACAAGGCGCACGGACGGCTGGTCTCAGAAGCAGTTCAGAACAGCCGAGGTGAACAGCGAAACTCCAAACACATATACTCTTCTCTGAAGTCCTAACTCGACACGACCATTTGATGCCAGCAGAAGCTAGGGTAATAGGCTCGCTCGCTAGCTCGTAAACTCGCACTGAAGCTAGTAATTTAAATTTCCACTGAATGGAGATTGTTGGAAGAAATAGAAACGTAAATACACGTATAGTGGGAGATGTATTAAAGATAGAGATATGCTGTTGTGGACATTTTTGTAGAACTATTCATGTTGAACAATTCTTACACTCGTAATATATAGATATTTTTAACGGTTTTCCCAGCGTAAGCTTAAGAGGCGCACGGATGACAGGTTTTTCTTCGGCTCGATTCACTGAAATCGTTACCGCTTGGCTTCCTTTGGCCATAAATGAATGTTTGTCTAAAGTAACCTTCCTCGAGAATTCCTTAATAGGTCCTTGGGATACTATCTTCCCACTATGTATTTATAGAACGGTGTTAGGGAGAGGATCTTCCCACCCCTTTCATTTCAAGCAGTTCCACATGCATCCACATGCTAGATGCAGAGAAATATTGAAAACCCATTAATTTGATGTATACTGTCGTCAGAAACCAAAGGTGGGAAGCATATATCCCAGTGGTCTCCACAGTGCACGTGCTCGCCAGTTCGGTTTTGTTGAGTGAAATAAATGCATTGTTTTACAGAAGAAGGTGTTTTTATTGAAGACTAGCAGAAGTGCCCGTTCTTAGAACGGTGTTATATATTAACACCAGACATTATCAATTGAGCTACTGTTGCAATGGTTAGCGGTTTGTCATTCCTTCGTAAGTTTATCAGAACGAAGTTAGTTTTCTGGGTATATCGCAGACACTGTTAATTTATGGGCCTTAAAATGTGGTTTTCGGAGACCCCTTATTGACTCGCGAATTTTGTGTCTCACAATGAGAAGCGCAACATATACTTTGATCGTCCTTCTAGGATATGTTTTATATTTCGCCTATTTTAGCATGTATTTTGAGAAGTTTTTCCCTATATCCACCCTTCTACGGTGAGGAGTTTTATAAATGATTGGTGTATTGACTCATGTTTACCATACCTAATTTTACGATGCACCTAGCATCCGAACACGATTTATAGGCGTACATAAAGATACACAGAAAGACAGACAGACAATTCTATTGTCTACAACATATCATCCAGATATCCAAATATCGGAATATCTACCATACGTATCAAACAAAATGATCCTTACGATGAACCCGTATGTCGACAAAAAAAAAAAAAAAGATTAGTTAAAATGTGCTCTCAAACTAAATTCACCTAACGTGTACTTTCTGACGTGAAATAGATTTAAAAGCCTTGTAGACGAAACGCAATACACCTCACATAAAAAATCACCCTCTACGTTGTGTTCGGTCCCCATACACAGGAAGACCTCTTTCATAAATTATAAAGGCTTGTGGTGCATGAAAATTCAGGTTCTTTAGCCTCAAATGACCCAAATTCCTAAAAGCCGCAAAAAATACTGATTCAATTCCGGAATTTTTGTAAATAATGTTGCTGTTTGGAGATATAATAGACTTTCTGTACAATATGTCGCACGTGAAATTGCATGAAAAAATTCTAGGTTACCCCTTGACCCCCTTAATTGCATTGACGAATTATACAGTCTACGTTGATTCCGTGATAACCTTATAGCCATTTGCAAACTTTCACAGAAATGTAATAAATGGAGTAGCCTAATAATAATATCGTATGGTCTCGGATACCTGGTGCAAGCTTCGTAATTTGACACCCAGAGGGTAGCTTGCATGTCGAAATTTCGTTGTTCCTTGAATCACTATGAAAGTCAAGGAGGGTAGATATCTAAGCTCCTTGAACACTATATCGCTTTCTAGTAGAGAAATGAGGAACTTTGTGTTGGCGGAAACTCCTGAGATTAATTTTGCCATTATGAACACGGCCTACTGAATTCAAATGGGTTCTTCGACATGCCAACATCGTATGACATGCGAGTCGTATTTGTGCCGCCTTTCAAAAATCACTTACCACGGCCAGGAGTGAACCTGCAATCTTGGGGTTAGTAGACCATCACGCTATCCACTCACCCACCGTGGCAAGGTATAAATGGAGTGATATTGCTTCTTACAGAAATAGATGGAAAGTTGGATGCCACCCCTTGAGATAATGTTGCCATGGTTACCGATTTCCATTCCTTCATTAGTTTGTTAAATTAAATTAACTTAGTTTCCTGGGAATATTTCAGATACTGTTGGTTTTAATGCCTTATAATGTAGTTTTCGAGGCCCCCAAGTTTTGTTTCTGGCACCGAGGGGCTTTGTCTCCTCGTTGTACGCCATAATATAATACTAATAATAATAATAATATAATATAGGGATAGGAATATAATAGACCTGCCGTACCACACCCGCAGGTGTATATCGCGTGAAAAAATTCTAGTGTACCCCTTGACCCCCTTAAGCCCATTATACGTATTTATGAATTTTACAGTTGAATTTGGTTCCGTGATAACCTTCTAGCCGTTTTCAAACTTTGGCACCAATGTAATTAATGGAATTGCATTGCGTCTTACAGCAATAGATGGACCTCTGAGAATATGTTGCCATGGTTACCGGCTTGTATTCGTTCATTAGTTTATTAAATGAAATTAGTTTTCTGGGAATATCTCAAAAACGGTTGGTTTTAGGGCCTTAAAATGTGGATTTCGGGGACCCGAGTTTTGTCTCTCACATTGAGGGGGCTGAAAATGATCTTTATCTCGTCCTTCTACTCCTATTTCAGCATGTATTTTAAGGGGGTAGGCCCTCTTTTATGAGAGGTACGGAGAAGGGTTACTTCAATGATTAGTGTCGTGCCTCTGATGGATATCTGTACCAAATTTTACGTTGATACACCCAGCCGTTCTCGAGTTATAAGGGAACAAAGTTGTCCACAGACAAACAAACGAACAGACAGACAGACCAACACATTATTTTCGCGCGCATCCATAATAAAACAGTCTGAAACGCGTAAATAACTCAAATTTCCCTAGGAATTGCGAAAAAAGATACAAACTTTAATTTTTATGTGTGCAGAGGTATACTGCACCGCTCGGTGTTGACCGTGTTTTATTGCACAAATTTAGGTTTTACTCGCTAACCGTTGGAGATACACGAATAGTGATCAAGACCTTTTGGATAGAAAATTAAATGTTAAATCTCGTGTATGCATCAAAAGATTGCTATTTCTTAGCGTTCTCTTTTTATTTGAAATGGAAATATGAAATTTTGAAACCAAAGGGTGTCGTGACGTCACATATGTGGGTTTTACTCGCTAACCGTTGTAGATACACGAAAAGTGATAAGGACCTATCGGATAGGAAATTAAATTACGAAGCTCGTATGTGCCATCAAAAGTTTCCTATTTCTTAGCGTTCTCTTTTTATTTGATAAGGAAATATGAAATTTTGAAACCAAAGGGTGTAGTGACGTCACTAAAATGGTCGCCATTTTTAATAGTGCAACATATCGACATTAAAAGTATCCTATATGTATACATGGTAAATCAGCTACATCCATGCAAAATTTCATTTCAATCGGACCAGTGGTTCTTGCGTTATTGAGTAACAGACAGACAGACACACACCTTCTCATTTTTATAAAAGTTATTAGTATGATAAGAGATTTGTAATTGTTGGTATATAACTGAAATACAATGTTAATAATGGTTTTGGTTACTTGAGTAAATATACTTCAGCTAGAATGGAAATAATTATCCTGCTCAGGGTGTTTGCCATAGAATAGGAGATTTTTAAAATTAATTTTCTGGCTGTTTAGTAAATACTATTTTGAAATTATTGAATTATATTCGAATATAATAACTTTTAAGATTCCAAAATCACTTTTATATTTTTGTGCAGTTTTCGGCAAAGATGATTTAGGTCACTGACCTTGTTTTGCGTGGGAGTAGCATTTTTTTAAAATATAGATTGTGATGGGAGATTTTATATATTTTATCCTGATAAATAAACCTCACTATTGAGTGATAAACACCGTATCATCATAATATGGAAGAGGGAGATTATTACCCCATTGCTCATTTAAGAAAACATACTGTCAGGTGTGGGCAGTGGGATAATAATTTCCCACCCCATGTTTCTTAAAATAGAATCCACACCCATAAAATTGTTGCATATTCCTACTCATCTATCACCCCAAATTACAAATGTATAAAATATATATATATATATTTTATACCCCCAGTCTTTTGTCCTATAAAGGGTTACAGAATGGTCGGGGATTTTGTTTTACACTAGACTATGTAGAGATGAATTATACATAGAACGCATGTTATTTCTTGAAATATGAATCTCTTCGTTGTCGAAGTATGTCCCGATATCAGTGAAACATTGTACACTAGACCTCTAATATAGTCTAAACTGACATGTTTAGAAATATCACTCTTTTTAATCACTTATCGTCCCAGCTAGGCTTCACCCAGGGACTCCACGAGGGATCATTCTTCTACCATCGCAAGGACGGTATCTGGGAGCTGAACGCAGTCTATCAGCAGATACAACTGGGGATGGTGACAGGCCGATTGCCCAGGTGGGCGCTAAATTGCGTCTAATTAAGGAAGGAGCAGGGAAGGAATTTTGAAGGAAGTCAGTCGTGGACCTGTTGAAAGAAACCGTCCCTGTATTTGCCTGCTGGTAAAAATGGGAAACCACTAAAACAACTTTCAGGACGGCCAAGGTGGGATTCGAACCCACGCTCTCCTGATGGCAGCGAGTCACGTACTAGCACTTTAGCCCTCCCAACGCTCGTGGCTGGTAATATCTTACTTTTTATAAAATCGTAAATGGCGCGCAATTCAATTCTTAATTAATGATTTCACGACTCGTCGATGAATGATCCTATCATGGCATAGTGAGCTAATTATGTTACGTGGAACTATAGGCTTACAAAAATAAAACAAAACAAAAAACAAAACATAACAATTTAAAACAAAATAAAACGAAATAAAATAAAACAAAACAAAATAAAAAATAAAAAATAATAAACTAGCAGGTATTTTAATTAACCAGGAACTTTCAATTAATCAACAAGACAAGTCTACAGCAAACGACTGGGTTGCATTAACAAATGGCATGTAAAACAGTCGTCGAAACGAGAGTAACATCGTGGCACAAGTGAAGTATATACTCCAAAAGGAGGGGAAATTGTAGTAGATACTCAAGATCTTTTATTCATAACAAACAGAGTATATACTCAAAATTGATGCTCATGCTCGAAGTGTATATACTTCGAAGTTTATACTGAGTTGTATTCATATCACCCATTGAAATCACTAATACTTACGCGATCGGACGCACTTAAATTCCTGGATGAATCGGCTCACCACTGAGTAGCCAAGGGCCCGAAACAATGACGACACGATCGGGCGCACATAATCTCCTGGATGAATCGGCTCACCACTGAGTAGCCAAGGGCCCGAAACATGACGACCTAACCCTCACGCAACTGGTGGGGGGAGCGGAAGCTATTGTGACGTTCATGGAAAAACCCAAGCATGGGAAGAAAAAAGTATTTGCTCTTAATCTCTTAACCTGACGGAGGGTTATGTTATTCATTCTAATCTGACTACCATTTCGAAAAGTGACAGGCGGCTTAGGTGGCGTAGTTGGTAGCTTGCTGAGCTTCTGTGCCCAATATCGTGGGTTCAAACCCGGCCGAAGTCGTCGGATTTATTAAGAGCGTTAAAAATCCCTCAATATGCCTTCCTTCGGAGAGGAAGTAAAGCCGGCGGTCCCATGTCATTAATTTATGGCATGTAAAAGAACCTTCCACTAATTACACTTGCGTGAAGGTAAATTATAGGTTAGATTTGACTAACGCTCTTAAGTTTCAACGTTCGTCTCCAGGAGCCGACTGCGGTGGCATCTAGCAAACAAGTTCAGAACTAGTTGTCGTTGACGGTGGCGTTTGGTAGTAAAGCTAGGAACTACTTGAAAATTGAGTGTCTGCAGTCCTTACTTGAATTTTAAAAAGCAGACAACACACACTAATACAGCCATCACAATTAACACCGGTTATCAGAGAGATTCTGAACACACCCAAAGTACACAGGGCTACATGACCGCGTTGTCGCAGCCCCTAAACTGAGGAACCAACTAACCAACCGAAAAGTGACGACCTTGGATGAAGTCACACTACACAGATAACGTAGTTGTTAATTCATTTTAGGTGCTTGGAACATCTTGACCATCATCACCGTGTAGTTGTGTGTGTGTTGACCTTGTCTAATAACCTGTGTTTAGGTGATGACTGTAAGTAGTGTCTGTAACTGTATTAAGTATAGGGATGAGGTAGAAAACCCGAGACTTGAAGTAAGGTACTATCCCGGCTTTTGCCTGTAGCAAGTGTGGAAAATCCCTGGGAAGAACCACACTCAAGATAGTCGCTGTCAGCTCCGAGGTTCGAACCTGTGGTCTGCAGTCTTGGTGCAGCTACCCTTACGACCATGGTGCACGATTTAACAGGCATGGGAAACAGATAACGATTATATCAGGTTTTAAACTGCCAGGTTAGGTTATAAATACAAGTTTCAAAGCCTGTAAGTGGTCTCCAAACATGATGGCATTATAACATAAGTTGCCACAGTGGTTACATCCTTGATCCAACCCGAAAGGAATAAATTACCGGTATACTATAAGTTTTCATTACATCAATTGAAGCGATGCGCCGAAAAGGTTTCTAACCGCCATTATCCCGAAAATAATGTTACATTGGTATAATAATCTATATGAGCGTTCCTGCAATGTGGCGTAGTCATGTGGAAGAATTCGATACTTGTTGCGGTGCTAAGGGGTGGGGAACTGCCGTCTCGCGCGGGATGGATATCTAACTCCAGTACAAGACGGTGGAGCATAGTTCTCTGCTTGTGACATCGAGTGAATTAAAGCATGTAAATGTAATTAGAAAACGCAAACGTAATGTTAATGAGTGGAAGGACGTCTAGCGCAAACATCTTAGGGATGCTGGTTTGGCATATACCTCAAGGAAAGGTATCGCAGATCGAGGGAAAAAACCGTTGTTGTAAATAATTTCATTTGTACGTAGTTTGTGGGATGTTTCATTGCCTCAGTCATCATAATTGTTATCTATCTGCACATAATAACACAAATTATACCTAAATTTTGTTTTACTACATTGTTTTTTTTTTTTTTCAATTAACTCATAATACAATTTTTGGTGGTTGATTGATATGAAAATAATTATATTGGATCTTAATGACAAATACACTAATAAATACACAATAGTAGGAAGGCTGCTTTTTTAAGTAAGGAACTTTTTCTAAATTAACCGAACATTTTATTTTGAAACCACATTTATTTATAGGTTTTACATACCTTCCTCTGTTTTTCTACATAGTTGCCTTGTTTATTTAGACACTTGTCATACCTTAAAAATAAGTTCTGAAATCCCTCTGCATAAACGTTTGCCACCTGCTCTGACAACCAAGAATTCACGGCTGTTTACACTTCTTCATCATTCGGCGAAGCGCTTCCCACCAAGATGACGAAGGGTTATCGCTATACGGTGGGTGATCCAAAACTTCCCACCCAAAAGAGTCAATCAGTTCCCGAGTCTGGGCAGCAGTGTGAGGTCTTGCCATGATCTTGCACTGTGACGGTAAAGTGCGAAAATGGGTACGCGAGTTCAAAAGTGGCCGTGAAAATGTTAATTGCATTATCACCATACACCTCACAAAGCTGACATGCTTCTTGCACTCAAAAAACGTATCACAGACCGCACCTCACACGCGGCGAGCGAATCGATAATCTTGAACTTTGTAGAGATGCACAGTTCAGAGTACAGGTTAGCTACACAGCTGCAACTGACGCCTGCTTGTTCGCAAAGGATGCCGGGAGGTAGCGCGCACGCTTGTTGTGGCGTGCGCACTAACTACGGGCTTAAAAGAACAGCCTTCGTATTAAAAGTGATCCTCCAAAAGTCAATAAATGCAGAACTAAAAGTTCTTTAATGTACTAGTTTCAACTCCATTTTGGTCTTCGTCAGCATACGACACATTTTACAAGTGAGACAAGTGGTTTATAATTGCGAGTAGGCCTACGGTACGAAATATTGATATTGTATGTTTTATTATATAACTAAAAAGAAACTTCTATAATTATAAAACTTATTTACTATAAATTATGTTCAAATCTTAAAATTTAGAAATATTACAAATCTGTTCCAATTTTAATTAATAATTATTTTCTAAAAAAACTCCAAAACTGTGTTAAAATATAAGAAAGAATCTTATATGATATTGTTGAAAATTCATGTATTAAATATCCTTAAAATTGTAACCTAGTCTTATCCTGTCAAATTTGTAAAAAAAAAAAAAAAGGTCTGATAGTTCTTAAAGAAATTTGGTTGGTTGGTTCCTTAGTTTAGGGGCTGCGACAACGCGGTCATGTAGCGCCGTGTACTTTGGGTGTGTGTAGAATCTGTCTGATAACCGGTGTTAATTGTGATGACTGTATTAGTGTGTGTATCTGTTTTTTAATTCAAGTAGAGACTGCAACTTTTGAATTTTCAAATAGTTCCTACTTTTGCCGCCAAACGCCACCGTCAACGACTACTAGGCCTAGTTCAGAACTAGCTACTAGACGCCACCGCAGTCGGCTCTTGGCAACGAACGTAGCAACCTAAGAGCGCTGTTTACATTCTTAACCTATCCAATTTAGTTTCACACAGGTGTAATTAGTGGAAAGATCTTTAACATGCCATACATCTATGACATGGGACCGCCGGCTTTACTTCCCCTCCGAAGGAAGGCATACTGAGGGATTTTTAACGCTCTTAAAAAATCCGACGGCTTCGGCCGGGTTTGAACCCGCTATCTTGGGCATAGAAGCTCAGCACGCTACAAAATTGGTTTTTCTAATTTAATATAAACTAAAATTCCTTTTAGCTAGCATAGAATGCAGGCTGGCTGGTGAACATCAACTTGAATTATGTTGTGAGGACGTTGAAACAAGTGTATGGATGTCGTGATGTTGGAGGAAATCAATAATTCTTAATATTCACCAGTCTCTTACAGTTGCAATTTTTTGTGAACCTAATGCGCCTTACAAAATGCTCACCTGATGTCCATCCAATTCACTGACATTTAATCCTTCGGCCAGTTCTAACTATTTGGCTTAAAGAGACGTTGATACCGTCACCAAACGAATATTTGTCCTGGGGTGGAATGAAGCAATGTTAAAAAAAGTCCTCTCGGCACGCCGGAAGGCGGAGGTAGATTTCACCGGACAAACTTGGGGATAGTCGAAAATAGGCAGAATATGCAGGTTTTCGTAGAAGGATCAGACCACATTTATTGCGTGAAAGTATTTTATAATTGGAGATTAATTAACTTTGTTTTTCGTCATTTTATGCATATTTTAAACATTCTATTGTCTTATGATGACGGTAACCTTCTTGTCATTTGGAGTCCATTTTTATACTTGTGGTCACACTGTCCTTATGCAAAGTTTCGACACTGATGTGTAACTATGTAACGGTCTGTTACTTCTTCACGCAAAATTATATCTCCCGCAGAGATGTTGGTTGGTTCCTCAGTTTAGGGGCTGTGACAACGTGGTCATGTAACCCCGTGTACTTTGGGTGAGTGTAGAATCTGTCTGATAAACGGTGTGAATTGTGATAGCTGTATTAGTCTGTAATTCAGGTAAGGAATGCAGACGCTCAATTTCAAGCAGTAGTTCCTAATGTTGCTACCAGATACTACCGTCAACGACACCTAGCTGTGAACTTGGCTACTAGATGCCACCGCAATCAGCAACTCGCAACGAACGTTGGAACTTCCCCTCCAAAGGAAAGCATACTGAGGGATTTTAGCGCTCTTAGAAAATCTGACGACTTCGGCCGGCTTTGAACCCGCGACCTTGGGCATAGGAGTTCAGCATGCTACCAGTTAAGTCACCGAATCCACATCACACTTAGTCAGATGGAAATCTGAATCTGATCTCGGGCAAGGGCGTTGTCATGGCAACGTCTGATGGCTCATCCCTCATCAATTTAGTAGTGTTGCCATGTCAACCACTGATAGCTCTTGGCATTTTCTTACAATTCCGAAATCATTTTTCTCATCCCTTGGCGTAATGGTGGCTCATATCAAAAATTCTTTCAGACAAAAGTTTTAGGTAATTATTAGGGGAATATTGTCCATTTTGTACGGTTTTGATATTGTGCCTATTAACAGAGATATGATTAATGTTTCCCGAAAAAAACACTTTTTCCCACCCCTTTGGTCAATGGTTGGTGCTATCAAAAAAACGTTTCAAACATAAATTTCTGAGCTTTATCCGACACATAGTATGAACTTTGAACGGATTCGATATTTCACATATTAAGAGAGTTATAGTAATATTTCATTTTTCGAAAAAAAAGTCCCCAATTTTCATCCCCTTCGACCGATTTAGCCCAGTAATGAACTCGTCCGAGATTTTATGGGTATACATATTCGGTAAAAAGTGATTGGTGCAAAATTACGGCAGTTATCGTGTCCACAAGAAACTGATATACATGTTGTTTGAGTCTTCAGTCTTTTGACTGGTTTGATGCAGCTCTCCATGCCTCCCTGTCCTGAGCTAATCGTTTCATCTCTACATAGCTCCGACACCCTACATCGGAGGCAATCTGTTTAACATATTCTAACCTTGGTCTACCCCTACAGTTTTTGTCCTCGACCCTTCCTTCCATAACTAAGCTTGCTATTCCTGGGTGTCTTAGTATGTGTCCTACCAACCTATCTCTTCTCTTCATTAGCAGTCGCCAGAAACATCTCTCCTCTCCCACTCGTCTTAATACCTCTTTGTTTGTAACCCTATCTACCCATCTGATCTTCATCATTCTCCTGTAACACCACATTTCAAATGCTTCAATTCTCCTCTTTTCTGCTGCACCAATAGTCCAAGTTTCACTTCCATAGAGCGCCACGCTCCAGACAAAGGCTTTCAAAAATGACTTCCTAATACCTAAATCTATATTCGATGTCAGCAGATTCCTTTTTTGTAGAAATGCTTTCTTTGCCTGAGCCAACCTACTTTTAATATCCTCTTTGCTTCGTCCATCACTGGTTATTCTGCTTCCTAAGTAACAGAAGTCTCCTACTTCCTTCAGCTTTTCACCTGCCAATTTGATCTCCATAGAGGTTTCTGATTTATTTCGGCTGCATTCCAGAATTTTTGTTTTACCTTTATTTATTTTCATCATGAATTCTTTCCGTAAGACGGAGTCCATACCAGTCAAAAACTCATTCAAATCCTCAGGCTTGTCGGCCAAGATGACGATGTCATCAGCAAATCTCAGAGTTGAAATTATTTCTCCTTGAATCTTCACTCCCACTTTAAATTTTTCTCTAATTTCCTTCATTGCTTGTTCAATGTAAAGATTGAAAAGTATGGGTGATAAGTTGCAGCCTTGCCTTACACCTTTCTGAATACCAGCTTCTCTCTCATGTCCTTCAACTCGAATGACTGCTGTCTGGTTTCTGTACAGATTGTATATCACCCTCCTATCCCTGTACTTTATTCCAATTGATTTCAAAATGTCAAACAATTTAGTCCAATCAACGTTATCAAAAGCTTTTTCTAAGTCTACAAAAGCCATGAACGTTCTCTTATCTTTCCTTATTCTACCTTCTAAAATCAGCCTAAGACTTAGTACAGCTTCCCTTGTTCCTACATTTCTCCTGAAACCAAACTGGTCTTCACCCAACTCCGTTTCTATCTGGCTTTCAATTCTCTTGTAAATTATTCTAGACAGGATCTTTGAAGCATGAGTAATCAAGCTGATTGTACGGTAATCTTCACATCTGTCAGCTCCCACTTTCTTTGGTATAGGGATGATTACATTCTTCTTGAAATCAGGGGGTACCTCACCTGTCTCATAAATCCTACACACCAAGTGAAATAACCTGATCAGACCTTCATCTCCTATGCAGCGTAGCAACTCAATCGGTATATCATCTATGCCTGGTGCTTTGTTCCTGCTTAAGTCTTCCAAAGCTCTATCAAATTCTGATCTCAATATTAAATATCCTTTCGCATCCTCATCAATTTCCTCCTCCCTTTCCATTACATGATTCTCAATCTCCTTTCCCTTATACAAACTCTCTATGTAAGCTTTCCATCTCTCAACCTTTTCTTCCCTATCTGTTAGAGGCTTTCCATTTGTGTCCTTAATATTACAGCACTTAGTCTTCTTTTCCCCAAAAGTATTCTTAATCCTTCGATAAGCTGTGTCTACTTTTCCTAATTTCAGACAATTTTCTATACCTGCACATTTCTCTTTCAACCATTCTTCTTTCGCTTCCTTGCACTTCTTGTTAACCTCATTTCTCAGACGTCTGTATTCTGCTTTCCCCTTTTCATCTCTTAGATTCTTGTGTTTCCGCCTTTCATCCATCAATTCTAGTATATCCTGAGTGATCCACGGTTTTCTACCTATTCTTTCTTTCCTACCAATGTTTTCTTCTGCGGATTTTGTTATTTCATTCTTCAAAAGTGCCCATTCGTCTGCAATTGAAGTTTGTTTAGGGTTTTTCATTAGTCCTTCCTTTATACTCTTCTTGAATCTTTCGTTTACATCCTTCTCTTTCAGTCTGTCTATTGCCCACCTTTTTGGCTTTTGACTTTTCTTCAGTTTCTTCAACTTTAATCTGCATTTCATTACAACCAGATTGTGATCAGAGTTTATGTCAGCACCAGGATATGTTTTACAATCCAAAATCTGGTTTCGAAACCTCTGCTTGACCATAATGAAGTCAATTTGGTAACGCCCTGTATCTCCTGGTCTCATCCATGTGTATATTCTTCTATTGTGGTTATTGAATAAGGTGTTAGCTATGACCAATTCATGCTCGGTGCAGAATTCTACCAGCCTGCTTCCTCGATCATTCCTTTCACCTAATCCGAAATCTCCTACTATCTTCCCTTCTCTCCCTTTTCCTACCACAGCATTCCAATCTCCCATTACTATAACATTTTCATCACCCTTGATATACCTCATAATTTCGTCTATTTCTTCGTAGACCTTTTCAACATCCTCATCATCAGCTTGACTGGTAGGCATATAGACTTGTACCACTGTAGTGCAGGTAGGTTTTGTATTGATTTTTGCTACAATAATCCTTTCACTATATTGCTCATAATATTCCACCCGCTGTCCAAGTTTCCTACTCAATATGAGGCCAACCCCTGCTTGGCCATTGTTTGATTTAGTGCTAATGACCCTATAGTCTCCTGACCAAAAGTCCTGTTCTTCCTGCCAGCGCATTTCACTAATCCCAACCAAATCCAACCTCATCCTATCCATTTCCCTTTCTAAGTTTTCTAACCTTCCACTTCCTAGCAGACTTCTAACATTCCACGCTCCGATCCGTAGAATGTCAGATTTCCTCTTTGTCACTTCTGTGATGTTAACCCCCTCTCGAGTAGTCCCCACCCGGAGATCCGAACGGGGGACTAGTTTACCTCCGGATTGAAATTTTACAAGGGAGGAGGCCATCATCACATGTAATTATGCATAGAGAGGTGCATATCCTCGGGAATAGCATACGGCTGTAGTTTCCCGTTGCTTTCAGCCGTGCAGCAGGACGCAGTGTAGCCATTATTGGCTTATATTATCAATATCTTAACCGTCTATAAGACTAGTAAAGAATTGATTTATTCTGAAAGGCTGCTACTCCCTTTCAGAATAAGTAAAGAGCAATTCTACTAACAAAAATACTAACCTTCTACCGTACTAACAATTAAATACCAAAACTCTACTAACAAAAAACTTAAGTTCCACCAACAACAAATACTACCTCTAAAACAGTCTGTCAACAGGCACACTCACATGCACCCTCACACATCACAGTCTACTGAAACAATGAACTATAACTAATAAACAATGCAACTGCTACCAGACACACTCACACACCACAGTCTAATAGAACAATGACATATCTAATAGACAAACTAACTACCTACTTACAACTAAAACTAACTACATACTTACTGTACATTTATTTGAATTGACAATATTTACAAAATGCAATTTAGATAGAAAATACTTACAAAATGTAATTTAGATTCAAAATTGTCACAAAATGCAATTTAAGGGGGACGTATGCAAAATTGCACTAAGTGAGAAATGGTTTCATTTCGGCTGTATTAAGGTAAATAAGGAGGATTGTGTAGTCGGGAATTGGTTTTTGACGTTTGTAACAGTGTTTTATACGAGTGTATTCATAAGAGAATCTGCGTCTGATACTAGATCGTTCAGTCCATAACATTTCGTATACTGGCGAGGCAAGCAGCAAATTTATGGGAAGTAAGACGAACATTATTAGCACCGTAATAAGGCAAATAAAAGGACAGAAGGAAAAGAAATGCCCTCAACCCTCGGAGAAGGCGGATTGAGGGACTTGGAAGGAAGGAGAGCCATGAAAGGCATATAGGAAAGTGAAAGAGGAGAGGGTCCGCCCCAAAGGTGAGGGACAAAAGGGGAAAACGGACCCAGCTCAGGAATCCCTCGGGGTTGCCAACTCCCGAACTCACCAGCCGTGAGCCCCTGAGGGTGTAGCATTATCTAGGGTGCACGACTCGCGAATTTATCATCTTTTTTGGTCATTATTGGCGAAAAATAAGAAGTGGTGGGGCTACATACACCCTGCCTCCTTAAGGGCCTTGAGCACAAGGCAGGAGGTAAAAGGAAAAGAAAAAGAAGGCTGACCCGTCACAGAAGGAGGGAATCAGAAAAGATGAGACAAGGGCCAATTAAGGCGGGAAAGGAAGAGACTCCCTAGGCCTCGGATACCCTAATACCGTCGGGGTCGGAAGATAACAAGAGTTGACCAAGTGAGGTCGACAGGAATGAAGACAGAGAGGAGCCCGGCACAATTTAGCTTCACACATGTGTAATTAGTGGAAGGGTCTTTAACATGCCTTAAATCTATGACATAGGACCGCCGGCTTTACTTCCCCTCCGAAGGAAGGCATACTGAGGGATTTTAACGCTCTTAAAAAATCCGACGACTTCGGCCGGATTTGAACCCGCGATCTTGGGCATAGAAGCTCAGCATGCTACCGACTACGCCACCGAAGCCGCCTATATTAAGAGAGTTATAGTGATATTTCACGTTTTTGAAAAAAGCCCCCCATTTTCACCCCCTTTGATCGATTTGGCCCATTAACGAACTCGACCGAGATTTTATAGGGATACATATTATGTAAAAAATTCAAAGTGAAAACGTACTGGGTGTGCAAAATCACCTCAAGAAAGACTCGATGTCGGAACAAACCTGGGAAACAATCACACTTAAGAAACAAAGGAAAGCCAACATCAATGCATGTAAAACACGCCAGCAGAAAGAAAGGGCGCAAACCGAATATGCAGCCGTCAACCGAGAGGTAAAGAAGAAGAGACAGCAGAAGCACCCCCTTCTGGACTGATGACCCAGATATCCCACTTCATAGTCAAAGAAGTGTAGAGATTAGAACAGCACTGAAGCAAATGAGAACTGGAAAAGCCCTAGGAATTGATAATATAACATCGGAATTGGATAGATAAACTAGCGGACAATGCTGAAGAAGCAGCATACAAAGGAAATACTAAGGAATTGTACCGTATCACCAGGACACTGTCCAAAAAGGGCTTCATTATGTAAGCAGGTTATATTTAACAACACAGAATACAAACGGGCCTGTATCTACTTATTCATTACTTGAAGAAATCCGTCATCTTCTTCTGCTTCATTTTGTGTGCACGAGTTTCCGCTACCAAGTTCTCAACCACATTGAGTGATGTATGAAATAAGTTAAACTGTAAAAATACGCGAATATTGGAGATAAAGAACAAGTTTTAATGCCAGGGAAGTTCGAGATAGCGTAAAATTCGAGTTATATAAATAAGAATTAAAGAGAGAAAAAATACATGGAAATTATAGGAAATTTGTTCGGGAGACAACATAGCAAGACAAGCCCTGGAATGGAATCCACAAGGTAGTAGGCGAAGAGGCAGACCAAGGAACACCTGAAGAAGGAGTGTAATAACAAAAGGAATGGAGAAAGGAGGGAAGACCTGGAACAAGATGAGGAGGATGGCGCAGAACAGAGTCCGATGGCGGAAATTCATCGATGCCCTATGCTCCACTTAGGAGATAAAGGAAATAAGTCGAGTAAGTGAAGTGTTCGGGAAATAATTACCACGAGTTATCGACAATTAAAGTAATAGTGTTTCGACTGTATTTCAGATTGATCAAGGGTAGTTCAGAAAGAAGAAATTTGTATTTCAAAAATAGTACATTGCATTTCAGAGATATTTAAGTTCACGCTACTTGCAACGAAGGCTATTGCTCTTCTTTTCTCTCTGAATATTTCACTATCATGTCTTATTTAATGAAACATTGAACATTAGAAGAATCTCACCTAAAGATTTTTAATAAAACAGCTTGGTCACCAAGTAAATGGCCAATGGAGATTACGGCCGAATGAAGTCGTAGCCTATATCGAGAGAGTGAATCAAAGATACAATGCGGAAAAGGAGAATCTCTTTTCTGCCATATCTTACGCCTACCAGAAACCAGACTAATAAAACGGTTGTTTAGTTACTTCTGGAAGAGTAAAACAAAGAACAACTGGTTCAAAGAGATTCAGCATGATTTAGACGAATTAAATTTAACGATGCTCCAAATTAAAAATAGATAGAGAAGAATATTTTAAGGAATAAATACTTACGATTCACATCAACAACATTTGAACGGAAAAACTACACCATCACAGATGAACAAAGAGCAGCCAGGACAGATAGAATGAAGAAATTTTGGGTGCAGAAGAAGCTGAAGCTGAATCGCTAATCTCCAAATACCGTTGTTAGACTTAATTGTATTTGTATTGATTAAAGTGCCCTAACGAGGGCTTAAAATATGGGGGAAAACCAACTTGGTAATGGCGTTAAAGCTTATAGGCTAGTAAAGAAAATATATATTAAAACAAGTACTCAGGCTTTGTTATGGTATAGACCAGGGGTCTCCAAACTTTCCAGCCTTAGGGCCATACTGATTACTCCAGTAAGTTCCGAGGGCCAAAACCATATTATCATTGTTGCCGGTGGTAAAAAGTGAAATAGTCCACTGATGAAAAAAAAGTCCGAAAAAGTACGCAACGTTGAAAAAAGGCTGCAAATCGGACTAAAGTCCGCAAAACGGCAACACTGCATATTATTAATTTTCCTGTCATTATCTGTAATTTCTAGATTAGTCGTAGAGTACGAGCCATGAGGAGTAACGTGACACGACATCTGGTGGACACAAGCGGAAATAGGTAGTACCTTCTATCGCTAACAGATGGCGCTAATAGCACGTACAGAGTAATCTCGTTGGTTCGAGAGAGTTCTGGTGTCTTCCACTCACTTCTAGATGGCAGTAATTGTAATATATAAGAAGGCTAGTTGCGCAACCACAAGTCAGTTCCTATGACACATAAATTATATATAAACTTTTGAACTGACGGTGGTTTTGGGGTCTGGGGGATGTGAAACGCGAAGATATGTCGAAATTTTCCGGAAATCGAAACATGGTACCCATTGCAATAGTTAGCTTTCTAATGAAATCTACCTAAAATACTGCCGTCAACGACACCTAGCTGTGAACTTGGCTACTAGATGCCACCTCAATCAGCAACTCGCAACGAACGTTGGAACTTCCCCTCCGAAGGAAAGCAAACTGAGGTTTTTTAGCGCTCTTAGTAAATCCGACGACTTCAGCCGAGGTTTGAACCCGCGACCTTGGGCATAGAAGTTCAGCATGCTACCAGTTCCGATACCGAAGTCGCTTCCCACTGACATATGAAAACTGAATGTGATCTCGTGCAGTGGCGTTGTCATAGCAACTGCTGATGGTCATCCCTTATCAATTAAAAGTAAAGTTGTCATGGCAACCTCTCTTGGCACTTGTCATTTTCTTATAATTTAAATCATTTTGTTCACCCCGTGGCGTAATGGTGGGTCATATCAAAAATTCTTTCAGAAAAGAGTTTTAGGTCATTATTGGAGGAATATTGTCCATTTTGTGCGGTTTTGATATTGTGCCTATTAACAGAGATATGATTAATGTTTCCCGAAAAACCCACTTTTTCCCACCCCTTTGGTCAATGGTTGGTGCTATCAAAAAACTTATTTGACATACATTTTTGGCACTTATCCGACACATATTATGAACTTTGAAGGGATTCGAAATTTCATGTATTAAGAGAGTTATAGCGATATTTCACATTTTCGAAAAAAGCCCCCCATTTTTACCCCCTTCGACCGATTTTGCCCATTAACGAACTCGCCCGAGATTTTATAGGCATACATATTATGTAAAAAATTCAAAGTGATTGGTGCAAAATTACGGCAGTTATCGTGTCCACAAGAAACTGATATATATATATATGTATTGAACCCTTTGCCCTATGTTGGTTAAATGATTCTACTTTTTATTTCTTCAATTAATAAATATTTCAACCAGCATCATGAAAGTAGCCAGACAGTGATGAGGAAATTTCAAGCATTTGTTGGAGACAGTAGGGACATACCTGCATCAGTTTAACAAAAGGCTAAATACTTGAGCTATGAAAAGAAATAGCATAGCTATGTATCAGAAGGACAGGTGTGGCTACCTCAATTTTAGAAGCGACGCGCGGTGAGACATGGTTCTGGTATGTTCATTGTGATATTCGCGCCTAGAAGAAATATGATGCAGTAACGTGAATGGCTGATGAAGAAAATAGACACTCCCAAGACGCCAAGATCTACTAGAAACCGCCAAATTATCAGAAAATGGAGAACCAATGGGAAGAGAATGCCTACTTGCGCGCCAACTCCGGCTGGGGTACGCGGCGGCTAGCATTCACGCGGGAAATCGCCTAGACAAAATCTCTACGATCGATTCTAGGATTAATGGGCATATTCTTGACCTGTGCAATATTACGAGTTCAGTGATATTTATTTCATTCCTGTATCACAATTATTTCGAGAAATTTTTACATAAAATCCCCCTCCATCTAGACCCAAGGGCCAGTTCATTTATAAGTGTGTCGAAGAGCCAAGAAATTATTATTATTCTGTGCGTCTACGGACGTTGACTTTCATTCCGTGTGTCGAGGACACATATTATTATTCTGTTCGTCTGAGGACGTAGACTTTTATTCTGTGTGTCGAGGACACAAGAGATAGACTTGTATTTTCGTGTGTCGAGGGCACAAGATATTCATTGTAAAGTGTTAAATTCAGTGATAGATAGTCATAGTACTATAGTTATAGGGGCAGTATCGTCGATAATTCGCCAACGAACAGTGACAGGGAATTTAGTACCTGAACAAGCGAATTTAGTAGTCAGACATAAAGTGTATAATAACCTAATTTTTGTATCAGCGCAAGGATGACATCGATGAATGCAGAGGAAGTTTGGAATTCTCAACACTCCGTGCAGATGGCGGATATGAGATAAAGAACCATCCAGTTGGGGAATGGCGTCTGATGTTCTTTGACGGGTGACTACAAAAAGAGATGAGTACAAAATAATATTTATTATTTGTTAAATTAACTTATGGTTTATGGGACATATTTTTTGTAAATACTTTGCTTGTGTGATTAATGTAATATATTTAGTTTTGATCTGACACATTTTTGTTTGGAAGCAGCTCGCACAATTGTAGTTGATGGAAAGTTCTTTTCTTTGTGTTGTGTTAACTAACGTAGCTATGTGAACGGCCGTGTTCGCCTATGTTACGAAGTGCGGTTAAAAACGTCTCTCGGAGATATGTCGTGTTTCAGAAGTAGGACTGAATTAATAATTATATAGTAGATTGGAGGGTAATTAAATTTTGTTGAGATTTATTATTGATCAGATTCAGTGTGATTATTGCCTTTGGAGCAATGTAATTTGTGACGAAGAGTATTCAGCTCTATCGTAAGTTTTAAATATTGTGTTAAATGTTTGCGAGCTCTAATTCAGCAGACCCGTGTGAAAGGCGTTATGTCAGTCCCAGATGTGTGTATTGTGAGTATATTTTTTGTGGTATTACAAGCGGGAACTTCAGCAGAGACTGATTTCTGTCAGCTTGGTACCAGATTCATATTGTATCCTTGCGAGGACAATTATGGATATGTGATTATTGTCTGACCATATGTTGAGTTGGAGGAGATGTTAGTTGCTGTTGATTCCTTGAGATAACAGTCCAGCTGGTCGGCTATTTATATACACTGGAAGGGGGACATGACTGGTATTATGGAAAGGGTGAGTTGTTGTCACAAGGGCTGGCTAAGTTTCGCAAGCAAGCTCATCATTAGTGGAGTGCACGTCTGGCTCCCAATTACTTGAAAATAAATATGAATGTGAGAAACTGATCAATGGTAAAATTGTTTAAATAAATGGGAGTTGCCTACGAAACACGATAATCTTCGAAGCGTTTCCTTAACATGCAATTTTGTTAATATAAAGTAATCTTAACCACTCAGGTTGTTTGTTGTTGTTGGTTTATTCTATGTTTATTTTCCATGTCAGTGACCCATGAGTCACGTGCGGCGCTGTTTTTCCTTGTTGTTGAGTATCTGGCCATTGTGGCAGCTCATTTGGTTAAGTGTGTCACCACACTAATAAGGGTCTCAGAGAGATGCCTGTAAATAGTAGAGTTGTAATATGTGTGTCAGAGTTAGATTTAAGGATTTTTATTAATGTTATGCCCATATCCATAAACGTTGATTTACGAGATGATTGTTCGTGAGCACCGTGGCTGTTAACCCGTTGTGAACGAACGATCATCCAAGTACTCATTTCTCGTAGATAGTCATCACGCGAACATAAATTCATATGCAAGATAGTGGAACTTGGATCCACATTTTATTAGAAAAGGGGAGATCTGTCTGACTCCTCAAAGTGATAAAGATTCCTGTCAGGGGAAAATTCAGGGAGGATTTTGTTTATTATTGTTTGTTTTATTCTTTTATGCACAAGTTAGTTATTAAATCTTGTTATTATCTTACGTTTTGTCTCCTTTCTTTCTTAATTATAGTTTTTATCCTATAACCCTTGCCTCAGTAAAGCACGTAGTTTGGCGGACGTAAACACCACACTATGAACTGAACGCGACCCCTTGATCAAAGATTCTTGCATAAAACACTGCTATTCTGAAGGGTTCATAGGTGAAAACTGGCGCGGCCAACGGTGGGGCTATTCACTGTGGTGTAACGGGGAGATTACACATGTCAATAGTGGCGTATTTGAGTAAAACTGGCATGCCGCAAGTGCAGGCAGATATGACAGTATTTAATCACCGGGAAGTGATATTTTATTAAAAGTAGTTGAGGCGAAGTGGATACCGCCAAATGTGTGAAAGATAAATTAAAATCAGGAGTTTGCAAAGTAAAATACGGTTCACGTTGTTGTCTTTTAAATTAAAGTAAAATTAAGATGTGATACCGGGCGCCCAATGATAAAGTTAAAACTAGATTTGTTTAGAAAGTCAAACTCATGGAAATATTAGGAGGGTGTAGCCTAAAATGACAATTAATACTTTGTTAATTAGTCAGTGTTAATATCAGATCAGGATAACTGTTTAATGACTACATATGTGCTTGGGGTTAAAATTAAATTGAGTAAAACTAGAACTACTCAGAGATGCAATCAACTAATGGGATTAAAAGTAAAAATAAATGAACTGAGTAGGATAAAGAAATTAAATGTGCATTGGATTTATGTGCGTGTCAAGGGGCATTGGCGTATGCCATTTCCCATATGTCTCATATATATTATAAAACATGGCAACGGTGGCGCAGATCCAGGAGATCATTGAAAGTGCAACGAGGAGAACACAGGAATTGTTGGATACTAAATTAGCGGAACAAAGTGAATCGTTGAACACTAAATTATCAGAACAGAGTCAATCTATAAACACTAGTATGTTAGAGCAAAGTGAAGCGTTGAATACAAAATTATCTGAACAAATAAACACTAGTATGTTAGAGCAAAGTGAATCGCTAAATACTAAACTGTCAGAACAAAGTGAATCGCTAAATACTAAACTGTTAGAACAAAGTGAATCATTGCGGACACAGTTAAATAACAGTAGAATTGAGCAAAAGGAATATCAGGCGGAACAAGCTAGGTTATTAAAGAGTGAAATTAATGACACTATAAATTCACAGTTAGAGGCGCAAAATAATAAAAACACGAACCAATTAGCTTCGTTAACCGCAGAGATGAAAGAGCACACAAACCAACAGATGATATTACTGGCCCTTGATGTAAGCAAAAATAATGAGAAACAATTAGAGCAGATTAAAAAAATGGAGAGTATTTTTGATAAAAAAAAACTTAGCATTCTCGATGAAACGGTGTTATCTAAATTAGAGCAGATTGAAATAGCATGCACAATGAATACAAGCGAGGTCAAAATAGCTCAGGATAAGTTGGAAGGACGATTTAAGGAGATGGAGAAAAGTGGCAGGGTCATTCAACGACAAATATCAGCAGTAGATGAGAACATATCAGGCATAATTAAAGATATGGACCGTCTCGAGATAAAATCAGCGGAACAGTGGAAAAGCCTAGAAACGGAACAAGAACAATTTAAGAGTACATTAGACGAAAGGCTAAGCCAGATAGAAAATAATCAGGATGAAAATAAGAGCCAGATTGAAGAAAAAATAAGCACGATTAAAGAACAGATCAGGAAAGATTGGAAGAAAATGAATATTGATTCTAGAGAGGAAAGATCCACCATTATCAAAACAGTAGGCGAAAACCACACGCGTATTCAAGCTTTGGAGCAAGAAGTAAAAAATAAACTTAAAGAGCAGACAGACAGGATCATTAAAGCCGAACTCCGCTCATTAGAACAATCATCCATATTTAAAACGGGAGCATTGAAAGACAAGCAGGATGACTCACATAGTCCCCAACCCAGCATAGCAGGAAGTCAGACTCAAGCAGAGAGCCCATTAACAACAAACACGGAAGGATTTCGCAAGAACGTAGATAGGAGCTCAACACCACAGGACGGTCATCAGCCCACACAACTTATTTAAGTAATTCGCTCAAATGACTACAAACCGCAGAAATACACCGAAAATTCAGGGGTAACACCTGAGGCCTTTATCAAAGAGATTGAAGACCATTTCAATGACACTGGGGTACCTGAAGCACGTAGATTGAGAATGATGGAGAGATTTTTATCAGGAAATGTTCTCACCTGGTTTTTAAGTTTCAAATATACATTTGGAACCATGTCAGACTTTAATTTAGCGTTTCTGCGCAAATACTGGTCTCCCGCCAGAATGGAGCTTTACTCTAGAAAATACCAAACTACCCAGCAGACAAAATACTCAGATTTCTTTAACATGCAAATGCTAAAATTTCGCGACCTAGATTACCCATTAAACGAAGCAGATTTGGTGATGACAATAGCAAGGCAAATGCCAGTTAATGTACAGCAAGTACTAGTCGCAGCAAACGTTAGTACGGCCCTACATGCGGAGCAGATATTACGGCAAATAGATGAGACCACATCTCATAGTCATTTTAGAGGAGGAAGACAGCTGGAATTAGTCAACACTACAGAGGTCGTAAAAACAAAACAGGGAAATACTAAAACGCAGGGTACTAATACAAGCACCTCCACACCTAGGCGAAACCAGGAAGAAGGGGAAAACAGACCATATCAGCGTAACGAAAATCACTACAACAATAGATACCAGGGCAACAATAGATACCAACAGAGAGGATATCAACAATGGCGTGATAATCGAAGGAATGACAGGCCTTATGGAAGATACGGTGATTACAATGCCAATCAAAGATGGAAAGGAAGGAGAGATCAAAATCAAGGAGATCAACGTAACTATCGAGATGACTGGGATGATAGGCACGCTCAATCACAAAATTACTTAGAGGAGTTACACGCTAGTCAAGGTGGAGAGCTAGGAAGATGGGAAAAGGCCATTGGGAACAGAAAGAACCCAGATACACATACTGAGGAAGCTGGAAGTCTACTGAGACAAGAGGAATATCAAGGACATGAGCGACAGAAGGATGATGGGAGTCGAAATGGAGCTAAAAAAAATGTTAATTTTGGATCAAGGAGACAGTCTCCAAACACAACAGTCGGAAGTTGAAGATGGATGGATAGTAGCGAACATACAAGAATGGATTGCTTTACCAGAAGACTGCCTGGAGGAGACGGTGAAACCACGGAACGATGAAATAAGGCAATTACCCATTATTTACGCAAGGATTGGTGGAATTAATATAAGATGTTCATTGGATACAGGGTCACAGATCAGTCTAGTATCGGAGGCCTTGGTTCGAGAGTTGGGACGGACTCAGAATATTCCTGTAATTCCGGTACCACAGCTCAAAGTGAGGGGTGTTATTCCTGAACGCACCGTCACTTGTAAACGTCAGGCATACTTAGAGCTGAACATATTGGAACATACTTTTGGGCAAACATTCATTATCATGGCAAAGATGAATTTCAATATAATTCTTGGTGCAAATTTCATTTGTGACTATCAAGCAGTGATAGATTTACACAAGAATACAGTCAGTTTTAGAGAATATGAACAGATGAAAAACGTGGGATTGCATATGGATGAAATCACTACCGGAAGAGATGTAAATTCTTGGGCATTGGAAGCAATATCAGAAGAGACGGAAGAGGAGGTACGAAAGGCAGAAGATAACATCATAGAAGGGGCTGTTGTGGAACTAGATGAGGAGATAGAATCCCAGGAGATATGGTCTTTATTAACAGAAGGAGATGACAGTGATGCACAATTTGAAGAGTTACTACAGGAGCGGCTCAATGACATTCAACTTGGGGATGAACACAGAAAACAGTTGGAAGAGATTTTAAGGAAGCACAAAACAGTATTTGATACAGTACCTGGGAAAATATTAAATTTCAAGTACTCTATGCAAGTCGAGGACTGGTCACCTTTCAAAAGCAGATTGTACCCAATTCCTGAAAAGTATCGTGGTCAAGTTAAAATAATTATAGATGAGATGTTAGAAGCTGGAGTGGTAAGGAAGACACCTACACCTTATCTAAATGCGATTTTGGCAGTCACAAAACCAAATGGATCTATTAGACTTTGTTTAGATGCCAGAAACCTCAACATGAGACTCATTTTTCCTGAGTATGACAGAGCGCCAATTATCAGAGACGTATTAAAAGGCTTTAAAAACAAGAGCATTTATTCATCAGTCGATCTGACGAGCTCGTTCCACCATCTTGAATTGGATGAGAAGTCACAGCTTCTAACCGGCTTCTTATTCGATAACCAGACATATTGTTTCGTCAGAATGCCTTTTGGAGTCAAAACAGCGGGCTGTGCTTTAATCCGAGCACTGGACCGGAACCTAACCGAGGAAGTAAAGGAGATGACGGTGCGATACATTGACGACATTCTGTTGGCATCCGACAACATTGAAACTCACATGGAAAATTTAGATAAAGTATTGGGCAACTTGAATGCATCGAATTTCAAAGTAAACCTGAAGAAATCGCATTTCTTCAAGAGCGAGATCTTATATTTGGGTCACGTCATTGACAAGGAGGGAGTGAAGCCAAACCCAGCTAAGATCGAAGCGATAAAGAATTTCCCTACACCAACGAGAGTCAAGCACATTCGGGCTTTCTTAGGCGTAACGGGATTCTTTAAAGAAAACTGTCCAGGTTATACGGAGACTGTAGCTCCAATGCAAGAAATGTTAAAGAAAAATAACAAATGGTCATGGAACGCGGAATGTGAGAAGGCATTCCAAGCAACAAAACAGCTATTGGAAAACTGCATTAAATTAGGATACCCAGATTTCAAGCACAAATTTATAATCCAAGCGGATGCTTCACTAATTGGGATAGGTGCTATGCTCTACCAAGAGGATCCAGCTAACCTGCAGCACAAAACATATTTGGCATTTGTCAGCCGAAAATTGCGTAAGCACGAGCGAAATTATACTGTAACCGAGCTAGAATTGATGGCCATCCTTCATGCGCTCCAACAATGGAAACGAATAATCTATGGTTACCCTATTGTTGTCAGAACTGACCACAAGGCACTAACATTCTTGTTTAAGACGTCAATGGCAAGCGAACGTGTGACACGTTGGTCTATATACATTCAGCAGTTCAGCATCGAAATTGAACATTGCCCAGGGAAGATGAACGTGATACCGGATGCACTCAGCAGGAACCCAGAGCCTGATAATGAAGAAACAGCGATGGTACAACACTTGGAGTTAACACCGAAGGACCGGGAATTCTTGGAGGAGTTACGTGAGATACAGCGAGAACAGGAAGCGGAACCATGGATGATGCTATTAATTAATTACTTCAAAAAGCAACTACCTACAGGAACACCTGCATTTCGAGAAGCGAAAGCCAAAGAAGGAAGATATGTTTATGTCAACAATTTGCTGCACAAATGGGTAGATAATGACCACACCAAGTTACGCATATTAGTACCTGCATCGTTACAACGAGGATTGACATGGCATACGCACGAAAGTTACGGTCACGTGGGCTTAGACAAGTGCGAAGCAACAATAGGAGAGACATTTACATGGCCACGGATGAGAACAACTATATGTGACGTCATTACAACTTGTGACCCGTGTCAGAGAACAAAGCCAAATAATTATTTACTGAGGCAATATCCTAGACCATTGCTACCTCAGAAACCATGTGAGCTGCTGGCGATGGACTGTCTTGGTCCAATTCCGAAGGGGAGGAGAGGTTGCCGTCATTTGCTAGTGTGCATTGATGTATTTTCTAAGTTTGTAGTACTATGCCCTATTCAGAAAACCACATCGAAGCAGGTACTCAGTCGCATTCGTAATAGAGTTATTCCAACCCTTGGAAAACCAGAGTTTATATTATCAGATCACGGCAGTTATTTCACAAGCGCCGAATTCAAGAAAGGAATGGAAGACATGGGTATAAAACATGTTTTAAGCAGTATCCGTCATGCCCAAGCAAATCCAAGCGAGAGAGTAATTAAATGTGTAACTTCATATTTAAGGATCTTCATTCCGAGCGAACACCACAAATGGGTCGATAAAATTAAGGACGTAGAGACATGCATGAATTCTACCAGGCACGAGTCAACAGGACAAATCCCTATGGTCCTGCACAAGAACGAGTATCCAGTAAGAACGTGGAAAAGCATCATTAACTGTCCACAAGATCCCATGATAGCACCAGACCTGCGAATTGAAAGAACGAGAGCATACATGAGAAAACAAGCAGACCGCAGATTACGGCGAGTAAGAAATAAGAGGTTTCACGGTGATCTTGAAGTCAACCAGCTCGTTTTGGTAAAACGACCTGCTACATCGGACCCAGAAAAGAAAATCTTTAGTAAATTCTGCGAGAAATTCATAGGACCCTATTCTATCGTAAGAAACCTTGGAAATAATGCTTACAGAGTGAAAGAATTGAGAACAGGAACAATGTCAGTTTACAACGCTGCCAACCTAAAAAAATATCGTCGAAGTGAACCATGGTAGCGCCGAAATAATGACGCTGTTTGAATATACGGACGTCCTACTATCAACAAAGTCAACGGGGAGCAGTTGAGTACGGCACGTGATGAAGGAGGAAGTAGAGCTGTTGTTGACAAACTTTAACGAGGCGAGTAAGGTGTTGCCGCAGGCATACGAGCGTCACGCAAGATTGGAAGGGGGAAAGTCAAGCAGGAAATGAAAACGAGTAAATGCCATTGAAGACAGGAGCGCCTAGACCAAGTAAGAAAAAGGGGTGATTCTGGAAATAAAACAAATTGGCCTACGGAAGTATTGTAAAATTGTCGACTTTATTCCTAAGTTCGAAATTTTGTGAGTGGGAGAGTTGTGAACCCTTTACCCTATGTTGGTTAAATGATTCTACTTTTTATTTCTTCAATTAATAAATATTTCAACCAGCATCATGAAAGTAGCCAGACAGTGATGAGGAAATTTCAAGCATTTGTTGGAGACAGTAGGGACATACCTGCATCAGTTTAACAAAAGGCTAAATACTTGAGCTATGAAAAGAAATAGCATAGCTATGTATCAGAAGGACAGGTGTGGCTACCTCAATTTTAGAAGCGACGCGCGGTGAGACATGGTTCTGGTATGTTCATTGTGATATTCGCGCCTAGAAGAAATATGATGCAGTAACGTGAATGGCTGATGAAGAAAATAGACACTCCCAAGACGCCAAGATCTACTAGAAACCGCCAAATTATCAGAAAATGGAGAACCAATGGGAAGAGAATGCCTACTTGTGCGCCAACTCCGGCTGGGGTACGCGGCGGCTAGCATTCACGCGGGAAATCGCCTAGACAAAATCTCTACGATCGATTCTAGGATTAATGGGCATATTCTTGACCTGTGCAATATTACGAGTTCAGTGATATTTATTTCATTCCTGTATCACAATTATTTCGAGAAATTTTTACATAAAATCCCCCTCCATCTAGACCCAAGGGCCAGTTCATTTATAAGTGTGTCGAAGAGCCAAGAAATTATTATTATTCTGTGCGTCTACGGACGTTGACTTTCATTCCGTGTGTCGAGGACACATATTATTATTCTGTTCGTCTGAGGACGTAGACTTTTATTCTGTGTGTCGAGGACACAAGAGATAGACTTGTATTTTCGTGTGTCGAGGGCACAAGATATTCATTGTAAAGTGTTAAATTCAGTGATAGATAGTCATAGTACTATAGTTATAGGGGCAGTATCGTCGATAATTCGCCAACGAACAGTGACAGGGAATTTAGTACCTGAACAAGCGAATTTAGTAGTCAGACATAAAGTGTATAATAACCTAATTTTTGTATCAGCGCAAGGATGACATCGATGAATGCAGAGGAAGTTTGGAATTCTCAACACTCCGTGCAGATGGCGGATATGAGATAAAGAACCATCCAGTTGGGGAATGGCGTCTGATGTTCTTTGACGGGTGACTACAAAAAGAGATGAGTACAAAATAATATTTATTATTTGTTAAATTAACTTATGGTTTATGGGACATATTTTTTGTAAATACTTTGCTTGTGTGATTAATGTAATATATTTAGTTTTGATCTGACACATTGTTGTTTGGAAGCAGCTCGCACAATTGTAGTTGATGGAAAGTTCTTTTCTTTGTGTTGTGTTAACTAACGTAGCTATGTGAACGGCCGTGTTCGCCTATGTTACGAAGTGCGGTTAAAAACGTCTCTCGGAGATATGTCGTGTTTCAGAAGTAGGACTGAATTAATAATTATATAGTAGATTGGAGGGTAATTAAATTTTGTTGAGATTTATTATTGATCAGATTCAGTGTGATTATTGCCTTTGGAGCAATGTAATTTGTGACGAAGAGTATTCAGCTCTATCGTAAGTTTTAAATATTGTGTTAAATGTTTGCGAGCTCTAATTCAGCAGACCCGTGTGAAAGGCGTTATGTCAGTCCCAGATGTGTGTATTGTGAGTATATTTTTTGTGGTATTACAAGCGGGAACTTCAGCAGAGACTGATTTCTGTCAGCTTGGTACCAGATTCATATTGTATCCTTGCGAGGACAATTATGGATATGTGATGATTGTCTGACCATATGTTGAGTTGGAGGAGATGTTAGTTGCTGTTGATTCCTTGAGATAACAGTCCAGCTGGTCGGCTATTTATATACACTGGAAGGGGGACATGACTGGTATTATGGAAAGGGTGAGTTGTTGTCACAAGGGCTGGCTGAGTTTCGCAAGCAAGCTCATCATTAGTGGAGTGCACGTCTGGCTCCCAATTACTTGAAAATAAATATAAATGTGAGAAACTGATCAATGGTAAAATTGTTTAAATAAATGGGAGTTGCCTACGAAACACGATAATCTTCGAAGCGTTTCCTTAACATGCAATTTTGTTAATATAAAGTAATCTTAACCACTCAGGTTGTTTGTTGTTGTTGGTTTATTCTATGTTTATTTTCCATGTCAGTGACCCGTGAGTCACGTGCGGCGCTGTTTTTCCTTGTTGTTGAGTATCTGGCCATTGTGGCAGCTCATTTGGTTAAGTGTGTCACCACACTAATAAGGGTCTCAGAGAGATGCCTGTAAATAGTAGAGTTGTAATATGTGTGTCAGAGTTAGATTTAAGGATTTTTATTAATGTTATGCCCATGTCCATAAACGTTGATTTACGAGATGATTGTTCGTGAGCACCGTGGCTGTTAACCCGTTGTGAACGAACGATCATCCAAGTACTCATTTCTCGTAGATAGTCATCACGCGAACATAAATTCATATGCAAGATAGTGGAACTTGGATCCACATTTTATTAGAAAAGGGGAGATCTGTCTGACTCCTCAAAGTGATAAAGATTCCTGTCAGGGGAAAATTCAGGGAGGATTTTGTTTATTATTGTTTGTTTTATTCTTTTATGCACAAGTTAGTTATTAAATCTTGTTATTATCTTACGTTTTGTCTCCTTTCTTTCTTAATTATAGTTTTTATCCTATAACCCTTGCCTCAGAAAAGCACGTAGTTTGGCGGACGTAAACACCACACTATGAACTGAACGCGACCCCTTGATCAAAGATTCTTGCATAAAACACTGCTATTCTGAAGGGTTCAATATATATATTGAACCCATGTGCCATAGGGTCCAATGAGGGCGAATCCATGCATTTGGGGAAGAAATGAAAGGAACGGATAGTTTCTAATGTAACTTAAAGAAAGATCCAGCTAAGATGCTAGCCTAATATGGTGCAAGAGGCGAGGACCAGGTGTTCGTGAGATGAGATCATCCCTCTTGACATTCAGAAGGGAGCGAGTCATGAGTATTAATAACCGAGTGGAAATTTCCCAGGATTAAACAAGGAAGCCTGACTCGGAAATCGACCTTACGTTGCTGGAAATTGACAACACCGCTTATGCGCCAGAAGAGGAATAATTAAATTTAACCCGTTTACAAGTATAATAATGAGTAAACAAGTATAGTACAGTGAATCATTTCGAATGAGAGATTTTTTAGTAAAGAGAAACCATTTAATAATTGCGCAGGAGAAAACTGCAAACGCAAGACGACGTCATCGGGGAATTACCAAGGCCTGTGTGGAGGGGAGAAAGCAAAAGAAATGCAACACCCACACAATTGAGGACGAGAAATTAATTAATATCTCCGAATTGCACGATCGATTCTTAGGGGCAATGAGATTATTTGACATTGAGAAGACGAGCTTTCGGAAGGTATAATTTTTATATTTGTGCCACCATTATTTTAGAAATTGGTCACAGAAAGGACTAGAGTCTTATTTTTTTGTAGTGAAATAGTATAAAGCTTCGGGCTTCACCAAGCCAATCATGCAGTTATTCTGACAACCCGTGAGGGTGTTACTACGCATGCAGTCATTCCGACAGTCCGTGAGGGGCGTAAGACTACATCACAGCACATCAGTATTCAGACAGCCGTGTGGGGCGTCACTCTGCGTCACATCGAAGAAAGTTACTAGTACTCCTTGAGGGGAGAAACGCTGTGTTACACCGCAGAAGTAATATCCGATAGCCATAGGCGTCGCAGTATTAACAACTTGCTTGCCTCCATAAGGAGTGGTAAAGAAGAAATTTAAAGTATCGCCGTATTGAAATATTAGGAAAATCCTAGTTACAGGATTTAGGCCCGACTGTATACAAGTTATAGTGAAAGTTCGTAAGATAAAGTCAGAGCAGGCTGCGAACGTCGGACTTAAAGGCGATAGGTCGTTAAATAGACGAACGAATATATCATAACGTACGGAAGTACCGTACCAGAAAGATAAACTGTTATCTAAATTAAAGAACCCAAAAAGGGAAGAACAGAATAAGGTTCGGAACGTATTTCAGAAACGTAGGAGTGCTAGAACCGATCAAATAAAGAAGCACGGAGAATATAAACATTATCTCCAGAAAGCAGGCGAATTATTCTAAAAGTACTAGACTCGAGAAGTACTAGCTGCTATAAACTAAATCCATAGGTCATCGAGAGGTTATTGAGGAGACCTCGATCCGAATAGACTTTCGCTAGGATCGATAAGCCAGATCTACAAAGAAGCCGTTCAAGCTAGATAAATAGCCGGTCATCCAGGATAGGAGTAGAAGAATTTGGATTCCAGGGAACAGTAGATGTTTCGAGACTTTCGTACTCTGCAGGATAGGAAGCCGACATTGAATAAATTTCACCCTTGGAAACGGGAATTTAAGAGGTCACGTGTGATAGGCTCAGAAATACGGCCTAGTGATCAAGAATTGTGAAGTGTAAATTTATCAAGATTGTGTGTTAAATTAATATTTTTTGAGTGTTTATTATGTGTTCTAAAGGGACACGTCAGTGTATAAAAATGTCGTCAATGTTAAGTGTCTTAAATATATGTCAAGAAGTGTTTGTACATAAGATGAATTCCTTTAATATGGAGTAAAAGTTCAAAGTGGGTCCAAAATGAAACACCGCACAAGAATAAAGATCATGGGACGATCTTAAAAACATGTGAGTACTGAATTTCATTCTATTTTGGTTTCAGGAAATGGTTGTGTACAAATCCACCGGAGTTTTTGATTAAAAGGGATGTGTTTTAAGAAATAAATACTGAATAAACAAGAACGCGGTCTGAACAATAATAGAAATTTGAGAAATTATAAATAATTATGTAAAGAATAAATCCCGTAGAGGAAATATGTGAATAAAAATGTTAATGTATTTAACAAATGTCATAAGAGCAAGCGAGATATCAGTAATTATCATGAATGATATTTAAATAAAGTTGAGATATGAAAGAGATAGCTTTTGAGCTTGTGTAAAGAATAAAGATAATACTAATAACCAAGTATGGAAATATTAAATAAAGATCAAATAAATTGATGTGAACATAAGAGCGTTAAAGCCTTAATGTATGTGTAAGATATGATGTTCAAGGGAATGTTTTAAAAGGGAGCGATTTATCGGCAACGGAAAAGATTAATATAAGAATTAAAAATGATATGAATTGTTACTAATGAGATTTATCAGTTCTTGGGAAGACATTTCGGCTTAAAATTATGCATAGCGCAACGGAGCGCAAATAATATTAAAATGTCACGCTAGGAAAGCGTAGAAGTTAAAATACTTGGCAAATTACTTATGAAGGGTAGTTGATTGTAGTGAATTGATAATTGTATAAGTTCTCTATTTGTGACGTAGTATCACGAGGCATTGTGTATGTATTAAAAGGGAGCTAATATATGGTATTATTGAGCGTATGTCATGTAGGCCACGGCCGACTTTAAATCGCGTCTTGTATAAGTCCTCTATAAGGAAATGGTTCCCGAGGCATGTGAAGAGATTCGAACTCAGAATCCTCTTATGATAAAAGCCCCTTAATTCTCCGTCGTCAAATGTGTATTAATCTTCCCCAATCAATGAGGACCCTCTCATAATTAATAAATGCCAAGGTTACGAAAGTGGTCTATGAACCAAAGAATATTTGTTTGAATGGATACAGTATAGTAAAAGCCCGGTCTCTCCCCAGGACTGAGTATAATGTGAAGGTTTGTTTTGAAAGCCTTGGAAAGGAGCTGCTAACGTGGGTTAGACAGAGAGTCGCCCGTCACCCTCCGTGTCATAAATCGCGCCCGAGTTAATGGCCCGGCTCTCTTAGAGTAAGGGTGAGCCGAACCGTCTCGTAAGATGTAGTAAAGACACCGTGAGTGTTTAAAGTTGTTAACGACCCGGGCGTCGAACCGAGGTCCTTGTAGATTGATATTTTCGTTTGCCTGTTCAGATCGTAGTTTCTTATGTGATAATGGTCTTATAAGACATAAGAGATAAATAACAATCCCTATTGTATTGATGTACGGAAGTAGGATTCCACGAGTTAATTGAAGGCAACTAAGTTTCGGGAGTAACTATAGTTTCTTGACTGTGTCAAGTATCTTCACGCTCTGGAGTACACAAGTGATTTCCTGATTACCTTAATATATTTGTGAAAATAAAGAGAGATGATAACAGCTGAATATGTGAACATGCCCAAAAATATTGAGTTAGATAATTAACATAAAATTTTAAATGTAATTATACATTTGTTTTGAGGATTAAGAAAATATAAAAGATAGTATTTGAGGTGTACAAGAATGACACCATTATTATGTAAAGCATGGAGCCAAAAGAGCTCGGAGTTATATAAAACTTACAGTTGATGCTTTATGGAAGTAAGACTAAGTAGGAATTGTTGGTTTATTTGGAAACCATATGTTTAAATACAATATTTGTTTTATTATATTTGTGATTCCTTGTTCATTTGGAACAAGTAGAGGATTATGGGTCAGTAGTTAATTTGTTAAAGTGTTTGTAGCGCCATTAATTTTATTAATTAAATGTGTTAAAATAGGAGTTGATTTTGTTGTTATTTTTGCAAGTGTATCCTCTAATTAATCCAAAATATGTGAGTCACAGAGTGGGGGAACTTACCGCTGCCCCGAAAATTCCGAATTGAGCTACGCTGGTATACTGTGATTGGCATATTTCTTGCTAAAAGGGCACATGGGGGCATATAAGTAATGTGCTGGATTAATAACTAGAGGAACACTTAAGACGGTCATATCATGTAAAGTAAAGTAATGATAGGAGTAGCTACAACATAAAATATTAACTGACCGCATGGGTCCCTGGAAACTCATACCGAGCAGCCCTGAATTATATTAACCCCCCCCCCCCCTAGCAAATATAAGATTTTGGCGCCCAGTACGCAGGGCTGAGTTTTCCTAGGGAAAACCCGAGTTTTCTCGAAAAATCAAAATTTTCATTTTTGAAAAAAAAAATGGTTTTTCGAAATTTCGAATTTTAAATACTTCCATAAAGGTTTATGAAATTGAATAAAAGGATCAAAAGGGTACGTTGTAAGTGAATACCCGTACCAAAGTAAAGTTTTAAAGAAATTGGGACACACTGATTCAGAGTATCATCTCTCAAGCATGTACTAGTGTGGTGGCATTAGTGGCCCACTGTATTTTTATATTAGAAAAGATGGTGACGATGATGGAGTTAAAAGAGTGTTTGGATGAACATTTCCAAAAGAATAGGGACGAGATAGTAAAAATAAGTACGAAAAGTACGGAAGATGCAAAAAAAGAGAATAGGGAAGAGAGGCAGGAACTTTTAAACGCTATAAAAGCCGATAGCAAAGAAAAGTGGGAGACCATGAACAATAAATTGGGAATAATAGACAATACATTGAGTCTCCAAAAGGATGAAAATAACAAAGTGTTCGAATCCATGAATCAAAGTTTAGAGTCACTAAAAATGATAGTGCTAACATGGGAACTAAATTAGAAGCTATCGAAGTTAACTGTGTAAAAATGAACGATGAATTGAAGGCTGAGATAGAGGGCAAATTGAATAGTATAAAAACAGAAAATTCAGATCATTTGTCAGCACAATCCAGGGCTTTGGAAGATAAACTAGGAATAATGGAAGGGAAACTTGAAAATAAATTACATTCATTTCAGGAGAAGATGATAGGTGATAATTTTTTGAACAATCAAGCCATGAACACTAAATTAGAGGCCATGGAGACTAAAATACAAAGTAATATAAATAAGAAATTAGAAGAAACAATGAATAACAAATTTCAAGCTTTTGACACTGATTTTGGGAATAAGATAAATGAATTAAAAGGGGGAATAAAACAGGGGTCAGATGAACTCCGAGAAAGTTTAGAAGGAAACATAGAGTCCAAATTTCAAATATTGGATAAAACATTTGGGGACAAGTTAAAGGCATTGCAAACTGAGAGTAACACGTTTAATGCAGGATTGAGAACCCAGATAAGTACTATAGAAAAAAATAGTATAGAATCCAAAAAGGAGTGCCAAGATAATTTTAAAATTATAGAGGATAAAATTGGTACCATGGAAAATAATTTTGGTTCTATAGAAACTAAATTAAATAGCATGGAAAAAACATGTATAAGGAATGTAGACGAATGTAGAAATGAACTTGTATCCCAGATCCAAGGTGTGCAGGAACATTTAGAAGCTCAGATAAAATCTAACAAGAATATTTGTGAAAGTTCCCGGGATGAAATAAAACAAAGCGTGAATGAGCTAGGAGATAGATTTGAAGGGGTTGAGAAAAAAATGGGAGAACTTGAGGGAAAAGTCAATGAAGTTCAAACCGAAGTAACTGAGATGAAAAATCAAAATAAACAGGATGTTAAGGGTATGAAAGATCAGATTGATCATTTTATTAGGCAGGTAGATGATAACTGGAAGACGTACGAAACGAAAATAGATAAAAGTTTAGGTCTATATGAGGAGCATCTCCAGAATGAAAGAAAACAACGAGAGAAAGAAAATAAGGATAACACCCATAAGATAGATGAAATAAGCAAGGGTATTAATGAGGTCCAGGAAACTATCGGAAAGTTAGAAGGGCGAGTAGGAAAAACTAATAATGAAGTAAAACTGATCAAAGATGAATTAACGGAAGTGTCTAAGAAGACGGAAGGAAAGTTGAAAGGAATTGAATTAGATATGGTCAAAGGACGAAAAGAAGTGGAGAAGCAAATAAAGGAGATACGAGAGGGCCTGGAGACCATAGGTGACGTTAAGCCAGAAATTATAGACCAAAGGGTCATGATCTTTAAGAAAGAGGTAGAAGACCAACTAAATGAATTCAGGGATAGTTACAGGGATGAGAAATTCCAATCCAAAAAGGTAGAGGAAGATAGTAGAAGGAATCAAGAAAGAATTCAGAATGAATTAAGATCCAGGTTGGAGAGGACTGAACATAAGAATAGTCAAATGGAAATCCAACTCATGGCTAATGAAGAAAGTGCCCGAAGGGAAAGGAAGTTAGAATTCGAGAATCAGGAGGAGTTTCCAAAGACAGGATGGGTAGATTCCCGTGAACAAGGCACAGATACGGAGAGGGACTTAGGAGGGGAGAGCCCTTATAAGAACCCAGGATATCCGATGGCGATGTCAACCCCGTACATGAATCAGACAAATGGCCAGATAATAAACATTATTAAATCCAATGAGGACAGACCAGTAAAGTTTACGGGTAATAACATGTCTATTACTCCAAAATACTGGCTAAAGGAAGTTGCAGAGTATTTAAACGAAATGAAAGTTCCTCAGGATCGGAGACTGAGAGCTATTGAAAAGCTGTTAGCAGGTGATTGTCTCACCTGGTTCAGAAGCTTCAGGTACACCTTTGATACGGTGGAAGGCTTTAGGGAAGCATTTTTAAAACGATATTGGGCAGCAGACGTCCAAGAGAATTTAAGGCTAGATCTGTACTCTAGGAAGTACAGCACCAATGCACCTACTAAATACTCGGAATTTTTCACCGCTCAGCTGTGTAAATTCCGCGAACTGGATATTGCTCCGGCAGAAAACGACCTGTGTGCCGCCATTGCGAGACAACTTCCGTATGAGATTCAGAGGCTGTTAATCTCATCCAAAGCCAGAAGTGCTGTGGAAGTGGAGAGTGTATTACGTCAGTTAGATATGACGACTTCGCACGTAACTCCTCGGCATCAAAGACAAACTGAGCAAGTACACATGGCCAGCAGTCAGGAAACTGGAGAAAAACCAGCGACCAGGAATCAGTCCACCAGCACGGATACCCAAGGACTAGGTCGAGAGCATGGGCACCAGGAGCCTAGAAGGATACAGCCATATTACCGAGGAGGATATCGAGGAAGAAATCCTAGAAATTCAGGTTATAGGCAACAAGAGAGCCGACCCAATAACAATAACCATCAAAGGCAAGAAAACAGAAAGAAATGGGAGAATTATCCCAGAAGGAATGTAAGGCCAGAGGATAGGGATGATGAATATCGGGCCGAAATAGAAGAAAGATATCAGGAAAGTCTTCGTTATATGAACGAACGACCAGATGAACCTGATAGGCAGAAAGTCCGTTGGAGTGAGGCAATTAAGAACCGGAAATCACCCGACCGACTAGACGGAGCTCAAAGCTTGGAACTACAAGCTCAGTTATAGAATGAGGGAAAAGGGAGCCCTCAGGATAAAAAAAAACTCCAAATTTAAATTGTCAAAAGTGGAAACATACCAGGAGCTGGGAGGAGGTAGAAATTGTGAATTGGATAGCAAGACCAGATGAGCTAATTAACGAGGATGTGGAAGGAATCCCACCTGTTAAAAGAGAACTACCTATATTTATGCTTAGGATAGAAGGATTACTGGTCAGAGCATTGATTGATACCGGATCCACAATAAGTCTAATTACACAAACCCTTCTAAATGAACTGGAAATAAGGGGCCGAGTATTAAAGATTCCCACATCAAGTGTAAAGATTAAGGGGATTATCCCTGAAAAATCTTTAACATGTAAATTTCAGGTATACATTGATCTGATCATGGGTAACGCTGAAATTTCGCAGTGCTTTTTGCTGGTAAATCAATTACCGTATAATGTCATATTAGGTATTGATTTTATCCGTGAGAACAAGGTCATCATAGACCTAGCGCAAAACTGCATTAGAGTTCAAAGAGAGGATGTGGATGAGCAAAACATTAACCTACAGGAACAGGATGCGAAAATAGGAGAACAGGTATGGCATATGGAAGAAGTGATTGAGGAAGATTATAAGGACATAGAAAGGATATTTGAAGTCCTCAACATAGAACTCGAAGATAATTTGGAAACTGAGTTCGAGACCAACCTGTCAGGAAAAGTGGAGGAAGCTAAAGTCAACCTCGAAAATAAGGAACAGTTAAAGAAATTATTATTGAATTATAGGGACGTATTTGATTCCAAGCCATGGAAGATTGAAAATTTTAAATACGCGTTCCAAGTCAATGATTGGGCACCGTTCAAACAAAAACCATACCCGGTTGCGGAAAAACATTACCCACAAACCAAGAAAACACTGCAGGAGATGATGAATGCAGGTGTTATAGAAAAGATGGCGACACCATATGTTAGTCCATTAGTGATTGTGAGTAAACCGGATGGCTCAGTAAGGGTGTGTTTAGATGCCAGAAATTTAAATGCAAAAATCATACCAGAAAATGATTCGGCACCACCCATAAAAGAAATACTGAGGAAGTTCAAAGGCAAGAAGATTTTTACAAATATTGACATGACTTCTTCGTATCATCATCTCGAACTGGAAGAGAAAACCAGCTTGTTGACTGGATTTCAGTTCGACCAACAAACATATTGTTTTAGAAGATGTCCGTTTGGATTGAAGACCGCAGGATCTGCATTAATAAGAGCGCTTGATCGAAACCTGTCAGAGGAAGTGAAAGATTGCACTATCCGATACGTGGATGACATTTTGCTTACCTCGGAGAACATTGAGGAACATTTAGAAAATTTGAAGAAATTATTGGAAGACTTAAGAAGGGCAAATTTTAAAATAAATTTAAAGAAGTCGAATTTTTGTCAAAGGCAAGTGACATTTTTAGGGCATGTGATTGACAAGGATGGTGTTAAACCAAATCCATGCAAATTGGAATCGATAAGGGATTTTCCAAGGCCTTTGAAGGTGAAGAACGTTCGCCAGTTTTTGGGATTGATTGGGTTCTTCTCAGGACATTGTCCATCATACACCAAAACTGTTGCACCACTACAGGACCTTCTGAAGAAGGGGGGCAAGTGGAAATGGACGGAGGAAGCAGAAAAAGCATTCGTAGAGGCCAAGGAGATGCTTTTAAATTACGTGAAGCTAGGATATCCTGATTTTAATCAGAGATTTATCATTCAAACAGACGCATCCCAGATTGGAATAGGGGCAATGCTATATCAGGAAAACCCGGAAAACCCTGATAAGAAAAACTATCTAGCTTTCACAAGTAGGAGACTGAAACCACACGAGAAAAATTATACGATCAGCGAAATCGAGCTGCTAGCGATATTGCACGCGTTGCAATATTGGCGGAAGATCGTATATGGGTTTCAGGTCATTCTAAGAACGGATCATAAAGCCTTAACCTTTTGAATGAAGACTGATTTATCCAGTCAAAGGTTGATGCGTTGGGCTTTATACATTCAACAATTTGATGTCAATATAGAGTACTGCCCAGGAAAAGAAAATATAGTTCCAGACTACTTAAGTAGACAGCCAGAGTCCATAGAAGAGGAAGTAATGGCTATAGATTTGGATGACAGGGATCAGCGTACTCTTAATGAGTTAAGAAGCATTAGTCAAAGACAACGGGAGGATCCATGGATGAATATGCTTATATCTTTCCTTGAGGGAAGCTTGATAAGAGGAACACCAGCGTACACGGAAGCGAATAAGATAGCTCAAGACTACACGTTTTATAATGGATTGTTATATAAGTTTGTGGACTCTGACCATACAAAATTAAGGATTGTTGTACCTGCAATTTTGCAGAGGAAAATAGTATGGTTAGCCCATAGATCGTTCGGACATATGGGAGTCGACAAAACAGTCTCAATGCTGAAAGAAGCATTTGTATGGCCGAGACTGAGAGAAACTGTAAGGGACACGTTAAAGACATGTGATCTATGTCAAAGGATCAAACCTAATGCATTCCTGATGAGGCAGAAGCCTATACCATTGTTGCCCGAAAGGCCCGGCCAAATCATATCTATTGATAATTTTGGACCTTTGCCAAAGGCAAGAAGAGGAAATCGACACATAATGGTGGCTATGGATGTCTTCACTAAAATGGTTGTCCTTGCTCCCATACAGAAGACTAGTACCAAACAGGTGTTAAAACGACTTAAAGAAAAAGTGATACCGATTCTGGGGAAACCTGAGAATTTGTTGTCGGATCACGGCAGTTGTTTCACCAGTGTAGAGTTCAGACGAGAATTAGAAAGACTTGGAATACGTCAGATTTTGTCAAGTATTCGCCATCCTGAGGCAAATCCTGTAGAAAGAGTGATGAGAGAGACGGCCAAGTATTGTAGAATATACTGTGCCGAAGAAAATTGGAAGTGGATAGATATCTTGGATATTATCGAATTTTGTATAAATAATACAATCCATGAATCCACAGGAGAGATACCCATAACGTTACATCTGAATGAGCAACCAGAAAGACCTTGGAGTCTAGTAATTCCTAGGCCAGCAGACGCTCAGCCTGGAAGAGATGTACGCATTAGAAGAGCCTTTGAGCATCTAAAAGCTCAAGCCGACAGGAGGCAGAGAAGAAATAGGCATAAGAGGTATCATCGACGATTATTAGCAGGAGAAATGGTGTTAGTAAAAAGACCAGCCATTTCGGACCCAGGGAACCGTGTGTACAAGAAGTTCCAGAAAATGTACCACGGACCGTATCAAATAATTAGAGATTTGAGGAATAACGCATATAGAATTCGGCACTGTGAAACGGATCACGAAGTGACCATGAATTCAGCAAATTTGAAATTATATTACCCTCCCGAAGATTTCGATGAAGCAAATGAACAAGCCCTGGTTATGGAAACATTTAGAGATGAATCCGCTTTTGACATAAACAAGAATAAGGAAGAAATAGAAAATAGAGCTCAAGCATTCGAGTGCGAATGCGAATTGGAGAAATTGTATTGGGAAATTAAAGAAATAATTGCATTTATTGAAGAAGAAAATTCCAATTTAAGAAAGGAAAATGATGAAATAAGGAAACGGGTAGGGATAGACCAAACCCGTAAGGAAGAATGAGGTTCTGGGGACTTAAAGTCCAGACAAGTAAAGAAAGAGAGAAAGGGTAGGGACAGAGCATACCCGACCTACACAATTACCGGATACGACTTTAAAGAAATAAAAACAACAGTAGATACGGACGACGTTATGATGGCTTCGACGAATAAAGACAGATATGATTAATTGAAATAAATTTCCTCAATTTTTTTTCGAAAATTTATTTACCTAAGGAGGGGAGAGATGAACCCATGTGCCATAGGGTCCAATGAGGGCGAATCCATGCATTTGGGGAAGAAATGAAAGGAACGGATAGTTTCTAATGTAACTTAAAGAAAGATCCAGCTAAGATGCTAGCCTAATATGGTGCAAGAGGCGAGGACCAGGTGTTCGTGAGATGAGATCATCCCTCTTGACATTCAGAAGGGAGCGAGTCATGAGTATTAATAACCGAGTGGAAATTTCCCAGGATTAAACAAGGAAACCTGACTCGGAAATCGACCTTACGTTGCTGGAAATTGACAACACCGCTTATGCGCCAGAAGAGGAATAATTAAATTTAACCCGTTTACAAGTATAATAATGAGTAAACAAGTATAGTACAGTGAATCATTTCGAATGAGAGATTTTTTAGTAAAGAGAAACCATTTAATAATTGCGCAGGAGAAAACTGCAAACGCAAGACGACGTCATCGGGGAATTACCAAGGCCTGTGTGGAGGGGAGAAAGCAAAAGAAATGCAACACCCACACAATTGAGGACGAGAAATTAATTAATATCTCCGAATTGCACGATCGATTCTTAGGGGCAATGAGATTATTTGACATTGAGAAGACGAGCTTTCGGAAGGTATAATTTTTATATTTGTGCCACCATTATTTTAGAAATTGGTCACAGAAAGGACTAGAGTCTTATTTTTTTGTAGTGAAATAGTATAAAGCTTCGGGCTTCACCAAGCCAATCATGCAGTTATTCTGACAACCCGTGAGGGTGTTACTACGCATGCAGTCATTCCGACAGTCCGTGAGGGGCGTAAGACTACATCACAGCACATCAGTATTCAGACAGCCGTGTGGGGCGTCACTCTGCGTCACATCGAAGAAAGTTACTAGTACTCCTTGAGGGGAGAAACGCTGTGTTACACCGCAGAAGTAATATCCGATAGCCATAGGCGTCGCAGTATTAACAACTTGCTTGCCTCCATAAGGAGTGGTAAAGAAGAAATTTAAAGTATCGCCGTATTGAAATATTAGGAAAATCCCAGTTACAGGATTTAGGCCCGACTGTATACAAGTTATAGTGAAAGTTCGTAAGATAAAGTCAGAGCAGGCTGCGAACGTCGGACTTAAAGGCGATAGGTCGTTAAATAGACGAACGAATATATCATAACGTACGGAAGTACCGTACCAGAAAGATAAACTGTTATCTAAATTAAAGAACCCAAAAAGGGAAGAACAGAATAAGGTTCGGAACGTATTTCAGAAACGTAGGAGTGCTAGAACCGATCAAATAAAGAAGCACGGAGAATATAAACATTATCTCCAGAAAGCAGGCGAATTATTCTAAAAGTACTAGACTCGAGAAGTACTAGCTGCTATAAACTAAATCCATAGGTCATCGAGAGGTTATTGAGGAGACCTCGATCCGAATAGACTTTCGCTAGGATCGATAAGCCAGATCTACAAAGAAGCCGTTCAAGCTAGATAAATAGCCGGTCATCCAGGATAGGAGTAGAAGAATTTGGATTCCAGGGAACAGTAGATGTTTCGAGACTTTCGTACTCTGCAGGATAGGAAGCCGACATTGAATAAATTTCACCCTTGGAAACGGGAATTTAAGAGGTCACGTGTGATAGGCTCAGAAATACGGCCTAGTGATCAAGAATTGTGAAGTGTAAATTTATCAAGATTGTGTGTTAAATTAATATTTTTTGAGTGTTTATTATGTGTTCTAAAGGGACACATCAGTGTATAAAAATGTCGTCAATGTTAAGTGTCTTAAATATATGTCAAGAAGTGTTTGTACATAAAATGAATTCCTTTAATATGGAGTAAAAGTTCAAAGTGGGTCCAAAATGAAACACCGCACAAGAATAAAGATCATGGGACGATCTTAAAAACATGTGAGTACTGAATTTCATTCTATTTTGGTTTCAGGAAATGGTTGTGTACAAATCCACCGGAGTTTTTGAGTAAAAGGGATGTGTTTTAAGAAATAAATACTGAATAAACAAGAACGCGGTCTGAACAATAATAGAAATTTGAGAAATTATAAATAATTATGTAAAGAATAAATCCCGTAGAGGAAATATGTGAATAAAAATGTTAATGTATTTAACAAATGTCATAAGAGCAAGCGAGATATCAGTAATTATCATGAATGATATTTAAATAAAGTTGAGATATGAAAGAGATAGCTTTTGAGCTTGTGTAAAGAATAAAGATAATACTAATAACTAAGTATGGAAATATTAAATAAAGATCAAATAAATTGATGTGAACATAAGAGCGTTAAAGCCTTAATGTATGTGTAAGATATGATGTTCAAGGGAATGTTTTAAAAGGGAGCGATTTATCGGCAACGGAAAAGATTAATATAAGAATTAAAAATGATATGAATTGTTACTAATGAGATTTATCAGTTCTTGGGAAGACATTTCGGCTTAAAATTATGCATAGCGCAACGGAGCGCAAATAATATTAAAATGTCACGCTAGGAAAGCGTAGAAGTTAAAATACTTGGCAAATTACTTATGGAGGGTAGTTGATTGTAGTGAATTGATAATTGTATAAGTCCTCTATTTGTGACGTAGTATCACGAGGCATTGTGTATGTATTAAAAGGGAGCTAATATATGGTATTATTGAGCGTATGTCATGTAGGCCACGGCCGACTTTAAATCGCGTCTTGTATAAGTCCTCTATAAGGAAATGGTTCCCGAGGCATGTGAAGAGATTCGAACTCAGAATCCTCTTATGATAAAAGCCCCTTAATTCTCCGTCGTCAAATGTGTATTAATCTTCCCCAATCAATGAGGACCCTCTCATAATTAATAAATGCCAAGGTTACGAAAGTGGTCTATGAACCAAAGAATATTTGTTTGAATGGATACAGTATAGTAAAAGCCCGGTCTCTCCCCAGGACTGAGTATAATGTGAAGGTTTGTTTTGAAAGCCTTGGAAAGGAGCTGCTAACGTGGGTTAGACAGAGAGTCGCCCGTCACCCTCCGTGTCATAAATCGCGCCCGAGTTAATGGCCCGGCTCTCTTAGAGTAAGGGTGAGCCGAACCGTCTCGTAAGATGTAGTAAAGACACCGTGAGTGTTTAAAGTTGTTAACGACCCGGGCGTCGAACCGAGGTCCTTGTAGATTGATATTTTCGTTTGCCTGTTCAGATCGTAGTTTCTTATGTGATAATGGTCTTATAAGACATAAGAGATAAATAACAATCCCTATTGTAATGATGTACGGAAGTAGGATTCCACGAGTTAATTGAAGGCAACTAAGTTTCGGGAGTAACTATAGTTTTTTGACTGTGTCAAGTATCTTCACGCTCTGGAGTACACAAGTGATTTCCTGATTACCTTAATATATTTGTGAAAATAAAGAGAGATGATAACAGCTGAATATGTGAACATGCCCAAAAATATTGAGTTAGATAATTAACATAAAATTTTAAATGTAATTATACATTTGTTTTGAGGATTAAGAAAATATAAAAGATAGTATTTGAGGTGTACAAGAATGACACCATTATTATGTAAAGCATGGAGCCAAAAGAGCTCGGAGTTATATAAAACTTACAGTTGATGCTTTATGGAAGTAAGACTAAGTAGGAATTGTTGGTTTATGTGGAAACCATATGTTTAAATACAATATTTGTTTTATTATATTTGTGATTCCTTGTTCATTTGGAACAAGTAGAGGATTATGGGTCAGTAGTTAATTTGTTAAAGTGTTTGTAGCGCCATTAATTTTATTAATTAAATGTGTTAAAATAGGAGTTGATTTTGTTGTTATTTTTGCAAGTGTATCCTCTAATTAATCCAAAATATGTGAGTCACAGAGTGGGGGAACTTACCGCTGCCCCGAAAATTCCGAATTGAGCTACGCTGGTATACTGTGATTGGCATATTTCTTGCTAAAAGGGCACAATATATAGATAGATAGATACATATATACATAAATTATATATAAACTTTTGAACTGACGGTGGTTTTGGGGTCTGGGGGATGTGAAACGCGAATATATGTTGAAATTTTCCGGATGTCGAAACATGGGACCCATTGCAATAGTTAGCTTTCTAAAGAAATCTACCTAACTAACCCCTTGATTCATCCACTTCCATCAATGTTGTTCCTGCGATTCCACGCTGCACAGGTAGGATATTACCGCGCTGTGTTGATGCTACGTGCTCCCGTGATTGGCTGTATCATTACACCCGACTGCTGTTTAAATAAAGGAAGGGTGACATTGATTGATCACCTGTAAATACCAGCATTAGCATGGTCAAACACAACACAGCCATTTTCTTGCTAAGCTAGCAACGAGATGCGAAACTTAATGCCCTTGCTTACCATGGTAATATTCGTATTAATAGCATGGCATTTGCAACAGATTATCACCCACAATCAGTATTGACTAAGAGAACATTGTAATGTAGTGAATAATTTTCAGGTTCTTGGCTTCATTTCACTCTGTAGTTTGTGTATAATTCATTGCGTTTGATCTTGAGATTCTGTGAATCTGTGAATCGATTGCTACCAGGTAATTGATATACATAATTATATAGATATGTAAGAAAACATATAGTGGCCATCAACCATGAGACTTCCATTTTAAAATATAGAATCCGGGCAATCATGCGTGACATTTCACCTCTAAAATCTCATATGCATTAAGAAGGAATCGAACTCGGTCCACCTTGGTGAGAGGCAGGCAAGCAGCTTGGCGCCTGTACTATCAAGTTCTATTTTACAAGGTGTCCACGTTAAAAGTTTAATAATACAACATTTATCAACTTGAGAAGTAGTGGATATATTTATTGGCAGTTTGTTTCTACGAATAGGGTAACTCAAAATGTTTCTTCACATACGGTACCTAATTCATCTCGATATGCGCACCATAAGTGGCACGACAGACATCTAATCTGTATTCCCCTACTCTCCAAGTGTTCTGCAGCATTGTAGGCGTAACATTTGCGTTAGCTGCACGATTGCGATGACGCAGATCTGGTAGATCACGAACTGGCGTCTGGTACACTTCATTCTTGACTATCCCCCACAGGAAATAAATCCAGTGGCGTAATGTTGGGGCTACTGGAGGGCCAAGCAATTGATGGACTACCTCTCCCAATCCAGCGATCTGGGAACTCATGATTCAAGAAATCCCTGCCCCATAACTTGATTGTTACGTAAGTGGGAACATCATCAGTTGGTAACAGTCCATACTCACGCCGAAATCTACGTTGTACTAGTGTAACGGATTTTAGCTCCGCGAGCGAAAGCTCACAGAACACTTTCTGCTGTGGAGTCCACATGGCTACTGGCTCACTTCTCGTGAACAATGCAGTTACGCGCATGCGTATGTGGTACCACCGCAAGCGAACACAGAAAACATTGAGTTATCCTAGTTGTAGAAACAAACCGCCAATAAATATCTCCAATATTTCTCAAGTTATTAAATTTTATGTTATTATACCTTTAATCCGGATCCCTTGTATATTTATTCAATACTAACAATTATAGGGTATTAAACTCATCGAGTTTACCGTATAACTTAAATCGTTAAATGTCTGTCTGTTAGGTAGTCAGCCCAGTGGCTGGTTGGATCTTCAAAAAGTAACGCCACAGGTTAGGTCGATAGATACCCAAGGTAGCACTATAATGAGGCATACTAGGCAAAGTGAGGAGTGAGGTAGTTTGCAATTGCTTTTCTCACTTAGTATGAACAATAGTCCTGACCCTATGATTAAAACCTTTCACAGTACACACAGGCACTGGTTGTGACCTGAAGGCCATTACTCAGCACCGCTCGGCTTCCAAATAAACACAGCCATGAGTGGGACGGAGAAATCAGTGAAACGCCATATTTAAGTCTAGCCTGTGTCAACAGACAAAATGTAAATGTACTGCATTCATCAAGAGACGGTAAACAGGCATGTATTGTTAACTGTAGAACTATGTTTTGATTTAAACTATCAAATATTGTGCTTAACTTTCATTCTGTGGCTCAGCAAGCAATTAATATAGGTATAACGAGTAGATAGAATTTTCTATTTGGGAAGTATGGTCAGCCATTAGATACATGGTGAACGCAATAAATAAGGCTTACCCTATAAGTAGATCCCACCCTCATTAGCGTAAAATACAAAACTCAGAAATTTCAACTGTAATGTTAAAGCTCTATTACTGTGTGGTTGTGAGACGTGCAATGTGACCAAAGACATTTCCGTACCACAAGATTGCAGACTCTTATAAATCGTTGCTTGAGGTAGGCCTACGTATTTAGAATATGGTCGCCCAAGATAATTTCAAATGAATTACAAGTTCCACACAGCAAAATATAATGAGAAGAAAAGAAAAGAAAATGCAGGTGGATCAGCCGCATCATGAGGAGATCACAAGAAAGTACCTCGAGACAGGCACTGATTGGTAATCCTCAAGGTAGTCACAGGAAAGTCAGACCGAGGATTACCTGGAACACAACTATAGACAGGGAGTTAGCAGGAGTCGACAAAACACGCTGGAGCAATTTCGTCGACGCCGTATATTCCACCTAGGAATAAAAGGAAATAAGTGAAGTAAGTCAAGCTTTTCCCCCCGCCGGTACTGCCACCTTGAAGAAGGCAATTTGTCATTGCCGGGTGTTTTGGGGGCTTGCGAGCTCAAATGATCTGCAGAGCTATGTAAGAGGGAGCTTAAGCTCCTGGTAGGGTCACCCAAGCTGGACAGGTCTAAAGTGATGAACCAGACTAAGAGCGGTACCCTGGTCCTCCAGGTTGGGGGTTGGGCGTGGGGCTAACAACCCCACACTGTAAAACCTCAAAAGTTACGAAACTCTCAACGAAGCCTCGGAATTTGGACGGAATTAACGATGATGAACCTGGAAAATGTTTAAGGACAAGGAAAAAGGATATGACTTTGACAATGGCAACATGGAACGTACGCATGATGTTGCAGATAGGAAAAATGGCAGAAGTAGCTGAGGAAGTTTTGAAGTATGGAATGGATATAGTAGCGCTACAGGAAGCGAGATGGAGGGGAAATGGTAGGATTGACAAGAAGTACTATACAATGTTATACAGTGGTCCTGAAGTAAGAACTGGTCAGTGTGGAACAGGCTTTATCATTAGTTCAAAGATAAAAAGAAGTCTTCTTGGATTTGATCCTCTAAGAGATAGAATGTGTAAAATGAGACTATAGGGACGATTCAGGAATCTGACACTTATATCAGCGTATGCACCTACAGAAGACGATCGTAAAAAGAGGAAAAATGCATTCTATGACCAGTTGGAAAAGGAATGTAGTACGATACCAAAATAAGATGTGATAATACTTCTTGGGGACTTCAATGCCAAAATAGGTAGAGAGGACTTCTTGCAGTATGTAGCAGGGAAACATTCTTTACATACTACTACTAGTGAAAATGGGAAGCTTCTATGCCAATTTGCAGAAAGTAATAGAATGGTAATCAAAAGTACTTGTTTTAAAAATAAGGTCATACACAAAGGAACCTGGAAATTGCCAGGCACCGGAGTGGTAAACCAAATTGACCATTTCTTGATTTCAAGTAGACATGCATTTTCAATGATTGACGTCAGATCTGCAAGGGGCCCCAACTGTGATTCCGATCATTTTTTGGTGAAAGCTATGTTAAGAGAACGAATTGCGAATGTAGAATGTGACAGGGGAATTAAGAGGATACAGTGGGACGTGGAAAAGTTGCAGCAAACACAAATTGTTAAGCAATATGAGGACACACTGAACATGAAGTTGGAAGAGAGATTAAAGAATATGAATGAGGATGACACTGTAGAGAGCAGATGGACTGGAATAAAGAAAGCATTGGAAGAGACTGTGAAAGAAACTATTGGGGAGAAGAAGAGGATCAGGAATGAAGAAAGGTTTGATGATGAATGTTGGAAATATGTAGAGGAGAAGAATGCAGACATATTGATTATGATTCAAAGAGAGACAAGATGTAATTGTGAAAGATATAAAGAAAGTAGAACAGCAAATAGAGTTCTGAAAAGGAAGAAGTGAATGTATCTAAGAAGACAAATGGAAAGAATTGAAGAATTGAACAGCCAGAATGAAAGTAAGAAATTGTACCAAGCAACGAAACGAATGACAAAGGAATTTCAACCACGGGAGAACTCGTGTAAGGATAAAGATGGAAAAGTGATTGGAGAGGAAGAGAGAGTTCTTGAAAGATGGGCGGAGCACTTAAAAGATTCGTTAAATATAGAACGTAAGGACGAGATGAATGAGAGACAGGTCTACATGAATGTAGAGCCACAGGTCACTAATCCATCCATAGATGAAGTTATGGAGGCAGTGAAGCGTCAACGAAATGGAAGAGCACAAGGAGAGGATGAGATCATAGCGGAGGTAATAAAGAATGGAGGATAAGGGATAGTTAGGAACCCACATGAACTGATTGGGGGAGATATGGGAAAGAGAGATAATGCCTCAGGATTGGAAGGTTGGCCTTATCTGTCCCATCTTCAAGAAAGGTGATAAGTTACAATGTGGAAATTATAGAGGGATAACATTACTAAGTGTTGTATGTAAGATATTGTCAAGTATATTGCAAAGGAGACTGAGCGACTACGCTGAAGAAATACTGGATGAGAACCAGTGTGGATTCCGGCCAGGAAGGGGAACTACTGACCAAATATTTGTTATGAGACAATCTATGGAGAAATGCTATGAATATGGTGTTGATCTGCATTTGCTATTCATTGATTTCCAACAGGCGTTTGATAGCATTGATAGAACGAAGATGTTGAACGCCCTAGAAGCATGTGGAGTGCCAAAGAAGTTGATCAGTTTAGTAGCAATGACAATGGAAGTATCGCAGGACAAAGTTTATGTAGGAGGCAAAACTAGCAGGAATTTTGAGGTGAATACCGGAGTGAGGCAAGGAGATTCATTGTCTGCAGTGTTATTCAACTTGACACTGAATGAAGTTATGAAAGAACTGGGATTGGGAGGGACGATAATAAGCAAGTCCAAGCAGGCGTATGCATATGCGGATGACATTGTGTTAATGGCACGGAACTGGGAATCTCTTAGAGAAATGTTCAAGATTCTGGAGGAGAAGAGTGGAAAGATGGGAATGAGAATTAATGAAAGGAAAACGAAATATATGAAAATGTCAGCGGGAAAAGATAGAAGAGCAAGAGAAAATGTAGAAATTGGTCAGTATAAGTTTGAGAATGTAAAATGCTTCAGTTACCTTTTTACTATACTAAATTGTGAGAATTCAGTATCAGAGGAGATTCATAAACGGAACATGAATGGAAACAGGGCTTACCATGCTAACACAAAGCTCTTAAATCAAAACTGTTAAGTAGGAACTTGAAAGTTAAACTCTACAAGACCCTTATTAGACCAGTGGTGACCTATGGATCAGAGACGTGGACAATGTCAACAAATGATGAGAATGATCACAAAATTTTTGAAAGGAAAGTTTTAAGAAGGATATATGGCCCGGTAAAGGAGGATGAAGGGTGGCGAATCAGGACAGACAAATTAATTGAAGAGATGATCAAAGGTGAAGATATTGTGAAATTTATTAAGTCCCGACGTCTGGATTGGCTTGGTCATGTAGAGAGGATGAATGAAGAAAGAACACCAAGGAAGATATTACATGGAACTATGGAAGGGAACAGAAGACGTGGACGACCGCGCAAAAGATGGCTACAAGACTTAGGAGAAGACCTGAGAACTATGAGGGTTGGAAGATGGTGGGAGAAAACTCATAGAAGGGACGAATGGCGAGGAATCGTGAGAGAGGCCAAAGCCTATCCCAGGCTGTAGCGTCGAGGAAGTAAGTAAGTAAGTAAGTAAGTCAAGCTTTTTCTGTGTGATACTAATATCTGCACGATAATTCCTCAAAAATGTAATTTGTCATGAACGACAACAAACATATTAATATGTTTCGTAGCTATTATATGGCTCCCATGCAAAATATTATCCACCCACCAACGGTGGCTATCATGGTGATCCCTCGATATCACATCGTCTTCCTCGATCAGTGTTTACTCCATCACTCCTGCTGTAGGAAACCCCATCATGGAGTCTAGCACTCCATACTGTTAGTGCTGCTGATGATAGTGACTCATATTTTCTCATTCATCATGACCCACGAACGATTGATCAACATCTGATAAAGCGTGTATCAGTTCCGTGTTCTACTTGCCTTGCTTTTGTGGCCTAATGTCACTGTCATTAATATTGGGCTTCTTCCTCCGCCATTATGCCCCATGCAGCTATAATCTTATCATAGCTACCTGGAGCTGAAACAACAATCCATGGAAAAACGTTCTTAAAACAGATGCCATAAGATTCAAGCTCACAGCTTCTTAGATGTCCTCTCAACAATTTGTACAGGAATTTTAGAGTCTGAAATAAGAATAATAATATATAAATAAAAAAATGAATTATTTATATAGTAATCCGGGCCGTGAAAGCCTTAATATACATATAAGAATAATAATGTAAAGCTATTTTTTTGCACAGAGGTCCAACTTAATGTGTTAAACAACATATTAAAATTACCCAAATTTCATATGCCGGCTTCTTTGAATTTCAGGCCATGGAACTCCTCGAGGCCTGGAAAGGTACGTATTCTCACTGGAATTGGTTTTTAATTTGATTCAACATCAACATCGACACTAGATATCCCAAGTTAAATAAGAAAGATAGGGCTGTGATATCTCTCATATTAAACCACCCATGACAACGCAAGCACAAATATAAAGACGGAGTTGCAAACTTTTTGATGAGGAACGTCTTTCCACTCGGTATCTGGATATTTTTGTGGCACTCGGTAGCTGGACATTTTTGTGGGAGTGATTTTGGAACAGAGACGGAAGTGGATGGGACGGAAGTGGATGGGACGGAAGTGCATGCGACGGAAACAATGAGCGCGCGCGGTGGCGGAGATTGGTACAACGACGTACTGTAAGCCATGTGACTATGTGGAATGTAAATCGCATACGGCTTACCTCAAGGTTTGGAGGCCCCATTAAAGAAATTCCTGCAATAAATCATTTTCAAGTTGTCGTTCCTTGGTGTGAAAATATTCATTTGCTGAAAACAATTAGGATTTATTAAATCTTCATACTTTTGCTGTATTCTTATTTAATATAAACACTCGATACCTCGAGTGCTATATCGCATCAACCAACACTCCAAACAACGTAGGAATTCAGTATAACAACACCGACTACTAACAATAATATTGAAACTTCGTTGGTATGAACGTATCACTGGGAGAAACGCATTTAATATATCTACTGCACACCTAATTTTTAATCGCGCCTATACTTGGCAGTGCGCTATATCGGCAATAAGAGGCCATTTTCAATAACACCGCTGGCATGGGTTCACTAACTGGCCGGTATAAAGCGCAGCTCGCATCGAGTAGGCAGTGGATTGCACCCGCATACAGTGGTAGGTATATGTCACTACTGCTGATGCATTGGAGAATAATTTCATGTTTGTTGGCACAAGGTAGCACTATGAGTTCATTCTTTAAAAATGCGAGTAAGTAATATGGAATTATTCGAATAACATGTCAGATGTTACACATCATAAGCGACTATGGCTCGTTTCTTTTTATTTTATTTATTTCCCGCCGTTTGGCACTGGGTATAAAAAGATATCTATTTCAACTACGTCAAAATGTGGATCTATCCTCCTTCTTTAGTTTGGGAAATGTTTGGTTGATTTTGGTACAACCAGTCGCGTTAAAAGCCAATTCCACTGAGGAGTTTCAGGACCTGGAATTCAATGAAGCCAGCATAGGAAAGTTGGGGACTTTTAATATGTTGTTAAGTACATCAAGTATGACCACTCTGCAAACAATTAGCTTTAAATTAATTATTCCCACCTTTAGCCGATATTGACCTCAAATGCTTGGGCTAAATGTCTGAACCCTCTGCATCTCTCAGGCTCCTATAACTGGGAGTCGAACAAGGAACCTTTTGTGAATGGAATCTCATTCAGAACCTCCGACGTGCAGTTTTATTACACTGTTTAATGTTATATACAATGAAAATAAAAAGGATATGCTTTGTGATTGCAAAGGATAGATTGCTCTATCTAATAAAATATTTGATAGGAGAATCGAAATAATAAAACAACATCCTAAAAACAGGAGTAACAGTTTCCAACTTCTACATAGGTCAGAATGATTTACGACTGCAATTTTTATCGTTCATAACATTTGGCTTGGGAATGTGTGACACCTGCCTGGAGTTCTCTACAGTGCAAACAATAGAATCGATATTATGCGAGACGCTCACATTCACAAGTCTCGTAACGTCGTCCTGAGAAATAAACCATTATACCCGTACCCCTACAAACTCCGTGATGCTACAGCCCATGAAGGGCCTAGGGCTATCAAGCGACCACTGCCCAGCCAGTTGGCCAGCAGATTATGGAGTGATGAAGGGTCAGCGGTAAAATTAAACTCAACTCAAGAACATTCAATTCAACACAAACTATGTAGCCATGCCTCCACCAGATGCCACCACGTAATGTTAGCGCTTCAGCACAATCTTAACAGGCGACTGAGGAACGGACAGAACGAGTAATTTCAACGTTGCTGGAATATATGCGGACGAACACAGAGCCCCGACTTCGTAAGTAAAAAGTAAAAAGGAAGACGTGAATTGCACTAGATTAAAGTACGGTGTTGATTTTTGTGAAACTTAAGACGAGTGTGAAATAAAGATACTGGGGTATTGGTAATTATGGGTCTTTGCAGGTAAACCAAACGTGCTTCGCGTTTTGTGAAAAACGGCAATGCATAACTCGTGAAAGTAGCAAACAACAACAACTAATATTTTCTGTCTGGAAGTGTTTCAAAATTTGCATTACCTGACTTAAGATTGTCTTCTGTATTTCTACCAGCATCAATTTACTACGTGCTTGCCACGGTGGGTGAGTGGTTATCGTGTCGGACTACCAACCCCAAGCTTGTAGGTTCGGTCTTGGCCATTTTTGAAAGGCGAGAAAAATCACGACACGCATGTCATACGTTTTTGGCATGTTAATGAACCCATTTGAATTCAGTTCATAATGGCAAAATGAATCTTGGGATTTTCCGCCAACACAAAAGTTCCTCTTTTCTCTACCAGAAAGCGCTATAGTGTCAAGGAGCTTAGATATCTAACCTCCCCGACTTTCATCGCGCTCCAAGGAACAAGAACATTCGACATGCAAGCTGCCTTCTGGGCGCCAAATAACAACGCTTGCACACGGCACCAGTGGCCATACGGTATTATTATTGTCATTATTATTATTATCCTTATTATTATTATTATTATTAGTTCACTACGTGTAGATAATCATTATTATTTTAGTGCAAAACACTAACCCAGGGTAATAATTGAGTTTGGTTACATGTTACTCATAACGAAATTGATATTTTCGAATTCCAATATCGAATGATGCTGCCGAGCATCAGCATTAGTTTAACCTCTTATGTACTGAGTTTTTCCTTCAAAGTGGAAACCGTAACTTTCAACTTATCAATGAAGTAATAAGCTTAAAATGTCTAGTGTATATGTTTTGGGACCCTCTTAACCGAAATGCAAAATGAAAATCCTACGTTTATTTTTATTTTCAGACAAATCAAAATTAAATTTTTGTGCCCACGCTTGCATTATCTTCATACCAGGTGAAGGACAGAAAAGAATATTATTTCCTAAAAGCAGTAGTTAAACAATATTTGTTGCTCCTTACTAGGACAACAATTTATATTCTTGGATCCGAAATCACAACGCAACCAGAAGAATTTGGTTATTGTTCCGCCATGCTTGTTCACATCACAGATGAATTCCATTTGTTATCCACTTCTGGAAGAAAAGAAATCCAAACTCAAGTAGTACAAATAATGCCCAACAGATGGCAGAATATGCGAGAGATTGACTCGGCAGTTGAGAGCGAACGGGGAATATGAAAAAATGGAAGTTCTTGTGCACCGTCTATATGTGGGCGTAGCAATCAAAGGGTTAAAAGATAACACCTGGGATAATTAAAGATCTGATGAATGTCCATGTTTCGGGAGCCTTTTACAGCCAGATGCCCTTCCTAACACCAACCTCATGAGAGGGGTTAATAAGAGATGAGATTAATGAAGATGAATGTAACTGTGCAAGGATGTGGAAAGAAGCAGCCGTGGTCTGTCAGAAGGTACCATCCCAGCATTTGTCTGGAGTTGAAAATGGGAAACCACGGAAAACCATTTAAAGAATGGCCGACGGTGGGACTCGAACCCACGTCTACCGAGTTTGCAGAGAGCTTGTCTCCATGGCCTAGGGCTGCGCGTTAGCGAGTGCAGTTAGCGCTGTCGGTCTCTAAAAACAATTTATGTAATTAAACCATGTACATTAATTTCTTTAAATTTTGAAATAATATCAGAAAGTAATATCTAAAACCTTTTAATAATTAAAGCAAAGCACTACATGATTCTGAATCAAAATAAGAAGTTACTCAAAAGAAATCCCTGGTGATAAAGCGAACATGAGAACCCCATGATGCCTGCGAGTTTGCGCCGTGTTAAGGCCACCCGTTGAACGGATAGGGTAGTATAGGTTGCCTATTTCGCATGGAGAAGCTTAATCCTCTTCATGTCGAGAGCAGATTTGACGTAAATACTGCATTTTGTATGAGCCCTAATCTCATAAAAGTAAATGATGGAATCATGTATTCCATTCTCTAAATAAACGGATGATGAACGAGATACGAATGTCCACGTTTCTCATATTTGTGGAGAGCGTTACATGCAACATCACGTTTGCATTAACTAGTAGTGCTTTTGATTCAAATTAAAAAAGTTATTGCGATGGACACATTTCCATGGGGTTATTCTGTGTTATTGTAATCGTCCAGTGATTGATGTGAACTGAGTGTGAGCTAAATTCTATGGTGGCAACCGATACGTTATATGGAACGTATCAGTAATTCATTTCATCACGAATGTTAACAAAACTGCCACTCTCAATATCGAAATCAATATTTCATTAAAATACCATATTAGAGGCGCAGGTAGACAATACATTGACAACTATGCTTTGTTTGTCACTCCAAGCTATTTGAGCTATTTTAGCTATTCATGTTCACAAATGAGTATTGCACAATGACATTTTATTTTCCTAATTTCACTCAAATATGCAGCATATGTTTATAACTTATCTTCTTTTGTACATTGATTACAATTAAGGGTCCATTGTATTTGCAATAAATATGTTTCATATACAGCGTTAAATTTTTATTATTATTAATAATAATTACAACCCCTGGCTTTACAGCCCATGAAGGGTCTAGACCTACCAAGCGACCCCTGGCCAGCCATTCGGCCTGCATATATTGGAGTGATACGTGGTCAGCGCATCAGGTCCCCTCGGCCGTTAATCTTGGTTTTCGTGTCAGGGGCGCTGCCTCACTGTCAGACAGCTACTCAGTTGTCCTCACGAGTCTGAGTTCGTCCCGTTCCAGCCCTCACGTCAGTTTCTGAAATTCCTGACGGTGCCGGGAATCGAACCCGGGGCCTCCGGATGAGAGGCAGGCGCGCTACCCCAACACCAGTTAAATTTCGATTCCCTTCAGATATTTTGTCTGTGAGGAGGGGCGTATTGGTGCAGCGGTGAAGCTCTTTGTCTCTCACCAAGGTGGACCGGGTTCGATTCCCGGTAAATGCATGTGAGATATTCGAAGTGAAATGCCATGTCCTGTGGTTCGGATTCCACGTAAAATGAAGGTCGCATGGCTCATGATCGCGATATTAACGGTCACGGAAAACTCCAATCGTCTTTTTCCTTTCTGCTATTGTTGTTGCTTATTTTAGGGACTGCGACATCGTGGTCATACAGCCCCGTGTATTTGTGTGCAGTCCGCCTCGTTGCGTAGTGGCTATCATCCTTGGCTATCAGCACGGAGGCCCTGGTTCAATTCCCGGCTCTGCCGAGAAATGTATTTGTCGTCTAAGAGCTGGAACGTGGTACACTGGGCCTCGTGAGACAAATCTGAGAATAGGCGGGTTCGATTCCTACCTTAGCCATCCTCGAAGTGGTTTTCCGTGGTTTCCCATTTTTAATCCAGGAGAATGCCAGTACCCTACTTAAGACTACGGCCGCGTCCTATTCAAACCCAACCTCTATTACAAGTACACACCCTGGTACAGACATGACAGTTATGAATGGTTGGTTGATTCCTCAGTTTAGGGGCTGCGATAACGTGGCCATGTAGCCCCGTGTACTTTGGGTGTGTGTAGAATCTGTCTGATAACCGGTGTAATTTGCGATGGCAGTATTAGTGTGTGTTATCCTTAATTTAGGTGAGGACAGCAGACGATCAATTTCAAGTAGTTGCTACTTTTGCTACCAAATTCTACCGTCAACGACACCTAGCTGTGAACATGGCTATTATATACCACCACAACTGGCACCTGGTGGCGAACGTTGGAATTAACAGAGCGTTAGTCAAATCTAACCTACACATTTAGCTTCACACAACTGTAGTTATTGGAAGGATCTTTTACATGCCAAAAATCTATGACATGGTCCCGCCGGCTTTACTTCCCGTCCGAAGGAAGGCATACTCAGGGATGTTTAGACAAGATGAACGGAGCTTCTTTGGAACACGTATTGAGAGTAGAATAAGGTTGCAATCATTGATTTTCATTCAACTGGATATTATTTCTGCCTTCATGTACGTTCAATGTACTTAAGACAGCCTTCTTGAGTTTTGGTGAAAGGGACAGAAATAATGTGTGCGTAGGCTACAAGTGGTGTGCTTACATTTCCCTCAGAGCTGAAAGCTGTGCCTGGCATAGCTTATGTCTCCTGGGGCAGTCAAATTACCGGCACTTCACTGCTCATGGAGCTACTCAGACATATATGTGAGAACATTTCTGCTCCTTTTGTACTGCCGAGAGCACATCTGCCACGTTAGATCACAAGCATAATTCACTACTAGATATATTTAAGTTACATGAAATCAAACAACAGTCTGGTTATTTTAACAACATATTGTAAATGTATGAGACAGCGAAAATATTCCTTCAGTTAATAGAATTTTTTAAATTTTACTATCGAATTGGCCAACTATGGACCGCAAGGAACTCAAGACTTATTGGCTTTCTTTCCCTTCTCTTCCCAGAACTTCTTCATCCTGTCACTTCTTTGTTTTCTCTCCTCCTCGGAAACGATCCGTTTGGACCTCCTGCTTGGTGGTTTCTCCTGAAATGATTTTACTCCGTCAACTCGACTGCGGAACTCTCTTCTATCGTGGGCCATCGGTGGAGGAATTCTAACTTTCGCTGCTTCCATCTTCACCTCATTTAGATGTGACCTTTAACCCCATGATGTAGCTGAAGATCCTTTTGGTCAGTCTGCCATCATCCATTCGTAGTAAATGTCCGTAGAACTTTTGCCTCCGCTTCTTCATTACATCTGTGATCTTTTCAGTACACTTGCAAAGTTCTTCATTTTTCCTCTTCTTCCATGTCCCATCAATAGTCTTCTGTGGTCCAAGTATTTTTCTCAGAATCTTCCTTTCTCTCTTTTCTAGTACTTGACGTTCTGCCCTTTTACTTAAAATAAGACACTCTGAAGCGTACAATCCATCAGGTTGTAGTACCGATGTGTAGTGTCTGATTTTGGCCGTGTATGATAAAGCTCGTTTGTTGTATTTATTCTGTGTTAGTTTGTAGGCCAGGTCCAGTTTTATGGTTCTTCCCTTGATTGCTTCCTTATCCAGTCCGTTGGGTTGGATCCATTCCCCCAGGTATTTAAACTTCTCTGTCCTCTTAATCTTCCCATGATTTACTTCCATATATTTCTCATTTTGGTGTCTGCACTCCATATATTCCGTATTTTCATAGAAGATTTGAAGACTTTCTTCTTCCAGGTATTTCATGAAGACTCTCAAGCATCTTTCGAGCATCTTCTCGTTTGTTGGCTGACAGAGCAAGGTCATCAGCAAAAGCTAAACAATTGACTTCAAGATTCTGTTTTCCCCTCCCCAAGTGTATTCTTTCAATTTATCTCATATTCAAATCCTCATCCCAAGTTTTCATTATTTTTTCCAAGACGATGTTGAAGAGAATTGGAGATAATCCATCAACCTGTCTGACCCAGTTAATAGATTTATTATTAATGTTTTCTAATGAACCTATATCGGTCACATTTTGACCTTCATCGGCAATGATAAGGCATATTTATGTTCGCCGCTGTCGATATTTAAATATTATATGCTAGAAAACTGTATCATAATGGGGGTCATCAAAGTAGGCCTACTTCTTTTCATTATAACACAGTTTTTCCACCCAATCATAGCTCAATATTTTCAATCATTGACGAATTAGATAAGGATAGCTTCTCACAAGCATTCAAAATCCAACATGTTGGACATGAATTAGACCAACATGATTTGAAAGTTGACAATGTAGCCTATCTTGGATCAACCATTGTAGTTACAATGCATAAACAAACTGGGCAATATTGCAAAAGAAATAGCACTGTACCTTAATATCCGCAACTCCAATTCAACAAATTCGTAAGATTTCGCTGACAATTTTAGTGAATGCTATTGTTGACATAAACAATATGCACTATTATGTTAGAACATATAATAAAGTTATCGTCGAACATAAAGAGTCGTATGCAACTCGCCTATAATGGCAATAATGAAGACACGAGTAGGTTTATAAAACTTGCGAAGCGAATTTTATAATTTCCATTTGCATAATGTACTATTATTATTATTATTATTTTTTTTATTTTTATTTTTTTTTTTTTATTTTTTTAATCGTTTCGGTCGTCTATGGACCACGTTATTTCAACTGCCTTTTCCCTCGTTCTTTCACATTGGCCCAGTATTCGCGCATTCTTCTTCGGTGAGCTTCCCTTCGTTCTTCGGTCCACTTCTTGCCAGTTTTCAATATAGGTTTTGGCTGAAAACTCCGTATCTCCCCAAGTCTCTTCTTCAAAGAGTCACGTTCCAAAATGTCCTCATGTGATATCCCCAGTTCTTGTAGGTCTTTTTCCACCTCTGTAAACCAGATCCCTTTGGTTTTCTTTCCCACAAAGTAGGCACAGATTCGATTGGACAATCTTCCGGAGTTCATTCGTGTTAAATGGCCATAAAAGGAGAGTCTTCTTTTGCGAATGGTGTCCATTATTTTCTCCACATGTAGATAGAGTTCATCGTTGTGTCGTATTCTATACTCTCCTCGTTCCTTGACCGGGCCCAAGATCTTTCTCAGAATCTTCCTCTCTTTGGCTTCGAGTTGTTCTGCCAGGCCTTTCTTATTCATCGCCAGGCATTCTGATGCATATAACGCCTCCGGGCGAATAACGGTAACGAAGTGCCTCAGTTTGGCCTTGAAGGACATTGATCGTGATTTGTAAATGTCTTTGGTTAAATGGTAAGCCATTTCCATTTTGTTAATCCGTGCCACGAAGGATTCCTTTTCACGAATGTTGGGCTCAATCCATTCACCCAGGTATTTGAATTTCTCTACCTGTTTTATTTGTCCTCCATTATTATTATTATTATTATTAATCTTGATTGGTCACATTGGAGCACTTAAGTCGTTCCACAATCACTTCTTCTTTGAAGGTAGTACTGCTTGGTTCTTGCGCTCTTTCCAGTACATTTTCATTCATTGAGATCGGGATTTTCTGAACTCATCTGAAATCTCCATAGGCTTTCTGTGTGTCATTTCTGCAGAAAATTTGTGAGTTTTAAGAATGGTGTTAATTTTATTTTTCTCCTCGGCATCTGTTATCTTGAGTCCAACTGCTTTGAGATCTTGTTGGATTTCTTGGATCCATTTTCCTCCAGTTTTCTTTCCGAGATTTCTCATCACCAGTTGGCGTACAATTCTGTTTTCTGGAAGCCGTTAAGATGTGTACTATAATGAATAGAAACGAGTATGAAGTTGCAAGTTCATGAAATAATACGATAGAGGTAAAACAACAATTTTCTAAGTATTGTCGAGAGAAACAGTCCAAGAAGTAAAACTAAATTTGCGAGATTCAATAATATTTCTAAATTGCTTTTGTCTAAATTATTTAAAAATAATAAAATCACTTGTGTTTCAAATTTTGATTAATATGAAAAATATTTCTCTAAAAGCAGCTCGATGGCATTCCTACATGTTTTACCTCACTTTTCCAGGAGTTAAGTTATTAAAGAGTATCATGGTGGGTGAGTGGATAGCGTGTCGGTCTACTAACCCCAAGATAGCAGGTTCGCTTCTGGCCGTGGTAAGTGATTTTTGAAAGGCGGCAAAAATACGACACGCATGTCATACGATGTTGACATGTCAAACAACCCATTTGAATTCAGTAGGCCGTGTTCATAATGGCAAAATTAATCTCGGGAGGTTCCACCAACACAAAGTTCCTCATTTCTCTGCTAGAAAGCGCTAGTGTTCAAGGAGTTTAGATATCTAACCTCCTTGACTTTCATAGTGATTCAAGGAACAACGAAATTCGACATGCAAGCTACCCTCTGGGTGTCAAATTACAAAGCTTGCACCCGGCATCCGAGGCCATACGATATTATTATTACTATACAATGAAAAATCGTGACGTTCCAATTCATGCTGACGTACCTGCTTCTTGCCGTACAAAATTTCGCTAGGGCACTCTCCTTTGAAGACAGCTGTGCCACTATGAAAACTTTCTAGTTCAACAAAGAACACATGATGGATAGCTTTTGTCCTACCAGAGTTTCAAGTCTTGCCAACATTCTCATTAGAAGTTTCTGGATTTGATTTTCCTCGTAAGACATGATCAAAGTTAAACCGTTTCAAGACCAAATCTGGAGTCTGTGCAGGCTCTCTGCTCAAATCAAAAATTTTTCATCTCCAATGTGTGATTGCGTTTCTGTCAGACAAACACTGATGAACATTGTCAAATTGGAGCCTAAGAGGAGACGTGTTGGACTTCACCTTCGTGACTCTTTATCTGGAGCGTGGCGCTCTATGGAAGTGAAACTTGGACTATTGGAGCAGCTGAAAAGAAGAGAATTGATCGATTTGAAATGTGGTGTTACAGGAGAATGATGAAGATCAGATGGGTAGATAGGGTTACAAACGAAGAGGTATTAAGACGAGTGGGAGAGGAGAGATGTTTCTGGCGACTGCTAATGAAGAGAAGAGAGAGGTTAGTAGGACACATACTAAGACACCCAGGAATAGCAAGCTTAGTTATGGAAGGAAGGGTTGAGGACAAGAACTGTAGGGGTAGACCAAGGTTAGAATATGTTAAACAGATTGCCTCGGATGTAGGGTGTGGTAGCTGTGTAGAGATGAAACGATTAGCTCAGGACAGGGAGGCATGGAGAGCTGCATCAAACCAGTCAAAAGACTGAAGACTCAAACAACAACACCTCTTGAATCAGTTCTTCCTAGGTACATTTCAACACTGGACTTAGGATTGTAAATATTTGTGTTTTATCTTGTTACGTATGTAGCCTACCACACGATTAAAAATTATGACCTCCTAGTATGCTTCGTGTATTAACTAGCATTGTTGTCTAGCACCCTGAAGGTACGGGTTCGATTCTTGGCTCTTCCATAAAAAAAAAGTTTTAAAGTATTGGTGGACTCGCGTGGTATCAAATTCCGAAGCTTCGTTTCAAGACTTCTTTAGTTGGGCACCATAATTTATCGAAACTACACTGCATGACAATGACAGGAGATATAACAACCAGACCATTCAGGATAAAGTAAGCTGTAAGTTGTTTATCGAACATTTTGTATTTAATTAATTTATCAACAGCAACAGTATCGACTTATAAGAACTCTACTTTGGTATCAAACTCAATATTTCTATCAGCAAATTTCTTGAGGCATTGAGGACCCATAATGTTTGAGCACACATAAAATACCTCTCTGGATGTAGAACAAACAATTACTTAACGGATAACATAGTCTCTTTTATGTTCGACGATGTCGAAATGTAAACATTATGTGTCAGAAAACTGTATCATAATGAGGCTCATTATAACACCTTTTTCTTTACGATACAGTTTCTCCATCCAATCAGAGCTCATTCGTTGACCAATTAGGTAAGGATACCTTCGCGCATGCGCTCAAAATCCAACATGTCGGACATAAACACAACATCTTTTTATATAAATTACCGACATGGAATAAGCACCGTCCATATGTTCGCGTAAATAAACTGGTGAATATGAGACAAGAAATAGCACTGTCCTTTAATAACACAAACTCCAATTTCTACACAGCGAATTGCTTTCAAACGACTTCGGTGAAAATATTAGTGAATGCTAAAGAGCTGTAAACACATGGCCTGCATATGGCATTGCAAGCACACAGAGCACATGCGTCGGTCGGTCAGAGAGCTTGAAAGACTGAGATATGATACCCAGCGCAAATAATTCATGTGGTTGACTCTCAACAGATATTTATGTTAAAACATATAATAAAGTTATAATTATCGTCGAACATAAACAGTCCTATGCAACTCGCCTGTAATGGTAATTAAGACACTCGTATGGAAATTATAAAACTCGCATACGTTCGTTTTATAAACATACTCGTGTCTTAATTATTGTCATTATAAGCTCGTTGCATAATGTACTATTATGAATTGATATTATTTTATCCCGATTTTGAACAATATCAGCAGTGGCGTTGTTCATTACTGTGAAGGAAAGCACCATGTTTACGGACTATATGACGGTTTGAACACAATGTTAATTAACTACGTATAAGTTTATAATAACTGCTGTAACTAAATAAATGTATATTATAAGGACCATCAACCCTATACTTGTAGACATATATTTAGCCGCCTATGTGTAAAGGATCTGATGATAATTGTTGGATGATCGAAACTGGTATCCAAGTGAATTTATTAAACTCTTGTATTGTTTTTCAGGTCTAGGGAAATCCCATTACAATTGGGTAAAATCATGTTGATCGACTAAAGAGCATTAATTTCAATTAGCTACAAGATTATATGTGTTGCTATTGAAGTAATTGAAGTCCGCGTCGTTGAGTTGTGGCTAGCATTCTTCCCTGTTACTTCGGTGGGCCGAGTTCGATTCCCGACTCTGCGAAGAAATTTAATTCTGGTTTGAAAGCTGGAGCGGGGTGAACTTAACCTCATTAGGCAAAACTAAGAAGAACAGCGATTAATTCATACCTCAGCCATCCTGGAAGTGGTTTTCCGTGGTTTCCCACTTCTGTACCAGGCGAATGTCGGGAAGATACCTATCTTACGGCCACGACCGCTTCATACCCAAAATACTACCTGCATTACAAATACACACTCTTTAACCGACATCACAGTGACATGGGTTATCAGACTAATTCTAAAGACACCCAAGTACACGGAGCTACACGACTACGATGTCAAAAAGCTCTTAATGAATAACAACAACAACAACAACAACGAAGTAATAGAAGCCATTTTTCATTATCCCTAGGCAATGTATCAACAGAATTGCTTTTCGGGTGGACAATGCGTTAGGAATAGGCCTACCAATACAATTGGATACCCTAAAACTGCCATGACCGAACAAAACCGATTGTTGATCAAGAGAAGTTAACAAGAAATATAAATTCGAGGAGCGCGATACAACCAAACAGAAGCGAAACCAGACTCAGTTTTGGTCCCGTGCTCACTAACCCACGCTCTGCTACCAGCAAGATAGAGATTCTAAAATTTACTTAAACTACGCTTAAATACTCTTGCCAAGTCTCACATTATATTCACTTTGCTATACGTACTCCCTAAAATGTTGGCAGCATTAATTAAATTCCAACAGTTGGTACTCTTAAAGAAGGACTATAAAGGAAGAGGAGAGCCCATCTAAAATAATCTTCCTCTCTGAGTTGGTTATAAATGGGCCCTTGTCATGTTAATTCATATAAAAAGTTAAGAATACTTCAAACTGCAAATTACTGCCCTCTTCCCTACCTTAAAATAGAATATCCCCTCCTTCATGTCTACCAACATGCAGTGCGTGGAATATTAACAAAGCTTTCATCACACGCAACGTCCAGTTCCATAAGGGCACTTGGCGAACGTGAACCTTTTGATGGGCTATTACTGGAACATCAGGATGAGATCACAATAAATAATAATAATAATAATAATAATAATAATAATACAATCCAAAAATATAACAATTCAAAGGAGAAGGAGCTTTTGAAGAAATAGGTACCTACCGGTCCTTTCTTTTTTAAGTTTCTTTATAACTCAGTCTACCCTGGAAATGAAAGTACCCACGTTGGATACTGATTGAGCTTGATGTTTCCGGGAATTGTTTTACGAACCTATTAACATCACTCTCATTTACAGCTATAAAATGATGTCCGAAAAAGCGGGATAACTCAGACTTATAAAAATTGAGGATAGTTTAGTTTTGTGAATGAGGCTAGCTGAACAAAAGACATTATCTCTATTTGTTTTAACATAAGGCACAAACAGAGAGTATAAATGTACGTATATTATTATAGTTTTTTTTAGAGTACAGTACCAAACAATACAATATCAATAATAAAAGAAAGACATTTTCACCAAAATTCTTCGATCCTTCACCAAGCTATCACCAATATTAAAAATAATATTTGTATTATATGGCGGCTTCGGTGGCGTAGTTGGTAGCATGCTGAGCTTCTATGCCCAAGGTCGCGGGTTCAAGCCCTGCCGAAGTCGTTGGAGTTTTTAAGAGCGTTAAAAATCCCTCAATATGCCTTCCTTTGGAGGGGAAGCAAAGCCGGTGGTCATAGATGTCTTAGATTTATAGCGTGACCTTCCACTAATTAAACCTGTGTGAAGCTAAATTATTGGTTATCTTTGACTAACGCTCTTGGGTTCCAACGTTCTTGGCCTGGAGCTGACTGCCGTGGAATCTAGTAACACAGTTCAGAACTAGTTGGTCGTTGACGGTGGCGTTTGGTAGCAAAAGTTGGAACTACCTGAAAATCGAATGTAGCCAGGCCTTACATGAATTAAAACCAGATAATACACACTAATACAGCCATCACAATTAACACCGGTTATCAGACAGATTCTTCACACACCCAAAGTACACGGGGATATATGACCGCGTTGTTGCAGCCCCTAATCTGAGGAACCAACCAACCAACCTAACATTTGTATTCACTACAAACGCTACATAGTAATTTCATAATTTGTTTTTATGTCGTGTGTTTTAGTGTTCCACCACCGTTGTTGTTGTTTATGGTCTCAGTATCAAATGCCAACATAAGCACTGCTCAAGCCCTAAAATATTGATGTGGTTAAATACTTACCTTGATTCATAAAATTAATAGATTATATGCGAATTATCCGTGTAAACATTATGTTGTGTAAAACAAATGTCACCGGCCTCGGTGACCGAGGGCATTAACGCGCCACGTATGCCTCTGTGGCATTGGGAGAGTGTCGGTTCGACTTCCACCTTGGCGGTTCTGAAAATAGTTTTTGTTGTTTCCTACTTTCACCACCTGGTAAATACCAGGACTGTTTCTTTCAACAGGTCCAGGGCCGACTTCATTCCCAAATCGTTTCCCTGTCCTTTCCTTAATTAGACCCAAGTTAGCGGTCGCTTGAGCAATCGACCAGTCACCATTCGCGGTTGTTCAGGTTCTCGTCCGCATTGTTTCGTACCACCCCGTAGAATACACATATTCAGGTACACAAGAACGTTTGCCTTTTGTAATTAACCTTATGTGATGGGTGAAGGATAGCCCATCATCACGATAGGTGCACCTAGCGTCCCACAAAACATTTAGCACTAAACTCAAATACTTATTTCTTAGGGTTAATCTGTTTTTTCTGGGCATGTATTCAATTTAATTAAATGTTGAATAATAAAGCGTCTGGCGGTAAATTTAAACCCGTAAGGCAAACTTTTGTTATGCGCAGACGAGTGTTCTACCGTCGACCTTAAATATCGAGATACTCACATGACGTTACTCTATTTAATGTGCTTGGGCAGGTATTGAGGCTGGAGTTAGTCTCATGTTCATTATGAATAAAGCTACATCAAAGCAAAAACTAATAGCATACCTGAGAGTACAGAAATGTATCATGAAATTGAGGCTCTTTCATCACAGGTGACGAAGAGTAATAAACGAAATGATAACCCAAGGGCATTGTAACACTGTGGTATTAATGAAGTCTAGATTCACAGGTACTCTATGGATAAAACTCTCGCTGAAGGGAAGCAGAAATTCTCACTTGCAATCTGTACTGTATGTAATTTAACTACATTTCCGTCGTGTTGAATAGAACTAAATAAGTTCTGAATAATAACGAATTCTTAGGTATTGTCACGACAGATTCTCAGATAGCCGATAAAACCCGATAATTAAAGGCCCAGAAAATTAATCTGAGGAAGCTCAAACACTCGCAAGGTTTGGTATTTATGATTTATTTTACTGTAATCGCCACCAAAGGTGACCATTCAGGTCCAGGATTATAAAACAAGAATATAAATTTTAGCGAAACATAACATAGATATTAACCACAGGTGAGAAAAAAATCTGCATTGTTGTATTGGTGGTCATTCAAAATATTAATAAAATCCTTTTTAAGTCCCCATAGCATCTCCGTGTACTGCTGGGCACACAAACCAAGTGGTCGTCGATGCATCTTTGTATACACCCTCTGTCTGAAAAGTTAGGTGAATGGGCTATATTACGAACGGATTGTTGGCTTACCTGAAACAGCCGTTACTATCCTTCGAAGTAATCCCCGTGGATGGCTATGCACTTCTGAGAACGACTGAACAAGTCCTGGAAACTCCTGGCATAGTCTTCTTTACGAATAGCCTTCAGTTTGGATTGTCAAAGCTCCAAATTGAAAGCACGAGAGAAGCGTGAATTTATGCAACCTGCCTTGCACACCTGATAGACGGGCGGCAGTGAGAATGGTGAATTTATGCAACCTAACGTCCACACCTGTTCGACGGATTTCAGTATGATGTGTGAATGTTCCGAGGAAAGGAATGGTCCTGAAAACCATCGTTACAGGTGACGAGAGCTGGTGCCTGAGGTACGACCTCGAAGGCAAGCGTCTAAGTATGGAATATCAGGGTCCAGGGACACCGAAAAGCCTTGAAGGGCCAGAGGTTTTTGGACATTTCGGACATCCAACGTAAATTGACGACCCAACTGCAGACTATCCCTCAGGAAGTCTATGCCAGGTACAGCCTTTATAAGAAGTGCATAACCATCAACGGGGATTCTACTTCGAACGATAGTAACGGCTGTTTCAAGTGAGCCAACAATCCGTTCGTAAAATAGACCCATTCACCGAATTTTTCAGACAGGGGATGTAAAAAGACGATGTTCCACGTGCACCGAAGAGGTAGCCTCTTACTTCCCATGTTTAATCAGCTGCATTATCACTACACTTACTCACTGAAGTGAGTAATACATGGGAGATAGATAGCCCTCTTCTCGTCATCAACTTCGTTAGCTTGCTCGACGTGCATGTGAAATCGAATTGTGGTGTCTAGACTAATTGCTTTCCCGAGAGGCCTATTAAGAGCTACAATATTCGCTCGTCTAGTGTCATGCTTCGTCAAACAATGAACTTCTTCAAAGACTTCCCACTTCGCCTTCTGTAGAGCTTCTGCGATTTGAGACCGAACCATCTGATGCCGAGTGTTCCTCATAAATTAGTAAATAAAACCTTGGTAAATAAAGTTCTAGGGAATCTGCTGTCTTTACCTTTAAAATGAAATCATCATATATATTATTTCAGTAGTATAGATCCCTCCTGCGGCGCGCACAAGCGACCGATCGTGACAAATGAGCATTCAAATTAAAGGGAATAGACTTTATCAGTGACGAATTACACTATAATTTCATAAATATCTATAATTTCTTCAAAAAATTACTTTAAAAAAATGTACGAAGTGTGCGATTTGCAGATACTGTTGCTGTAGCAATATACGCTCCATAATTGCTGTCCACTTCACATTTTGGCCGCTTTGACGCCTGTTTCATATCATTTTAACATTCTGAGATATTTCTTTTATAATTTTGCATGGATTTCAGAAGCAGAAAATCAAAGGACTGAGTACTCAAATCGTATAATTTCGTAAATATCGAATAACCGGTGGGTGTTACAACTAAGCTGTCAATCAATGGACTCAGCATACACATGACATTAGCAGTGATGAATTGCATTCTAATTTCATAAATATCGATTTTGATGCTCTAACATGCTGCAATTATGAGATGCCATCTAAAACTTTAAAACTAATAACTATTAAACGTTAATTATTTTACAGGTTTATCTTCTGCATTTTAATTTCATTAATATCGATTTTTGTAAGAAGTGTGCGATTTGCAAATACTGTTGCTATAACATGCTGCAACTATGAGTTGTCGTCTAAAACGTTAAAACTATCAACCTTTCTCCTTAAGTCTCTCATTATAAACCTATCGGGGAAAGTGTGGTGTATGAACATGCGAGATTTCTTGCACGGGTCCGCTAGTATATATTATTTCAGTAGTATTGATTCCTCCTGCGGCGCTCACAAGCGACCGATCGTGGCAAATGGGCATTCAAATGAAAGAGAATAGACATTAGCAGCAACGAACTGCACTCTAATTTCATAAATATCTATAATTTCTTTAAAAAATTACTTTTAAAAAGATGTACGAAGTGTGCGATTTGCAGATAATGCTGCAGTTGCTGTAGGCTCCATAATTGCTGTCCACTTCACATTATGGCCGCAGTGACGCCTGTTTCATATCATTTTAACATTCTGAGATACTTCTTTTATAATTTTGCATGGATTTCAGAAGCAGTAAATCAAAGGACTGAGTACTCAAATCGTATAATTTCATAAATATTGAATAACCGGTGAGTGTTATGATGATCCAATTTTCAGGGATTGCCTTCTTAAGTTCCGGAACGTAGAACTTGAAATTCTAACTGAAATGTAAATAGTGTTCTATAATCATTTGGTTGAAACCTTTCTCCTTAAGTCTCTGATTATAAACCTATTGGGGAAAGTGTGGTTTAGGAACATGCGAGATTTCTCGCACGGGTCTGCAAGTTCCTTTCATATTTATCCAATTCAGATCTCATCAAGACCATTTGTTGCTGGTTTCTAAACCTCGAGTGTGCCTGCTTGTCAGTTTGCCACTTTGCTTCCCATTGTGGAGAAGGGGTGAATAGATTTGAACTAAACCTCACAGTGGACTGTCACAAAAACCATGAACTGTGAAAACCAAATTTTATTGCCTAAGGAATAATTGCTCTAAATATGATGTATCGGCATTCGATTGAAACCTTAAAAATAGTATGGAAGTGTATATTTAAACAATCTTACACACACCCCTAACAAAAGTTAGAATAGCATAGATTTTACCATATTGACTTTTGGCATATCAACTAATTCATAAGCAAAAGATGCATCATGTGGTCGCTAAGATCCATTAATGGATAGGCATCTGAAGAAGAAGAAGAAGAAGAAGATATCAACTAAGTAATGTATGTTCTAGAAATGTAGCCTTAGTCCGGATTACAACCCGAATCTTCTGCAGCCTGGATAGCTATATTTAGCAACGTACACCAATAGGGCTACGCTTGGACCGCGGCTACTTTTCAAGTTGTTACGGCAGTGAGTTTGTTTCGTCGCCTCGCCGCGTGAGTCACAGCCGCCTCTGTGTGTTACCTGCGCCTAACGCAAGGGGCTGCGAGGACAAAAGGTATGGTCCAAAACATTCGTGACCCAGCCAGTGATGGAAATCTCGAGAAGCCGTGAATCCTGGACGGTTCTAGAAGCATTCATTGAGTCACCAGCCTGCTATATAAAGCGGTCTCACCAGCGAGGGAGGACTGTGTTTTTGAGCTAGTGCGTGTTTTTATCTGAGCGACAGTAGTGTGGCGACGTGACGTGCGAAGTTACGAAACCCAAGTGAGGCTGATTCACCAGACAGCGAGGCAGTGTGCATCATGCGGTGGGACTGAGTTTTGAGGAGTGTGTACTTACCCAGTGCGACAGAGATATTGTGGTGAATTGCGAAACGCATTGGGCTGTTCCCTAGCCAGCGGACAGCGAAGCAGTGTGTAGTGGTGAGTGACTGGCTATCGTAAATAACTGTAGTTTGTGTACAAGGCAGATTTGCAGGTATTAATAGCGAGGGCAGTAGTGTGAAAGTAGGAAGTGTGGAAGCTATAGTGACTAGTAGTGTCATATGAAGTGAGATTCAGTGCTTGTTTTGTGGTGTATTTTCCTGGCCTGCAATAAAGCTAATATTTCGTTAAAGGAACAATTGTGTTGTGCTTTCACCCACCGTAATCCAGTTAACGAAAATGCCACAAGGGGTGGCACGTTACAAAGTCTTAAATGGAGAGGCGCTGTTGCCTCACCTTCAGGAATAACTTGGATGTATCCTTGATCACCTGGCTGATACTCACTGAGACACCTGTATGTCAAAGACTGAACATGATATGGACTTATTAACACAGAGAACTTGTCAAAGGACTAGCTCGCCTTGTAGCGTATATGTTGCCCAATATGACATCAACATTCATTGTGTATTAATACCTCAAACAGAAATCTCCATCATATCTTTACTTCCGGTTTTGTCGGATGGAAAACGCTCACGGCCAAAGCAAAAGATTTACTGAGTTCCCAATGCAGATGTCTCGCTATCGTACTACTGAAACAAATCATGTATTTGCAGTCCATGGGGCATACTCTGATTGCGTATGAGAAATCGCATCGCTCAGTACTCAGGAGACACAACCAACGAATTACTGGAAGGTTAAAATATGCGGTAATTTAGATGGTTTCAGCCTCTTTGCAAGCACATCTTTGCATTTGAAACCTATTAATTTGTTTATTTATTTGGTTAGTTACTTACTTACTTACTTACTTACTTACTTATTTATTTATCGTCTTCTTCTTCTTCTTTCGAATAACCCCTTTGGAGGGTATGATGAATAAACTTTGGCTATTTTTCACTGTATTCAATTTGGTGGCTTCGGTGGCGTAGTTGGTAGCATGCTGAGCTTCTATGCCCAAGATCGCGGGTTCAAACCCGGCCGAAGTCGTCGGATTTTTTAAGAACGTTAAAAATCCCTCATTATGCCTTCTTCCGGAGGGGAAGGAAAGCCGGTGGTCCCACGTTATAGATTTATGGCATGTTAAAGAACCTTCCACTAATTACACCTATGTGGAGCTAAATTAATATAGGTTAAACATTTTACTAACGTTCTTAGGTTCCTTCGTTCGTCGTCAAGAGCCGACTGCGGTGGCATCTAGTAACTAATATCTGAACTAAATGGTCGTTGACGGTGGCGTTTGGCGGCAAAAGTAGGAACTACTTGAAAAAATTCATTGCCTGCAGTCCTTAATTGAATTAAAACAGATACACACACTAATACAGCCATCAAAATAATCACCGGTTATCAGACAGATTCTACACACACCCAAAGTACACGGGGCTACATGACCACGTTGTCGCAGCCCCTAAACTGAGGAACCAACAAACCAACCGTATTCAATATCCATTGCTTCCAAATTGACTTCTTCCTACGACCATCATTATTATCTATTTATTTATTAATTTTGTATTTATTAATTTATTTAATGTATTTAGGCCTTATTCATTTTATGTATTTATTTGTTTATTTATTATTTATTTTATTGTTGTAAAAAGTGGATTGCTGAAAATAATGTCTAATGTATCTAATCCTGAAAATAAACAAATCATCATCAATCTCTCTGGAGCTCGCTGGCTTTCTGCATGGGATCTATCAGTCCAGACAGTTCAGGGCTGCCATGATGTATCACTAGTGGCTGCCCACTTAGGATGATCTGTTCAATGACCCTGCTTGGAAAATATTGACAGCTCCAGTAGTAGTGGAATTACTTCACTCGTTAGGGACAAGTATTCCGGCAAATAATGCTGATGAGACCTACTTTAATGCGATAAGATATTCATATATTATGTTCTTCTTGAATGCCCTGATTTTTCTTTTGTTGCTGGTGTTGTTTTAATTCCTCCAACACTATGACAGACAAGCACAATGCAATAGAAAATAGTCTAATTACTTTTCAAGGAGAGTCGGAATGTCCTAGGCTGTCCATGTTAATTTTCAATTTTATATCTACCATTTTCTCAGTATCTATTAACAGGAACTAATTGCATTTCTTCATGGATGTTCCTCTTGCCTTACTTTAACACAGGCTTTTGAAAATAGGAAATATTTAACGTTAGGTTAATTTTTTTAAAATGGCGTTATTTTAACAGAATTTATATGAACATTTCCACCTGGCAAAATTAAACTAAAGTAAATTTTGATAAACGACTGTGTTAAAATAGACCACATATAAAGAGGAATTTATTCAAAACATTTCAGGTTTTAATGCTAAAAACTTTGCAGTAGAAAATAGTTTCTTTTATCAAGATATGTAATTTATCACGAAACTGGAATGGATGGTCAGATGGGTAGAAAAGGTTACAAATGAAGAGGTTTTAAGACGAGTGGGAGAGAAGAGATGTTCCTGGTGACTGCCAACGAAGAGAAGAGATGGGTTGGTAAGACACATACTCATCATCGGCTTTAACTCGAATCCGAGTATAAATCTTCTTCCTTCAGTCCAGTTTGTGGATGTGTTTACGGTGACTAAAGAGTCCAATCCTGGCATAGAAGTAGCGTCCACACAAGTCACATAGTATTGCTGGAGGAGGACTTGGTTGGGCTGCTCGAAGTTTCCTAGCTTGACGCTTGGCCTCTTCATGTGTGCCTTTCAAGCCTTTCAAAGGCTTTTACAGTATCCGAGATGGTACGGCGCCAAGTTGAGCGGTCTTCAGCCAGCATGTCCCAGGTTTGTGAATCAAGACCTGTCAATTTCAGGGTCTGCTTAAATTGGTCCTTGTAGCGCCTCTTAGGACCACCATGAGGTCTGGTGCCATAGCATAACTCACCATATAGCATTTGACGAGGTAATCTCACATCATCCATCCGATGGACATGACCAATCCATCTAAATTGGTGACCTATTATGGATGATTCTATGCTGTTGATTTGAGCCTTTTCAAGAACAGCAATATTGGTAATGCGGTCTTCCCATTTAATCCTCAGGATTGATCGAAGTTTTTGTAGGTGGAAGTGCTCAAGCTTTCTAAGATCACGTCGGTAAAGGGTCCACGTTTCACAGCCATACAACATTGTAGAAATGACTACTGCTTTGTACACCATAAGATTTTTACTCATGGACAGATCTTTTTTCATGAAGACCCGGTGCGCTAATCGTCAATATGCTGCATGGGCTGCGCCAATTCTCTTATCCATATCCTGCTCACAGGTACAGCTCACAGAAATGGTACTGCCCAGGTAGGAGAAGTGGTCTACCAGCTCTAATGACAAATTTGAGATGGAGATATTGAATTGAGGAAGAGGTGTGCCTGGTGAAGGTTGTGCCAAGACTTAAGTCTTATTGACATTTATGGTAAGACCAAAGCGATCACATGCACTTTTGTAACAATTAACTGACTGTAGCAGCTCTTCTGGTGTGAGAGTTGGTGCCGCAGCATCATATGCATACAACATATTAGTAACCTTAGTAACCTGAGTTTTCCTCAAGGAGCGGAGACGAGTTAGGATGAAAAGCCCTCCATCAAAACGATACTTGACCTCCACACCTGGGATGTTTGTGGGTGAATCATAAAGCATTGCAGCCAAGTACAGCGCGAAAAGCGTTGGAGCCAGTACACATCCTTGTTTCAGTCCATGGGTAATAGGAAATTCATCGGACATCTTATTCTGATGGCAAACCTGACCTGTCATGCCATCATGGAGAGCCTTGATTAGATCTACAAAACGCTGAGGGCAACCAAACCGCTTCAGCACTGCCCACTTGGCTGGTCTTGGAACCGAATCAAATGCCTTTTCCATATCATAAAAGACTGTTATTGTTTGAGTCTTCAGTCTTTTGACTGGTTTGATGCAGCTCTCCATGCCTCCCTGTCCTGAGCTAATCGTTTCATCTCTACATAGCTCCGACACCCTACATCGGAGGCAATCTGTTTAACATATTCTAACCTTGGTCTACCCCTACAGATTTTGTCCTCGACCCTTCCTTCCATAACTAAGCTTGCTATTCCTGGGTGTCTTAGTATGTGTCCTACCAACCTATCTCTTCTCTTCATTAGCAGTCGCCAGAAACATCTCTCCTCTCCCACACGTCTTAATACCTCTTTGTTTGTAACCCTAGCTACCCATCTGATCTTCATCATTCTCCTGTAACACCACATTTCAAATGCTTCAATTCTCCTCTTTTCTGCTGCACCAATAGTCCAAGTTTCACTTCCATAGAGCGCCACGCTCCAGACAAAGGCTTTCAAAAATGACTTCCTAATACCTAAATCTATATTCGATGTCAGCAGATTCCATTTTTGTAGAAATGCTTTCTTTGCCTGAGCCAACCTACTTTTAATATCCTCTTTGCTTCGTCCATCACTGGTTATTCTGCTTCCTAAGTAACAGAAGTCTACTACTTCCTTCAGCTTTTCACCTGCCAATTTGATCTCCATAGAGGTTTCTGATTTATTTCGGCTGCATTCCAGTATTTTTGTTTTACATTTATTTATTTTCATCATGAATTCTTTCCGTAAGACGGAGTCCATACCATTCAAAAGCTCATTCAAATCCTCAGGCTTGTCGGCCAAGATGACGATGTCATCAGCAAATCTCAGAGTTGAAATTATTTCTCCTTGAATCTTCACTCCCACTTTAAATTTTTCCCTAATTTCCTTCATTGCTTGTTCAATGTAAAGATTGAAAAGTATGGGTGATAAGTTGCAGCCTTGCCTTACACCTTTCTGAATACCAGCTTCTCTCTCATGTCCTTCAACTCGAATGACTGCTGTCTGGTTTCTGTACAGATTGTATATCACCCTCCTATCCCTGTACTTTATTCCAATTGATTTCAAAATGTCAAACAATTTAGTCCAATCAACGTTATCAAAAGCCTTTTCTAAGTCTACAAAAGCCATGAACGTTCTCTTATCTTTCCTTATTCTACCTTCTAAAATCAGCCTAAGACTTAGTACAGCTTCCCTTGTTCCTACATTTCTCCTGAAACCAAACTGGTCTTCACCCAACTCCGTTTCTATCTGGCTTTCAATCCTCTTGTAAATTATTCTAGACAGGATCTTTGAAGCATGAGTAATCAAGCTGATTGTACGGTAATCTTCACATCTGTCAGCTCCCACTTTCTTTGGTATAGGGATGATTACATTCTTCTTGAAATCAGGGGGTACCTCACCTGTCTCATAAATCCTACACACCAAGTGAAATAACCTGATCAGACCTTCATCTCCTATGCAGCGTAGCAACTCAATCGGTATATCATCTATGCCTGGTGCTTTGTTCCTGCTTAAGTCTTCCAAAGCTCTATCAAATTCTGATCTCAATATTAAATCTCCTGTCGCATCCTCATCAATTTCCTCCTCCCTTTCCATTACATGATTCTCAATCTCCTTTCCCTTATACAAACTCTCTATGTACGCTTTCCATCTCTCAACCTTTTCTTCCCTATCTGTTAGAGGCTTTCCATTTGTGTCCTTAATATTACAGCACTTAGTCTTCTTTTCCCCAAAAGTATTCTTAATCCTTCGATAAGCTGTGTCTACTTTTCCTAATTTCAGACAATTTTCTATACCTGCACATTTCTCTTTCAACCATTCTTCTTTCGCTTCCTTGCACTTCTTGTTAACCTCATTTCTCAGACGTCTGTATTCTGCTTTCCCCTTTTCATCTCTTAGATTCTTGTGTTTCCGCCTTTCATCCATCAATTCTAGTATATCCTGAGTGATCCACGGTTTTCTACCTATTCTTTCTTTCCTACCAATGTTTTCTTCTGCGGATTTTGTTATTTCATTCTTCAAAAGTGCCCATTTGTCTGCAATTGAAGTTTGTTTAGGGTTTTTCATTAGTCTTTCCTTTATACTCTTCTTAAATCTTTCGTTTACATCCTTCTCTTTCAGTCTGTCTATTGCCCACCTTTTTGGCTTTTGACTTTTCTTCAGTTTCTTCAACTTTAATCTGCATTTCATTACAACCAGATTGTGATCAGAGTTTATGTCAGCACCAGGATATGTTTTACAATCCAAAATCTGGTTTCGAAACCTCTGCTTGACCATAATGAAATCGATTTGGTAACGCCCTGTATCTCCTGGTCTCATCCATGTGTATATTCTTCTATTGTGGTTATTGAATAAGGTGTTAGCTATGACCAATTCATGCTCGGTGCAGAATTCTACCAGCCTGCTTCCTCGATCATTCCTTTCACCTAATCCGAAATCTCCTACTATCTTCCCTTCTCTCCCTTTTCCTACCACAGCATTCCAATCTCCCATTACTATAACATTTTCATCACCCTTGATATACCTCAGAATTTCGTCTATTTCTTCGTAGACCTTTTCAACATCCTCATCATCAGCTTGACTGGTAGGCATATAGACTTGTACCACTGTAGTGCAGGTAGGTTTTGTATTGATTTTTGCTACAATAATCCGTTCACTATATTGCTCATAATATTCCACCCGCTGTCCAAGTTTCCTACTCAATATGAGGCCAACCCCTGCTTGGCCATTGTTTGATTTAGTGCTAATGACCCTATAGTCTCCTGACCAAAAGTCCAGTTCTTCCTGCCAGCGCATTTCACTAATCCCAACCAAATCCAACCTCAACCTATCGATTTCCCTTTCTAAGTTTTCTAACCTTCCACTTCCTAGCAGACTTCTAACATTCCACGCTCCGATCCGTAGAATGTCAGATTTCCTCTTTGTCACTTCTGTGATGTTAACCCCCTCTCAAGTAGTCCCCACCCGGAGATCCGAACGGGGGACTAGTTTACCTCCGGATTGAAATTTTACAAGGGAGGAGGCCATCATCACATGTAATTATGCATAGAGAGGTGCATATCCTCGGGAATAGCATACGGCTGTAGTTTCCCGTTGCTTTCAGCCGTGCAGCAGGACGCAGTGTAGCCATTATTGGCTTATATTATCAATATCTTAACCGTCTATAAGACTAGTAAAGAATTGATTTATTCTGAAAGGCTGCTACTCCCTTTCAGAATAGGTAAAGAGCAATTCTACTAACAAAAATACTAACCTTCTACCGTAATAACAATTAAATACCAAAAATCTACTAAACAAAAAACTTAAGTTCCACCAACAACAAATACTACCACTAAAACAGTCTGTCAACAGGCACACTCACATGCACCCTCACACATCACAGTCTACTGAAACAATGAACTATAACTAATAAACCATGCAACTGCTACCAGACACACTCACACACCACAGTCTAATAGAACAATGACATATATCTAATAGACAAACTAACTCCCTACTTACAACTAAAACTAACTACATACTTACTGTACTTTTATTTGAATTGACAATATTTACAAAATTCAATTTAGATAGAAAATACTTACAAAATGTAATTAAGATTCAAAATTGTCACAAAATGCAATTTAAGGGGGACGTATGCAAAATTGCACTAAGTGAGAAATGGTTTCATTTCGGCTGTATTAAGGTAAATAAGGAGGATTGTGTAGTCGGGAATTGGGTTTTTGACGTTTGTAACAGTGTTTTATACGAGTGTATTCATAAGAGAATCTGCGTCTGATACTAGATCGTTCAGTCCATAACATTTCGTATACTGGCGAGGCGAGCAGCAAATTTATGTGAAGTGAGACGAACATTATTAGCACCGTATTGAAGCCATTGATATTTACTAAGCTGCGTGTGTTTATGAACATTGAGGCAACTCATATCAGTGAGATATCAACTCTACAGATATTCACAATGCACATTAACATGAAATGGAACCTACTTAATTCAGCCGATAGTTCATAGCTTCGTATCTCACTGACTATGATGCTAATAGTACGTTTGGCTATTACAACTGTTTTGTACTGTCAACGGTATGCACTCTCGCGATACTGTTCCGATCTGCACTTGCGAATACTTAATGATACTCAAATGTCTCAAAGTAGACTCATTGTACTTGTAAAAATTATAGCAATTTCCGAATGCGACGGGAATGGGCTCGCGCCTCCGCAGTGCCCAAAGTAGAACTGATTTCACTGCGTGTCCAGCTATTATTTATATGATTTGCAGAGAAAGTTATAGGAGTTGGGAGTTTCTGAAATTTTATTCTATAATAACACTCACATGAATATGCAAAGTAACTCATTCGAACGTCCTCATTTTCAATGTCTTACGGCTTCTTTTAATCAAAAATTCGATCGCTGGAAATACGTCCCTCTATTTTATTGCCTCGTTCTAATATTACAGTATTTCAGTGCAGTTCTATCGAAGCTGTGCTCTGCAGTGGTACGAATATTGTGATTGCTATGCTGTCTACCAATCTTACTATCTACTACAACAGGGGCAGATGACCTCGTAGTTCCGCCCCTTATAATCTCAATTACTAACTAACTATCTACTACAACAGTGTAATTAATCTATATTTTCTTTCCATTTCAAATATGGATAAGTTCCTTGTGCGTGGTAAACCGTCCTCCTGTGCAAATAGTGTAACCATCGATCCCGAAAACAAGAAACAGAAAGTTGCTCTCCGGCAATATAGTGATGATTACTTATCTCACGTTTTTTTTTGGTGTGATGACAATACATACCCAATCCCCGCGTGAGTTGCTTGTGGTGAAAAACTCAGTAATGCTGCTATGGTTCCCTTTAAATTGAAACGACACTTGTCAACAAAACAGCCCTCTCTGCTAAGTAAGGATGTGAATTATTTTCGTCGGTCGTTGGAACAGCAGATAAAACAAGTGTGCATGACTACGTCGGTACGTGTTTTGCAAAAGGTACAGGAAGCTAGCTATAAGGTAGCCGAACTTACCGTAAAGGCTAAGAAATCACACAATAGCAGAAACGTTAATGCGCGCTTGTAAGGAACTGGTATAAATAATCTTGGGTTTAGAAGCTGCTACTGAAATTTGAAAAAATCCTCTCTCTGCTGACACGATCAGCCGCCAAGTTAGTGATATGTCCAGTGGCATCGAAGACATTACGAAGTAGAAAATAAAGAGCAGTCGAAAGTTCTCACTTCAAATCGACGAGTCCACCAATATTGGCGGTCACGCACAACTTCTTTCCTAAAAATGGTGTGATGATGGGGATGTAATTGCAACTAATTTATTTTTTTACAAAGAGCCAAACCGAGCGAGCAACTGGTGAAGAAATATTTCGTACGACTAATGAAAAAGTGGTTCGTAATGAATTAACATGGTAGGATTGCATTAGTGTTTGTACAGACGGAGCCGCTTGTATGACAGGCCGAGTGAAAGGATTCGTGGGTAAAGTACGCGAAGTAAATCCTAACTTGCGAACTGACCATTGTCTCATTCACCGCGAAGTCATTGTTGCTAAGTCTTTGCTATCTCCTCTGAAAATTGCGATGGACGAAGTAGTAAACGTCGTGAACTTCATCAAATCACACCCCATAAAAGACTAAGAAGAGTGTATTCTGTTCTTCTCTAAATTTTTCTTGTAGCTGTCTCACATAGAAAATCAAGTCAATTGTGCTTCTGGAAGCTCTAAATCCGCATTGTGACTCTGGGAGGATCTTCTCAGAGATAACCTTGAGGCGGTTAAGTAGAATTCTTGCAAGAATCTTCCCCACAATCGATAGCAGTGATATACCACGGTAGTTGCCACAACACTGCGATCACCCTTCTTAAAAGTAGTGATGATAGTGGCATTCTTTAGGTATCCAGGTACCTTTAATTACTCCCCTCATATTCTGAGGATATGGGTGAAATTCCTTGTTTTGAGGGAATGCCCTCCGGCTTGAATTAGTTCCTGAGGGATATTATCTGGGCCAGGTGTCTTTCTGGGTTTCAATTGGGTGAGAGCTGCAGTGATTCATGATAAGTAGGAGGTACTGCCAACCACAGTTGTTCAGGTTGTTGCGGCACATCACAAAGGAAGTCTTCAGGAGCTGCTGATGGACGATTTAGGAGATTGGAGAAGTGCTCCTTCCAGCGTTCCAAGATTTCTTGACTGTCAGTAAAGGTAGTAGAATTATCAGCGCTTTTCAGTGTACCTGATGATGAGCGAGATGGTCCATATATTTCCTTGAGTACTGCATAGAAGTTCCTCAAGTCTCGAGCATCCGATAGTCTCTGCAGTTCCTGAGCCTTCAGTTGCCACCAAGTATTTTTAATCTGCCTTATCTTCGTCTGACATTTACCCTTGAGCTCCAGTAGTTTATCTCTCTTTGTGTTGGAAGTTTGGTCTTGAAGATGGGCAAGATAGGCATTCCTTTTGGCATTGATGAGGGACAGAATTTCTTCATTGTTGTCATCAAACCAGTTTTGTCTTTTCCGCACTATAAAACAAATGTTTTCCTCAGTTGACTGTGTGATAATCTTCTGTAGTGTGGCCCATTCTTGCTGAACGTCATTCGTCACTGGGTTTTGTGATAACTGGGTGACGATTCTGTTTCCAAAATGTTTATAGATGGATTCATCCTGAAGTTTGGATGTATTAAACTTCTTTCTTGGCAAATTTTTGATGTTCCTAGGTGGTTTAGGTCTGATGGATATCCTGAGCTTACATATAAGAAGTTTATGATGTGTTCAACAATCGTCTATATTCCTTGCTGTTCTTGTAATAACAGTGTCCTTCTTATCACATTGCCGGGTAATGATATAATCAAGAATGTGCCAATGTTTGGAACGAGGATGCATCCACGTGGCTTTGAAGCGGTTAGGTAGTCGGAACTGCGTGTGGGTAATGAAAAATTCGTGTTCTGCACAAAGACCAAGAAGCAACAGTCCATTGGGATTACATTTTCCAAGTCCCTGTTTGCCCATCACATTATTCCATAACCTGTGATCTTTCCCAACTCTGGCATTGAAATCACCGAGGAGCAAGAGTTTATCTGCAGATGGTGCCTTGGAGATGATTTCACTTAGCTTATCATAGAATTGAGCCTTTACTTCATCATCAGAATCTCAGGTAGGAGCATAGGCAGAGATGAGGCTGGTGTGCGGAGAGTCATGAGCCTTTCGCTGATTGCAATGGGCGTAAGTTGGTGATAATTTACCAGTTTGTTCTTCACAGCGAAACCCACACCATGAATACGACATTCACCCTCCTCCTTTCCTATCCGGAAGATGGTATATCCTGTTCCAGATTCTGTAAAACTAAAACACCCAGGAATAGCAAAGTTAGTTATGGAAGGAAGAGTCTAGGACAATCATTGTAGGGGTAGACCAATGTTAGAATATGCTAGACAGATTGCTTCGGGTGTAGGCTGTGATAGCTATGTAGAGATGAAACGATTAGCTCAGGACAGGATGGCATGGAGGGCTGTATCAATCCAGTCAAAAGACTGAAGACTCAAACAACAACTACTTTGAAATATCAATATCTGCTTATGGAAATTCTGATCTTAATATAAACATGAACGTCACCTGGGAAATAACGACAATTCGCATAGAAAATTTGTTTTATGCGATAAATAAACCTGTCAGATTTAAGTGTATATTACATTAAGACCAATAAAAGAGAATGTCATTCCCATGCGCTACGTGCTTGTCACGGGCATCTCTTCAACAGCATCGCATATATTTCGTGAATCCCTGCTTGAGATTATTAGACTTCATGATTCAAAAGAAAACACATTGAGTAAGGTGTTACTTTCTTCTTTTTAATATCATAAAACGTAGTAGAAAGTTGCAGTTAATGTTCTCCAGGGTGGCGCCGTCAAGTAATAAATTTCCCCAGAACTTTCCAGCATGTGGGTGATAAAATGAAAAAAGTTCCATTAAGCCAAAGCAATAAAATGTGATAACTGCTTTTAATGGGTGTTACCAAGTAGTTCCGAATGAAAGAAATATTAATATATATAGTTTAAATTTAAGGGTTGAATCTACTTATTTTACAAATTAGAGAAGTCTGCAGTTTTGAAGATTGATTTTACTGTCACTTCATATTTGTAGGGGCAGATGACCTCGTATTTCCGCCACTTAAAACAACAATAACAAACTGACTCTTAGTTGTCAGTTGTTTCACGCATAGCGTTGATCCATTAAACCAAGTTTCTCTGTGATCGGAACATTCCATAACGAGTTGGAGGGATTCATTGCTAACGAACTTATATGCACGCCGTTTGTCTTTTATGAAAAACTATCTGAAATACCCATTCTTTGAACGGCCTAAAGTACGTACCGACCAAAAACATTCGTAATGTAGTTATGGCATTTCCATGTTATCAATTATAACTTAAGGTACTCATATTCGCTCTATGAAAAGTTCCATTATTATGTAAACATCATCATCAACTTGTAAAGGCAATGCCTTGTCTCCACAACCATTGTCTCTGTCTTCAGGCCCTCGCTTCATCTCACAGTAGGAACCATAATGAATAGTTAGTGTGATGCCTTGCAGGAAACATTTTCTCGGTCGACCTCGGCCTTTCTTCCCTGTGATCTTTTCTTCTAGAAGATTAGTTAGGAAAGCGTTGTATCGCAAAATGTGGCCTGTGAATTTAGCTTTTCTCTTATGGATAGTTGGTCTCAGTTCCCTTTTCCCTTGAATTTCTTGCAGGATGCTGATGTTAGTCCTCTTTTTAATCCATTTAGCCCGTAATGTTCTCCGCCAGACCCACATCTCAAACGCTTCAAGTCGCTTCCAATACAATCCTGACCTCTGATCGTCCATGATTCACATCCTTACAGAAGTACACTCCACACAAAGGACATGACAAAATTATTTTTAATTGCAATATCCAAATTTGCATTAATCAAAAGATTTGACTTATTATTGAGTGCCTGCTTTGCGAGCGCTATCCGCCTCCTAATCTCTTTACTACACCTGTTGTCATTGGTGATTAGAGTTCCCAAATAAGAGAAACTGGTGATTTGTTCCACTAACTTGTCCGTAAGCTTAATGTTTGTGTGAATGCTCTCAGGATGTTTACTCACAACTAACACCTTGGTCTTCTTAGCATTAATGTTCAAACGTAACTTTGACAACGCTGATGACAGTACATTTAACATTCTGGACAACATCTTCTCGGAGTCCGCTATAATTGCTATGTCATCTGCAAATCTAATACATTGAATATGATGCCCATTTATGTTTACTCCTTTAGTACTTGCCTTAAACTTCTTTATGGCTTCCCCAATGAACACTCTAAAGAGGTACGGTGAGAAAGAGCAGCCCTGTCTCACATCCTTTCTGATGTTTACTGTCTAAATGGATCCTCCATTATCGACCAGCGTGATCTGTCTCCCATAGAGTTTCAGTATCATCCTCCGGTCTTTCCAGTCCAACCCTGTAGTTTTAAGAACGTTGAATAGTATGTCCCAACTAACATTATTGAAAGCCTTTTCGATGTCTACAAACGCCACATGTGTGCTTCTATTCATCTCCGACCTCCTTTCCAAAATCGTTCTAGGATCCAAGATTGCTTCTCTTGTTCCTGTTCCTATTCGAAATCCAAACTGATCTTGGTCTACAAACGCCACATATGTGCTTCTATTCATCTCCGACCTCCTTTCCAAAATCGTTCTAGGAGCCAAGATTGCTTCTCTTGTTCCTGTTCCTATTCGAAATCCAAACTGATCTTGGTCAATCTGTGAGTTCAACTTATTATTTATCCTGTTCTTTATTATTGATAGTAGTATTATAATGTATGAGAGAGCAGAGTATTGGTTCTGTAATCAGAGCATTCTATACTATTCCCTTTCTTTGGTATCATAACCGCTCTACTCTTGATGAAGTCTTCTGGAATTTCACCATCATCGTAACATTTGCATATTATTCCATATAAAAAGCGTTTCATATGCTCTCCTAGATTCTTTAGTAATTATCCAGGTATATTATCTGGACCAGTAGCTTTATTGTCATTTAATCTCTGAAGTACTGATTCAAACTCCCTCCGCGTGATTGCAGGACCTTTATCATCTTCCTCTACTTCTTGTTCTGGTTCAATATACTGTAGTTCATTCAGCACATTACCTCCATCATACAGTTCTTCAATGTCCTTCCACCGTGCACTGATTTCATCATCATTTATTAAAATAAAGTTTTGTAGTGGTTAACTAAAATGTAAATCAAGGCAGTTATGCCATCTGAATGGTTAATTTACAATTTAAGCAGTGTCCAAAAATTATATTTCTTAAAGAAAATTACATGTGTTGACATCACCTAGCAACTACCAAGATGAATGTAGGCCTATTTCAAATCGTCTTTAATATAACTAATAATATTAGTGTTTGTGATGTATTTGTTTATCATTATTATACCACGAAATATAGCATATTCTTTCAAAAATATAAAAAATATAAAATATATTGTATACTTTCTTCATATTTTGTTTTCTTATGGGGACACACTGTATTTCTTCTCAGCTTAAGTACACGACATTCTTAATTTAATGATGATTAATTTGAGATCTTGTTGAGGTTGATAGGGGAATTAGAACTTGATTTTTGTTGTATAAAGCTGACTAAATTAAGTTGAACGTTAAGCAATATGTTTAGAAACGTGCTCCCTGGTTCAGTTCTATCAATTCTTTGAGCATGTTTATGCGTAACATGTATAAAATCCAAAGAGACTCCGTTCCCGTTATCCTCTATTACAAACTTGCCAAGTCAATAACAATAAATATACTGTAAGTGATCGATGGACTAAATTATGGCAAACTAGTGCTACAAAGGATCAACTGATGATGCCCTGTATCAAAACCAGGCCACCAGGAGTTAATAAACACAAGGAGATTTGGTCCACTCTGAATAGAATATGGAGTAAAGTAGAAGAATTAGGATTTGAAAAATGAAATTTAAAATTCCACCGAAATACGCCATTTCAAACGTATATAAATACCTTAAGGAGCGGCACTGAAATACATATTATTATAAAGTTCGTTAGTAGTGATTTGATAGCATTTTGTGACATTGAGAAAGTGGAGAGAAGACCAAGTTACTCTTCCAAACTAAATAAAAGTTAAAACACTTGAATTCAAGAAAAACAACAACAGGTGGAGAAGTGAGGTTGTCTGAAGCTTAATGCATTAAATACGTAGTTGCCAATCAGAAATTATGAGTTGCTCATTAAAATGAAGTTATAAAATGAAGACTCCACGGGAAGAACGGGATAAGCCACATTATGTAAATTTTTCAGGAGAGACAATTTAAACTTTCAACACTAAAAGGAAATACTTAAAAACACCCCAATGGAGGGTAAAAAATATACTGTAGTTAATTTGCCAAATGTATTTCTTATAAAGGAATTACATGTAATACAAATAACAACGCCGGCCCCGTGGTGTTGGGGTAGCGCGCCTGCCTCTCACTCGGAGGCCCCGGGTTCAATCCCCGGCTCCGTCAGGGATTTTAAAACTGACGTGAGGGTTGGAACGGGGTGCACTCAGCCTCGTGAGGACAATTGAGTAGCCGTCTGACAGTGAGACAGCGCCCCGATCACGAATACCAAGATTAACGACCGAGGGGACCCGACGCGCTGATCACGCGTCACCCCAATATCTGCAGGCCAAATGGCTGGGAAGCGGTCGCTTGGTCGGCCTTAGCCCGTCATGGGCTGTATAGTGCCAGGAGTTGACTTTGACAAATAACAACTAAAGATAAATTATGAAAAAGTGAGAGGATATAGGACGCTCTTTTCGTTTCCACTAACAATAAAATCCTCTGTATCTCAGTGACTTACCTCTTTATTTGAAATCAATTTCAACTGATCTGTAGTTACGATGGTGGCCACCAGAATGTGCTTTAAACTCATTTCCGAAAAAAATGGACTTACTCCGTTCTTTCCGTTGTCTTCAAATGTAAATACCTAATGTTGTATGTAACATTAAAATCTTTTTTAAATTTAATGTAATATATTTAGTCCTATGATATGGGCAGAGAACTCGCAATTGTGTAAGACTGTGGTTATAATCGTGAGTCATGATTTACTGAGGCTTTGTTACTGTTACACACAAGAAAAACACACCTACAATTCAATAACAAAATTCTTCATGGTTTGAGCGATAATATTCCATGAACTATGAAGACATTTTCAGCGCTGTAAAAGGAATCAATATTTTAGTTAACATCACTACAAAGCCTATGTTGTTTAGCCAAACATTCATATCAAAGACTTCCTCCACAACGATGCTGTGATTATCTTCGCTTTTTAGCCTACTTTTCACATTTTGCAAAAATGAGGAAAAAGTAGACTTTTTTTTTATTATATTTATTAAACACAATGTGTACTGAGAGAAAAAATAAAATAAAAATGAAAAGTTACATTGTCGTGATTTCACCAATCTTTAGATAGCTCAATTAGTGAAACAGTCCTATTTTTACACTCCTGCAGGTGATATTTCGGGCACCGTTCATTACATAGCTTACAGATGCAGCTGTCCTTAGGATCATGGTAGGTGCTTTCTGTGCAAATCTTTCCATGAAAGCCGTGTACTGCAAATCGTGTGTACAGGTGTCGGAGTTGGAAGTTTGGTCCTTTCCAGCAGTCTGATGTCATTGCGTCTGTTTCTCTAATCCCCTCCGGTATCTGTCTTGCTTTGCTGCTCCTCTCTTTGATGAAGGTTGCATATGCTTGTGTCTCCGATAAACTAAAGCAGTGTTTTATGTCATCCACGAAGAGAGATTCCTGCGCAAGGATATAAGCATAACTATTTCTTGAGAATTTTGAGATGGATAACACTCTTTTGAGGAAGCTAGATTTAACGCTTTCCAGCTTTCTTAGATTTCCGACCGTTAGGTATTTCCAGATTAGTTGTATTCCATAGGCGGCCGTCGGCATGACTTTGATCTTGAATAGTGCCATTGCTGTTGAAACTGACAGTAGTTGTAATTTGGGTATGTCATATATTGCTTTTGCTGCAGCTGCTGTTCGTTCTTGTATGTGTAGTGAAAACGTAATTCCCGTAGTTTGGAGGGTGACCCCCAAGTATTTGAAATTTGTTACGAATTCTAAGGGAGAGTTGCCACAAGTGAAATGATCCCCCTTTTCAAGTTTGCCTCCTCTCCTGAATTTCATTGCTTTGGTTTTCGAGCCATTGTTTTCCATAGAGTTGTATGTTGCCCAGTTCCTGATGTCGTCTAATGCCGTTTGTAAATGTTTAGGGCTTTTGGAGAGAATGGCCATGTCATCCGCGTACATCAGTAGTTTTACATTGACGTTTATAGCGTTGCCGATATCCGCTGTCATGACGTTGAATAAGACCGGACTCATCGGGTCTCCTTGCAAGACCCCTCGTGTTTGTATGATGTCATTCGATGTAGTTATGCCATCATACACCGCTATATGGTTTGCATCAAGGATAGACTTGATGGTTTGGAGCTCCTGATTTGATTTGCCTAATATGCTCTCCAATTTGTTTACCAATGTTGATCTGCTGATGCTATCAAAAGCTTTGGAGTAGTCTATGAAGATTACATATATCGGGGAGTTGCGATGAGCTAGAGATAGAGTTATTTCCTGAATAATTTCTTGCACCGCGTGCAGTGTTGATCTGCCTGGAGTGAATCCATATTGAAATGTAGGTATATTTGCATAAAGGTTTTGCGCGATGCGTCCTAATAGGACTTTGGAGAACAATTTAAACATTACACTCTCTAGAGCAATTCCTCTATAGGAGTTCGGGTCTTCTTTCCTTCCTTTGCCTTTGTAAAGTACTATTATAGTTGATCTTCTCCATTGATGCGGTATTGATTTCATCATAAGACATTTGTTGAATAGAGCAGTTAGAGGTTCTGCTATGTCTTGTAAGGTGTCTCTTAGATGCTCCATGTAAATTCCGTCTGGCCCAGCCGCTTTGTTATTTTTACCGTTTCTTATAAGATGGATGACTTCATCACATGTGATCAAGTCAATGTCTTGCGAGTGATCTGGTGTCAATGTGAATTCATTTGATATTTTATCTTTTTCTCCTAGAAGGCTGCTGAAGTGTAGTTCCCATTGATCAATGTTTATTGGATAACTCGAATTTTGCTTCTTCGAAGACGTTAAGATCTTATGTGGACTCCTTTCTGCTTCTGCGATTAGTTTCTGTTCGACGTGGAGATCATACGATAGTTTCTTTTCTTTTAGTAGCTGCTTGTATTTTCGACGTTCTGAAGCGTACTCTGCTAGTGCACCATTTCCGTGTTCTCTAGCTGCATTAAGGCACTGTAGAGTTCTTTTCCTCATAGCATAGCACTCAGAATCAAACCATTGTTTCGCTATCCGATTGTTCCTTGGCGTTTTTGTGGCAGCCTGCAGAATTATTTCGTTTAGGGCCTCAGTAGTCTCGTCTATGGTTTTCTGCTTACTCATTATTAATGGTATTTGGATTCTTAATGCTTGCCATTTCTCTTCATTTATGTATCTTGATACTTTCGATTTGACATTTTTGTCTGTGAGGACCTGCATCGTTCCCTTTACTTGGATTTTGGCTATCACGGGTAGATGTTTCCTGAGAGTGGTTTTTCCAGTTTCTAGCTGCCCATGGCCTTGATTGTTAGTGAAGATTAAATCAATCGTACTTTTTCCATTTGGTGCTATGTAAGTGTATTCTTCTTCCTTATTTAGTAATTTGAGTTGGTACTCCATGAGGAAATCTTTAACCTCTAGAGTTTTTGCATCCTCTTTGTCTATACGACAATTTAGGTCTCCCATTAATATGATAGGTTTGTCATCGTCTGTGATTTCTAGCGCTTTCCCTAGTTCATCGATAATTGTCTCCGGTTGTGTCTTAGGCTTGAAGTATACTCCTATTATATTTATTATTCGTGTGGATATGGATAGGGTGTTCGCAGTGCAGTCTATTACCTTGATTGGTTGTAAGTAGGCCTTTATGTAACAACTTATTCCGCCTGAAGGTCTTCCTCTGTCCCCTTTCCTAGCTAGGGAGTGGGCTCCGTAGAAATTGTTAATGGTTATGTCACTTGTGCTGAACGTTTCTGTGAAGAGAAGTACATCGTAATCCTGTAAGTTAAAAGTGGAGTTCATGTCAAGGACGGATTTCAGTCCTTCTACGTTCCAAAGCATTATGTTAGTATGGTTGTAGCTGATGTTGGTTGCGTGGCAATTGTGCGCTGAAGTATTCTTGGGTATCAAGTCTTGCTCCTTGGTCATGCGAACGAAATCGATATCGCCTGATAATTGCGCCCTCCGGCCATAAGTCCGGATTAGTGATCTTGCTCAGGTCTCTAAGGGGTATTCCTACTTTATAAGCTTTTAGGGTACCTTTCTTTTGGATTTCTTCACAGCCTGATAGTTCAGATATGTTCAGTCCCTTCAGGTGGCTAATCACCGTTTCACAAGTTGTGTTGCGGTGAAGATGTCCTATATAAAGCCAGGCTTTATGGTAGACAGCTTGGAGTACATTTGTGTTCTCTGTTGAGGGAAGGTTGAAGGATTGCTTGGTTCCTATAATAGTAGGAGTTTGTATGAATTGCGGCGTATTGCCACGCCTCCTCCTTGCGACTGCTGACCATATTCCTTTGTCACAATTTTGTTTCTCATCGATAGGCTGTTGCTCTCGAGGTAATTGTTCCTGTCTTTCGTTTCCAGTTTTCCTGGTCTCATCTTTTCTCTGAGTAATAGGGTCTGCTTCCATTACTTTCTCCTTTCTGATTTCCTCATTTCCTGTATGACATTTCATTATTTCATCTTTTATCATTGATTTGAGGTTACATGTCAGGTAGACTTATGAGATCGGGCAAATGTGTGTGTGTCTGTCTGTCCTTCTGTCCTAAACGGCTGGTGCAATCGAAACAAAAGTTGGTAGGAGTAAAGATCTATACCTGAATATCTCACGGCCATATTTGAAAATGATGTCAGTGCTACCAACTGCTGAAAAATCGCAATTGATATTTGAGCTCCATGTTGGATATCTTGGAAGGTATGCATGGGACCCCTTCCAAAATTGGCACTCATATAGATAATAACATTTCAGTTTAATTTCCAGGAGATTATACATGGCAGTGTTGTCAACATGATTCTAAGCCTGCCGATTGGTTCAATTTTTAAATGCATGTAACGTCTACACTATCAATTGGATTTCAACCAAAGTTCGAATGGACTATGTGTTCCATAACAGAAATGACTATGCGTATTCTTAAGAGCAACCAGGGCTGCCAACTGTTAATAAATGCTCTCTCCATTTTATATCCTAATACCAATATATAAGAAAGTATGCAAACCAAGAGCTCGAAACTTTGCAAACGTATAGTACATGACCTTCTACATGAATTTGGAGTACCTAGTATACATCAGTGCTGCCAACATGATTCTAAGCTTGTCGATAGGCCCAAATTTTAAATGCATGTAAGTTCTATACTAACAAATGGATTTGGACCTAATTTCGTATGTGATTTGTGTAGCATAACTGATATGAATATGCGTATTTTTAATAGCCAACAGGGCTGCCAACTGTATTCAAATGTTCCCTCAATTTTTACCCTAATATATATACACTAAATCAGAAAATATCCAAACCAACAGCTCTAAACTTTGCATACGTATAGTACCTAACATTCTAAATTGATTTGAAGTAACTAATATACGTCAGTGCTGCCAACATGATTTAAGCCTGCTGATAAGTCCAATTTTTAAATACATGTAACTTCTATACTAACAAATGGATTTCATCCAAAATTGGCACAATAATTGCTCATAATATTTTAGAATAATTCTAAAATTTTAAGAAAAGTAGGCTCTTTAGTACGTCATGGAACTACTTGTTCATATTCAGACTGTTAATCTTCCAGTGGACATGAACAAATAAAGCAATATATCAGATTGTTTGGATATTGTATGAATTCTTTTGTGATCTATCATTCTTGGTGACTGAAGACGAAGTGCTTTCCATCTTCATTTTCTGCACCTTGCAGTTTTTCTGGTTCAGTGGTCTTAACATCAGTCTGTTTGTCTGCTACTTCCTTGCCTTCCTCAGGCAGAGGAGTAGAGGTGTTATCCTGGGGAGGCGAGGGTCCACGCATGCCAAATTCAACACCTCCATCACCTTTGCGTCTAACGTGCAGCCAGTTCCCGATGCGCACACTCCAGTCTCTCCCCGCGGTAATGGACAAGTCTCCTGCAGCACACAGACCGATTATTATCAATGCTGTTGTTGATTTTTAGGGGCGTTGTGACATGGTTGTCATGTATGCTTGGGTGTGTGTAGATTTTGTATGATAACCTGTGACACTTTGATATCTGTACTAGTGTGTGTATTTATACTTGACAATTGGTGTTACTACTGAGGCTTTTAGAGACGCCAAGGTGCAATAAATGTTTTGGGGATCTTTATCGTGCCAGTAAATCTACTGACACGCCTCCTTCACATTTGCGAAACCTAAAATACCAACTGACTGCGCCAGGCTACAATCCTGCAAATTAGGGGACAGCGCTTGCCACGGTGGGTGGGTGGGTGGTTAAAGTGTCGGATAACCAACCCCAAGCTTGCAGGTTCACCCCTGGCCGTGGTAAGTGATTTTTGAAAGGCGACAAAAATCACGACATGGATGTCATACGTTGTTGGCATGTTAAAGAACCCATTTGAATTCAGTAGGCCGTGTTCAATGGCAAAATTAATCTCGGGATTTTCCGCCAACACAAAGTTCCTCCATTCTCTACTAGAAAGCACTGTAGTGTCAAGGAGCTTAGATATCTAACCTCCTTGACTTTCATAGCGTTCAAAAGAAAGACGAAATTCGACAAGCAAGCTGCCCTCTGGGTGTCAATTAACAAAGCTTGCACCCGGCACGAGGCCATACGATATTATTATTATTATTGCGGACAGCAGGCAAGAACGTTACCGCTGAGCCACGCAGCCAATCAATTTGTAATTGAAGTAGGAATTGGGTAGGAAGCGGCCGTGGCCTTTGGTTAGGTACCATCCCAGCATTTGCTTGGAGTAAAAGTGGGGGATGTCACGGAAAACCAATTTCAGGACAGCTGAGGAGGGAATCGAACCCATCTATTTTCAGTTTTGCCTCACGAGGCTTAGAGTAGTCCATTTAAACGTCTCAGATCGGAATCAAATTTCTTGCAGTGTCAATACGAACCCCAAAACTATCTAAACAACTGTGCTATGTGTTCAACCGTTCATCGAACTTGTTAAAGTTTTTCTTCTCGAAGCAACATCAGCGTATACTGGTAATACCAACTAAAGTCAATTTCAATAATTATAATTTTTAAGGATAAGAAGTTGTACAATCACGAAATATGTCCCGACTTCTGTAAAAAAAAAACGTCACAGTTGACACGTAATAAAGCGTGAGTGGTGAATTTTGCTGACTTTGCACGGGTCTGATCTGCAGTGTCTATCAATAACATTACAATACAACGTATTGGCGTGGTACTTCTGGTAAAAATACACTGTGTGTAATTTGTTGTCCTTTTTATATAAACATAAAGAAGATTCAATTCTCACATGAACTCATAATGCTTACAATTCATGAAGCAATCATCGAATTACTCAACGAAAGCCTAAAGGTTGTCATTTGTAGCTCTGCTGTCGGTCAGCATGAATATGCCCAATGAATGGGTGGAGTGCAAGATATAAATATGTAAATAAACTCCTGGAAATGATTAGACGTATTAGTATATTAGACTATATCTAGCAAGCCTCCGTGGCTTAGACGGCAGCACGCTGGCCTCTCACTGCTGGGTCCGTGGGTCAAATCCCGGTCACTCTATGTGAGATCTGTGCTAGACAAAACGGAGGAAGATAGGTTTTACTCCGGGTACTCCGGTTTTCCCTGTCAAAAATTTCATTCCAGCAACATTCTCCACTATGATTTCATGTCATCTGTCATGCATTTAATCATCGCCCCAAGGGAGTGCGACAGGCTTCGACATCCGGCACAGATCATATCCTCGCCGCTAGATGGGGGCTTCATTCATTACATTCCTGACCCGGTCGGTCGACTGGAAGCAGGCTGTGGATTTTCATTTGTTTTCAGTATGTTATCTCTATTAAATGAGGCAATTTAAGATTAAGCGTTTCGAGCTTCAAGTGGCCATCATCAGATCCTGATCACTGAGTTGAGGTTTAAAATTTACACTAACATAATTATGCTACGGTAGTAGTGGTTTTTGTTTGGTGTATTTTGTATGATTCGCAATTCTCGTTATACGTTAGGTTTGTTTTGTCTTAACACTTACCCTGCTGATGCCTTAAATGTTGCTCATCGCCCCTGTGCTGGCTGATTTCCAGAATTTATGGCTAAGTTCAGAATGGCACAAACTGAATGTGGTTTGAGTTACAAATAAATTGAATAGTCCGTTCGATTTCTGAACCCTTACACTACAAATTTAATAAAAATCCGACACGATTGAAAATAAAACTATAATGTAAAAAAAAAACGATAACAGCTGTTGCGAGCGCTCTCGTCCTGGAACGAGCGGGCGCGCTGGCAGAAGTAGAAGGGAGAACTGTCTCTTCGGTTGCGTCATATTCAGTATCTGTAATGAGAATTATAACCCCAAATATATATACTAGTCATAGAATAAACTCAACGTTTTTGCGAGAGAAAAATCTGTCCACAAAGAATAAAAACAAAGGAATGGAAAACAGGTTTGACCTACTTGAACTTGCATCGCTTGTCTTCGAACAGATCGATATTCTTCCGCTGAATAGTGACATGGTGCTATCTAGCGATAGTATGTGCAACTTCATGCTTACTGGCACCCACACGCGAGTGCTAGAGCTGTAATATTACGTTCGTCTCCAACACAAAGTGCGAGAAATCGATCAACGTAATATTACGCTCGCCGCAGTTTTAAAAAGTTACCTTCGAACGTAATATTACGGCGCCTGCACTGTAGGTGCTAAAGGTTTTATGAATTACGTAAGTATAAGTGCATATACACGTATGTACAATTTAGAAGAACACGATGTAGTACATTTTATTTTTATCGTATGGCTTTTTGTACCGGGAGTGTCTGAGGACATGTTCGGCACGCCAGAGGCTGTAGCTGCTTCAAGCGGACATCCATAGGGTGACTTACAAGTTCCGTTCAATTTCAAGTAGTTCCAACTTTTGCTGCCAGATATCACTGAAACCTAGTGGTGAACTTCGGAACTTTGATAGAGTGTTCTAACGAAATCTAACCTAAAATTTAGCTTCACACAAGTTTTGTCTGTGGAAGGATCTTCTACATGCCATAAATCTATGATATTGGACCGCTGGCTTTACTTCCCCTCCGGGGGAAGGAATACTGAAGGATTTTAACGCTCATAAAAAATCCGTCGACTTCGGCCTGGTTTGAACCCGCTATCTTGGGGACAGCAGTTCAGCATGTTACCAACTACGCCCTCGAAGCCGCTAATGTAGTACTAAATCGATACAATAAACAAAAATAAACAAAAATTAGCATGCACTATAAAATTATATTTGCAATGTTTTACTTAACTCGGTAGTGTCTCTCAGCACCGTGCTGTTGTCTTGTCGTTCGGTCTGCTTTAAAAATAGTGCAAATAAATTGAAGGCCACACTTTAATAAACGCCCATGAAGCTTTACAAGAATATGTACTTTTTTAATGTCAATTTAGAAGTACCGTAGATCAATCCCCCAAAGACATTCAAACGAGAGATTATGTGTGAATTGTTCTCCATCTGAGCACTATTTACGAGCAAAAGCACTTTCACAGTTGCTAAGTTGAACAAAAGATTCTGAAGCGTGACTACTGACCATAGTATTCTTGAGCACTTTTATTCAAGCGTCCAACTTGCGGCGTAGTGACTAGCATTCTTTGCTTACACCACGGAGGTCCAGGTTTGATACCCGGTTTTGCCACGAAATGTAATTCTTGCCTAAGGGATGGAACGCGGTTTACTCAGCCTTGTGGGGAAGAACTGAGAAGAGTACAACAAAATTGAAGTCCATACTCTAATTTATTTATTTATCGTATGGCATACATGACAATTATTTATAATTTGACATCAAGGTTAGAACCATTGCTCACGTCCGTAGGTATAACCTCAAATTGCCCTAAACGTGACCGCCGGGTGGTGCTAAACGAGCAATAGCGACAGTCTGTCAGACTATCCTTGTGATCTCCTGACTGTCAAACATACTCTAAAAAAAACGCTCATGAAGCTTTACAAGAAAATGTATTTTAATGTCAATTTTGAAGTAGATCAATCCTTCCAAGACATTCAAACGAGAGATTCCTACTTCAGCCACCATCAAAGTGGTTTTACGTGGTTTACCACATTTAACCCCGGTGAATAGTAAAACGGTACCCAAATTAAGACCATAGCCGATTCCTACCAAATCCTAGCCTCAATTTGCGAAACTTGCATTAGTACAGCCATCACAATGTCATATGATTTTGGACACTTTTTCACACACCATGACCACGTTTACAAGAAAGCCCCTATATGAATCAACAACAACAAATCTGGTCAAGCACAGATGTGAATAACTGGCCAAGCTTTTTACATGAATTGCACGTGAAGGGGGAGCTGGAATTCCGGAGACTGAAAGTTTGGTTTCTTCCAGTGATTTCGTAAACTTCTTCTAGAAAGATCCTGGATATTTACAAAACCCTGCAAATCTAAACAAGTGCTTATGCAACGTTCATCGTTTATTCACCACTGCCTTGTTCATTTGTCAATAGATTAGTCCGGAGGCTGATTAAATCTTTGAATAAACCACAAATAATAATATGGCTAGAAAATTCAAGAAACAAAGGCAGCGCAAGTTGAAGAGTGAGGTAGTTCTTCATTGCTTTCTTCACTGAGCCAGTGAAGCACAACTTGCCCTAGGAGTAGCACTTTTCACAGCATCCGCAGGCTCTAGCTCTGGCCTGAATGCCATTTCTCATTACAGCCCATATCTCAGTAACTAAGCTAACTAATCCTTTACAGGCCATTGAGGGCCTTAGCCTATAATCAGCCATATATCCTGCAGATCGCGGGGTGGCGATTGGTCAGCGCGATGTGTACACTCGGACGTTAATCTTGGCTTTCTGTCTCTCAGTGCAGAGAGCGTTAAAAATCCCTCAGTATGCCTTCCTTCGGAGGGGAAGTAAAGCCGGCGATCCCATGTCATAGATTTATGGCCTGTTAAAGAACTTTCCACTAATTACACCTGTGTGTAGCTAAATTGGATAGGTTAAGAATGTAAACAACGCTCTTAGGTTTCTACGCTCGTTGCCAAGATCCGACTGCGGTGCCATCTAGTAGCTAAGTTCTGAACTAGGCCTAGCAGTCTTTGACGGTGGCGTTTGGCGGCAAAAGTAGGAAGTATTTGAAAAATTGTAGGTTGCAGTCTGTACTTAAATTAAACAAAACAGATACACACACTAATACAGCCATCACAATTAACACCGGTCATCAGACAGATTCTACACACACCCAAAGTACACGGGGCTACATGACCGCGTTGTCGCAGCCCCTAAACTGAGGAACCAACCAACCAATTGCTGTGCAGTTATCGTCACGAAATTGAGTGCACCATGGCCAGGCCTCAATAACATCAATGAAAATATATTACACCTTTTATACTTTTAAAAATACATATTTTGGCAGTCGTAAACAGAAGGTCAAATGAGCACACATGCGTACTATAAACAGACGGACAATAACGATTTGTACTGGTGGGACTGGATAAATTAGCGGAAGGAAGAAATAACACCAAATACTTGAAGGGTCCACCAGAAGGTGGGGGAATGTCAAATAATGTAAAATGTTCAGGAAACAAGTTTTAAAGTTTCATTACTTATAATTATGTACTAATATGTACGCGTGTACTTGAAACGTCATTTTCTCACGTCCCTCATTGCTTTTAGCCAGACACAATTGTGCCTTCAATATGTCGCAAAGAGGCCTACCAGATCGCTCTGATATCTCGACTTTACATTGTGAGTGGCATTCCCCCTTCTTCCCGTGGACCCTTCATTTATAAATCGCGTGTTAAGGCAAAACTATTCATTCGGGGCTACTCTCACAATGTGGTACTTATCAGAGGAAATAGCCATCCTTTCAATTTTTTATGATGAAGTTGATGAGCAGACCAAAGGAAATATTGTAGAAAACTTACAAAACGAAAGCTTTGGTGACTCCAGAAAGAGATAAAATGTTCCTTCGAAAGAAGAGATGTCTGGCTCCCTATATGGTACGTAGTAGACTAGTAGTGTTTAATCTGGTATTTAATTTAGAACTTATTTGTTTTAATTATAGGCACTGCAAGTAAGTATTTTTTATCTTGTTTCAGGGAAATCATAGAGTGATTTTGTTTCTGTCAAAAGTAAAGATTTATATTCACGATTGAAACTTGAATTGGTTTCCTTCAAGAAATTGTATCTTCATGGAAAGACAACGTGGCATTTGTGAAAGCTAAAAAGAAGGTTTCTGCTTTAAAAGCAGTTAATAACACAGCTGAAAGAGCTGTTAAAATAATGACAGACGTTCATGGTTTGATTACCGCATATGAAGAACAGAAGCAGTTCTTATTACATTGTGTGCAAGAACATAGAAAAATGTTCCCAGACTGTACAAAAGAGACTTTGAAGAGGAAATATACAAATGAATAACTATAAAAATTGTATCTTCTTTGTTACTTACAAGAAGAGCATTATATAAATTTCTGTTTTCATTTATATTTCTCTAAAATAATTGTTTTGAGTGATAATCTACAACTACATTTAAGAGACACTTTAAGCAGCTATTTCTTAAAACTTTTAGGCCCTGTCGGCACGGGTTAAAATTAATTTAGGAAGTTGAAATCCTGTACTTGGGTAACTAATAGACTAATAAACACAGTAACGGGGTAGGCGTTTCAATAAATGAAAAAAAAGACCTTTTAAGGAACACCCCAGCCCACATGTATCATTCCATTAATTCAAATTTTTCCCACTCCCGCTCCCAGTGTCTTATTGTGCAGTGCAGATAAGAATTTATTTATACAGGTTGATGGGATAGAAATGATAGAGAAAAATCAAAGAATGTATTATCACACTGCTTATTAGATCAAAGTTAACGCCACAGTGCGTCTTATTGCGAGTGATATAATTCTTAATACATACGAATTTATAAAGTGCAGCAATCGTTGCCTTCTTGACCATCATCATTTTAAACGGCTTGACTAATATATTTGCCACTATAATAGTATATTTAAAAACATTTGATATTTGAACACATAATTATAATTTCTAGATATTAATTTTGTCCTCTCAGCCATTATAAACACTTACAGTTGACATTTGTTGATAATATGAGTCAATGGTTAATATGCACAAGGTACAATTTACCGACAGTGATAACATTCAGAGTTCAATCTACGTGATAGATACATGATATTACACAGGGCTTTTTAGAATGGTCATTATGGAAATTGTCATAATTTTTTCTTTTATTTATGAGTTTGTGGGTGAACTTATCTTACACTAGCGTACATCGTTCTAGTGTCTAATAAAATACAGATCGTAACTTACACGAAGTGTTTTGTCCTTCCGAAAATAAAAGCACTTCATAAGATATTCAAAATGAATTTGTTAATGATGAATCTCTTACTGAATCAAACTACTACTGAGTGGTGAGAAATACGCGGTCTGGCTTGAGGATCTCCACGTCTTTATCTATTTGATCAGCGTTACCCTGAGATCTGGTCGAGTTCCTGTTCTTGGGTGGCTTCATGCCCATGTCCACTCCTCCATTTTCGTTCCTTTTCACCCACAGCCAGTTCCCGATACGAACACTCCAGTCCTTGCCTTCCTTCACCTCGAACGGACCTGGAACACACCGAAACCAACATGTTCAGGAAATATAATATAGCCTATTTGTAATGAAATATATGTCAGTGTAGCGGTTAGCAATCTTGACTGTCGCCCCTGAGGGCTGGTCTGAAGGCTGGAAAGGAGTACGCTCAGCCTCGTGAGGTAAAACTGATAATAATAATAATAATAATAATATCGTATGGCTTCGGGTGCCGGGTGCAAGCTTTGTTATTTGACACCCAGATGGTAGCTTGCATGTCGAATTTCTCTGTTCCTTGACTATGAAAGTCAAGGAGGTTGGATGTTAGATATCTAAGCTCCTTGAACACTATAGCGCTTTCTAGTAGAGAAATTAGGAACTTTGTGTTGGCGGAAACTCCCGAGATTAATTTTGCCATTATGAACTCGGCCTACTGAATTCAAATGGGTTCCTTGACATGCCAACAACGTATGACATGCGTATCGTATTTTTTCCGCCTTTCAAAAATCACTTACCACGGCCAGGAGCGAACCTGAAATCTTGGGGTTAGTAGACCGACACGATATCCACTCACCCACCGTGGCAAGCTAGGTAAAACTGATAAAGGCTGGGTTTCATTCTAGCTAAGCCATCCTGGAAGTGGTTTTCCGTGGTTTCCCACATTTACTCCAGGCAAATGACAGGATAGATCCCAACGATCGCCACCTTCCCATACATACCTGAATTACAAATGCAAACACTACTACAGACACGACAAGAACTCAGGTTATCAGACAAATTCGACACACACCCAAGTACTCGGAGCTGCATGACCACGATGTCACAAAGCCCTTAAAATTAAACATCAACAACAACTATTATTATGCATGGCCGTGTGCACGAGAGTAGTGACAGGGTGAGTTAGTTATCTCATTGAAGTTTGACAATGGAAAATGTAGGAAGAGTCTAGTCTCTGTTTCCTGGAAGCACGGATGCGAACAAAATGAATAAGTTATATCCCATCATGATCCATGTCCTAAGATCCAGGAAAAAGATACAGCCCTTGAACAGGAAAGCATTTACCTCGAGAACTAACCTACACCAAAGCGTTACTGTGTTAAGTTCTATTCTGGAGAGGCATGCACCTACCTCTTAGAAACATCTAACATTTTCTTTTGCACTAACAAATATAACGGAGATTTTTCATAGTATATTCAATTGGAATGTTCTAGTCACCAGTTCAATGGACTTAATCCATATAAATTGCACTATGTGTACTAAACCATACTTGCGAAAAATAGTGGGACCAATGATCGAACCAGATGGAATACTGCTCCAATACGAAGGTTCAAGATCCTAGCACGAAAGTAGCCGCCAAAAAGTCCCCCAAGAAAACTAGAAATGAAGGACAACAACCAAAACACAAGTGCCGTGGCCCAAATGACCAAGGAATAAACAATTTAATTATGTCTTATCTCTGCAGACCCTCAATGTAAGAACGGAATAAGTTCATTTCTTTTTGGACTATTTTCACTTATGAAAAAATAGGCTTATGAGATCACATTTTGCCCATGTGTGTGTGTGTGTGTGTGCACGTGTGTGTGCCTGTCCGTAATAGAATCTAAACGGACGGAGGTATTTCACTGAAACTCGGTAAGGTCATAGTACTGTTTGGCCAACCCCGACAATGTGCTTCAAATTTAATTACGTCTGACCAATCCAAAATAGAGGCTGTGCGAAATATTTCACCGGCTTTGTATATCTCCAAAAGTATTACTGATATCACCCTGAAATTATGCACGGTGATAGAAAGCTAATAGTTCACCTATGAGACTTTCAAAAACCTGTTAACTACAAAACGAACATGGTGGTCAAGGAAAGTTGAGACATTTAAATATAGATACAGATAGGCTATAGAATGCTGGTGAAATATTTCGCACAGTCGCCATGTTGAATTGGGGTGACATAATAAAATTTGAAGGACACGATTGGGGTCGGCCTAAATAGTGATATGACCTTACCTCGTTCTATCGAAATCGCTCGAACCATTTAGATTCTGTTAGGAGGACAGACACACACACATACGCACTCACACACACGGACAAAAGGTGAACTCATAAGCCTTTTTTTTTTTTTTTCATAAATGAAAATAGGCTAAAAACGACGACATTTTGAGATTGTTATAATTTTACAACTATATTAAATCCCTGGATACATTACCAAAACTAAAGCCTCCTTCTTCAGCCTTCAGATCCAAGTCAGTTTCTGACACCAGTCCTGTGGGTCCCATTCCATTGTCCTGTAATGTAAGAGTGCTCACTTAATATCAGCACTACTACAAAACATGGCAGAATTGAATTAAATATTGCTTTGAAAATCCAGTCGTTTACTTCCAAAGGTAGCATTCTTGGCTGTTTCACCAGATGTTCAGGATTGATTCCCATCTCTCCCAAGAAATTCATTTTATGGGCACCGGAATGATGAATAACTTCAACATTTTATTTTTACGTCATAAAGCTACTGGCCCTTGGATTTATACCGGTATTATTTTTTTTTGGCTCATTCTAATTACTACTTTCCTTCGTCCAAAATTGAAATAACTTGAACCAAAATTAATACTAACATATTAACAAGAAGTTCCGTGAAGAACTATACAGCCTACTTTTCATGCCAATGATTATTCTACAGAATATGAACCTATCTAGAATAATGACGAAATTAAGTTGCTAATACCGAAATTTCCAATTAGTTCGAAATACTGTATACCTGGCATAATGTATCCTAATGGAGCACTACAGTTGGCAGCCCTGATGACTGAATATATTCTTAGTTCCGTCTCTTAAGGTACAAAATACAAAATTTGGTTGAAGTCCAATGAATAGCATGGACGTTACATGCAGTTAAACATTGGATCTAACAGCGTGCGTAAAATCATGTTGGCAACAATGTCATGCATGTATTGGTCTGAAATAATCTGAAATAATATGATCTATTGTTGTGCCAATTTTGAATGAAATCCATTAGTTAGTATAGAAGTTACATGCATTTTAAAATTGGACCTATCAGCAGGCTTAGAATCATGTTGGCAGCACTGACGTATATTAGTTACTCCAAATTCGTCTAGAATGCCAGGTACTATACGTGTGCAAAGTTTAGAGCTATTGGCTTGCATACTTTCTGATATATTGATATTAGGGTAACAAAAATAGGGACAGCACATATTAACATTTGGCAGCACTGGTTGCTCCTTAGAATACGCATAGTCATATCTGTTATGCTACACATAGCACATACGAAATTTGGTTGAAATCCAAATGATAGTATGGAAGTTACATGTATTTAAAGTTGGACCTGTCAGCAGGCTTAGAATCATGTTGGTAGCACTGACGTATATAAGTTACACCAAATTAATATAGAATGTCAGGGACTATACGTGTGCATAGTTTAAAGCTGTCGGGTTGCATACTTCCTGATATATTGGTATTTGGATAAAATAAATTAGGAGCATTTATTAACAGTTGGCAGCCCTGGTAGGTCTGAAGAATACGCTCAGTCATATCTGGTCATGTACACATACAACATACGAAATTTGGTTGAATTCCAATTGATAGTATAGAAGTTATATGCATTTAAAAATTGAACCTATCAGGAGGCTTATAATCATTTTGGCAACACTGCCATATTTAGCCTCCTGGAAATTAAACTGAAATATTATGATCTGTACGTGTGCCAATTTTGAAATAGCTCCCATTCATACTTTCCAAGATATCCAACATGGAGCTCAAATTTCAATTGCGATTTTTTAGCAGTTGGTAGCACTGATATCATTTTCAAATATGGCCGTGAGATATTCAGGTATAGATCTTTACTCCTACCGAATTTTGTTTCGATTTCTGCAGCCGTTTAGGAGTTGATAGGGGGGGGGGACACACACACAGCCAGACAGACAGACAGACAGAAGGACAGACAGACAGACAGACACACATTTGCCCGATCTCATAAGTCTACTTTTTCCTCATTTTTGCAAAATGTGAAAAGTAGGCTAAAAATCAAAATTAAACATAACAAAATGAAAATCAAAATCAAAATAGCCTACAAATAAAATAAAATATTTCAAATACCAGTTCTGTCCTTTAAAGTGTAATAGAAACGCGGTCACAAAATGGCAATGGTATATGATCTTGAACAGGTTAAGAATACACTGATCTCCAACACCGCAATATGTATGTATTGATGGTTACAGATGTGTTAGTGGTTCTGGTCAGTTGAAGAGGTGGTCGTGACTGTACTTAAAAAAGGATCGCCCGAGAAACTGTGAAGAAAGGAAAACAAGTAGTTCCGTGAAGAATCATATAGCGTATAGAGTGTTGTGGTGTCGGTGCATACCTCGTCCTAAGACTAAAACTGTCGCCGTTTTTTAAGCCAGTTAAAGGAACATTGATTCCAATTTCGTGCTTAAACACATTTCTTGATGTAAAATTTCCCTTTCTTTCGACACTTTTCAACATGCAAAGCTGACAATTTCAGAATTGATTCCTAATTATATGTGGTGTAATTTAACATAGCGGCTTTTCTAAATTCACATAAATATATTAAATTGTAACTGTTACTTACGAAACTCTTCTCAAATGTTGTAACTGCATAATGGAATGCAGTCAAATTAAAAACCCTTATTAACGTCAAATTTGACGGTAAAAAGCTACAGGAAGTAGGTGACTTCTGCTACCTACGAAACAAAAAACCAGTGATCGACGAATCAAAGAGGATAAAAGAGTAGATTGGTTCAGACAAGGAAAGCATGTCTACAGATAAGTAATATGTTGGCATCAAATACAGATTTTGGTATTTGGAAGTCATTTTTGAAAGCCTTTGCGTGGAGTGTATGGGATTGAAACCTGGACTGTTGGTGCAGCGGAAAAGAGGATAGTAGAAACATTTGAAATGTGGTGTTACAGGGGAATTATGATGATCATAGTAACAAATGAAGTGGTATTATGACAATTGGGAGAGGAGAGAAATAGATAGGTTAGTAGGACACTTACCACCCAGGAATAGAAAACTTAGTTATGGAAGGAAGGATCGAGGACAAGAACTGTAGGGATAGACCAAGGTTAGAATATGGCAGACAGATTGCCTCGGATGTAGGGTGTGGTAGCTATGTAGAAATGATATGATTGGCTCAGGACAGGGAGCCAAGGAGGGCTGCATCAAACCAGTCAAGAGACTGAAGCGTCAAAACACACACATATATTTTAGCTGTTAAGTAGGACGGAAATCCCCTGAATTAGAACGGAACACAAAATTCGGTGTCATTGGAAAAAGTATATTCATCGGCTAGAGTCATAGCATATTATTGTCGTCATGGAAACAGTACTGCGTGGATTTTCCAAGTTGTAGACTCGATTATGTACTGACCTTTACAATGTCCCTGAACGTGTCAGTTTTATATTTTAGTCGATAGACACCGCTAGCAGCTCACGCTTTTGTTTCAATTTCCGGTGAGCGGAAGTGGGAAGCGGATGTGTTTCATGTTTTATTAGATTTATTACACCAATAAAACTATTTGAAGGTAGAAACCGTTATGCTTTAAACTGCGTTAGTGGGCTTGGGACATGGTGAGGAACGTGATAAAACATGGGCATAGACGCTTTCATTTCATCTGAACGGCTGGAGTTTAAATATCAGTGACAACGGGATAGATTTCTCACCTGAAAAGTCACAAGGTGTTTGGAATGGCAACCGCTCTTAAATAACATCTGGCCAAAACCAAAATGATCCAGGTTAATTCTATTTGGGAAAGTGGAACATCTTGGTCATCACTGTGTTTTTGTGGTGACTGTAGTAGTGTGTGCCTGTTGTCTGTTGGATAGACAACCCGAAGGCTGGTTGTATCCTCAAAAAGTACCGCAGTTAGGTTATGTGGGCAGCGCTATATTGAGGCGTACTACGCAGGTAGAGGAGTGAGGTAGTTTGCCATTCCTTTCCTCACTGAGTCAGAACAGCAGTAATAACCCTGTAGAAACTTTCACAGCATCCACAGGCACTGGCTGTGCCCTGAATGTCAATACTAAGCACCACCCATACCTCAGTAGCTTCCAGATAATTACAGCCATGAGTGAGACGGAATTTGTAGCTCACCCTAAGGGTGTCCGCTGGAAGCAGCTAAAGACTCAGGCGAGCCGAACATAGTCCACGGACACTCCCGGCACTAAAATCCATACGATATATAAATAAATAAATAAATCGGTGAAGAGTCACATTTTACTCTAGCCTGAGTCAACAGACAAATGCAAATGTACTGCATTCATCAAGAGATGGCAAACAGGAAATTGTAGTGTGTGTAACTGCAAATATTAGGGTTCGCAATGGGATAGGTGCCTCGGAACTATGAAAATAAAGTATACCGCAATCCCGCCATATTTCTGGAGGGAGTGTGGAAAAGCCACATTCATACTTGCACCAGGATTTTAACCTCGGGTCTCTGAACTTGCTAAATGTACCATCACGGTCGTGGTAAGCCGTATAACACGCATGGCTAAACCCTGGGGTCTCACTCACCAATTAGAATGAACTTGGGACATTTTAGCCATCAGCTACATGTGTTTCATTGTAGGAATATTGACTGATAACTTCGTGAAGTGATAGAAGCCATTTTTCAGTGTTGCCTAGACCTATAAAAGAAAGCTTTCCAGTCGGTCTTCACAAGTTGTGCCCATCTACATTAGGATGGAAAACAAGTATTTACGTTTGACGATGTCGAAGTGTAAATATTATATGTCAAACAAGATGTTCAGTAAAGAACATATAGCCTAATTTCTCTTAAATGCATGGGTATTGTTATAATTCTTTGTCCATTTCAAAGAGTATAATTGAATGTTAATTGTAGTAGCTTGTTAAAATACGTGTTATACGTATATCTTCTTCTTCTTTTGCTTTAGCGTTTGTCCCACCTCGTGGCAGGGTCCGCTATTTGAATCCGCTGTCTCCACTTTACTCGGTCATGGGCCATGTCCGGATGAATGTTGACGCCTTTCAAATCCCTGTGCAGTGTATCGGCCCAACGTTGTCTCGGTCACCCCTTTGGTCTTTTCCCGGCGACCTCCAGTGTGTAGCCCTGTTTTGCAATGGTGTCCGCTCCTGACCGTAACACATGCCCAAACCATCGCAGACGACCCTCACGCATTTTGTTACTGATTGCTGCGATACCAAATCGTTCCCTTATTCTTTGATTGGGGATGTGATCCAACCTAGTAATGCCTGCTGTCCATCTAAGCATCTTGGTCTCCATGGCACTTAGCCGACGTTCTGCTTCCTTCGTGGTCGGTCAACATTCGGTACTATAAAGCGCTACGGGACGAATGACAGTGCGGTAAATCTTCGATTTTAGGTGGTCTTTTAACTGGCGATCGCACATGACACCTGTCGTTGTTCGCCACTTCATCCACGCAGCATTAATTCTTATGTTGGCCTCCTCGGTGAGACGACCTTCAACAGTTATCGTAAAGCCAAGATACTTAAATGTTGTCGTTCGAGGCAGATCATCACCGTCGACTTGGATTGTTCCGATTTCTCCAGCATCCGTTGTCATATATTCTGTTTTAGCTTTGTTAAGCCGCAGGCCATATTGACTTAAACGATCACTCCATTCCTGGACTTGATATTGGAGATCCAGCTTGTTTTGAGCGGCCAACATAACGTCATCAGCGTACAGAATGGTCCAAGGTAACGGTTGTTGTAGATCTGCAGTAACCGTGTCCATGACCATAATGAACAGCAATGGTGACAGGGCCGAACCTTGATGAACACCAACTGTTGCATGGAAGTTTTCCGACGCTCCTGCGGCGGCTTGGACGTAACTTCTTGGCTCCGCGTATAGAAAATGTACCCAGTTGACAAGGTACTCTGGGATGCCATTTTGTCGAAGAGTCAACCAGATCAAGTCGTGCGGCACACGATCAAAAGCCTTTTCGAGATCTAAGAAAGCAAGGTGCAACGGCTTATTCTTTTCACGATGCTTTTCAACTAAAAGCCGTGTGGCGTGGATTGCATCTGTTGTGCTGCAATTTTTCACAAATCCAGCTTGGTTTTTGGTCAGCTGGGTGATTGCACGTATCCTCTTATCAAGAATGCGCTCGAAGACCTTCATGGTGTGACAGAGGAGTCGAATTGGTCTGTAATTAACCCACTCGGCTGGACTTCCCTTCTTTTTGAAGATAGGTATCGTGATGCTATGTTGCCAATCAAGTGGCGTTCGTCCTTCTTTGACTATTTGGTTGAAGAGTCTTGCCAACCAATCCACTGGATCCCACTTCTGAGAGCACCATAGCTCCGCCGCGATGTCATCTGGACCAGTTGCCTTCCCTGGTTTTTATTTGTTTCAAGGCCCCTGCAACCTCTAAGACATCAATAGGTTTGATAGGACCTTCGACAGCAGTAGCGACAGGTATCTGGTTGTGCTGGAATTCCTCTGTTGAGACCTTCTCAAAGTAATTTCGCCAACGTTCTCTCGCCTTCTTCCAGTCGACTAGCAAAACGCCCTTATCGTCATTGATGCCATAGAAGCGTTGGATATCTTGAGATTTATGGTGCCTGGATTTGACGAGGTGATAGATGTCCCGCTCTCCCTTGCGTGTGTCCAGCTTCGCGTAGAGGTCTGCGTACCGAGCCGATTTTGTCGAAGCAACAGTCTTCTTCGCTTCCCTGCGTGCTATTTTGAGAGCATTCCAACGAGAAGGTGTTTTGTCTTCCAAAAACTCGTGGTAAAGCTGCTTCTTCTTGCGTACCGCAGTTTTGACTGCGTCATTCCAAAGCCATGTGTCCTTATCAATCCGACGTCTACCTGGCTTCGTAAGTCCAAGAATGGCATGCGTGGCTTCGTGAACAGCTTTCTTCTTTTTTGTCCAGCTTTCTTCAACGGTTGTAATCGGCGGCAGCGTAAGACTTCTAATGACTTCTTCTTCATTCTCTTTAAATTGCCACCATCTGATTCTCGCCGGTCCTGTTCGTGCCTGTATGACCATTGGCGGCTTTACACGGAGCTTGCAGATAAGTGGTCGGTGTTGGGTCGCAACTCGTGTTATACGTATATAAAACATGACTATTAGTTGCCCTTTGCTAGTGCTGCCTCTGTAAAAAAAAGTCATTCAATTCGGTTTCACCGTGTTTTAATTGATATGGTGAATCGATTTGCACATATACATGGCCGTTATCTGCAAAATATTGGGCAGATTACCTTTTAGGTCAGTCAAAAGATGCTTCCCACAAAATGTATGTTGTTGCAAAATTTGGTAGAGATCAAATAATTGGGTTGGTTGTAATTTGATTTAAGCTTTTAACATTTGGGTGGCTGCCATTACGTTTTCGTTAAGATGGCGGCGGTATAAAACATGACTCTGAGGTGCACGTTGCTAGTGCTACCTCGGTACCAAATTTCGTTCAAATCGGTTTCATCGTGTTTGAATAGATAGGGGGAATCGATTAGCACACATACATGGCCGCCAACCGCAAATTATTGGGCTGATGACCTTGTAGTTTGGTCAAAAGATCTTCATACACAAAGGTATAATGTTGCAAAAATTGGTAGAGATCGGATGAAGAGGTTGGTCGTAATTTGATTTAAGCTTCTAACATTTAGGTGGCCGCCATTACGTTTTCGTTAAGATGGTGGCGATATAAAACATGACTCTGAGATGCCAGTTGCTAGTGCTACCTCGGTACCAAATTTCGTTCAACTCGGTTTCATCGTGTTTGAATAGATAGGGGGAATCGATTTTCACACATACATGGCCGTTATACACAAATTATAGGGCTGATGTCCTTGTAGTTTGGTCAAAAGATTCTTCATAGACACAGGTATTTCGTTGCAAAAATTGGTAGAGATCAGATTATTAGGTTAGCCGTAATTTGATTTAAGCTTTGAACATTTGGGTGGCCGCCATTACGTTTCCGTCAAGATGGCGGCGATATACAGCATGACACTGAGGAGCCCTTTGCTAGTGCTACATCTGTAACAAATTTCGTTCAATTCGGTTTCACCGTGTTTGAATTGATAGGGGGGGGACAGATATTCAGAGTACACACACTCATACACACACACACACACACAGAGACTCACACACACATACACACACACACACACACACACAGACACACAATCTTTCGCCCTGTGTTGATCTCATAAATCTACTAACATTTTTTGCCAAAATCGAAAGTAGGCTAAAAACTGTATCATAATGAGGGTCATTATTCATTTTATGAAAAAACAAGATGTTCAGTAAAGAACATATAGCCTATTTTCTCCTAAATGTATGAGTATAGTTATAACTCGTTGTTATTATCAAAGAGTATAATAGAATCATTTCTTGGTTGAAGACCTTAGAAACTATTTACCTCTACCAAACGCCACAACCTAGAAAAAAAAACTACTACCATCATTGAAGAAAGATAGATAAGAAGTATCTCATGAATGTTATGGACCTGGAGACATAATCGACCGGACTGGCTGCGTGGCTCAGCGGTAACGTTCTCGCTTGCTGGGCCCTAGGTTGCAGGTTCGTATCCTGGCGCAGTCAGCTGGCATTTGAGGGTGCACAAATGCGAGGGAGCCGTGTCAGTAGATTTACTGGCACGTTAAAGATCCCCTTCGGGCCAAAATTCCGGCACCCCGGCGTATCTACAAGCAGCAGTAGTTAAAAGGGACGTAAAACAAGTAACATTATTATTATTATTGTTATTATTAAATAATCGACCTGCCGTGGGCTACATACAACTTTGAGTTGAGGCATGTCTTTACACGTCTAGTTGTGCATGGCTTTCACAACCCTAATTGAATTAACAAATCTTTCCATGACCCTACAGAGACGTGTGTATACAAACTATGTGGATATTTTCGATTGCTATTTGCCTGAAATAAAAGTATTAATTAATAACCTGAGCTAGCACCAACGGCTAGAATTCAGTTACTATGTGAAATCGTTTTGTTCTTTACTTCAAATAACATTTTCAAATAACGCACAATAGGCTGTTACAAACCCTTTAAAATAAAAGTAAAAATTTATCGTAGTATCATCTTGCCATTCTTCAAGTTCGATGCACATAGAATGCCAATGGTATACGGTACTAACCAATGGAGTCCCACGTAGACCAGTCGAGACATCTAGTGGAGAAGTATCGAACAATATAACCCTAACAGGGCGAGTGCATTCTAGTGGCCATAAGAAGAAACTTTTCAATAAAATCTTGAAGTTAATAAGTAGGCCGGCGTGAAGTTACGTTTTTGACTGCTAGATGTCTCGAGAAAATCTGCTGGTGAATTATGTTTTAATTAAATATATATTTTCCACCGTAATATGCAAAATATAACGCTTAATTTTAAAACGTCTGAATCATTACAAAACAATAAATATATGAAATTTCAAGCAAAAAAAAACTCTGATGTGGCTTGAACCATAGGCATATGAGTGATAGGCCAACGCTTTACCACGGAGCCATTTGTGCCAACGAACATCGTTCTATATAAAATGACTTACATATAACTTGTTAGCAAATAATGATTTAGACTGAACGATTTCGTCAGTGGAGTATATTATTTATTTATAAAGCATTTCATACAAAGTTTATTTATTTTGTATCAGTACGCTATATTACATGCAATACTCAAATTAGTGAAATATAAGTCAGGCACAAGATATCCGCTGCCATCTTGTCTTCTTACCGAGACGGCTCAGCTTTTTAAAATCACTTCTGCACTATAGTATTTAAAAAAGAAACTTTTAATTTCGAACGTGCCTCTTCCTTTAGAACAGTTAAATCGATTCTCGGCTCGATAATCGGAACTGGTGGGTCCCATGATATGGATTATAAAGTTTGCGTAATTCGCACGGCCGCCATCCTGAAATGGTACGGCGGATGACCTTGTAGTTTGGTCTCAAGACGCGTCCTGTATGAAGGTATGTTATTACCAAATTTGGTAGAGATCGGATAATTTGGTTAGTCGCTATTTGATTTTACGTTTTGAACGTTTGAGTGGCCGCCATTCAGTATTGGTAAAGATCGCGGCGATATAAAACATGACACTGAGGTGCCCTTTGCTTGTTCTACCTCTGTACCAAATTTCGTTCAATTCGGTTTCACCGTGTTCGAATTGATAGGGGGGGACATACATTCAGAGTACACACACACACACACAGACTCACACACACACACACATACACACACAGACAGACACACAATTTTTGGCCCTGTAGTGATCTCATAAGTCTACTTTCATTTTTTGCAAAAATCGAAAGTAGGCTAAAAAAATAGGCTTATGAGATCACATTTTGTCCGTGTGTATGTGTCCCTAATATATTCCAAACGGCTGATGCGATTTCAATGAAACTCGGTAAGGTTATAGCACCAGTCTGGCCGACCCCGACCGTGCCTTTCAAATTTTGTCGTGCCTCACCAATCCAATATGGTGGCTGTGCGAAATATTTCACCAGCATTCAGAATATCCGAAACTTTTACCGATATCACCCTGAAATTTTGTACGCTGATAAAGAGAACTACTAGAAGTTCATTTCTGAGACATTAAGAAACCTGGTATTTACAAAACCAACATGGCGGCCAAGCAAATTTGAGACATTTAAATAGACTTTTCTCGCGATTTAACCATCCAAACGTAATGAAACATGGTACAGCAAATGTTTATACACATTGTAATGCACTGACTTCTAATTTAGTTCAAATGTTTACATAACCTCAAAATAGGTTATGAACATTCCCGAATGGGAATATGATGTTATTTCCGTTTGTTCAGATAAATTATCAATTAATATGATAAAATTGGTCCGGCCAGATCAAACATAACTGACGAGCCCAACGACACACTGGGGCGAAACGCTGGCATTTTATGTTTGATCTGGCCGTATCAATTTTATCATATTAATTGATAACCTCAAAATGCGGCTGTGCGAAATATTTCACTGGCATTGAATATCTCCGAAACTGTTTATGATATCGCCCTGAAATATTGTACGGTGATAAAGGGCACTGCTACAAGTTTATCTATGTAATTTTCAAAAACCTTTAATGTACAAAACGAACATGGCGATCAAGCGAAGTTGAAATATTTTAATAGACTTTTCTCGTGACTTAACCATCTGAGTGCAGTGAAATGTGGTACAGTAAATGACTATACATATTGTATTGCACTGGCATCTAATTAAGTTCAATTGTTTACATAACCTCAAGATGGCGGCTGTGCGAAATTTAAAAAATAAATTCTTATTTCTTGTGTCGTAACCATGCGATCGAAATCAAAGTATGAATAATGAAGCTACGCAATAATTTTCCTTAATTGGTTCATAACTCTATGGCCTATACATATAACAATCAAAAATGGCGATCATCCGAAATATTTTGACGGTTCTCAATATCTTCGAATCTTTTACAGCAATCAAACTGACCTTTTTTTATGTTCGTAGAAGCTATGAACATAAGTTCACCTATATGACTTTCAGTAACCTGGTGAGCACAAATCCAACATGGCGGCGACGCGAAGTATATATATTTAAATGGACGTTTCTCGCGATTTAACCATCCGAGTAGAGTGAAACTTTGCACGTTAAATGCTTATACATATGTTAATCCACTGGCATCTAATTTATCTCAATTGTTTTCATAACCACAAGATGGAAGCTGTGCGAAATTTTAAAATCTCGTTTTATACTTCTTGTGTCTTAATCATGCGATTGAAGTATGAATACCACAAGTACACAATAATCTTCATGTAATAGTACATAAATAAAAATCCAAATTTTGGATTTTTATATGTATAGGCCATAGAGTAATAAACCATATCTACGAATCTATCACAACAATCAAACTGAAATTTTGTATTTTGATAGAGGCAATTAACATAAGTAAGATATATGAAAATAGGCTGTATATTTCTCCACGGAACTACTAGTTCATTATGAAACTGTTTCACCCACCAAACAGAGCTCAAGAAACAGTTATGTGAACAATTAGGTAAGGTTAGCATCGCATCTGCGCTGACTTCCACGGACTCATATTTAAATTTCACTGCGTGGCTAGCGTCATAGTGGGGGTATTTGAGGGGGCCATAGTGAAATACAAGTTATTCTCTGAGTCCCATGTGCTCTGTTCAGTACATAAAACTGGCGTAGTGTCGACAGATATTTATGAATATTTATGTTCGAACATAAAATAGTTATAATTATCGTCGAACATGAACAGTCGCATGTAACTCGCCTATAATGGTAATTAAGACTCGCTTCACTCCTTTTATAAACATACTCGTGTCTTAATTATTGTCAATTTATGGACTCGTTGCATAATGTACTATTATAATATGCCGTAACATGAGAAATATCACATAACATATTTGTCACAAAATAACACGCTTTTATGTACCAAAATGCGGAGGAGGCTACTTTGTAAGTAAATACATTTGTCTCTTCTCTAAGTGGCGTTCTTTGACAATACGGAGGTGTTATTAGGTAGCTCCTCACGACTTTCTTGAGTATTATTCAGGTTCTTGCTCCAATTCCAGCAATGTGAGGTATTTCAATTTTGGAATATCAATAATCATTAGACTGATGGGATTAAGATTACATGACTGTTCAGGTCCTGAAAACTACGGTTGGTTGGTTGGTTGGTTGGTTGGTTGGTACCTTAGTTTAGGGGCTGTGACAACGCGGTCATGTAACCCCGTGTACTTTGGGTGTGTGTAGAATCTGTCTGATAACCGGTGTTAATTGTGATGACTGTGTCAGTGTGTGCTATCTGTTTTAATTCAAGTAAGAACTGCAGACAATAATATCAAGTAGTTCCTACTTTTGCTTCCAAATGCTACTGTCCACGACTCCTAGCTTGCCGACTTGGCTACTAGATGGCTTCGCAGTAAGCATCTGGCGGCGAACGTTGGAACTAATAGAGCGTTATCAATTCTAACCTAAAAATTTGGGCTTCACACAAGCATAGTTAGTGGAATGTTCTTTTCCATGCCTTAAATCTATGACATGGGACCGCCGGCTTTACTTCCCCTCCGAAGGAGGGCATACTGAGGGTTCTTTAACGCTCTTAAAAAAACCGACGATTTTGGCCGGGTTTGAACCCACGACCTTGGGCATTGAAGCTCAGCATGCTACCAACTACGCCACCGAAGCCGTCCCTGAAAACTACAATAGCTAACTAACTAGAGTCACAAACTGCGAATCACTGACCAAAACTACACCGGAAAATAATGTTTGAGGATTTCCATGTATTCAGTAGTGATTGATTAATTTCTGTCACCAAAAGTACGTAGTTTAATGATAGTCACTAAATTCTTAATTCACTCGATTTAGCAAACGGCAAATTGGTAAATTGGCAACACTGCTGCTGATTGAAGGTGTTTGAATTTATCGAAGATATTGGTACTGTTCTGCGCGGGTCCATGCTCCATGAACCTGAGAGGAAAGTGAATCGCGGACGGCCGATATATGATGACAGGCTTGCTGGGTTCCCGGTCCGTGCGTAGTAACAGAACCAAATACATTGGTCGGTGACTCACTCACTCATTCGCATCACCACAGTGGTTTGAGCAACGGCCGTATGTTAGCAGTATTGGAATAGACAGGGATACCAGATAACACGCTGGGCTGTTGACAGGCCCTTCACTTCTCGCCTGCCCCTTCCCCTGACCCCGCAAGTTCACAGAGCTTGGACCCGAGCAGTACACCTCAATGTATAGCATTTTAATCTATCTAGAGGGTAAACACACCCTGCCAAGCCCACTCAAACAAGCACAGAAATATAGTCTAATTGTTGCATTGTTATTATTATTAATATTCATATTATTAATTAATTAATGCATGGAGAAAATGGAATTCGACCAAGGGTCAGGAAGATTTTGATGCATTCCGTGATGCGAGGAAAGTTGCAGCCCGAGTGTTCCGATGTGCAAAGCGATCGTATGAGAAACAACAGATGGAACAGATCGATCAGAATCTCCGTAAGAACAACGTTAGGGACTTTTGTCAAACATTTAAATCCAATCTGAAAGATTATCAGCCCCTAGTGTGTGCTTTAGAGATGTTACAGGAAAGTTAGGTATGAACGACAGGGAAAATTGCGACATTTTGGCTCAGTATTTCAACAAGTTGCTCAACTGTGATGAGCCATCGCTAAAATTATCCAAATCCCTTCCCATTCAAGGTCTGCCAAATTCTCAGCCACCTTGTAAGACGGAAATTAAGCTGATCATAGACAGTCTGAATGATAATAAAGCAGTTGGGGAAGATTCCATTGTGGCGGAACTACTGAAGCTGGCGAATGAGGATACTCTGGATATATTAGTCTGCCTTTTCCAGGATATTTGGAGAACGGGTACTATACCAGTTGAATGGCAATCAGCACTAATCCATCCTCTCCACAAAAAAGGAGACAAGAAGAACGTTGACAATTAAAGAGGTATATCGATAGTTCCTGTTCAATACAAGATTCTTTCTAAAGTACTCCTTAACAGAATCGAAGCTCATCTTGATCAACAGATTAGCGAATACCAGGCTGGTTTCCGTAAGGTCCGATCCTGCCCAGAACAAATTTTCAATCTGAAGAACATCGTCAGATACAAGAAAACTGGGGGGTTTGAATATGTGGTCGTATTCGTGGATTTCAAAAGTGCATACGATTCGATTGATCGAGAGTCATTATTGAATGTTCTGGAAGAGTTTGGGGTGGATGATTCATCCAGAAATTTGATTGAACAGACTCTCACCAACACAATATCTAAGGTAAAATTCAAAAATGAAATCTCAGAGCCTTTCGAGATAAAAACTGGGGTCAGACAAGGAGATGGACTTTCTCCACTTCTTTTCAATTGTATCTTAGAAATGGTAATTCGAGAATTGAGAAAATCACTGAACAACGAAGAAGGAAATGAAGATCAGTTTCGATTAGGCCCCAAACACAAAGGAGTGTATGTTGACTGTCTGGCGTTCGCAGACGACGTAGCCATATTTGCAAACAACACCAGTTCAGCAATCAGGAAGATAAACCATCTGAAAGAAACAGCAGAGAAAGTAGGATTACAAATTTCATTTGAGAAAACGAAATATATGACTAACATCCGTGAAGGTCCAGAATGGTTGTTCACCGACCATGGAAAGATTCGAAGAGTCAAGAAGTTTAAATACCTTGGTGAAGTAATCCAAGAGAATGGGCTAGAACAAGAAGCGTCCAATATCCGCATCCTGAAACTAGAGTGAGCGTTCCAACTGACTAAATACATCTACAATAAGAAGATGCTAAGTATCGGGGCCAAACTAAGGCACTACAGCACTGTTGTCAAACCAGAAGGTTTATATGCTTCGGAGACCCTGTGCATGAATCGGACAGGACAAGTCAATCAGCAACTTAAAAGAGAACGCAGACTACAACGGAAGATCTTGTGCAACAGATGGGTTGACGGACAGGTTCGACTGATATCAAATAAAGAAGTATACAGAAAGATGGAACCGATAACAACAGCATTTAGAAAACGAAGATTGCTGTTTTATGGACACATCTTCCGTATGAATAATGACCGGCTCACAAAGTAAATCTGGAATTTTCTTAAACCGAAGATCTCCAAGCAGAAATGGTTCCAAGAGTGTGAGAAGAATGTGAGACAGGTGGGCATTACGGAGGATAAAATCAAAGACAGGAATAGTTTCAGAAGGATGGTGAAAAGCTATCAGGGTTTTATGGTGGAGGCAGAACCCAGAAGACGAAGAGGCCCTTTGACAGAGGAGCGGAAGAACAAACTGATAGATGGGCTCAAGAGATACTGGCAAGATGTCAAAGCCGGCAAACGAACAAGACGCAGACACTAAAATGAGAGTGGTTGTTAACACCCATTTCATAGAGGCTCAAATCGACATTTAAAAAAAAACGACAGCGGTAGCTACAGTCGCTAACGCGCAGCGCTGGACCATGGGGCTAAGCTATATGCTGACTCGGTAGACGTGGATTCGAGCCCCACTGTCGGCCGTCCTTGAAATATATTTTACATGGATTTCCAATTTGAACTTCAGGCAAATAATGGGACGGATCCATCTGACAGGCCAAGGCCGCTTTCTTCCACAATATGGCCCAGTTTCATTCATCTTCATTAATTTCATCTCTCGTCAACTTCTCTCATGAGGTTGGCATCAAGAAGGGTATCCAGCCACAAAAACCACCTGACATATAGCCTTTCTTCGCATCTCATCCTCGATCCCGTTACAAAATGGGCATAATAAGGGGTAGAGATACATCGCTACATAGTATAAAAGTAAGTCTCTGATTCTTGGATGCAACGGGCAGTCTAATATCGAGAACCACTGGATGGATTCTGATGCGGTTTTCACCATTTTGTAAAAGATATATCGAGGAAGTAAATCATTCATCTATGACCAAATGAAGCCAAGCAATAATGATTTCAGTAATTCGAATCAAAGAGAAACCTTCTGTCCATGCGCCTTTTACGTTTATGCGGGGTAAACCGTTCAAAATATCTATATACTATGAATGTAAGAAAATGTAAGAATAGTTCTACAAAAAAGAAAAAACTCGACAGCATATCTCTATCTGTACTATATCGCCCAAAATAAGAGTTTTTACGTTTTTATTTCTTCCAACAATTTCCATTTAGTGGAAATTCAAATTAATAGCTTTGGAACGAGTTTTCGAGCCTATCCCCAGCTTCGGTAGGCATCAAAATGTCGAGTCGTGTCGAGTTAAGACTTCAGAGAAGAATATAGTCTATGTGATTAGAGTTTCGCTGTTCACCTTGCGTCTGGAACATGCCGTCTGTGCACCTTTTAAGCTTTCGCTGGGTTAATCGATAAAGATATCGTGTGAAGCTGGGGCGGGTTGATAGTTAATAATAATATTATTTTTCTTAAAAATAAAACGAAAATTATTTCAAATAGTTTGGATATGCCCAAGAGAGTTACAGTAGGAGCTAATAAAATCGAGGTGATTAATAGTTTCAAATTCATAGGAGAATGGATCGACTAGAATAACCTTGAAGGAAAGACAATGGAGGCGAGAAGAATCAAATTGGAACTAGCCTTCCAGAAAACCAAAAATACATACAATACGAAAACCCTCTCCTGGAACAATAAAATCAGGCATTATAACGCCGGAGCCCGAGGCACTCTTTGCAGCAGAAACACTAGTCTTGAGGAGACAAGGGCAAACGGAAAAATTGGAAATCAAAGAGAGAAAAATGTTGAGGAAGATCATAGGTCCTAAATTACAAAATAACAAACAAGTTTTCTATAGGAACGACACCCTGAATGTGAAGTCGGAGAGACTTCCAGATACCATAAGGAAAAGAAGGATTGATTTCTATGTACACATCTACCGGATGAATCCTGCCCGAATAACCAACAAAATCTTTGACTTGTTTTCCAAAAATAAGATCAAACCTAATTGGTTTACGGAAGTGGAAAAGGACCTGCGAGAGCTCCAGATTACTGAAATCATGTTGAGTAGTACAGCCAAAACCGTGACCAAAGACAACACCAAGAAGTTCCAAGCCAGAGCCGTCTTCAGAAAACCTATGCAGATATCACAAGAGGAAAGAAAAAGGAGATCAGATAGAATGAAAAAGTGTTGGGAGAAAAGGAGAGCACAATTATCTAAAAAGTGATTGATCTGATGTACCCCAAAGTGGGCGATTCGAAAAGTAGAAGTTTAAGAAGAAGAAGGTCATCTTGATAGAATAATACAGTAGTGACCCCTCGAGTAGCTGAAGTTATTAGAGAATACTGTGGTGTTGGGTACCTTTTCTCGACTTTCGTAAGTATTACTTCTGAGTACTATTACTAGTGAATGCAAGTAGTAACATACCTGAGCGAGCGTCTTTCCAGTCAGGCCCAAGCAGAGGCTGAGAACCACGGATAGAATTCTCACTGCGATCATCACGGTGGGTACTGCTCAAATGTCATATCGGACCACGTTACGATCTCTGACGTACTCGTATAGGAAGCGAAACACGTACCAGATCATATCTCTTCCGGATGGAATACTTTTTCTGACGTAAGCGATGTTTAGATTGGAAATGTACTGTACTCATAGTATTCAGAAGCTTAATTACCGGATGTAGAACGGTGAAATGTAAACTTCATTTCATGCAGGCCTGTTGTAATGTTACACATTAAAATAATTATTTCTGAATGTATTTATGGCAGAATGAAATGTGTAGATCTAAAAGCTGTGACGGGTTCAATCAATTTGATTAGGGAAAACTGGAAAGAGGTGGGTTCGATACATATCTCAGACACCCTAGAAGTGATTTAATGTCTCATCTCACTTTATTTCGATCCCCTCGTTGTGTGGGGGTTAGCATTCCTGGATGTCTCCCCAAGGTCGGGGTTCTATTCCCAGTTCTGCCACGAAAATTAATTCTGGTCTGAAGCTGGTGCGGAGTACATTCAGCATCGCGAGGCAAAACTGATGTGAGGTGGGTTCGCTTGCAACGTTACCCATCCTAAAAGTAGTTTACCGTGGTTTCCCATTTCAACTTCAATCGAATGGCAAGATGGTTTCTGACTTAAGGTCTCGGCCATCTCCAGCCCAATCCTCGTAGTGGTCAAACTGTTTGCCTCTCACGAAGGTTGACCGGGTTCGTTTCCTGAAATAGAAGTGAGATGAATTATGTTGGAAGTGAAATGCCATTTCCTTTGGTGTGGATTCCACGTTAAAATGAGGTCCCGTGGCACATGATCGCAAGAATAACGGTCACAAAAAACTACAGGCTTCCTTCAAATTACAAATCCACACAATAGTAGAGGTACCACAATAACACAAGTGATCTGATTATTTCTACGCACATTCTACGGTCATTCTACAGTATAGCATTCAGATCTTTGCGAATGTGATTCCTGTAACTTCTTGTACTCCATAGTGATAACTTTGTCTTGTATAGCCTGGTTAAACCCCTTAGTTTCTGCAAGCATATTGCCAATATTATTAGCATCATTACCGTATTCTTCTTCTTTCGATTCGGCCATGTAAGGACCACGTCATTTCAACTGCTTCTTGCTGCATCGAGCTTTAACATCCACCCAGTACTTTCGCATTAGTTCTCGATGCTGTTGTTTCCTTTCTGCAGTTCATTTCTTGCCAGTTGGAAGCTTTGGCTTTTCTCGAAAACATCAGTGTGCTGTTAGTTTTTGTTTAAGTGTGGCACGTTCCCAAATATCGTTGCCTGTAATTCCCACTTCTTGTAAATCTTTGTCTATCTCAATGAACCAAGCTCCCTTTGATTTTCTTTTTGAGGAAGTATGTGAAAATTCTATTTGTCAATCGTGCTGGGTTCATTCTTGTTATATGACAGTAAAAGGCAATTCTCCGTTTCCTCATGGCAACAGTTAATTTTTCCACGTGGGTGTAAAGTTCGTGGTTGTGCCGTCTCCTATATTCCCCATTTTCTTTTACCGGACCCAAGATATTTCTTAGAATCATTACCGTATTATTATTATTATTATTATTATTATTATTATTATTATTATTCGTTTGGGTCTACTGAGGACCACGGGGCTCGTATCTCCTCGTCGCTTTGTCTTTTCTCTTCTTCCAGTACTCTTTCATCATCTGACTATGAGCCAGCTTTCTTTCCTCCGTCCATGGTGGTCTGCTGACACCAGTGTTCTTCCTAGCTGTCAGTGATACAAGAAAAACTCCCTGTCGGATGGCTTGCCGGAATTGTTGGCGGTCCTGTATGGAATTACGTGGGATCCCTAGGTGGTCTAAATCCGTCCTGACCGTAGAGATCCACTTGGACCTAGAGGCCTTCCCTCTTCCTGCCACTGTGAAGATCTTACTGGTGAGCCGGCAAGGGATCATGCGGGTCAAGTGTCCATAGAAGGCCAAGCGCCTCTTTCTTATACAAGTAACAATGTCTTCTTGATGACTGTAAAGCTCATCATTGTGCCGAATTCTGTAGGTGCCTCCCTCTTCCCTTATAGGTCCTAGTATCCTCCACAGGTTCTTCCTCTCCTTGAGTTCAAGTTTCCTGAGTGGGCCTTTCCTGGCCATCACGAGGCATTCTGAGGGGTACAGAACAGATGGTTTTACTACTGAATTGTAGTGTCTGAGTTTTAGGTTTTTGGAGAGAAACTTCGATGCGTAGATGCTGCGGCAGGAGTGGTAGGCGTTTTCTAGCGGTCATCCTATAGCATTCAGATCTTTGAGAATGTGATTCCTGTAACTTCTTGTACTCCATAGTGATAACATTGTCTTGTATTGCCTGGTTTAGCCCCTTAGTTTCCGCAAGCATATTACCGTTATTATTATTATGTCCGGCTCTGTGGCTAAATGGTTAGCGCGCTATGCTTAGGCCCAAAGTGAACCGGGTTCGATTCCCGGCCGAGCCATCAAGGATTTTAATCTCCTGGGATTAATTCACGTGGCTCGGGGACTGGGTGTATGTGCCGTCTTCATCATCACGTCATCTTCATTACGACGGGCAGGTCGCCCACGGGCGTCAACTAGAAAGACCTGCACTCGGCCTCTCCGGAGGCCACACGATCATCATCATTATTATTATTATTACCGTATTATTATTATTATTCCTTGTGGCGTTTTCTAGCAGGATGATATTTTATTGAAGAGTTGTTTCTTACTTATTTTAGGTTACAGGGACATTAGGATTAATGTAAGCGGATATTGAACAGCGCCGGATTTAGTTGCCAGTCGTGTCCCAGACTGATTCAATCCCGCAGCTACAACTCACATTACCTTACTTGCTATTCCATAAGCGTCCCTCCTGGAGACGCAGCTGGTAAACAAACACGAACACGATATGGGTTAGGTACTCGTACTTGAGAACGCTCATAATATTACATTCTACCGCTAGAGAAAGAAGCAAAGAACTGAATGCTGAATGAACTATTCAAAGTAAGTTTATGGAGAAAAGACATAAAAGTAAGTAAACCTATTAAGTAATTATTCACCTACTGTACTTCCCTACGAAATTGTTACTGTATGAAAATCCACAGCCTGCTTCCAGTCTCCGACCGGGTCAGGAATGGAATGAATGAAGCCCCCATCTAGCGGCGAGGATATGAACTGTGCCGGCTGCCGAGGCCTGACGCACTCCTCTGGGGCAATGGTTAAATGAATGACAGATGAAATGAAATGATAGTGGAGAGGTGGTTGGTTGGTTCTTAAGTTTAGGGGCTGCGACAACGCGGTCATGTAGCCCCGTGTACTTTGGGTGTGTCTAGAATCTGTCCGATAACCGGTGTTAATTGTGATGACTGTATTAGTGTGTGTTATCTGTTTTTTTTAAATTTAAGTACTGCAACTTAGAATTTTTCAAATAGTTCCTACTTTTGCCGCCAAGCGCCACCGTCAACGATTACTAGGCCAAGTTCAGAACTTAGCTACTAGACACCACCGCAGTCGGCTCTTGGCAACGAACATAGAAACCTAAGAGCGTTGTTTACATTTTAACGTATCCAATTTAGCTTCACACAGGTGCAATTAGTGGAAGGTTCTTTAACATGCCATAAATCTATGACATGGGACCGCCGGCTTTACTTCCCCTCCGAAGGAAGGCATACTGAGGGATTTTAACGCTCTTAAGAAATATCCGACGGCTTCGGCCGGGTTTGAACCCGCTATCTTGGGCATAGAAGCTCAGCATGCTACCGACTACGACACCGAAGCCGCCATAGTGGAGAGTGTTGCTGGAATGAAATTTTGACCCGGAGAAAAACCTGTCTGCCTCCCTTTTGTCCTGCACTGATCTCGCATGGAGTGACCGGGATTCGAACCACGGACCCAGCGGTGAGAGGCCGGCGTGCTGCCGCCTAAGCCACGGAGGCTTCAAATTGTTACTGTATGACATAAGTTAATTCCGGAACAGATGCCGCGCAAATAGAGGCGCTGCATTCACTATAGCCATAGGTTCCTATCGTTGTAGCTAGATGGCAGTGTGTAAGCTATTTTCGAATCCAAGCAATAACGACTGTCTGCCAGTACGTTGCAAGTTGCTCGCATATAACGCAAAACGTAGTCGATAACGAGACACGAGTGTATGTTTCCTCCTAACAAAGCGTTTCCTTGTGTTCATTTATTGCATATAAATTTGGTTTCAAACGCTAAAATCAGCCATTTTTAGTACAGAATTAGTCTTAACCGTTACTGTAGTAGATTGTAAGTTCATTTTCGGCCATGTTATCCGTAAAGTACAACAACATATGGGTGCAGCGTCTCTACCTGACATTTGGGAGAGTTACCGCCCAGCAATCCGCTGGAGATGCCACATTCATATCATATTTTAAAAGTGATCTAGAAACATTTAAACTATTTAGAGGGTACCGGTATTCTATTCGAGTATTTTATTATCTTATGATTCTTAAATTACCTAATTTATTTTATTGGCTTCATTGTTAACATCATTGTTTCTATACCGATATACAATTATATTATATTCAGAAATAAAAATATTTGGCATACCTACTCAGTTTAATAGTAAGGGCACAGTCAATAGAGCTCAGTTTGAGAGAAAAATTTAAGAGAATTCGTAAAAAGGCTGAAAATAAAGGGATTGAGGAAGGCAGAAAGGTTCATTGGATTTCAGGCACCCTTTATAGGTCCTTGGGATACTACCTTCCCACCATGTATTTATAGAACGGTGTTAGGGAGAGAATCTTCCCACCCATTTCATTTCAAGCAGTTCCACATGCATCCACAAGCTAGATGCAGAGAAATATTTAAAACCCATTAATTTGATGTATACTGTCATCATAGACCAAAGGTGGGAAGCATACATCCCAGTGGTCTCCACAGTGCACGTGCTCACCAGTTCGGTTGTGTTGAGTGAAAGAAATGCATTATTTTACAGAAGAAAGTGTTTTTATTGAAGGTAAGAGATTTGCAAACGCTGGTGTATAGCAGAAATACAATGTTAATAATGGTTTTGGTCACTTGAGTAAATATATTTCAGCTAGAATGGAAATTATTATCTTGTTCAGGGTGTTTGCCATAAAATAGAATATTTTTAAAATTAATTTTCTGTGTTCTTAGTGAATACTATTTTGAATTTATTGAATTATATTCGAATATACTAACTTTTAAAATTAATTTTCTGTGTTCTTAGTGAATACTATTTTGAATTTATTGAATTATATTCGAATATACTAACTTTTAACATTCCAAAATCACTTTTATATTTCTTGTGCAGTTTTCGGCAAAGATGATATAGGTCACTGACCTTGTGTTGCATGGGAGTTACGGGTTTTTCTTAAATTATAGAGCGTGATGGGTGATTTTATACATTACTAGTACATTATATCCTATTAAATAAACCTAATTATTGAGTGATAAAGAGAGTGTCATCATAATTTGGAGGTGGGAGATTATTACCCCATTGCTCATTTAAGAAAACATACTGTTGTCTGTGGGCAGTGGGATAATAATTTCCCACCCCATATTTCATAAAATAGAATCCACACCCATAAAATTGTTGCATATTCCTACTCATCTATCAACCCCAATTCAAAATGTGCACAAAAAAGGGCAAATATTTTATACCCCCAGCCTTTTGCCGTATAATGGGAATGAGGCCTGTATAAACACATATAACATTTATAATGGGAATTAAAATAAAACGTAGTTTGTATGGACGATGTCCACAAACGATAAATTCTATTTTTCAAAATATAATTGTCTTGCAGTATGTTCTAATTTTCGTCCGCTTATAGCATGCGACCTGCCTCGACCGGCTCGGTCGAACCAATCAAAACACAAACTCGCATTTTGCGAGTTTCATTTGGGCAAAAACTGATATTTTGGTGGCTTATTCGACTAATTTGATGTTGCACTTCCGATAGGTGACGTCAAGAAACCGATTTGGTCAAAAAAGTGCCAAAACCGTGCCACAATTAGTTGATTTGCGCGTTATGCGTGAACTTCACACAAATACCAACGCAACAAAAGTTTTAGAGCTTGAAAAGTACTTTCCAAAGCAAGTGTCAAAATTAAAATATCTTGAAAAACAAACGAGTTACAGCACAAAGTAGGGCTTGCTGCGAACACCCTGTATGTTTATTTATTTATTTATTTATTTATTTATTTATTTATATATTTATGTATTTATTTATTTAGCATATGGCTTTTAGTGCCAGGAGTGAACGAGGACATGCTCGGCTCGCGAGAGGCTGTAGCTGCTTCAAGCGTATACCCATGGGGTGACCTACAAGTTCCGTTCAATTGCAAGTCGTTCCAACTTTCACTACCAGATATCACTGACACCTAGTGGGAAACGTTGGAACTATGATATAGCATTTCAACGAAATATAACCTAGGCATTTAACTCCACACAAGTTTAGTTAGTGGAAGGATCTTTTACATGCCAGAAATCTATGACATGGGACCGCCGGCTTTACTTCCTCTCCGAAGGAAGGCATACTGAAGGAATCTAACGCTCTTAAAATATCCGACGACTTCGGCTGGGTTTGAACCCGCTATCTTGGGCACAGCAGTTCAGCATTCTACCAACTACGCCACCGAAGCCGCTATGAAAGAGTTAAATGTATGTTTTTAATTAAATGTTGCTGTGGTCTTCCTTTTGTGAAAGGGCCGATAACCTAGATGTTAGGCCCCTTAAAACAACAATTATCATCATCATCCTTTTGTGAGACGTTTACTTTCCGTTGTGAGTTCTGAGTCTGCGGATCGACGAAGAGCATGGAGAACACTCTAGTACAGACAAGCCTCCCGGTATCTTACCATTCGCTACTGGTTGCTTCCGACGCAATGCGGTTTCTTCAATCCTCGTGTAATCGGCTTGCGAATGGCATATTGTTCCCTAGTCGCACACGACACAGAGTGGACCCAGACAACACAACACAAAAGCCGTGAATAGCAAGAGTGCGTCAGGTGTTCATTTTTTATTGATTCACCGCAACCACATGGGATGCGGAACATTCAACTGCGAGGGATTTGAGGAGCACCGTCTAAAACCACCTCTCTCTCTCATGTCATCTCTTGTTGCTTCTATTGGGGGTCTTGGGACATTATCGTCATCAGTCACGTGTATTTTCATGTATTTTGACCCTTTTTCTTCTAGACTCTTTTCTGTAGCGTGTGTAACTGTGATTGCTAGGAAGTAGGTTTTGGGGTAGAAGCTCCGTGAATTGAAATAATCTAACTTTTAAAATACAAGTATAACGCTTATCAATAGTAAATTAAGAACATCACATTTTTAGCCTACTTTTCGCATTTTGTAAAAAATAGGAAATTGTAGACTTATGAGATCGAACCGGGAAAATGTGTGTCTGTCTGTCTGTCTGTACGTCTGTCCTTCTGTATGTATGTCTGTGTGTGCGTGTGTTCCCTCCTATCAACTCCTAAACAACTGCAGCTATCGAAACCAAATTTGGTGTGAGTAAAGATCTATGCCTGAATAACTCAAGGCCATATTTGAATTGACGTCAGTGCTACCAACTGCTGAGAAATCACAATTGAAAATTGAGTTCTCTGTTGGATATATCGGAAGCTATGCATCAGAATTGCTCCGAAATTGATACACATATAGATAATATTACTCCAGACTAATTTACAGGAGCCCATACATGAGAGTGTTTCCAACATGGTTCTATGCCTGCTGATAAGTCCAATCTCTAAATGCTTGTAACAACCATACTATCCATTGGATTCCGATGTACGACAGTGCTGATATGTTTAGTATTGAATCACATGTATCTTCCATATTAATAAATGAAGTTCTTTCAAGGTTGGCACATAGGCTATTTTTAGCCTATTTTCAATTTTGAAAAAATAGGCTTATGAGATCACCTTTTGTCCGTGTGTGTGTGCGTGTGTGTGTGTGTGTGTGTGTGTGTGTGTGTCCCCCTAATAAAATCTAAACGGCTGGAGCGATTTCAATGAAACTCGGTATGTTCATAGCACTATTCCCGGCGACCTCGACCGAGCCCTTCAAATTTTGTTATGTCTCACCAATGCAAAATGGCGGCTGTGCGAAATATTTCACTAGCATTCAATATCTCCGAAACTATTACCGATATCGCCCTGAAATTGTGTACGGTGATAAAGGGTACTACTAGAAGTTCACCTATGAGACTTTCAAAACCCTGGTGACTACAAAACCAACATGGCGGTCAAGCGAATTTGAGACTTTTAAATAGACTTTTCTCGCGATTTAACTATCCACACGTAATGAAACTTGGTACAGCAAATGTTTATACACATTTTAATGCACTAGAGTCTAATTTAGTTCAATTGTTTACATAACTTCAAAATGGCGGCTGTGCGAAATATTTCACTGACATTCTATATCTCCGAAACTATTACAGATATCACCCTGCAATTTAGTACGGTGATAAAGGGTACTGATACAAGTTTACCTATGTATATTTCATAAACTTGTATAGTAGAAAACGAACATGGCGACCAAGCGAAGTTGAGACTTTTAAATAGACTTTTCTCACGATTTAACCATCCAAACGTAATGAAACTAGGTACAGCAAGTGTTTCTACACATAGTAATGCACTGGAGTCTAATTTAGTTCAATTGTTTACATAACCTCAAAATGGCGGCTGTGCGAAATATTTCACTGACATTCTATATCTCCGAAACTATTACAGATATTACCCTGCAATTTTGTACGGTGATAAAGAGTACTGGTACAAGTTTATCTATGTATACTTCATAAACTTGTAAAGTAAAAAACGAACATGGCGACCAAGCGAATTTGAAATATTTTAATAGACTTTTCTCGTGATTTAACTCTCTGAGCGCAGTGAAATGTGGTACAGTAAATTATTTTGCAGATTGTAATGCACTGCCATCTAATTTAAATCAATTGTTTACATAACCTCAAGATGGCGGCTGTGCGAAATTTTTAAATTAAGTTTTTATTTCTTGTGTCGTAATCATGCGATCGAAGTGAAAGTTTGAATAATGAACCTAGGCAATAATTGTCCTTGAATGGTACATAATTCTATGGCCTATACATATAACAATCCTAAATGGCGAGCTTCCGAAATATTAAGACAGTTCTCAATATCTATGAATCTTTTACAGCAACCAAACTGATTTTTTTTATGTTCATAGAGACTATGAACATATGTTCACCTATAGGACTTTCATTAACCTGGTGAGCACAAATCCAACATGGCGGCGACGCGAAGTATAAATATTTAAATGGACGATTCTCGCGAATTAACTATCGGAGTGCTGTGAAACGTTGCACGGTAAATGCTTATACAAATGTTGATCCACTGGCATCTAATTTATTTCAATTGTTTGCATAATCACAAGATGGCTGCTGTGCGTAATTTTAACATCTCGTTTTTACTTCTTGTGTTCTAATCATGCGATTGAAGTTTGAATACCACACGTACACAATAATCTTAATGTAATAGTACAAAAATAAAAATCCAACCTGGCGACAATCTTAAATATTTAGACGGTTCTCAATATCTACGAATCTGTTACAGCAATTAAACTGAAATTTTGTATGTTGTTAGAAGAAATTAACATGAGCAGGATATATGAAAATAGGCTGTATAGTTCTTTACGGAACTACTTGTTTTATTATCGAATTTGGCCAACTATGGACCGCAAGGAACTCAAGACTTATTGGCTTTCTTTCTCTTCTCTTCCCAGAACTTGTTCATCCAGTCACTTCTTTGTTTTCTCTCCTCCTCGGAAATGATCCGTTTGGGCCTCCTGCTTGGTGGTTTCTCTTGAAATGTTTTTACTCAGTCAACTCGACTGCGGAACTCTCTTCTATCGTAGGCCATCGGTGGAGTAATTCCAACTTCCGCTGCATCCATCTTCACCTCATCTACCCATTTAGATGTAACCTTTAACCCCATGATGTAGCTGAAGATCCTTTTGGTCAGCCTGCCTTCATCCATTCGTAGTAAATGTCCGTAGAACTTTAGCCTCCGCTTCTTCAGTACGTCTGTGATCTTTTCAGTACACTTGTAATGTTCTTCATTTTTCCTCTTCTTCCATGTCCCATCAGTAGTCTTCTGTGGTCCAAGTATTTTTCTCAGAATCTTCCTTTCTCTCTTTTCTAGTACTTGAAGTTCTCCCTTTTTACTTAAAATAACCCACTCTGAAGCGTACAATCCTTCAGGTTGTAGGCTACTACCGATTTGTAGTGTCTGATTTTGGCCTTGTATGATAAAGCTCGTTTGTTGTATTTATTCTGGTTAGTTTGTAGGCCAGGTCCAGTTTTCTGATTCTTCCTTTGATTGCTTCCTTATCCAGTTCGTTGGGTTGGATCCATTCCCCCAGGTATTTAAACTCCTCCGTCCTCTTAATCTTCCCATGATTTACTTCCATATATTTCTCATTTTGGTGTCTGCACTCCATATATTCGTTATTTTTAGCCTACTTTCGATTTTTGCAAAAAATGAAAGTAGACTTATGAGATCAACACAGGGCGAAAAAAGTGTGTCTGTCTGTGTGTGTGTATGTGTGTGTGTGAGTCTGTGTGTGTGTGTGTATGTGTGTGTGTGAGTCTGTGTGTGTGTGTGTGTGTGTGTGAGTGTGTGTACTCTGAATGTCTGTCCCCCCCTATCAATTCGAACACGGTGAATGCGAATTGAACGAAATTTGGTACAAAGGTAGCACTAGCAAAGGACACCTCAGTGTCATGTTTTATATCGCCGCCATCTTTACTAAAACTGAATGGCGGCCACTCAAACGTTCAAAACGTAAAATCAAATAACGACTAACCAAATCATCCGATCTCTACCAAATTTGGTAACAACATACCTTCGTATAGGATGCGTCTTGTGACCAAACTACAAGGTCGTCCGCCATACCATTTCAGGATGGCGGCCGTGCGAATTATGCAAACTTTATAATCCATATCATGGGACCCACCAGTTCCGATTATCGAGCCGAGAATCGTTTTAACTGTTCTAAAGGAAGAGGCACGTTCGAAATTAAAAGTTTATTTTGTAATACTATAGTGCAGACGTGATTTTAAAAAGCTGAACTGATTCAGTAATAAGACAAGATGGCAGCGGATATCTTGTGCCTGACTTATATTTCACTAATTTGAGTATTGAATGCAATATAGCGTACTGATAAAAAATAAATAAACTTTGTATGAAATGCTTTATATATAAATAATATACTCCAGTGATGAAATCGTTTAGTATAAATCATTATTTGCTAACAAGTTCCATGTAAGTCATTTTAAATAGAACGATATTCGTTGACACAATTAGCTCAGTGGTAGAGCGATAGCCTGTCGCTCAGATGCCTATGGTTCAAACCCGATCAGAGCTAGGTTTTTTGCTTGAAATGTTATATGTTTATTGTTTTGTAATGACTCAGATGTTTTAAAATTAAGCGTTATATTGTGCAAATTATGGTGTAAAATATATATTTAATTAAAACTTAATTCGCCAGCAGATTTACTCGAGACATCTATCTGCCAAAAAGGTAACTTCCAGATTTTATTGAAAAGTTTCTTCTTCTGGCCGCTAGAATGCACTCGCTCTGTTAGGATTATATTGTTCGATATTTCACCACTAGATGTCCCGACTAGTCTACGTGGGGATCCATTGATTACTATACCATTATCATTCTATGCGCATCGAATTTGAAGAATGACAAGTTGATACTACGATACATTTTAACTTTTTATTTTAAAGGGTTTGTAACAGCCTATTTTGCGTTACTTGAAAATGTTATTAAGCGTTATATTGTCCACATTATGGTGTAAAATATATATTTAATTAAAACATAATTCGCCAGCCGATTTACTCGAGACATCTAGCTGCCAAAAAGGTAACTTCCAGATTTTATTGAAAAGTTTCTTATTCTGGCCGCTAGAATGCACTCGCTCTGTTAGGATGATATTATCGAATCCACATAGTTTGTCTACACACGTCTCTGTAGGGTCATGGAAAGATTTGTTAATTCAATTAGGGTTGTGAAAGCCATGCACAACCAGACGTGTAAAGACATGCCTCAACTCAAAGTTGGATGTTGCCCACGGCAGGTCGTAATAATAATAATAATGTTATTGGTTTTACATCCCTTTTAACTACTGCTGCTTTTAGAGACACCGGGGTGCCGGAATTTTGGCCCGAAGGGGATCTTTAACGTGCCAGTAAATGTACTGACACGGCTCCCTCGCATTTGTGCACCCTCAAATGCCAGCTGACTGCGCCAGGATACGAACCTGCAACCTAGGGCCCAGCAAGCGAGAACGTTACCGCTGAGCCACGCCGCCAGTCCGGTCGATTATGTCTCCAGATCCATAACATTCTTGATATACTTCTTATCTTTCTTTCTTTCTTTCTTTCTTTCTTTCTTCAATGATGGTAGCAGTTTTTATCTAGGTCGTGGCGTTTGGTAGAGGTAAATCGTTTCTAAGGTCTTCAACAAAGAATAGTTCTATTATACTCTTTGATAATAACAACGAGTTATAACTATACTCATACATTTAGGAGAAAGTAGGCTATATGTTCTTTACTGAACATCTTGTTTTCATATGAGATTTGAAGACCTGTTCTTCGAACTATATTGATCATAATATTTCAATTTAAATTTTAGCATCCTATTTATGGTAGTGAATATATTTAGAGTCGCCAGGTCTGCCAGCTGTTGATATATGGCCTCTATAATTTGAAGAATATTAGGCTCTTTAGTTCGCACGGAACTACTATTTTTGAATATCAATTCAATCGTTGGTACGTTTTTTAACCTTTCATTGAGCTCTTCAGCAGCCAAATTTCTTATATCTAATTCTTAAAACTAGCATAACAATTATTCATAAAACTAAATGGATATCCATACAATTATCATTTACATAATACATTGTATTAGTGTTTAAAGCAAGAGAGCTTCTGAATATACATGTCTTTTAACTTTTAATCTTCCAATCTTAAGACATGGAATGACCTTTTCTTTATGTACAATCAAAACAGTTGGAAGCGATTTGATCGTAATGATCCCACGTGCATTAATCTTAAATGTTGAGATGACCGTCGTGTCATCAAGTCTTGCAATCTTCAATGACACAGCTTTAGATGCACCTACTTTCAAATTTTTGTTAATGAAATTCATTATCGCTAAACCAGCACTCGAAGATTCTATGAATAAGGAATAAGAAAACCGTGTAGATAACACATGAATAATAATATTACTAATAGTTACAAAAGAGAGAAAATATTCTTAGAAAAATATTCGGCCCCAGAGAAGAAGCTGGAATTTGGAAGCAAGGAAGGAAGGAAGCTTGTAGATTTTCGTGACCGTTAATCTTGAGATCATAAGCCAAGGGACCTTCTTTTTACGTGGAATCCGAAAAACAGGAAATGGCATTTCACTTTGGAAATCTCACATACATTGACCGGGAATCGAACCCTATCCGCCGTGGTGAGAGACCATCAACTTGACCGCTGCGCACCACGACCCCCCCCCCCCCCCTCCCGTAATTTGGATGAAGAGACGAACTGCAGGTCTCTATAGTGTCACAGACAGCTTCGCAAAAACTGTACGCAGGAGACGGTTGAGGTTTTTTAGTTACACATTTAGGATGGACAACAATAGATTAACAATACGTTTATTAAATATAAAGCATACAAAACAAGATGTTCAGAAAATAACATATAGCCTACTTTCTCCTAAATGCATGGGTATTGTTATAACTCTTTGTCCTTTTCAAGGAGTATGATCGAATGTTGGTTGTAGTAGCTTGTTGAAATACAACGTGCTATAGGGATATTAAACATGAATATGAGGTGCCCTTTGCTAGTGCTACCTCTGTACCAAGTTTCGTTCAATTCGGTTTCATCGTATTTGAATTGATAGGGGGAATCGATTTGCACACATACTTGGCCACCATCTGCAAACTATTGGGCTGATGTTCTTGCAGTTTGGTCAGAATATGTTTCCCACATAAAGATATGGTGTTGCAAAATTTGGTAGAGACTAGATTATTAGGTTGGTCGTAATTACATTTTAACTTTTAACATTTGGGTGGCCGCGATTACGTTTCCGTCAAGATAGCGGTGATATAAAACATGACACTGAGGTGCCCTTTGCTAGTGCTACCTCTGTACCAAATTTCGTACCATTCGGTTTCACCGTGTTGGAATTGATAAGGGGAATCAATTTTCACACAAATATGGCCGCCATCCGCAAAATATTAGGCTAATGACCTATTACTTTGGTCAAAGGATGCTCCCACCATAAAGGTATGTTGTTGCTAAATTTGCTAGAGATCGGATGATTAGGCTAATCGTAATTTGATTTAAGCTTTGAACATTTGTGTGGCCGCCATTACGTTTCCGTCAAGATGGCGGCGATATAAACATGACACTGAGGTGCCCTTTGCTAGTGCTACCTCTGTACCAAATTTCGTTCATTCGGTTCCACCGTGTTCGAATTAATAGGGGGAATCAATTTTGACATAAAGATGGCCGCCATCCGCAAACTATTAGGCTAATGACCTATTAGATTGGTCAAAGGATGCTCCCTCCATAAGGGTATGTTGTTGCAAAGTTTGGTAGAGATCGGATGGTTATGTTAGTCGTAATTTGATTTAAGCTTTAAACATTTGTGTGGCCGCCATTACATTTCTGTCAATATGGCGGCGATATAAATCATGACACTGCGATGCCCTTTGCTAGTGCTATCTCTGTACCAAATTTCGTTCCATTCGGTTTCACCGTGTTTGAATTAATAGGGGGATTCGATTTTGACACAAAGATGGCCGCCATCCGCAAACTATTAGGCGAATGACCTATTTGATTTGTCAAAGGATGCTCCCTCCATAAGGGTATGTTGTTGCAAAGTTTGGTAGAGATCGGATAGTTATGTTAGTCGTAATTTGATTTAAGCTTTAAACATTTGTGTGGCCGCCATTACATTTCTGTCAATATGGCGGCGATATAAATCATGACACTGCGATGCCCTTTGCTAGTGCTATCTCTGTACCAAATTTCGTTCCATTCGGTTTCACCGTGTTTGAATTAATAGGGGGATTCGATTTTGACACAAAGATGGCCGCCATCCGCAAACTATTAGGCTAATGACCTATTAGATTGGTCAAAGGATGCTCCCTCCATAAAGGTATGTTGTTGCAAAATTTGGTAGAGATCGGATGGTTATGTTAGTCGTAATTTAACTTAAGCTTTGAACATTTGTGTGGCCGCCATTACGTTTCTGTCAATCTGGCGGCGATATGAAACATGACAGTGAGATGCACTTTGCTAGTGCTACCTCTGTACCAAATTTCGTTCCATTCGGTTTCACCGTGTTTGAATTAATAGGGGGAATTGATTTTCACACAAATATGGCCGCCATCCGCAAACTATTAGGCTAATGACCTATTCATTTGGTCAAAGGATGCCTCCTCTATAAAGGTATGTTGTTGCAAAATTTGGTAGAGATCAGATGATTAGGTTAATCGTAATTTGATTTAAGCTTTGAACATTTGTGTGGCCGCCATTACGTTTCCGTCAAGAAGGCGGCGATATATAACATGACACTGAGGTGACTTTTGTTAGTACTACCTCTGTACCAAATTTCGTTCCATTCGGTTGCACCGTGTTCGAATTAATAGGGGGAATCGATTTTCACACAAAGATGGCCGCCATCCGCAAACTATTATGCTGATGACCTATTAGCTTGGTCAAAGGATGCTCCCCCCATAACGGTATGTTGTTGCAAAATTTGGTAGAGATCGGATGATTAGGTTAGTCGTAATTTGATTTAAGCTTTGAACATTTGTGTGGCCGCCATTACGTTTCCGTCAAGATGGTGGCGATATAAAACATGACACTGAGGTGTCCTTTGCTAGTGCTACCTTTGTACCAAATTTCGTTCAATTCGCATTCACCGTGTTCGAATTGATAGGGGGGGACAGACATTCAGAGTACACACACTCACACACATACACACACACAGACAGACACACTTTTTTCGCCCTGTGTTGATCTCATAAGTCTACTTTCATTTTTTGCAAAAATCGAAAGTTGGCTAAAAATCGAGGAAAGATTGGCTGGAGGAAACAAGAGGGGGGGGGGGGGGAATGAATGAGATGAGCATCGGAGAGAACATAATGAAAAACCGAGAAATCTCCACAACCTCTGCAAATAAGCACACAGGGGGATATCTATCAGCATGACTGGTACAAGATGGACAGAAGAACGTAAGAAATACACAGTGAGTGTATGAAGAGATTTTCGGAGACGAAGAAGACAAAAGTCATCAAGCCAACGACCAAGTTCCAACGCGCTCTATAAATTGGCATAACGACGAAAGAAAAAATAAAGAAAGAAAGAAAGAAAGAAATAAAGAAAGAATTGTTACATGACTTGTAATGAAACATGATTGTAATGAAACAGGGTGTCCTCCTTGGTAATGCAAGTAATGTATATTATACAAGGATTTTGTATCTTCCGTGACTTGCTCTGAATATCTTGAGATCATTGGCTCGAAATTAGCCCGACGATGATGTTCATGTATTTTTATGTAAATGCCATACTAATAATAATAATTATAATGATAATATTTATAATAATATAGATGAGAGGTTTTTGGGAAAAAAGAAGAAAGGGCTAGAATAAAACATGAAAATTGATCGTGTTGTAACATTCTCCTTATGGGTAATTAACGAATAAATGAACAATAAATAAATATTATAAATAATAATAATAATGATGATAAAAGACGATTGACATTTTATGGACTCACTATTAGAAGGACTAAAACAGACTAACTAAAAGAATTCTCAACCTGGCCCTTTCATTAAAAATAAATTGAAACAGATCTCCATGAAATCAACATCTCAGAAGACAATGTACGGAACAGATATAAATTCAGAACCAAAATTGACAATCACCAATTTGGAGACAACCCCAACACCAGAGCCACAGAAACTTGAACAGAAGTACGAAGGAAGAAGATCAGCAAGAGGATGAAGAGATTTTGGGAGGAAAAAAAGGCCAATACATCAGCTAAGCAGGTTCAATCATGCTCCTGAGAAGGGCATAACTATCTAAAAATAAAATGTAATAATAATAATAATCCAGGACTCGTCTGTATCCACAGATGATGTTACACGAGCTGCGAATAAGACACAAAATTGGAAAGCCACTGGAGCAGACAATATCCGTAACTTCTGGATCAAACGATTCACCTGCACACACGAACATCTTGCCCGCCACTACAGTAAATTCCTTGAAAATTCACACCTGTTACCTTCCTACCTGATGCGAGGGTAGACATACCTACTCCCAAAAGGTGAAAGAACTGTAGACCCTGCAAAGTATAGGCCAGTCACTTGCCTATGCAATCTCTATAAACTATTTACATCATGTATTGCACATACAGTCTACAAGCACTTGGAGTATATTAACATCTTGGCTACCGGGTGAGTTAGCCGTGGTGGTTACGGCATGACTGATGGCAGTCGCTCACATCCGGGAGGCGAGGAGGTTCGAATCCCCCCGCCGGCAACCTCGAAGATGGTCTTCTGTGGTTTCCCATCTTCCTTCCAGGCAAATGCCGGGGTTGATCCCTAACTATAGGCCACAGCCGCTACCTTCCAACTCCTCGTCCTTACAATCCAACTTCCCTCCTTCCCTCCCCAACGGTACTTGTAGCTCACCCATCGGGTGTCCGTCTCGAAGCAGCTACAAAACTGGCGAGCCGAACATGTCCTCGGACACTCCCGGCACTAAAAGCCATACGCTAAAAAAAAAAACATCTTGGCTGAGGAACAGAAGGGATGCGTGAAAAAGTCTCAAGGATGCAAAGAACAGCTGGTAATTGATGCCGTGATTATGTAGCAAGGATACAAAATGATACGGAATCTATATTAAATCTACATTGATTACAGGAAAGCATTTGATTCAGTTCCACACTCCTGGTTACTCCGAGTCCTCAAGATTTATAATGTTGATCCAGTGATAATTATAACATTGCAAACAATGATGACATCTTGGGGAACCAATTTGTATATACAACAAGGTGGTACTTCGATTGAGTCAAGATTCATTCCAAACAAGAGAGGTATATTTCAAGGTGACAGTCTGAGTCCTTTGTGGTTCTGCCTTGCGTTGAACCCGTTATCATCGTTATTGAATGCGACACGAAGTGGCTTTCCGATTAGACACTCTGGCACGGTAATCCATCATCTCTCCCATTTGATGTGCATGGATGACATAAAATTATATGCACCTCTGAAAAGCATATAGATAATCTGATTGTTATCACAGCTTCCTTTTCTACAGACATCGGTATGTCCTTTGGGTTGGATAATGTCGTACTCTTACTCTCCGACATGGAAAGTTAGAAGCCCGAGGATTTGTAATCGAAAATCGATGTCTCATTTACCCCATGGAAGAAACTGAGAGTTACAAATATCTTGGTTTCCAACAGTCAAAGAGTATTGATCACAAGATCATTAAATATCAAACAGTAGCGACATACAATCAACGTCTCAACAAGATTCTGAAATCCAAGTTGAATGGAAGGAACATCTTCAAGACCATCAATACATATGCCATTCCAGTAATGGCTTACACCTTTGGTATAGTAAAATTGACACAGACAGACCTAGAAAATATTCTTATTAAGACGCGCACCACGTTAACGAAACACATATGTCTGCACCCGAAGTCAGCAGTTGAACGACTGACTTTGCCACGCCAGAGAGGTGGACGCGCGCTTACTGATATTATACACCTACATGCCAAGCAAGTGAAGAATTTTCAGGCCTACTTTTTGAGCAAGACGAACTCTCCCCTGCATCAGGCTGTTATTAAGGAGGATGACAAGTACACGCCATAGGACCTTCTTCATGCCAGGGATGTGTAGCTAGCTACGGCAGAAAAGCACATAACCAACAAGCTTCATCAGTGGACTCAGAAAGCACTGCACGGCCGTCATCCGTATGATCTCAGTCAAGAATATGTCAACATACATGCATCGAACAGCTGGCTGACCCATGCGGATCTATTTCCTGAGACTGAGGGGTTCATGATCGCGATACAAAATCAAGTAGTGGCAACAAAAAACTTCCTAAAATGCATAATTAAGGCAGACATGCCAGATGACAAATATAGGAGATGCCATCGCGAATCGGAGACCATCCAGCATATCACAGGGGGCTGTACAACTATTTCATCTACGTATTACTTGAAGAGACATGACCAAGTAGCCAAGATAATCCACCTGAACCTGGCAAAGAAGCACTCCTTAAGTAATAATGTTCTGCCTTACTATGAATACATTCCTGATGCTGTTCTGGAGAACGATACTCACAAGCTACTCTGGGACAGGTCAGTGATCACAGATAGACCTAAATCAGCAAACTGGCCAGACATTATTCTTATTGATGAAGTGCAGAAGAAAACTCATTTAATAGACATCGCAGTCCCTAACTCGCATAACATCCAGCACAGTTATGTTGAGAAAGTGACGAAATATATGCCTCTGGCTGAAGAGATACGACAGATGTGGCGACAGGAATTTGTCACTGTATTGCCTATCATAATCTCTTCCACAGGTATCATACCGAAGTCACTGAAGGCCAACCTTAATAAATTGGGGCTCCATCATAATCTGAATACCAGTATGCAGAAAGCAGTTATTTTAGAGACCTGCTCCATAGTTCGTTCGTTCCTCAACCTACCAGTATAGAGAACTCCACTCCATCTTGCAACAAATGCCGATGAAATGGTGAATTGTACCCAACGATATGGTGAATATATGAGACTGATAATAATAATAATAATAATAATAATAATAAATTAAAGACGACAACGGTTTGGATTAAACAAGTCCAAACTGATCTCAATAACGCCAACATCACACCCACAGATATCGAAGACCGCAAAACTTTCAGACATAAGATCTACACTTGGGAAGCTGCATCAGAAGATAAGCCCAGCAGACCTAGGGGAAAATGGACTGATGAACATCGAGCTAAACATAGCGACATGATGAAAGAATTCTGGAAGAACAAGAGAAATAACAGCAACAGATCATAACTTGCTTTATGTGATCCTGTATGGGTCGAAACATACTAAATGAATAAATAAACAAGTAGTTCCGTGAAGAACTATACAGCCTATTTTCATATATCCTACTCATGTTAATTGCCTCTATCTACATACAAAATTTCAGTTTAATTTCTGTAACAGATTCGTAGATATTGAGAACCGTCTAAGAATTTCAGATGGTCGCCAGGTTGGATTTTTATTTTTGTACTATTACATTAAGATTATTGTGTACGTGTGGTATACAAACTTCAATCGCATGATTAGAACACATGAAGTAAAAACGAGATTTTAAAATTACGCACAGCAGCCATATTGTGATTAAGCAAACAATTGAAATAAATTAGATGCCAGTGGATCAACATTTGTATAAGCATTTAACGTGCAACGTTTCACGGCACTCGGATAGTTAATTCGCGAGAAACGTCCATTTAAATATTTATACTTCGTGTCGCCGCCATGTTGTATTTGTGCTCACCAGGTTACTGAAAGTCCTATAGGTGAACATATGTTCATAGTCTCTATGAACATTAAAAAATTCAGTTTGGTTGCTGTAAAAGATTCATAGATATTGAGAACTGTCTAAATATTTCGGAAGCTCGCCATTTAGGATTGTTATATGTATAGGCCATAGAGTTATGTACCATTCAAGGACAATTATTGCCTAGGTTCATTATTCAAACTTTCACTTCGATCGCTTGATTAGGACACAAGATATAAAAACTTAATTTTAAAATTTCGCACAGCCACCATCTTGAGGTTATGTAAACAATTGAATTAAATTAGATGGCAGTGCATTACAAACTGCAGAATCATTTACTGTACCACATTTCACGGCGCTCAGAGAGTAAAATCACGAGAAAAAACTCTTAAAATATTTCAAATTCGCTTGGTCGCAATGTTCGTTTTGTACTTGACTGGTTTATGAAATGTACATAGGTAAACTTGTATCAGTACCCTTTATCACCGTACAAAATTGCAGGGTGATATCTGTAATAGTTTCGGAGATATAGAATGTCAGTGAAATATTTCGCACAGCCGCCATTTTGAGGTTATGTAAACAATTGAACTAAATTAGACTTCAGTGCATTACAATGTATATAAACATTTGCTGTACCAAGTTTCATTACATTTGGATAGCTAAATCGCGAGAAAAGTATATTTAAAAGTCTCTAATTCGCTTGGCCGCCATGTTGGTTTTGTAGTCACCAGGTTTTTGAAAGTCTCATAGGTGAACTTCTTGTAGTGCCCTTTGTCACAGTACACAATTTCAGGGCGATATCGGTAACAGTTTCGGAGATATTGAATTGTAATGAAATATTTCGCACAGCCGCCATGTTGGATTAGTGAGACATAAAAAAATTGGAAGGGCACGGTCGAGGTCGCCGGAAATAGCGCTATGAACTTACCGAGTTTCATTGTAATCGCTCCAGCCGTTTAGATTTTATTAGGGGGGGGGGACACACACACTCCTCACACACACTCCTCACACACACACACACACGCGCACACACACGGACAAAAGGTGATCTCATAAGCCTATTTTTTCAAAACTGAAAATAGGCTAAAAAGTAAGACACGTGTCTGAGAGTTTTTCGATGTGGTGTATATTATGAGGTGAAAGGGGTGAAAAGTAGGGATTGAAAGATTCCTAACGGAGCATGTATCTCTTAAACGACATAGGCGAGGAGTTTGAAACTCAGCGGGAAAAATCAGCATAAACAAGTAGTTCCGTGAAGAACTATACAGCCTATTTTCATATATCCTGCTCTTGTTAATTGCCTCTATCAACATACAAAATTTCAGTTTAATTGCTGTAATAGATTCGTAGATATTGAGAACCGTCTAAATATTTCAGATGGTCGCCAGGTTGGATTTTTATTTTTGTACTATTACATTAAGATTATTGTGTACGTGTGGTATTCAAACTTCAATCGCATGATTAGAACACAAGAAGTAAAAACGAGATTTTAAAATTACGCACAGCAGCCATCTTGTGATTATGCAAACAATTGAAATAAATTAGGTGCCAGTGGATCAACATTTGTATAAGCATTTAAAGTGCAACGTTTCACGGCACTCGGATAGTTAATTCGCGAGAAACGTCCATTTAAATATTTATACTTTACGTCGCCGCCATGTTGGATTTGTGCTCACCAGGTTACTGAAAGTCCTATAGGTGAACATATGTCCATAGTCTCTATGAACATTAAAAAAATCAGTTTGGTTGCTGTAAAAGATTCATAGATATTGAGAACCGTCTAAATATTTCGAAAGATCGCCATTTAGGATTGTTGATGTATAGGCCATAGAGTTATGTACCATTCAAGGACAATTATTGCCTAGGTTCATTATTCAAACTTTCACTTCGATCGCATGATTACGACACAAGAAATTAAAACTTAATTTTAAAATTTCGCACAGCCGCCATCTTGAGGTTATGTAAACAATTGAATTAAATTAGATGGCAGTGCATTACAAGCTGCAGAATCATTTACTGTACCACATTTCACTGCGCTCAGTAGTTAAATCACGAGGAAAGTCTATTAAAATATTTTAAATTCGCTTGGTCGCCATGTTCGTTTTGTACTTGACAGGTTTATGAAATATACATAGGTAAACTTGTATCAGTACCCTTTATCACCGTACAAAATTGCAGGGTGATATCTGTAATAGTTTCGGAGATATAGAATGTCAGTGAAATATTTCGCACAGCCGCCATTTTGAGGTTATGTAAACAATTGAACTAAATTAGACTCCAGTGCATTACAATGTGTATAAACATTTGCTGTACCAAGTTTCATTACATTTGGATAGTTAAATCGCGCGGAAAGTCTATTAAAAAGTCTCAACTTCGCTTGGCCACCATGTTGGTTTTATAGTCACCAGGTTATTGAAAGTCTCATAGGTGAACTTCTAGTAGTGCCCTTTATCACCTTACAAAATTGCAGGGCGATATCGGTAATAGTTTCGGAGATATTGAATGCTAGTGAAATAGTTCGCACAGCCGCCATGTTGGATTGGTGAGACGTAACAAAATTTGAAGGGCATGGTCGAGGTCGCCGGGAATAGTGCTATGAACTTACCGAGTTTCATTGAAATCGCTCCAGCCGTTTAGATTTTATTAGGGGGGACACACACACACCTCACACACACCTCACACACACACACACACACACACACGGACAAAAGGTGATCTCATAAGCCTTTTTTTTTCAAAATTGAAAATAGGCTAAAAACAAGTAGTTCCATGAAGAACTATACAGCCTATTTTCATATATCCTGCTCATGTTAATTGCCTCTATCAACATACAAAATTTCAGTTTAATTGCTGTAATAGATTCGTAGATATTGAGAACCGTCTAAATATTTCAGATGGTCGCCAGGTTGGATTTTTATTTTTGTACTATTACGTTAAGATTATTGTGTACGTGTGGTATTCAAACTTCAATCGCATGATTAGAACACAAGAAGTAAAAACGAGATTTTAAAATTACGCACAGCAGCCATCTTGTGATTATGCAAACAATTGAAATAAATTAGATGCCAGTGGATCAACATTTTTATAAGCATTTAACGTGCAACGTTTCACGGCACTCGGATAGTTAATTCGCGAGTAACGTCCATTTAAATATTTATACTTCACGTCGCCGCCATGTTGGATTTGTGCTCACCAGGTTACTGAGTCCTATAGGTCAACATATGTCCATAGTCTCGATGAACATTAAAAAATTCAGTTTGGTTGCTGTAAGAGATTCATAGATATTGAGAACCGTCTAAATATTTCGAAAGCTCGCCATTTAGGATTGTTATATGTATTGGCCATAGAGTTATGTACCATTCAAGGACAATTATTGCCTAGGTTCATTATTCAAACTTTCACTTCGATCGCATGATTACGACACAAGAAATTAAAACTTAATTTTAAAATTTCGCACAGCCGCCATCTTGAGGTTATGTAAACAATTGAATTAAATTAGATGGCAGTGCATTACAAGCTGCAGAATCATTTACTGTACCACATTTCACTGCGCTCAGAGAGTTAAATCACGAGGAAAGTCTATTAAAATATTTTAAATTTGCTTGGTCGCCATGTTCGTTTTGTACTTGACAGGTTTATGAAATATACATAGGTAAACTTGTATCAGTACCCTTTATCACCGTACAAAATTGCAGGGTGATATCTGTAATAGTTTCGGAGATATAGAATGTCAGTGAAATATTTCGCACAGCCGCCATTTTGAGGTTATGTAAACAATTGAACTAAATTAGTCTCCAGTGCATTACAATGTGTATAAACATTTGCTGTACTAAGTTTGATTACATTTAGATAGTTAAATCGCGAGGAAATTCTATTTAAAAGTCTCAACTTCGCTTGGCCGCCATGTTGGTTTTATAGTCACCAGGTTTTTGAAAGTCTCATAGGTGAACTTCTAGTAGTGCCCTTTATCATCGTACAAAATTGCAGGGCGATATCGGTAATAGTTTCGAAGATATTGAATGCTAGTGAAATATTTCGCACAGCCGCCATGTTGGATTGGTGAGACGTAACAAAATTTGAAGGCCACGGTCGAGGTCGCCGGGAATAGTGCTATGAACTTACCGAGTTTCATTGAATTCGCTCCAGCCGTTTAGATTTTATTAGGGGGACACACACACACACACCTCACACACACACACACACACACACACGCACACACACACACACACGGACAAAAGGTGTTCTCATAAGTCTATTTTTTCAAAATTGAAAATAGGCTAATAATGGTGCCGTGTGGCATACGCAGATCCAAGGTACTTGTCTTTCAAATTGGTACATGTTTTGATAAAGTTAATATGAAAGCTCAAGATGTTACAATCACCCAGTTTCCGAGGTGGGAATTAACCAATGGAAGTTGAAATCCCACCGTCCGCCAATGAACCAAACCCATGGCCTCTCCAACAAATTAGAATACTCTATCCACTTTATCCAAGTAGCCAGACAGAAAGAAGATTAAAATTGTAACTACAAATTCTATTTACTTCTGATTGTCACCAACAGTCTTACCATAAATACTGTCACAACTTCTTAGGGTGTCTGTAATTTCCCCCTTGTAAAGACCCCACATTTTTGTGTTGTAGCACCAGATATGAGTCATTCCGAGTACAGCTGCAGTAGTGGAACATTCTGTGTGTTCGTTTTTAAGCTGGAATGGGGTGATCATGAAAATTGTGTAGCTATGGTCGCGTTGCACAAGGTAGGCAAATCCTCAGGTGAGATTTTCAAATTTCTCCGGAAACTCAATATAAGCAAAAGGTTCGTGTACCACAACACCCAGCGCTTCCTTGAGACAGTAACTGTGGATGACTGAGACAGAGTAGGTAGATCAGGCAATATGCGGACTCCAGGATTGGTGAAAACAGTGTCGGCTTGTGTGCATAGTAATCCGGTGCGGAGACAGTCTGTGATGGCTTATGAGCTAAACATTTCCAAAATGTCTTTGTCTCGCACATTGAGCAGTGGCCTGGGACTTCGTGCATACAGTGACGGAAAGGACACCTCCTCACAATTGCACTGAAGGAACAGGGGCTCTTAAAATCAAAACGCTTCCTGTCGCGTTATGCAGCAAATAGTCACCGAAAAATCCTTTTAACTGATGAAAACATTTTCAGTGAAGAGACTTTTAATGACCAAAATGACAGGGTATATACCACATGCTCTGCAGAAGCTGCTTAAAAGGTTCTAAGGATCCAGAGGGGCCATCATCGTTCACTTCATACGGTGTGGTGGGACGTGAGCAACGAAGGTACCACGGACCTCTATTTCTGTGAGAAAGGTGTCAAAACGTCAGCCAAAGTGTATCAGGAGACAGTTTTAGAGCTACTGGTCATGAAACTGAACAACGCCTTCTTCAAGCAGGATTCGGCCCCAGCTCATAAGGCTCGCTCATCTCAGGGGCCAATATTCCGGTCTTTATTTCGACCTCGGATTGGCCTTCTGCAAGTCCGAACCTAAACCCCCCGGTCTACAAATTGTGGTCCCAGCTCCAGGAGATGGCTTGCAAGAAGAGACATCCAAATATTGAAAATGTTAAGTGTTCTCTTTTGAAAGCAGCAGCCAATTTTCCGATGGAATTGGTGTGTAATTCAATTGATGAGTGGCCACAAAGACTTAAAGTCTTTGTTCGTGCGAACTGTAGCCATTTTGAATAATTACATGTGATTTTGATTTATACTAATATCATTAGGATATTAAAATATCTCAAACCATTTAGCGTAAATTTATTGGAAACATTGTGTGACATTATTTATGGTTAGGGTTCACATGAGTAAGCTATTTGATTTCATTATGGCGATTGTACAAGGTGAGGGAGGTTCCAACATCGTCATTATCAACAGCTGCACTCAGGACACAACATTGTTTCACATGATTAATGTGTCAGTTTGATCGTACAGAACCCGTCATTACAATGACCTAGCACAGTATCCATTAGCCGGACGAGCCTCAGTTTCTTTCTCACCACTGATACCAAGAGTTATTACCTGAATGTCATTAAATATTAACTTATTCACAAATCAGCATGGACGGCCAGGTTTAAAAAGTACTCGTATTCTTTACATATAATCCTGATTCGTACACTGAGGCATTATGTCCCCAAGATGATATAATTTTCGCTAAAGCTGGGTTTTAACAACCCTTAGAGTGAATCTTCCCCCATTACCCTCACTGTCCCCCACTGTCCTCCAATGCCCTCCTGCCGCCCTCTGCCACCCAATAGCCTCCACTGCACCCCACTGCCACCCCAATGAGCCTGCCCCCCACTGCTCCTACTGCCCTTTAATGTTCAGCACTGCCCCTCAATTCCCACCACTGCCCCCAACCTCCCCCCTGTCCCCCACTGCTCCTAAAAGCTTCTCACTATGCCCTAATGCCCACCAGATCCCCTCAATGCCCCTGCCTACTTCTGCCCGCCACTGTCCCTTAATAAGTTACAACTAAAAATTCAGGCATTACAATATTAAACCCCTTGTAAAATCACACCGGAAAGACATAGCAGTAGGTCAAATATTGAAGCAATATTCTTTTGACAATTACGTAGTAGATGTAATACAGTGTATGGTGTTGGGGCAGTGCACCAGGTTCGATTCTTTGTGGCATCTATGATTTTAGAAACTGACGCTAGGGCCGGAACAGGCTGCAACCAGCCTCGTGAGAAAAATTGAGCAGCTGTGTGATCAGAGAGTTAGCGCCCCGGTCGAAAAAAAAACAAGATTAACGGCTGAGGGTAAATGGCGTGCTGACCATTCGTCACCCAACACCTGCCACATGGCAGGTCAGCGATCACTGGGTAGGCCAAAGCCCTTCATGGGCTAAGTGCTATGGTTCATTTTTCATTTATAGTATACACAAAGCGATGTAATTTATCAATGCTCTTCGATAGGCTTTGGATTATAGGCTATGTTAGTAAGTACGTTGTTATCTAGTTAACTCTCTAGTAATTGTCTAGTTATCTAGTTATCTAGTTAACAATGTAAAGGGTGTCAACCTAGGAATGGCATCAGACCAATAAATGACGATCAGCTCATGCTACCTGAAGTTGCATTTTAAGTGCCTGTTCTAGTGTTTGCCAATTGTTTCCAAACATGACTTTAAAATAAGAGTGTCAATAATGAAGGCAACCCAGATTCAACTAAACGGCAAGAAACTACAATGTTGGTAGTAATGAGTGATACATGATAAGGTTATATTGTTAGTAACTTATTTGAAGTGACGTGAACTTATGAAAGAGAGTGCTTAACGACTCTGTTATGATACATCCGGTATACTGTACTTTACGATCTGTATACAGCTTATAACACAAATGTACGACACAAAATCCAGGACACATTCCTCACACGTAGACGAGGAATTTATGTTATGTAAACATTGGTCCGGAAACGCTTTGTTTCCGTGTTATACCCCATTGTTTCCAACTCATTAATCATGGGAAAAACACAAGTACAAAACGTACCAGCATACCACATGAAACTCTTTCTCACAGGAGATGTTCAATATGCCCTCGGTGCGCATTGATACATGCATCAACCCACCGTCGTAGTAAATATCAGATGCGCTGATATATTCCTGGAGTACTGCGTATGGTTTCGCAGCCTTCCATAATACAGGCACTAAGACTTTGAACATCGTGTACTTGGGTTCGTTACACAATAGCTTTCAAATGCCCTCACAAATAAAAGTCCAGTGATTTTTGGTCCGGAGAGCGTGCAGGCCAGGCAATTGGCCCACCTCTACCTACCCATCTGTCACCAAACCTGTTGTTTAGAAGCCAACGGACATTAATACTAAAGTGAGGAGGTTCTCCAACGTGCATGAAGTACATGTTTTGTCGCACTGCTAAATACACATCTCCTAAGCTGCATGACAACGGGGTTATGTAAAACAAAACACTGGCGGAGCACCTACGGTAATGACAACGTAACCGGACGTAACCAAGAGTGCATGTTCCCCATGATTATAACGTTCTGTTCTTGTGTGTTTCCCATGCTTAATGAGTTGGATACAATGAGGTGTAACATGGAAACAAAGCGTTTTCGGACCCATGCTTATGTAACATAATTTCCTCGTCTACTTGTGAGTAATGTGTCCAGCATGTTGTGCCGTACACTTTTGTTACACCCTGTATAATGGACAAAAAATCTCTAATGGTGGTTTGTTGTCGCTCCATTTGAAGGTTATCTTATCACCAGCTCTGTGTAATTGGGTAGGGATATACCGCGAATGCAATTACAACATAAAATAAGAATCCTATTGTTGTGAAGCTAAATAGCCTACAAAACGAAAGATTCGAATAACGGGGTAACAACACACATTCATTCATATCTTAGAAATAAACCACTAAGGACTGACTTGTTTTGTAAAAATAAATTGTGTTGTCTGCCACAAATTTCCTAATTAATCAAATATAAACCAAAGTATGTATAATCTCTTAAATGAAGTAGTTATTTCTGGGGCTGATTATAAATCTACGTCATAGCCGGAGTTGTATTTACATATAATTGCGATATTACTTCTTGTGAACAATGCCATATCATGTTCGTTATCTTCGCATAGTGTCGCAATTCATATATTCCTTGTATTACGGTCGTGATACTTCCATGGCAGTTAAAATTAATGGCAGCTTATTCTTCATCTTATAAATTTTCTCACTGAACATTTATATTATATTATTTGACGTCTAGCCTCTTCGTTTGTCTACGAATCAATATCAAACAACTTGGCGACACAGAATGAATAAATAAGTACATAAACCGCCAAGCTATTCATAGTCAAAAATCGTATTTCTACCTGAAAAGTTTGCAGTAAAGCTGATAGAGAATGTCTTTTTGAAGTATTCCGCAAGGTTCCTTTTTTAAGACAATAGTAACCTAACTGCATGTCTTGATGTATTCCCAAATACGAGTAAGAATTAACTAATTGCAGTGCTTCAATTTTCACTATTGTACAGTAGTTGTGTATTGTACCCTATTCTATTGTACCTTTGACTCTTGTGATGCACATTCTTCTGTAAGAATGATATCAGTGAATCTTTGCTGAAGACCTGAATGGTTTCGACAAGGGACTGCAGTTTATCTTAATTCTCATCATACAGCTTCAAGTCATCCTTGTGTAACATATTAGAACAGCCTTTGGCTTTCCTTGACACTCCATTTGTATCCAGTTTCAATAGAGTATATAGGAGTATAGAAGACCGCGTGTATCCACTGTGGATTGTGGCAGATGCTTGGTCATCGCGTTACACATTTCCAATTCATTTTGTTGTTCCATACAAACATACAATCAGAAATTTAACTGCAGTTCATTGATAACTGTGTATTACAAGAAGAAACTGTAATCATACAAAGTGATTATTTGGATCATGTACGTACAAAAACCTATCTTTGTTTAAAAATAATCTTGCCCGTAATAATTAGGTTTTACGTTGTGAGCGCATGTCATTTGTAATCTACTATGTACGGTTTATCTGTCATTAAGTTATGAGATAAGTGACATTGCCATAGACGTCCGATGTTGGACGAAGCTCTGAACATGACGTTGAACGTGCGCATGTGAAGGGCCATGTCCAGCTATAGGAATGTAATTGGATTAAAAATGGAAATCAATTTTGGAGGCTAATATGAACGATGGAATTCAATTATCCTGCTTCGAAAATTATGTAATAGGAATTTATGCATAAAAATTGGTGAATGATGTAAAATGTCAAATGGATATTAACGTTATTAAAAATCAAATTGAAGGTATGATATTGCTATTCATTATTTAGACCAGAGACAAATCCGATAGGAAATTAAATATTAAAGGGAATCGTTACATGAAGGACGTGTATACAAACAACCCTGGAATAGTTACGATTTACAAACTTTTTTATATGACAGGTCCAATAGCCACCTGATTGATCCTCCAGGGAATAACCGGGATTATAACGTTCTTTCGTTTCTCCACTGCCCTCACCTTGGCAAGAAAACGAAGTGGATAGGAACGAATACAAGCGCATTTTAATATGTTGTTACATTTAATAATAATAATAATAATAATAATAATAATAATAATAATAATAATAATAATAATAATAGAGGTCTTGGGAAAAAGAAACTTCAGAAAAATTCTGGGAGTTGTTCTCACTTAAAGCGGATAGAATCTTTGGAGCAACAAAGAAGTTTATAAGAAGGTGACGGAATCTCGGAACTATGACGAAGAAGGGACGGGCGTTCCTGGGACTTCGTATGTACAGAATGAACGACCAAAGACTTACCAAACAGATATTTGGTTACTTCTGGAGACAAAAGATCACTACAGCATAGATTAAGGAAACAAACCAGGAAACAAAACATCTCAGAGGGCCAATTGTTAAACAGAAATACATTAAGGAACATAGTGAATAATTTGGAAGGGGTTCCATCCGCAGAAAGAAGACCGGAAGAGCCTTGACAGAAGGGCATCAAAAGCAGGCCAGCGAACGCAAGGAAGATAACTGGGCAATAGATAAAAATCCGCACGAGGAAAAAGTTCTAAATGGCTGGAACGATTTCAATAAAACTTATTAAGGTCATAGCACAATTTTGGCCGACCCCGACTGAGTCCTTCAAATTTTATTACGGCTCACCAATCCAACATGGTGGCTGTGCGAAAAACTTCACCGGCATTCTATGTCTCCGAAACTATTACTCATATCACCCTAAATTTCATACGGTGATAAAGGGGCACTACTAAACGTTCAACTGTGTGACTTTCAAGAAAATGATAACTACGAAACAAACATGGCAGCCAAGCGAATTTGAAAAATTTAAATGAACTTTTCTCACGATTTAACTATCCGAACGCAGTGAAACGTGGTACAGCAAATCACTATACACATTGCAATGCACTGGCATCTAATTTCGTTCAAGTGTTTTCATAACCTCAAGATGGCGGCTGTGCGAAATTTTAAAATTAAGTTTTTATATCTTGTGTTCTAATCATGAGAGCGAAATCAACGTTTGAGTAATGAACGTACACAATAATCCTCCTCTAATAGTACATAACTCTCTCAACTACGTATATTAAAATAGAAGATGGCGTCCATATGAAATATTTAAATGGTTCTTATTATCTACTAATCTATGACAGCAATCAAACTGAAATTTTGTATGCGTATAGAGGCTATAACCATAAGTTCACTTATGGTACATTCAACAACCTGGTGAACACAATTCCATCATGGCGGCGACGCGGAATTTAAATATTCAAATGGACATTTCTTGCGACTTAACCATCCCACCACAGTGAAACTTGGTACGGTATATGCTCATATAAATTTTAATCCACTGGCATCTAATACATTTAAATTATTTTCATAACCACAAGATGGTGACTGAGCGAAATTTTTAAATCTCGTTTTTATTTCTTATGTCCTAATCATGCGATTGAAGTTTGAATAAAACACCTACACAATAATATTTATGTAATAGTACATAACTCTAAGACCTATAAATATAAATCCAGCATGGTGACCATCCGAAATATATACACGGTTCTCAATATCTACGAATCTATTACAGCAATCAAACTAAAAATTTGTATGTTGTTAGAGGCAATTAATATAAGTAAGATATATGAAATTATGCTATTTAATTCTTCACGCAACTATTTGATATTTACTATACTGTATATATAGTAGATACCATGCACGTGGATTTTAAGAAGCTTATTTACCAAATCTAACTGCTGTAGTGTTAATTGTTTGAATTCTGCAGCTTAATTATTACCTTACTTTTACCAGCTCGATAAAAAGACCCTTGCGTCGCTAATTTAATTTTTTGAACTTATACTTTGTTTTTGTTTTTTGTACTTCATTAGGCATGAAATTATGTTGATTACTTCTTATGGATCATGAAAGAAAACTTACTTATAATAATATTTCAAATGTCACTGATTACAATATTTCATTAGCACTCTTCAGTCTCTTGTAATGGAGTCTCTTGTTTGCAAATTATCTCCTTCAGTGCTACTCGCTGACATGTTATGAGAACATGTAACATAACCATGCTTTTGTGACTGGCTGCATGGTGCAGCGGTAACGTTCTCGCCAGCTATCCAAAAGTTTTCAGGTTCGCTTCCTGGCACAGTCAGTTGGTAATTTAGGGCCACAAATGTGGGGGTGCCATGTCAGTAGATTTACTGGCACGTTAAAGATCACCTTCGGGCAACATTCTAGTACCCCGACGTCTCTAAAAACCGCAGTAGTTTAAAGGGACGTATAACCAATAACACTATTATAACATGTCGTGTTGGAAGCCATTTGTATCCTATTTTCATTTATGGAAAATAGGCATATGAGATCACCTTTTGTTCGTGTGTGTGTATGTGTATATGCGCGTATGGTGTGTCCCCATAAAAATTCTAAACTTCTGAAGCGATTTTAAGGAAACTAGATAAGTACATAATACTATTTTATCAGACTCCGACCGTGACCTTCAAATTTTAGTACCTCTCACCAATCCAACATGGCGGTTGTACAAAATATTTCACTGGCAATCTATATATCCAAACCTATTCTTCTTCTTCTTCTTCTTCAAGTGCCTCGTCCTCCAAGAACATTGAAGATCAGTAACATTATCTGCTGTTTGTCCATAGCGGTCCTAAACAGTGACACTGTATTAAGTCCAAACCACTGGCTTAAGTTCTTTAGCCAGGATATTTGTCTGCGTCCTGGACTCCTAATGCCATCAATCTTCCCTTGGATAATTAATTGCAAGAGGTGGTATTTGTTGTTGCGCAAGAAATGACCAAAGTATTCTAGTTTCCTCCTTTTGATGATACTGAGAATTTCCGAGTCTTCGTTCATACGCCGCAGTACTTCCACATTTGTGACTCTAGCTGTCCATGATATCCTTAAAATCCTGCGATACGTCCACATTTCAAATGCTATCAGTTTCTTACTTAAAACCTCGGTAAGTGTCCATGATTTAACTTCATAGAGCAGGACACTAAAAACGTAGCATCGAAGCAGTCGGGTGTGTAATGACAGACTTAAATCAAGGCAGGTCAAACCTATTCTCATTTTCATGAAAGAACTTCTGTCCAGCTCAATTCTTCAGCGAAAACTATTGCTGATATAATTTTGTGTGTTTATATAGCCCTTAACATAAGTTCACGTATGGGGTTTTCAATAACCTGATGAACACACATCCAACATGGCGAGGATGGGAAATTTAAATATGTATATAGATATTTCTCGTGACCTATTTATCCGAGAGCTGTGACACAGCACGGTAAATCTACATGTAACGCTTAATATTTTAGCGTCTATTTGAAATCAATTTATATGATAATTTCAAAATGGCGGCTAAGCAAAATTTTTAAAATAACGTTTATTTTTCTCGTGTGCTAAACAAGCGATACAAACGTTGGTTGGTACAATGAGCCATGATTATAATATTCATCTGCTGGCTTATATCAGGTGAATCAGCCGCCCCTAATAATGTTGATGCAGCCCAACCATCGTTTGTTATCAGGAAGGATTCTATATTTCTATATTTCAACAAAATGTGTTCGTCGATTCTACTACTATATTTTCCTGCCAAAATGAAGCATCTCATGCCTTACCACATTCGTACGTTGAGGACGATAGAATTTATTGCAGTGATACAGCGGACGACAGCGTGGGAGTAGACGAGTTGAATTGAATTGGATCACCACCTGTTGGATCATCCCAGATATTTGTCAAACATTATTGCGAAGGATCCTTTATCTGCACGTTTCATCAAGAATAGCAAAGAAATGTCATAATATCACTGTAGACGAATATCAGGGATATGAATAAGCAGGCTGGTGTTTTTACGTGAAAATTAATGAACTCATCATGAGGAATGCACATTTTGACAATGATAAACATGCTTATCCAGATTTAATATTTAGCCTATTTTCAATTTAAAAAAAATAGGCTTATGAGATCACCTTTTGTCCGTGTGTGTGTGTGTGTGTGTGTGTGTGTGTGTGTGTGTGTGTGTGTGTGTGTGTGTGTGTGTGTCTGATAAATTCTAAACGGCTGGAGCGATTTCAATGAAACTCGATAAGTTGATAGCACCATTCCGGGCGACCCCGACCGTGATCTTCAAATTTTGTTACGTATCACCAATCCAACATGGCGGCTGTGCTAAATATTTCACCGGCATTCAATATCTCCGAAACTATTCCCGATATCACCCTGGAATTTATTACGGTGATAAAGAGAACTACTAGAAGTTCACTTATGTGACTTTAGAAAAACTGATAACTACAAAACCAACATGGCGGCCACGCGAATTTGCAACATTTAAACAGACGTTCTTGCGATTTAAACTACCAAACGCAATAAAGCCTGGTACAGTATATGTTTATACACATTGTAATGCACCGACATCTAACTTTGTTCAATTGTGTACATAACCACAAGATGGCGGATGTGCGAAATATATCACCGGCATTCTATATCTCTGAAACTATAAGCGGTATTACCCTGAAATTTTGTACGGAGATAAAGGGCACTACTGGAAGTTCATCTATAAGACTTTCAAAATCCGGTTAACCACAAAACGAACATGGTGGCCAAGCGAATTTGAAAATTTTAAATAGACCTTTCTCGCGATTTAATGTTCCAAACGCAATGAAATCTAGTACAGGAAAAGTTTATACACATTGTTATGCACTGGTATTTAATTTAGTTAAATTGTTTATGTAACCTCAAGATGGTGGCTGTGCGAATTTTAAAATTAAGTTTTTATTTCTTGTGTCGTAATCATGCGATCGAAGTGATAGTTTGAATAATTAACCTACGCAATAATGTTCCGCTAATGGTACATGACTCTATGTCTTTTACATTTAACAATCCAACATGGCGACCATCCAAAATATTTAGACGGCTCTGAATATCTACGAATATATTATAGCAATCAAACTGATTGTTTTATGTTCATAGGGGCTATGAACTTAAATTCACCTACAGGACTTTAAATAACCTGGTGATCACAAATCCAACATGGCGGCGACGCGAAGCATATATATTCACATGGACGTTTCTCGCAATTTAACCATCCGAGTGCAGTGAAACTTGGTACAGTAAATCCGTATACGAATGTTAATCCACTGGCATCTAAATTATTTGAATTGTTTCCATAACCACAAGATGGCAGCTGTGCGAAATTTTAAAATCTCCTTGTTATTTCTTGTGTCCTAATCATGCGATTGAAGTTTGAATGCTACACGTACACAATAATCTTCACGTAACAGTACATAACTCTAGGACCTACATATATAAAATCCAACATGGCGACCATCCGAAATATTTAGTCGGTTCTCAATATCTACGAATCTATTACAGCAATCAAACTGAAATTTTGTATGTTGATAGAGGCAGTTAACATAAGAAGGATATATGAAAATAGGCTGTATAGTTCTTCACGGAACTACTTGTTAGCCTATTTTCCATTTTGAAAAAATAGGCTTATGAGATCACCTTTTGTCCGTGTGTGTGCGTGTGCGTGTGTGTGTGTGAGGTGTGTGTGTGTTTGTGTCCCTAATAAATTCGAAACGGCTGGACCGATATCAATAAAACTCGATAAGTTGATAGCACTATTCCGGGCGACCCCGACCGTGATCTTCAAATTTTGTTACGTCTCACCAATCCAACATGGCGGCTGTGCTAAATATTTCACCGGCATTCAATATCTCCGAAACTATTCCCGATATCATCCTGGAATTTATTACGGTGATAAAGAGAACTACTAGAAGTTCACCTATGTGACTTTTGAAAAACTGGTAACTACAAAACCAACATGACGGCCACGCGAATTTGCATCATTTAAACAGACGTTTCTCGCGATTTTACCAACCAAACGCAATAAAGCTTGGTGCAGTTTATGTTTATACACATTGTAATGCACCGACATCTAACTTTGTTCAATTGTGTACATAACCACAAAATGGCGGATGTGCGAAATATTTCACCGGCATTCTATATCTCTGAAACTATAAGCGGTATCACCCTGAAATTTTGTACGGAGATAAAGGGCACTACTGGAAGTTCATCTATAGGACTTTCAAAATCCGGTTAACTACAAAACGAACATGGTGGCCAAGCGAATTTGAAAATTTTAAATAGACCTTTCTCCCGAATTCATGTTCTAAACGCAATGAGTTCTGGTACAGGAAATGTTTATACACATTGTAATGCACTGGTATCTAATATAGTTAAATTGTTTATATAACCTCAAGATGGCGGCTGTGCGAATTTTAAAATTAAATTTTTATTTTTTGTGTCGTAATCATGCGATCGATCGAAGTGAAAGTTTGAATAATGAACCTACGCAATAATGTTCCGCTAATGGTACATGACTCTATGTCTTATACATTTAACAATCCATTATGGCGACCATCCAAAATATTTAGACGGCTCTGAATATCTACGAATATATTATAGCAATCAAACTGATTGTTTAATGTTCATAGGGGCTATGAACTTAAATTCACCTATAGGACTTAAATAACCTGGTGATCACAAATCCAACATGGCGGCGACGCGAAGCATAAATATTCACATGGACGTTTCTCGCAATTTAACCATCCGAGTGCAGTGAAACTTGGTACAGCAAATCCTTATACGAATGTTAATCCACTGGCATCTAAATTATTTGAATTGTTTCCATAACCACAAGATGGCAGCTGTGCGAAATTTTAAAATCTCCTTGTTACTTCTTGTGTCCTAATCATGCGATTGAAGTTTGAATGCTACACGTACACAATAATCTTCACGTAACAGTACATAACTCTAGGACCTACATATATAAAATCCAACATGGCGACCATCCGAAATATTTAGTCGGTTCTCAATATCTACGAATCTATTACAGCAATCAAACTGAAATTTTGTATGTTGATAGAGGCAGTTAACATAAGTAGGATATATGAAAATAGGCTGTATAGTTCTTCACGGAACTACTTGTTAGCCTATTTTCCATTTTGAAAAAATAGGCTTATGAGATCACCTTTTGTCCGTGTGTGTGCGTGTGCGTGTGTGTGTGTGTGTGTGTGTGTGAGGTGTGTGTGTGTGTCTAATAAATTCGAAACGGCTGGACCGATATCAATAAAACTCGATAAGTTGATAGCACTATTCCGGGCGACCCCGACCGTGATCTTCAAATTTTGTTACGTCTCACCAATCCAACATGGCGGCTGTGCTAAATATTTCACCGGCATTCAATATCTCCGAAACTATTCCCGATATCATCCTGGAATTTATTACGGTGATAAAGAGAACTACTAGAAGTTCACCTATGTGACTTTTGAAAAACTGGTAACTACAAAACCAACATGGCGGCCACGCGAATTTGCATCATTTAAACAGACGTTTCTCGCGATTTTACCAACCAAACGCAATAAACCTTGGTACAGTTTATGTTTATACACATTGTAATACACCGACATCTAACTTCGTTCAATTGTGTACATAACCACAAAATGGCGGATGTGCGAAATATTTCACCGGCATTCTATATCTCTGAAACTATAAGCGGTATCACCCTGAAATTTTGTACGGAGATAAAGGGCACTACTGGAAGTTCATCTATAAGACTTTCAAAATCCGGTTAACTACAAAACGAACATGGTGGCCAAGCGAATTTGAAAATGTTAAATAGACCTTTCTCGCGATTTCATGTTCCAAACGCAATGAAATCTGGTACAGGAAATGTTTATACACATTGTAATGCACTGGTATCTAATTTAGTTAAATTGTTTATATAACCTCAAGATGGCGGCTGTGCGAATTTTAAAATTAAGTTTTTATTTTTTGTGTCGTAATCATGCGATCGATCGAAGTGAAAGTTTGAATAATGAACCTACGCAATAATGTTCCGCTAATGGTACATGACTCTATGTCTTATACATTTAACAATCCAACATGGCGACCATCCAAAATATTTAGACGGCTCTGAATATCTACGAATATATTATTGCAATCAAACTGATTGTTTTATATTCATAGGGGCTATTAACTTAAATTCACCTATAGGACTTTAAATAACCTGGTGATCACAAATCCAACATGGCGGCGACGCGAAATATAAATATTCACATGGACGTTTCTCGCAATTTAACCATCCGAGTGCAGTGAAACTTGGTACAGTAAATCCTTATACGAATGTTAATCCAATGGCATCTAATGTTTTTCAATTGTTTCCATAACCACTAGATGGCAACTGTGCGAAATTTTAAAATCTCCTTGTTAATTCTTGTGTCCTAATCATGCGATTGAAGTTTAAATGCTACACGCACACAATAATCTTCACGTAACAGTACATAACTCTAGGACCTACATATATAAAATCCAACATGGCGACAATCCGAAATATTTAGTCAGTTCTCAATATCTACGAATCTATTACAGCAATCAAACTGAAATTTTGTATGTTGATAGGGGCAGTTAACATAAGTAGGATATATGAAAATAGGCTGTATAGTTCTTCACGGAACTACTTGTTTTAAATTGTGTCCAATTGTAATGGGTATTTCCCTAATGCTGAATAAAAATTACATGAGATTACAGTATTATAGAAACACCTATTGGGTGCTGACTGAAATTCATTACATCTTGATTACTGACGGAACTCTGAACAAGTAGTTCCATGAAGATCTAAATGGCCTATTTTCATGTATCCCGCTGGTCTTTTGCATTAAAATTCTCCTGCCAATTGCACGGATTTTCTATGTGATATACTAAATAACTTTTGATTCACGACATGCGTCTTTACCAACACCATTTCAATGAGGCGTTATGTGCTAGAATATATAGCTTTCAATATCGGTGATTATGACTCCTCCCGCGAGATGGCATCTAGCCTATCTGTAATGAAACACGGGACTTTTTTAGACAATTCAAAAGCACGTCTACGATTTACGGAAGCAAGCTGCTAAATTCGTAGTATAGGCTACGTGAAATTAAAAATAAGGTTCTCAAATTTCGAACTGATCCATCTTGGTTTCTTTTTAAATTGAACATCATTATTTGTCTCTGAATAAAGATTCACTCTGACGAGTTTCATTGCATTCGAGTGTTTAGTTTTCCAGAACGGCTATTTGCTATACAGTATTTAAAAATCTTTTCGCCACCATGCTGTTTTGTGATTTTCAGGATTAGGAAAAGTCACGTATTTGTTATTAGTCTATTTAACAGTCCTCTACCAAACAAAATGTTAGATTGATTGCTTAAATAGTTTCGGTCTTCGGAAATATTTGGAACCGGTGAAATATATCATACGGATGCCATGATGGATTGTTTTATATACCGGGTGAATCAGCTGCTCCCAGTAATATGATATTATGCAGCCCAACTAAGGCGTTTAGTCAGGAAGGTCGATTTTTGTCTGCTTGCACCCCATATTCTACTAATGAATTGCAAGCATATCCTGCAAACGATTCTGAACACTACTTCCCTCGTTCATATTATTCGAACGGTCTGTAGTCACATCGAGGGAAAACAAGATGTTCAGTAAAGAACATTTAGCCTACTTTCTCCTTAATGCATGGATTTAATTATAACTCTTTGTCCTCTTAAAGGAGTAAAATTGAATGTTGGTTGTAGTAGCTTGTTGAAATACAACGTGCTATACGGATATTATACGTTGATTGATTGAATCCTCACCTGAATGATATATACACACACTAATACAGCCATCACAATAACACGGTTTATGAGACAAAATTCAACACTCACCCAAGTACACGGGACTAAATGACCATGATGTCCATGAATATCAAATGAAACAGCACCAACAACAGCTTCTTACCCAAATCCTGCCTCGTATAAAAGCACACACACTAGTAAGCCTACAGACCTCACAGTGACACAGGTTATCAGACAACTTCTACACACACCCAAGTACACCGGGCTACAAGACCATGATGTCGCAAAACCCCTAAAGAATCAACTACAAAAATAACAACGATAAACTCAAACCGCGGATCAAGGACAAAGAAGTTAAATAGCTCTAGTCGAGTGTTGAAATGTGTGGTTTTATGAGCAGGCCTACAGCATAAATATTATATAATCTTTTCGATTGCAAATACACACAATATATGCTTAACATTATAACGCGTGACTAGTTATGAACCGATTAATACAAAAAAGAAGTAAAAAGAAACGAAACCACGTGGATTCGAACCACGGAACCCTTCACTATGAAACTAGATCGCTACCACTACACCAGAAATGCTGTACGAGTTGGAGATGTAAATAACTTCTTTAGTACAAATGTATCATATTTTGTGATGTAATCAACGATTTCATTAGCGTTTTTTGGCGCTTCTATAAACCATTAGATACTAAATATGTATTATTTTGTTCAGTACTTCCTAAAAGGATATAACCTTACGCAGTTACGAATATAATTGGATTTACGAGCACAAATAGCGGCCATTTCGGTACGACCCACAACCCTATGGCATGGTCAATCAGACCTGTTAAGTCACTTCTACGGTTACATATTCTATTATAACAGGCTTGTATCCTACCGGTCACCTCCTGGAGGACAGTTTAAACCTCCATATGTACGATAAGCTGAATTGTTGAGATCAGGCCTTGTTGAATCGTAAGTTATGGTTGGGCTATAATACTTGCATGATTCATCCATCAACTATCCTGAAACTATTAGGCGGATGACCTTGTAGTTTGGAAAAAAGACGTTTCCCACTTTAAGGTATATTGTTGCAAAATTTAGTAGAGATCGGATGATTAAGTAAGTCGTAATTTGATTTAAGCTTTGAACATTTGGGTGGCCGCCATTACGTTTCCGTCAAGATGGTAGCGATACAAAACATGACACTGAGGTGTCCTTTGCTAGCGCTACCTCTGTACCAAATTTTGTTCAATTCGGTTTCACCGTTTTTGAATTGATAGAGGGAATCGATTTGCACACATACATGGCCGCCATCCGCAAATTATTGGGCTGATGACCTTGAAGTTTGGTGAGAAGATCCTCCATGCATAATGGTATAATGTTGCAAAATTTGGTAGAGATCGGATGATTAGGTTAGTCATAATTTGATTTAAGCTTTGAACATTTGGGTGGCCGCCATTACGTTTCCGTGAAGATTGCGGCGATATAAAACATGAGTGCCCTTTGCTAGTGCTACCTCTGTACCAAATTTCGTTCAATTCGGTTTCACCGTTTTCGAATTGATAGGGGGGAACAGACATTCAGAGTACACACACTCACACACATCCACACACACACACAGACTCACACACAGACAGACACGCAATTTTTGACCCTGTGTAGATCTCATAAGTCTACTTTCAATTTTTGCAAAAATCGAAAGTAGGCTAACAATATTGTACAGTATCGTTTGAGGGATATGCTTGCAGGGCATTGGTGTCATACGGGATGCAAGGAGAGATTATCGATCTTCCTGACAACACTAAAACAATATTATTTGGGGGTAGCTGATTGAACCAGTATAATTCAATGTCGATAGTGCGTTCTTTAGACGCTCTTCCTTTCCTCGACCAATTTGAGCCGGTTTTCTTTCGCATCCACCTTCGGAATCCTTCCATTTTTAGCAGTTTTTGCCAAAAATGTATCTCTATGGTGCATCTTCTTCTCTGATATTGTTATTATTATTATTATTATTATTATTATTATTATTATTATTATTATTATTATTATTATTATTATTATTATTATTATTATTATTTGATCAAGTTACTTGCAGTACCTAATTTTGTTGCGCTAATGTATCAGACACCATGACGGTCATATCGCAAATGAGGTCAGCTATTACATGTTAATGAATTAATAAGCAGAAGCCAATGGCGTGCCAGCTATCAAGACACCGGGGAGGCAAGGTGTAACCAATATAGCGTGCCAAACCCTGCACATGACCCAAGCACCTGGAGAATTACCGCCCACAAAGCCTCGTTCATCATCTGCCTTGTGGATACCTAGAATTTTAAACACCCCTGCTCCCAAACACGAACCTCACAAATTAATCTCTATGACCTGCAATCGCCACATTTTGTGTGATAACCGACTTACGAAAGTAATTTGCATGATTCAGTGTAAATATACGCAGAAAAACGAAAATAATAATGTATAATTAGAGGTGTTCTAATCAACCTATTCATTAAACATTTTGTATGACACGTAATATTTACTGTATGAATGTGCTGACCAAATGGCGTGTTGATATCTAAAAAATTGTATAAGTTGGAAATTTCAGTCATCGGGCCACTTAACACGGCTACCTAAATACATAAAACACACCTGGACTAAACACGCACCAGAATTAATTATATGAATGCGCGAAGTTTGTATAAGTGACGCTGTAATATTGCATTGTCGTGTTTCGCATAAACACATTTGAGGGAGAAGCATGTCTGGTAAATCTTCTGGGGAAGGCATGGCACCAGTTTCCACACCATAAAGATTTAAGAAGTCCCTGTGTGTAAACAAGCTCGTATCGAGCTACAGTGATGTCTCGATTTTTGGTCCCTTTATAAAATTATTTGATCTGTGTTAAAATCCGTCTTTCAAAATATAACGTCGTAGTGTGTTAGTTGGTTATTGTGGTTTTAAGGGACGGAACAGCGAGGTCTGTCCCATGTAACGTCGTACGAAGACATCTAATCCCGGGTGAAGGATAGTTGTCAGCATCTGTTTCCTGTGAAATAATTATTTAGGTGTATTTATTATGAGTGGTGAACTATACCCAAGAAGAAGGGATCGGAGTTGACAGGGAACAAGAGTTGACCAAGGAAGGTCGACAGGAAAAATGACAGAGAGGAGCCCGGCACAAATCAGTGGAAGCAATGCCGAACTGAAGTGGGGTCCTATGGTCGCAAACCGACGTCCAAAAGTCGTGAGCCTTTGGGGGGGAGAAAAGTACAGAGTGATATGTTTCGCTCGTCAAGGGAGCATCATCAGATCCAAATATGCACAAGACAAAATAGCTCTAAAAACATTATCAAACATGCATTGACACCCTCTAAAGGACACTGCCCGCCAAAAACAAAACAAACATAATCACTTGGAAATTGTGGCAATTATAACTGGTAATCAATACAAAAATACTCCCTCAAGAACTTATCAAGTGTGGCAACTATCAATTAATAATAATATTATTCGTTTTACGTCCATTTTAACTACTGCGGCTTTAAGAGACGCCGGGGTGTGACGACTATTGCCACCGATGTGGATCTTTAACGTGCCATTAAATCTACTGACACGGCTTCCTCCCAGTTACACACACTCAAATGCCAACTAACTGCGCGCGGTTGCGTTCCTGCAACTTTGAGGTACAGGAGGCAAGAACATAATCGCTGTGTCACATTTGTGACATTTGATTTGCGATTTCATAAACTCTCCAAGGCGTCTAGTAAAATTGTGTTCCGGCGAGTTTATTAACTTGCAGTGTTAGTATTCAAACTTTAGTAATCTCTGCTCCCAGAAGTGTAGAAAATTTAACGGGAAACGTACAGCCTAAAGGGCCAAAACAAAAGCAATTTGAATACAATATTGTCTGTCATAAATACAGTTCAATAATTATGTGGTGTTACAGGAGAATGCTGAAGATCAGATGGGTAGATAGGGTTACAAACGAAGAGTTATTATGACTAGTGGGAGAGGAGAGATGTTTCAGGTGACTACTAATGAAGAGAAGAGATAGGGCACATAGCAAGCTTAGTTATGGAAGGAAGGGTCGAGGACAAGAACCGTAGGGGTAGACCAAGGTTAGAATATGTTGAACAGATTGCCTCGGATGCAGGGTGTGGTAGCTATGTAGAGATGAAACGATTAGCTAAGAACAGGAAGGCATGGAGAACTGCATCAAACCAGTCAAAAGACTGAAGACTCAAACAACAACAACAACAACATACATTTCCAAGAAAATACACACATCTTGTCATTAGAAGCTAAGTTTAAAATTTTCCAAATTCACCATTCATAACATTTTTATCCATCATTCAAAATTTGGTTCTTGCTTTTTGCTGATCTTCACCGTTTTCCTCATATCTCCCAAGTTTATAGGAACATTTGGACATTTATTTTTTAAAGTAGATGTTAAACCTTCGGCTACAAAATTAAACTCACTCAAACCATTGTGACATGAATTAGTTTTTCTATAAAACTTTAAAAATACGTTTTGAGTTTGCTCAGCATAAAATAGAAATAATAACACTTAATGAATTGGAAATGTTTGCGATTTATTTTGTAGCTGCAGAATTAACACCCACTTTATAAAAGGAAATTCCAAACATTCCTATAAGAATAGGAGATATGAGAGAAACGGTGTAGATCAGCACAAAGCAACAACCACATTTTCAAAAAATGATAAATATAGTTACGATTTGAATTTTGAAAATTTCACACTTTGCTACTATTAGCAACATGTGTGTGTTTCCTCGGAAATGGATATAATTGCTGTACAAATCGGTTTTGTATTGATCCTTAATCTGTATGTTCCCCCTTAACATTGCACAAATCACATGAAATGAATCATATTACTATCAACGGGTTGAATTACTCAAGCAGACAACGATCATACGATTACCTTAGATAGTTTAGTTTGGTAATAATAATAATTATGCCAGCCACGGTGGTCAAGAGCGCTAACGTTTCTGTTCAGGGGATTAAACCATCCCCTTCTGCTGATGGAACAAGCAATGCTAGCCAGAAGGTTAATCTTATTATTTCAAATGATCTTGTCGACTTCATCGTTATGCTTTGGTCTACCGTTATGCGTTACGGTTACGGCGTGTATGACGTCACCATGTTGTTCACTGCATATGCACCGAGTCTGAGTTCACTCCTGGGGTCTGGCGTTATGCGATACGGAGACGGCGAGTGCGTGACGTCATGCAGCAGAGTGCACCTCCCACTCTCCGCTCCCTGCGCGGGAAGCCAAAGTTAAAGGGTAATGGAGTCTGTTAGAGTCTGAGTTTACTCCTGGGGTCTGGCGTTATGCGATACTGAGACGGCGAGTGCGTGACGTCATGCAGCAGAGTGCACCTCCCGCTCTCCTTTCCCCGGGCGGTAAGCCAAAGTTAATGGGCAAAGTAGTCTGTTGAAAGAGCCCTCCTGAATCTTTCTAACATGTGTAGCATTTGTAGTATGCGTCATTTGAAATTATATAAAGTCTAGTCTCTCAGACTGACTGTATCTTTTTGTATTGACAGTACCATTCTTCCAAAGTCAGAACACCAATTCAGTGTGAATGGGTGTGAGTTTATCCTCCAATAAAACTTTGAAAGGTGGTACGTAATGCCTAACACAGCTAGATGTTACTTTCATTCGTACAAATCGTACACGTCTCCTTTTTTGGCAGGCTATAAATGCAGATATATACACAATCAAGGTTTTCGATGTTCTGAAACACTTGCTAAACCCCATTTTATGAGGAGCGGGGACGAATTAAACGGAACCGTACTTTTCCGGACATGGCTTCCTGTTCAAAATATTATATACTCACACCTCTCCGCAAGTCCTGGAAGTTAGTAACCAGCGTTTTCAAACACCCGGTATATGAGTATATAGAGCAACGTCAAGTGTTTTCCAATCAAACTTAGCTTTCAGCTACGAAGTTTTAAAAGAGGCTGTAGAGTTTTATTACATCGTAAAGGAAGCTTCTTCTTTTGGAGAGAATTTCATTTAATCTCTTTAAGTTGATGACAAGAACGTCCACTTCTTTGCCTAAGTCTTGCTCATCTCTTCAAGGCTGGGATTCAGCAGATGGTGTGAAGGAATGTTTAATACTTGCAAGAAATAAAAGGAATTTAATCCTTTGTATGTCTTTCAGACAAAAGAACGGACTATGTGGTCACACAAATGAAAGGGGGATTTCGTACGTCCAGAGAAATACGATAGTGAGGGTTCAACACAAGACAATTGAATTCCCAACACGATATAGGTAGCTTTGAAGATATTTGAGGCGTGCAGAACAGAAGCGGTGTAAGTCCAAAATTGACATTTTTGAGATAATGAAATGTCTATATACAACATGACGTCCTCTTTACAGAAGAAGAGTAAAATAAGTTTATAGTTGCTTGTTTTCCTCACAGGGTGCAGCACCTTCCTACAGCTGTGAAAAACTCCCTCCCTTTTTCAGTGCTGAAGTGAAGCAAGTACTGTAAATGTGCTTTGAAAGAAGGATTAAAGAGGTGTTGTTTCCTGAAATTAAACGGTCTAAAGAGGCAGAATGTGATCCACGCAGGCAGGATACATCATTCGAACATGAACTTAATGAATGAAAAATGAAAACAAAGCCCACTTGTTGATTCTAAACAGGTTGAGATCGTTAGGTTAGGAAACACTTTAAACTAGTGAAAACTACTAAATGGAAGCCATTTCAGATTATTGTGATACAACCTGAAGATTTCTAATGTAATCAGGTGCTTGACCAATCTGTGACAAAACGAAAGAAAGAGAGAAAAAGAAGGACGTTGATGGAAAGGATATAAACTGGCTGAAATTTGATTGAGTGTTGCCCCATCGATAATTGATATTACAACTTTTCAATCGGTCAACACTATGCCATCCGAATTACTGGGATTACAGTATGTTGACCGACTGAAAAGTTCTAGTATGAACTAAGTGGTCACACAGACAGAAGGGGATTTCTACAATTATAACGAACCAATGGAAATGGGAAAATGGGTTGATTGAACGTAAAGGGAGGAATAAGATCAGGTAATTACCTAGTTACAAGGGGCAGGTGATCTATCTGTCCTGCCCCGTAATACTCAATTAACTACGTATACGTAACTATTTACTTCGGGGCCATCCAGCCATTGCACTCGGAGAGCGTGCCTGCGCTCGGGGAGCACTGGACAGTCAGATTGGCGTTCCTTCCCCTACCACCACTACACTGTGGCAGCGAGGTGACCTGAGACACACGGATGATGTTTGGGCCGCGCTGACTAGATACGTACGTACAGTCGTGCGTGGGTTTGTGGGATTGTTGATTTCATATTAATAGAGCTGTTTTGCCATAAAAACATACCGCATAATTATACAATTCGAATGGTACTCCGATGTATGGAAGATGCAGGAAACGAACTCAAGTGTTAAGTAAAGAATATTGTGATTTATTCAAAACTGAAATGTGAACATATTAGAGAGGAAAATTCAACAATATTTTACCAGTATGAACCGATAGTACAGACTTTGAGTGACTTTTGCTCCTTTATAAGCTGTACAGAAAAATGAAATTTCCCATTCTGCTTTAAAGGCCGCTGCTTCACCACTCCATTTTTTTTGTATGATGTTCAGTCATGACCACTGCGAAACTTATTTACTTACATGCTGTCAACAAAGCGCATTGGACTAGACCATCGACTGATGGATCGGCTGCTCACCTCGGTGTGGCGGGCAGACCGCACGCTTAGCCAGCCAAGCTCCTCCCACCACTACCGAAACTATCTTCCACCAAAGCTCTAGGAGCACTGGCTTAGAGCGCAACCGGAGTGCTAGCGCTCGGGGAGCGCTGTGTGGATGGCCCTGATTTAGTTACACAGCTGACATTTCTCGTTCACAAATAGGAATCAATAACGAAATATTGGTAATTAATAATCATATTAATATGTACACTTCTACAATAATTAAGCCCTAAGTAACAAATGGGGGAGTTTTCTGAAACTGGCAGATGGAGAGAAGGTTTCTTGAAACAATCAATTGCTTTGGAATCAACTTGTACAATATTTTAGTAACCAACAGTAGATATTTTCATGTTACTTGAACCACACGAGTAATGCTCCTAAAAACGACCTTCATTTGCAATCTTAGAATTCTACAAATGAATCCCATAGCTACAGTCAAATACTAACCTCACATTAAAGACAAGACATGTGCACGCTAAAACAATAAAATTATCCTCAACACAAAAAGACGAACCTTCCAACTCAAGGCGACATAAACTGGTAGATGGTTGGTTCCTTAGTTACGGGACTGCGACATCGCGGTCATGAAACCTGTTTGCTTTGGGTGTGTATAGAATCTGTCAGATAACCGGTGTTAATTGTAACGGCTGTATTACTGTGTGTTATCAGTAATTCAGGTAAGGACTGCAGACGATCAATTTCAAGTAGTTCCTATTTTTTCTACCATAGGTTACCGTCAACGACACCTAGCTGTGAACTTGGCTACTAGATGCCACCGCAACCAGCACCTGGCAAAGAACGTTGGAACTTAATAGATCGTTAATAAATTCTAACCTACAAATTTAGCTTCACACAATTGTAGTTAGTGGAAGGTTCTTGTACATGCCAAAAATCCATGTCATGGGCTTATCCTCCGAAGAAAGGCATACTGAGGGATTTTTAACGCTCTTAAAAATCCGACGATTTCAGCCGGGATTGAACCCGCGATCTTGGGCATAGAAAACATAACCTGAAACCCTGCAGTTCAACAATAGCAATTGCATAAGCTTCCAGTTCAATAAAATACTTTATGTTCGACCCTGACTATTAGTATATATATATCTGAAAACTTATCATAATGATGGTCATTATAACACTATTTTTAGCCTATTTTCAGTTTTGAAAAAATAGGCTTATGAGATCACCTTTTGCCCGTGTGTGTGTGTGCGTGTGTGTGTGTGTGTGTGTGAGGTATGTGTGTGTCCCCCCCTAATAAAATCTAAACGGCTGGAGCGATTTCAATGAAACTCGGTAAGTTCATAGCACTATTCCGGGTGACCTCAACCGTGCCCTTCAAATTTTGTTACGTCTCACCAATCCAACATGGCGCTGTGCGAAATATTTCACCATCATTCAATATCTCAGAAACTATTCCCGATATCACCCTGGAATTTATTACGGTGATAAAGGGAACTACTAGAAGTTCACCTATGTAGCTTTTGAAAAACTGGTAACTACAAAACCAACATGGCGGCCACGCGAATTTGCGACTTTTAAATAGACGTTTCTAGCGATTTAACCAACCAAACGCAATAAAACTTGGAACAGTATTTGTTTATACACATTGTAATGCACCGACATCTAACTTCCTTCAATTGTTAACATAACCACAAGATGGCGGATATGCGAAATATTTCACCGGCATTCTATATCCCTGAAACTATTAGCGGTATCACCCTGAAATTTTGTACGGAGATAAAGGGCGCTACTGGAAGTTCATCTATAAGACTTTCAAAAACCTGTTAACTACTAAACGAACATGGCGGGCAAGCGAATTTGAAAATTTTAAATAGACCTTTCTCGCGATTTAATGTTCCAAACGCAATGAAATCTGGTACAGGAAATATTTATACACATTGTAATGCACTGGTATCTAATTTAGTCCAATTGTTTACATAACCTCAAGATGGCGGCTGTGCGAATTTCGAAAATTAAGTTTTTATTTCTTGTGTCGTAATCATGCGATCGAAGTGAAAGTTTGAATAATAAACCTACGTAATAATAATTTTCCTTTAATGTTACTTGACTCTATGGCCTATACATTTAACAATCCAACATGGCGACCATCCGAAATATTTAGACGGCTCTGAATATCTACGAATCTATTATAGCAATCAAACTGAATGTTTCTATGTTCATAGGGGCTATGAACTTAAGTTCGCCTATAGGACTTTAAATAACCTGGTGATCACAAATCCAACATAGCGGCGACGCGAAGGATAAATATTCACATGAATGTTTCTCGCAATTTAACCATCCGAGTGCAGTGAAACTTGGTGGAGTAAATACTTATACGAATGTTAATCCACTGGCATCTAATTTATTTCAATTGTTTCCATAACCACAAGATGGCAGCTGTGCGAAATTTTTAATTCTCGTTTTTACTTCTTGTGTCCTAATCATGCGATTGAAGTTTGAATGCTACACATACACAATAATCTTCATGTGACAGAACATAACTTTAGGACCTACATATATAAAATCCAACATGGCGACCATTCGAAATATTTAGTCGATACTCAATATCTACGAATCTATTACAGCAATCAAACTGAAATTTTGTATGTTGATAGTGGCAGTTAACATAAGTAGGATATATATGAAAATAGGCTGTATAGTTCTTCACGGAACTACTTGTTCATTATGGAACAGTTTCTCCCTCCTATCACAGCTCAAGAAACAGTTGTTTGACCAATTTGATAAGGATACCTTCGCGCATGCGCTCAAAATCCAACATGTCTGTATAAATTACCGAAAGTGCACCGTCCATATGTTCGCGTAAATAAACTAGTGAATATGAGACAAGAAATAGCACTGTACCTTTATATCTCCAAATCCAATTTCTACACAGCGCGTTGTTAGGTAGACTTCATTAGAAAGCTAACTATTGCAATGGGTCCCATGTTTCGACTTCCAGAAAATTTCGACATATCTTCGCGTTTCACATCCCCCAGACCCCAAAACCACCGTTAGTTCAAAAGTTTATACATAATTTATGAATGTTTATCATACTAATATATAACAAGTAGTTCCGTGAAGAACTATACAGCCTATTTTCATATATCCTACTTATGTTAACTGCCACAATCAACATACAAAATTTCAGTTTAATTGCTGTAACAGATTCGTCGATATTGAGAACCGTCTAAATATTTCAGATGGTCGCCAGGTTGGATTTTTATTTTTGTACTATTACATTAAGATTATTGTGTACGTGTGGTATTCAAACTTCAATCGCATGATTAGACAACAAGAAGTAAAAACGAGATTTTAAAATTACGCACAGCAGCCATCTTGTGATAATGCAAACCATTGAAATAAATTAGATGCCAGTGGATCAACATTTGTATAAGCATTTAACGTGCAACCTTTCACGGCACTCGGATAGTTAATTCGCGAGAAACGTCCATTTAAATATTTATACTTCGCGTCGCCGCCATGTTGGATATAGGCTCACCAGGTTCCTGAAAGTCCTATAGGTGAACATATGTTCATAGTCTCTATGAACATAAAAAAAATCAGTTTGGTTGCTGTAAAAGATTCATAAATATTGAGAACCGTCTAAATATTTCGGGAGCTCACCATTTAGGAGTGTTATGTGTATAGGCCATAGAGTTATGTACCATTCAAGGACAATTATTGCCTAGGTTCATTATTCAAACTTTCACTTCGATCGCATGATTACGACGCAAGAAATTAAAACTTAATTTTAAAATTTCGCACAGCCGCCATCTTGAGGTTATGTAAGCAATTGAATTAAATTAGATGGCAGTGCATTACAATCTGCAAAATCAATAACTGTACCACATTTCACTGCGCTCAGAGAGTTAAATCACGAGAAAAGTCTATTAAAATATTTTAAATTCGCTTGGTCGCCATGTTCGTTTCGTACTTAACAGGTTTATGAAATATACATAGGTATACCTGTATCAGTACCCTTTATCACCGTGCAAAATTGCATGGTGATATCTGTAATAGTTTCGGAGATATAGAATGTCAGTGAAATATTTCGCACAGCCGCCATTTTGGGGTTATGTAAACAATTGAACTAAATTAGACTCCAGTGCATTACAATGTGTATAAACATTTGCTGTACCAAGTTTCATTACATTTAGATAGTTAAATCGTGAGAAAAGTCTATTTAAACGTCTCAACTTCGCTTGGCCGCCATGTTGGTTTTGTAGTCACCAGGTTTTTGAAAGTCTCATAGGTGAACTTCTAGTAGTGCCCTTTATCACCGTACGCAATTTCAGGGCGATATCGGCAATAGTTTCGGAGATATTGAATGCTAGTGAAATATTTCGCACAGCCGCCATGTTGGATTGGAGAGACGTAACAAAATTTGAAGGGCACGGTCGAGGTCGCCGGGAATAGTGCTATGAACTTCCCGAGTTTAATTGAAATCGCTCGAGACGTTTCAATTTTATTAGGGGGGGACACACACACGAATCACACACACACACACGCACACGCACACACACACGGACAAAAGGTGATCTCATAAGCCTATTTTTTCAAAATTGAAAATAGGCTAAAAATGAGATGGTGTGTGTCTGTCTTTCTGTCTGTCTGTCTGTCTGTTACCTAATAACGCAAGAACCACTGGTCCGATTTAAATGAAATTTTGCATGGATGTAGCTGAAATACCAGGTTTACATATAGGATACCTTTAATTTCGATATTTTGCACTATTAAGAAATTGCGACCATTTTAGTGACGTCACTACACCCTTTGGTTTCAAAATTTCATATTTCCATATCAAATAAAAAGAGAACGGTAGGAAATAGCAAACTTTTGATGACACATACGAGATTTGAAATTTAATTTCCTATCCGAAAGGTCCTTATCATTTTTCCTGTATCTCCAACGGTTAGCGAGTAAAACCTACTTTTGTGACGTCACTACACACTTTGGTTTCAAAATTTCACATTTCCATTTCAAATAAAAAGAGAACGCTAAGAAATAGCAAACTTTTGATGGTATACACGAGCTTTGGCATTTAATTTTCTATCCAAAAGGTTCTTATCACTTTTCGTGTATCTCCGACGGTTAGCGAGTAAACCTAAATTTGTGCAATAAAACACGGTCAACACCGAGCGGTGCAGTATATCTCTACAAATATAAATAGAAAATTTGTCTGTTTTTTTCTGAATTTCTACGGAAATTTGAGTTATTTACACGTTTCAGACTGTTTTATGATAGATGCTCGCGAAAATAATGTTTTGGTCTGTCTGTCGATTTGATTGTCTGCGGACAACTTTGTTCCCTTATAACTCGAGAACGGCTGGGTTATCAACGTAAAATTTGGTACAGATATCCATCAGAGGCACGACACTAATCATTGATGTACCCCTTCTCCGTACCTCTCATAAAAGGGGGCCTACCCCCTTAAAATGCATGCTGAAATAGGAGTAGAAGGACGAGACAAAGATCATTTTTAGCCCCTCGATGTGAGAGACAAAACTCGGGGGCCCTAAAGGGTCCCCGAAGTCCACATTTTAAGGCCCTAAAACCAACCGTTTTTGAGATATTCCCAGAAAACTAATTTCATTTAATAAACTAATGAACGAATTCAAGCCGGTAACCATAGCAACAGATTCTCAGAGGTCCATCTATTGCTGTAAGACGCAATGCAATTCCATTAATTACATTGGCGTGAAAGTTTGCAAACGGCTAGAAGGTTATCACGGAACCAAATTAAGCTGTAAAATTCATCAATACGTATAATGCGCTTAAGGGGGTCAAGGGGTACACTAGAATTTTTTCACGCGATTTACACCTCCGAGTGTGGTACGGCAGGTCTATTATATTCCTATCCCTATATTTTATTATTATTATTATATTATGGCGTACAACGAGGAGACAAAGCCCCTCGGTGCCAGAAACAAATTTTGGGGGCCCTAAAGGGTCCTCGAAAACTACATTATAAGGCCCTAAAACCAAAAGTATCTGAAATATTCGCAGAAACCTAATTTAATTTAATTTAACAAACTAATGAAGGAATGGAAATCGCTAACCTTGACAACATTATCTCAAGGGGTGGCATCCAACTTTCCATCTATTTCTGTAAGAAATAATGTCACTCCATTTATTACATTTCTGTGAACGTTTGCAAATGGCTATGCGGTTATCACGGAACCAACGTAGACTGTATAATTCATCAATGCAATTAAGGGGGTCAAGGGGTAACCTAGATTTTTTTCATTCAATTTTCACGTGCGACATATAGTACAGAAGGTCTATTATATCTCCAAACATTTTCAAAGTGAAATGCCATGCCCTGTGGTTCAGATTCCACGTAAAATGGAGGTCCCGTGGCTTATGATCTCGCGATTAATGGTCACGTAAAACTACAATCTTCCTTTATATCTCCAAACAGCAACATTATTTTCAAAAATTCCTGAATTGAATCAGCATTTTTTGCGGCTTTTAGGAATTTGGGCCATTTGAGACTAAAGAACCTGAATTTTCATGCACCACAAGCCTTTATAATTTATGAAAGAGGTCTTCCTGTGTATGTGGACCTGACACAACGTAGAGGGTCATTTTTTATGTGAGGTGTATTGCGTTTCGTCTACAAGTCTTTCAATTCTATTTCACGTCAAGAAGTACAAGTTAGGTGAATTTAGTTTGAGAGCAAATTTTAACTAATCTTTCTTTTGTCGACATACGGGTTCATCGTAAGGATGATTTTGTTTGATACTGTATGGTAGATATACCCATATTTGGATATCTGGGTGATATGTTGTAGACAATAGAATTGTCTGTCTGTCTTTCTGTGTATCTCTATGTACGCCTATAGATCGTGTTCGGAGGCGTGGTGCATCGTAAAATTAGGTATGGTAAACATGAGTCAATACACCAATCATTTATAAAACTCCTCACCGTACTTTTCATACAGTAGAAGGGTGGATATATGGAAAAACTTCTCAAAATACATGCTAAAATAGGCGAAATATAAAAATTATCCTAGAAGGACGATCAAAGCATATGTTGCGCTTCTCAATGTGAGACACAAAATACGCGAGTCTATAAGGGGTGTCCGAAAACCACATTTTAGTGCCCTTAAATTAACAGTGTGTGTGATATTCCCAGAAAACTAACTTCGTTCTGATAAAGTTATGAAGGAATGAAAAACCACTAACCATTGCAACAGTAGCTCAATTGATAATGTCTGGTGTTAATATATAACACCGTTCGAAGGACGGGTACTTCTGCTATACTAATATATAAAAATGAGATGGTGTGTGTCTGTCTTTCTGTCTGTCTGTGTGCTACTCAATAACGCAAGAACCACTAGTCCGATTTAAATGAAATTTTGCATGGATGTAGCTGATTTACCAGGTTTACATATAGAATACATTTTATTTCGATATTTTGCACTATAAGAAAATGGCGACCATTTTAGTGACGTCACTACATACTTCAATCAAAACTTTATATTTCCTTATCAAATAAAAAGAGAATGCTAAGATATAGCAAACTTTTGACGGTATATACGAGCTTCACTTTTCGTTTATCTCCAACGGTTAGCGAGTAAAACCCACATTTATGACGTCACTACACCCTTTGGTTTCAAAATTTCATATTTCAATTTCAAATAAAAAGAGAACGCTAAGAAATAGCAACCTTTTGATCTCATAAATGAGCTTTAGCATTCAATTTTCTATCCAAAAGTTCCTTATTACTTTTCGTGTATCTCCAACGGTTAGCGAGTAAAACCTAAATTTGTGCAATAAAACACGGTCAACACCGAGCGGTGCAGTATATCTCTACATATATAAATAGAAAATTTTTCTGTTTTTTTTTTCTGAATTTCTACGGAAATTTGAGTTATTTACACGTTTCAGACTGTTTTATGATAGATGCGAGCGAAAATAATGTTTTGGTCTGTCTGTCTGTTTGTCTGTGGACAACTTTGTTCCCTTATAAATCGAGAACGGCTGGGTGTATCAACGTAAAAGTTGGTACAGATATCCATCAGAGGCACGACACTAATCATTGATGTAACTCTTCTCTGTACCTATCATAAAAGGGGGCATACCCCCTTAAAATACATGCTGAAATAGGAGTAGAAGGACGAGACAAAGCTCATTTTCAGCCCCTCAATGTGAGAGATAAAACTCGGGGGCCCTAAAAACACATTTTAAGGTCCTACGTCCAACCGTTTTTGAGATATTCCCAGAAAACTAATTTAATTTAATAAACTAATGAACGAATGCAAGCCGATAACCATGGCAACAGATTCTCAGAGGTTCATCTATTGCTGTAAGACGCAATGCAATTCCATTAATTACATTAGTGTGAAAGTTTGCAAACGGCTAGATGGTTGTTATGGAACCAAATTAAGCTGGACATTTCATCAATACGTAAAATGCGCTTAAGGGGGTCAAGGGGTATTCTAGATTTTTTTTCACGCGATTTACACCTGCGGGTGTGGTATGGCAGGTCTATTATATTCCTACCCCGATATTATATTATTATTAGTAGTATTATATTATGGCATACAACGACGAGACAAAGTCCCTCGGTGCCAGAAATAAAACTCGAGGGTCCTCGAAAACTACATTATAAGGCTCTAAAGCCAACACGTTCTGAAACATTCCCAGAAAACTAATTAAATTTAATTTAACAAACTAATGAAGGAATGCAATTCGGTAACTATGACAACAATATCTCAAGGGGTGGCATCCAACTTTCCATCTATTTCAGTAAGAAGCAATTTATTACATTTATTACATTTCTGAGAAAGTTTGCAAATATAAGGTTATCACGGAACCAACGTAGACTGTATAATTCATCAATGCAATTAAGGGGGTCAAGGGGTAACCTAGGATTTTTTCATGCAGTTTTCACGTGCGACATATAGTACAGAAGGTGTATTATATCTCCAAACAACAACATCATTTTCAAAAATTCCTGAATTGAATCAGCATTTTTTGCGGCTTTTAGGAATTTGGGACATTTGGGACTAAAGAACCTGAATTTTCATGCACCAAAAGCTTTTATAATTTATGATAGAGTTCTTCCTGTGTATGGGGACCTAACACAACGTAGAGGGTCAGTTTTTATGTGACGTGTATTGCGTTTCATCTACAAGGCTTTCAATTCTATTTCATGTCAGGAAGTACACGTTAGGTGAATTTAGTTTGAGAGCACATTTCAACTAATCTTTTTTCTTTTCTTTTTTTTTTGTCGACATACGGGTTCATCGTAAGGATGATTTTCTTTGATACTGTGTGGTAGATATACCCATATTTGGATTTCTGGGTAATATGTTGTAGACAATAGAATTGTCTGTCTGTCTTTCTGTGTATCCTTATGTACGCCTATAACTCATGTTCGGATGCTTGGTGCATCGTAAAATTAGGTATGGTAAACATGAGTCAATACACCAATCGTTTATAAAACTCTTCACCGTACTTTTCATACACTAGAAGGGTGGATATAGGGAAAAACTTCTCAAAATACATGCTAAAATAGGCGAAATATAAACATTATCCTGGAAGGATGACCAAAGCATATGTTGCACATCTCAATGTGAGACAAAAAATTCGCGAGTCTATAAAGAGTCTCCGAAAACCACATTATAAGGCCCTTAAATTAACAGTGTGTGTGATATTCCCAGAAAACTAACTTCGTTCTGATAAACTTGTGAAGGAATTACAAGCCGCTAACCATTGCAACAGTAGCTCAATCGATAATGTCTGGTGCGTCTCTAAAAGCAACAGTACTTAAAAGGGACATAACACCAATAACATTATTATTATTATTATTATTATGTCTGGTGTTAACACCGAATACCGTTCGAAGAACGGGTACTTCTGCTAGTATATATATATATGTATATTAGTTTTTTGTGGACACGATAACTGCCGTAATTTTGTCCAAATCACTTTGAATTTTTTACATAATACGTATCCCATTAAATTCTCGGTCGAGTTCGTTAATGGGCAAAATAGAACAAAGGGGGTGAAAATGGGGGGCTTTTTTCGAAAAAGTGAAATATCGCTATAACTCTCTTAATACATGAAATATCGAATCCATTCAAAGTTCATAATATGTGTCGGATAAGTGCCAAAAATTTATGTCAAATACGTTTTTTGATAGTACCAACCATTGACCAAAGGGGTGGATAAAAGTGGTTTTTCGGGAAACATTAATCATATCTCTCTTTATAGGCACAATATCAAAACCGTACAGAATGGAAAATATTCCCCTAATAATTACCTAAAACTTTTGTCTGAAAGAAATTTTGATATGACCCACCATTACGCCAAGGAATGAGAAAAACGATTTCGGAATTAAAGAAAATGCCAAGTGCCATCAGAGGTTACCATGACAACGCTTCTAAATTGATGAGGGATGAGCTATCAGAGGTTGCCAAGACAACGCCATTGACGAGATCACATTCATTTTTAGCCTACTTTTCACACTTTGCAAAAATGAGGAAAAAGTAGACTTATGAGATCGATCCGGGAAAATGTGTATGTCTGTCTGTCTGTCTTCTGGCTGGCTGGCTGTGTGTGTGTGTGTGTGTGTATGTGTCCCCTATCAACTCCTAAACGGCTGCAGCAATCGAAACCAAATTTAGAATGAGTAAAGATGTATACCGGAATATCTCAAGCCCATATTTGAAAAAGATGTCAGTGCTACCAATTGCTAAAAAAAACGCATTAGAAATTTGAGCTCCATGTTCGATATCAAGGAAGGCATACATGGGAGCAATTCCAAAATTGGCACACATGTAGATAATACTATTTCGGTTTAATTTCCAGGAGGCCATACAGGAGGACAGTGTTGCCAAAATAATTTTAAGCCTTCTGATAGGTCCAATTTTTAAATGCACATAACTTCTACCCTATCAATTGGATTTCAACCAAATTATGTATGTAATATATGCACATAAGCAGGTATGACTGAGCGTATTCTTAAGAGCCACGAGGGCTGCCAACTGTTAATAATTGCTATCTCTACTTTTTATCCAAATACCAATATATCAGAAAGTATGCAAGCCGACAGCTTTAAACTATGCACGCGTATAGTACCTGACATTTTACATTAATTTGGAGTATCTTATATACGTCAGTTCTACCAACATGATTCTAAGCCTGCTGATAGGACCAATTTTTAAATACATGTAACTTCTATACTGTCAGTTGGATTTCAACCAAATTTCGTATGTGCTATGTGTAATATAACAGATATGACTATAAGTATTCTTATGAGCAATTAGGGCTGCCAACTGTTAAAAATGGTGTCTATATTTTTAGCCTACTTTCGATTTTTGCAAAAAATGAAAGTAGACTTATGAGATCAACACAGGGCGAAAAAAAGTGTGTCTGTCTGTGTGTATGTGTGTGTGTGAGTCTGTGTGTGTGTCTGTGTGTCAGTGTGTGTGTGTGTGAGTGTGTGTACTCTGAATGTCTGTCCCCCCCTATCAATTCAAACACGGTGAATGCGAATTGAACGAAATTTGGTACAAAGGTAGCACTAGCAAAGGACACCTCAGTGTCATGTTTTATATCGCCGCCATCTTGACGGAAACGTAATGGCGGCCACACAAATGTTCAAAGCTTAAGTCAAATTACGACTAACCTAATCATCCGATCTCTACCAAATTTTGCAACGACATACCTATATGGGGGGAGCATCCTTTGACCAAACCAATAGGTCATCAGTGTAATAGTTTGTGGATGGCGGCCATCTTTGTGTGAAAATAGATTCCCCCTATTAATTCGAACACGGTGCAACCGAATGGAACGAAATTTGGTACAGAGGTAGTACTAACAAAAGGCACCTCAGTGTCATGTTTTATATCGCCGCCATCTTGACGGAAACGTAATGGCGGCCACACAAATGTTCAAAGCTTAAATCAAATTACGACCAACCTAATCATCTGATCTCTACCAAATTTTGCAACAACATACCTTTATGGGGGGAACATCCTTTGACCAAACCAATAGGTCATCAGCGTAATAGTTTGCGAATGGCGGCCATCTTTGTGTGAAAATCGATTCCCCCTATTAATTCAAACACGGTGCAACCGAATGGAACGAAATTTGGTACAGAGGTAGTACTAACAAAAGGCACCTCAGTGTCATGTTTTATATCGCCGCCATCTTGACGGAAACGTAATGGCGGCCACACAAATGTTCAAAGCTTAAATCCAATTACGATTAACCTAATCATCCGATCTCTACCAAATTTTGCAACTACATACCTTTATGGAGGGAGCATCCTTTGACCAATCTAATAGGTCATTCGCCTAATAGTTTGCGGATGGCGGCCATCTTTGTGTCAGAATTGATTCCCCCTATTAATTCAAACACGCTGAAACCGAATGGAACGAAATTAGGTACAGAGATAGCACTAGCAAAGAGCATCTCAGTGTCATGATTAATATCGCCACCATATTGACAGAAACGTAATGGCGGCCACACGAATGTTTAAAGCTTAAATCAAATTACGACTAACATAACCATCCGAACTCTACCAAACTTTGCAAAAACATACCTTTATGGAGGGAGCATCCTTTGACCAATCTAATAGGTCATTAGCCAAATAGTTTGCGGATGGCGGCCATCTTTATGTCAAAATTGATTCCCCCTATTATTTCGAACACGGTGGAACCGAATGAACGAAATTTGGTACAGAGGTAGCACTAGCAAAGGGCACCTCAGTGTCATGTTTTATATCACCGCTATCTTGATGGAAACGTAATCGCGGCCACTCAAATGTTAAAAGCTAAAATGTAATTACGACCCACCTAATAATCTAGTCTCTACCTAATTTTGCAACACCATATCTTTATGTGGGAAACATATTTTGACCAAACTGCAAGAACATCAGCCCAATAGTTTGCAGATGGTGGCCGAGTATGTGTGCAAATCGATTCCCCCTATCAATTCAAACACGGTGAAACCGAATTGAACGAAATTTGGTACAGAGGTAGCACTAGCAAAGGGCACCTCATATCCCTATAGCACGTTGTATTTCAACAAGCTACTACAACCAACATTCAATCATACTCCTTGAAAAGGACAGAGAGTTATAACAATACCCATGCATTTAGGAGAAAGTAGGCTATATGTTCTTTACTGAACATCTTGTTTACCCTAATATCAATATATCAGAAAGTATGCAAGCCAACAGGTTTATACTTTGCATTTGTATAGCACCTGACATTCTAGATTAATTTGTAGTAATTAATATAATTCAGTGATGCCAACATGATTCTATGCCTGATGATAGCTCCAATTTTAAAATACATATAACTTCTATACTAAAAATGGATTTCATCCAAAATTGGCATAAAAAGATATCATAATATTTCCGATTATTTCTGACCAGCATACGCATGACATTGTTGCCAACGTGCTTTTACGTGTGCTGATAGATCCAATGTATAACTCCATGTAACGTCCATTGGATTTCAACCCCATTTTGTATTCTGTACCTTAAGAGATGGAATTAAGAATATATTCAGTCACCAGGGCTGCCAACTGTATTGCTGTATTAGGCTACATTATGCCTAGTATACAGTATTTCGAACTAATTAAGACATTCCGTTATTACCACTTACTTCAGGGGCCGATAACCTAGATGTTGGCCCCTTAAAACAACAATTATCATCATCATCTTATTACCACTTAATTTCGTCATTATTCTAGAAAGGTTCATATACTGTAGATTAATCATTGGCATGAATCTTAATTTTAAGAAAAGTAGGCTCTTTAGTTCGGCACGGAACTTCTTGTTCCATCTGACTATGTGGGAAGCGGCTAACTGGTAGCATGCTGAACTTCTATGCCCAAGGTCGCTGGTTCAAAACCGGCCAAAGTCGTCGGATTTTCTAAGAGCGTTAAAAATCCCTCGGCATGTTTTCCTTCGGAGGGGAAGTTCCAACGTTCATTGCAAGTTGCTGGTTGCGGTGGAATCTAGCAGCCAAGTTCGCAGTAGGTGTCGTTGACAGTAGTATTTGTTACAAAATTAGGTACTAGTAGTTAAAATTGACCTTCTGCAGACCTTACCTGAATTAGAGACTAATACAGTCATCACAATTAACACCGTTTATCAGACAGATTCAACACACACCCAATGTACACGGGGTTACATGACCACGTTGCCGCAGCCCCTAAACTGAGGAACCAACCAACATCTCTGCGGGAGATAAAATTTTGGTGAAGAAGTAACAGACTGTTAGACACTTACACATCAGTTCCAAACCTTGCATAAGGACATTGTGATCAAAAGTATAAAAATGAACCCCAAATATGACAAGAAAGTTACCATCCCCATAAGACAATAAAATGTTAAAAATATGCATAGAAAGACGAAAAAAAGGTTAATTAACCTCCAATTGTAAAATACGTTCTCGCAATAAATGAGGTCTGATCCACCTACGAAAACCTGCATATTTCGCCTATTTTAGCCTATCCTCTAGTCTGCCCGGTGATATCTACCTTCGCCTTCCGGCGTGCCGAGAGGGATTTTTTTCAAACGCATTCGGTGACATTTTTACTGAATACTGGTGTTCAATCTGCACATATGGCATTGAAGCACACAGAGCGCATGCGTCGGTTGTTCAAAGAGCTTGGAAATCAGAGATATCCTATACTCAGCGCAGCACCCGATCACAAAATTCTAGTGACAATCTAAACAGATATTGATGAATATTTATGTTAAAACATATAATAAAGTTATAATTATCGTCGAACATAAACAGTCGTATGCAACTCGCCTATAATGGTAATTAAGACACTCGTATGGAAATTAAAAAACTCGCGTACGCTCGTTTTATAATGATACTCGTGTCTTAATTATAGCCATTATAGGCTCGTTGCATAATGTACTATAATAACGTACGACACAAGGGTATGTAAACAGAATGCTCGCTCCATTTCACTACAAATTCAATTAAAATTACTTGACGCCGCAAGCATACACAGTCTCAATAAAATCAAAATAAACTTTTTCAAGAATTCCTAAAAAGATCCTTTATATTGTTACTATCACCGGGACTACGGTTATCGCCGTGTACAAACACGTATCGCGATACCCCCTTAATAACAAGCAAACAGATAATGAAACAATTAAACTTTCCAGTGAAATACAGTATCAATCAATTACTCTAATTACTAAGTACCAAAATACCGAATTATCATGATTGAAAATCAACACTTGAAGCCTAGCAGTAATTCAATACATTTAATCAAGCCCCATATAAATTAAACCCTTTTATCCAGTAGTCGCCATAAAATCTAGGTAAATTAATCTACCCGCAAAATAAAGGATTACTGCACTAGAATCGCAATTATGCTGCATACGTACTCCTTTCAAACGCTTAAAACTAACCAGGCATACTCAGACCAATTGTAGCATATGGCAAGAAAGCAAAGTGTTGGACAAAGCTGCATATAGGCTGATTCTAAAATCAAAATCCGTAACGGGACAAGACTGAAACTCAAGTACCTTACCTTTATGATCTCGCCACGTTCCATAATCGCTGAAACATGCGTGCAAGGTATGAGCTTGAATCTTACACGAAATTACCTTTTATTTCTTTCGCGATGTGACTTAACACCATTAAAAATAATTAAGTTATCACACACATCGCTATTGAGTTAATAAAGTAGGCTACAATACACTCCTGAGAATTTAACAAAACGACAGCTTAAAAATAGGACAATTACCGACATGCAAAACTTACAGATAATATTATTCCTACCGCCTTATAGCAATCTGAGGTTGACTCACTGAACATGAACATCCACAGCCTGCTTCCAGTCTCCGACCGGGTCACGAATGGAATGAATGAAGCCCCCATCTAACGGCGAGGATATGAACTGTGCCGGCTGCCGAGGCCTGACGCACTCCTCTGGGGCAATGATTAAATGAATGACAGATGAAATGAAATGATAGTGGAGAGTGTTGCTGGAATGAAATGTTGACAGGGAAAACCGGAGTACCCGGAGAAAAACCTGTCTGCCTCCGTTTTGTCCAGCACAGATCTCACATGGAGTGACCGGGATTTGAACCACGGACCCAGCGGTGAGAGGCCAGCATGCTGCCGCCTAAGCCACGGAGGCAGGTTGACTCACTAAATTTACTAAAAGATGTTGCGAATAAGAATTACGTTAAGGTATTAATAGAACACGTCACAGAAGAATTCCATTAGGAATTAAGTAAATCAAATAACCACTCTCCGGTTGACTTTTATTATAAACGTGTCCTCCTCAGAGCCGCTCTTCTGTTGCAAAACTACTGGTTCTACAGTACTACATCTCAACCGTATGTGAATTATCAAATTGTGCTCATCACTCTTCAAATATTATTATTTTTAATCTACTTTTCTCATTTTGCAAGAATAAGGAAAAAGTAGAGTTGTGAGATTGATCCGGAAAAATGAGTGTCTCTCTGTCAGGCTGGCTGTGTGTGTGTCCCCCCCCCCCCCCCCCCTATCCATATTTGAAATTGACGTCAGTGCCACCAACTGCTGAAAAATCGCATTTGAAATTTGAGCTCGATGTTGGATATCTCAGAAGTTATGTATGCGAACTATTCCACAATTGGCACACAAATAGATAATAACATTCCAGATTATTTCTCAGAAGTCCAAACATGCCAGTGTTGCCAACATGATTCTAAGCCTGCCGATAAGTTCAATTTCTCAATGCATGTAACGTCTATACTATCGATTGGAATTCAACCAAATTTCGTATGTACTATGTGTGCTACAACTGATATGATTGTGCGTATTCTAATGAGCCACCAGGGCTGCCAACTGTTAATAAATGATGTATCTATGTTTTAACCCTAATATCAGTATATGAGAAAGTATGCAAGGAACAACTCTAAACTTTGCTCACGTATAGTACCTGACATTCTAACTTAGTTTGGTGTAAATTATATACATTAGTTCTGCCAACACGATTCTAAGCCTGCTAATAGGTCCAGCTTTCAAATGCATATAACTTTTATACTATCAAATGGATTTCAATCAAATTTCGTATGAGGTTGGTGTACCATAACAGTAGTGACTATACGTATTCGTAAGAACCAGCAGGGCTGCCAACTGTTAATAAATGCTCTCTCTCTATTTGTTTTATCCTAATATCAATATATCAGAAAATATGCAAGCCATCTGCTCTAAACTTTGCACACGTACAATACCTGACATTCTAGATTAATTTGGAGTAACTAATATATCTCAGTGCTGCCAACATGATTCTAAGCTTTCTGATAGTTTCAATTTTTAATTACATGTAACTTCTGTTCTAAAAATGGATTTTATCCAAACTTGGTACTATAATAGATCGTTATATTTCAAATTAATTCAGAGCATCACATATATGACAATGTACCCCACATGATTTTACGCGCACTGATAAATTCAATCAATATCAAACAGCATGTAACGTCCATACCATCCATTAGACCTAAACAAAATGTTGTACGGTATGTGCATTCTACAACTTAAGAGATGAAACTAAGAATATATTGAGAATCACCAGGGCTGCCAACTGTAGTAAGTTACTCTATTAGGCCACACTATTTCCGAGGTATTTCAAACTGCAGTACCTAGAAATGTCAGTATTACCAACTTGATTTCGTCATTATTCTAGATAGGTCTATATAGATTGGCATGAATCTTAAATGTTAAGAAAAGTAGGCTCTTTAGTTCGTCACGGAACTACTTGTTTTATTTAGCGTATGGGTTTTAGTGCCGGGAGTGTCCGAGGACATGTTCGGCTCGCCAGAGGTTGTAGCTGCTTCTATGCGGAAACCCATGGGATGAGCTACAAGTGCCATCACGTATGGATGAGATGAAATGAATGAAGATTAATGTTCAATTTCAAGTAGTTCCAAATTTGGCTACCAGATGCCACTGATACCTAGCGACGAACTTTGGAACTTGATAGACCGTAACTAACGAAATGTAACCTACAAATTTGTATTGCTAGGTTCTTTTTTATGCCATAAATCTTTATTATTTATTTATTTATTTATTTATTTTATTTAGTCAATTTACCCTCTAGGTTGGAGTTTGCCCCAGGACTCAGCGAGGGAACTAACCACTACCGCCTCTATGGGCAGAGTCCTGGAGCTTGGAACATCTGGTCGGGATGGATACAACTGGGGAGATGTGATCAGCACTTCGCCCAGGCGGCCTCACCTGCAAAGCGAACAGGGGCCTCATGAGTGATGGGAAGGGAGGAGAAGATTGGGATGGATAGGCTAGGAAGAGGGAAGGAGGCAGCCGTGGCCTTACAGTAGGTACCATCCCAGCATTTGCCCGAAGACGAAGTGGGAAAACACGGAAAACCACTTCGAGGATGGCTGAGGTGGGAATCGAACCCCCTCTACTCATTTGGACCACCCGAGGCTGAGTAGACCCCATTCCAGTCCTCATACCACTTTTCAAATTTCGTGGCAGAGCCGGGAATCGAACCCAGACATCCGGGGCGGCAGCTAACCATGCTGACCGCTACGCTACGGAGGCGACCCTGCCATAAATCTAATTGGTTTAATTCGTTCATTCGTCCCATCTACAGTTTGTGCATATACGTTAGACCTATGTATCTTAGGTAGGCGTAGCCGTACTCATTAAATCGTGCACCATAACCGCGCAGACAGCTGCAGCAAATCCGGAGATCGCAGGTTCCAATCCCGACGCTGACAATGCCTATCCTCAGCGTTTTTTATTTCCCGGGTTTTCCACACTCCCTCCAGGCAAATTCCGGGATAGTACATCCATGTCCGTAATTTAGATACACACACTACTACAGCCATCACATAAACAGAGGTTATCAGACAAATTCAACACACATCCTACTACACGGGGATGATGACCAAGATGTCCCAAACAACTGACATGAATTATTAACAAAACCCCATTTCCTGCTAGAGGTGATTGTTGTTGTTATTGTTGTTGTTGTTGTTTCAAGAGGTGGAGAATTTAGAGCATCTTTTGTTTTTTGCTGTTTAGACCACCTCGTGGTGTAGTGACTAGCACTCTTGGCTGTCATCCCGGAGATCCGAGTTCGATTTTGGGCTCTGCCAAGGAATTTAATTCTGGTCTGAGCGCTGGAATGTGGTACATTCAGTCTCGTTTGATAAAACTGTTCGATTTCCTCCTCAGCTATCTTGGAAGTTGTTTCCGCGATTTCCCACGTCTACTCCAGGTAAACGACGGGACGGTTCCTAAATCAAGGCCCCTGCCACTTCCTTCCCAATCCTCATCTGAATTACAAATACACACACTAATACAGCCATCACATTAACACAGGTTATCAGGCAAATATGGAGCCTCCGAGGGTTAGGCGGCAGCACGCCGGCCTCTTACCGCAGGTCCGTGGTTCAAATCCCGGTCACTCCATGCGAGATTTGTGCTGAACAAAGCGGACATAGACAGGTTTCACTCCGGGTACTCCGGTTTTCCCTGTCACAATTATTTCATTCCAACAACTATTCTCCAGTATCATTTCATTACATCTATCATTCATTTAATCTTTGTCCCAGGGGAGTGCGACAGGCTTCCGCAGCTGCGACAGTTCATATCCTCGCCGCTAGATGGAGGCTTCATTCATTACATTCCCTGACCCGGTTGGTTGACTGGAAGCAGGCTGTGGATTTTCATTTTCATAGTTCCAAACCATAGTTACCCACGTACACGGGGCTACATGACCACGATGTCGCAATACTCCTAAAAGAAGCAACAACAATAACTCTTTGCCGTTTTTATACGACAAAGTTTAGGCTGTTTCATCTCAAAGCCACATGAGTGGATGCACTGACTTTTATGGGGGTCATTTAAATGAAACTAAAATAATCTTGGTGCACACAAAGCCATGTTATTTTCTCCTTTGTTTACGTGCATAATTAAGTGGTGTACTTTTTGAAGCAGCGCACCACATTGTCCTCTGTGATATTTACTGGACATTCCTGCAGCGCGGCACATTAAATGAGTTTCTTCTCCCTTCATGTGAGCACCACAGACCACAACTAACGAGCTCGCTAGCTTAATGCGACGTCCACATTCCCTTTCTTACTGCCCGCCTTCAATATCCTCCACAGCACCGTAATGGAATTATCCTGAGGGAGGCTTAATCAGCTGAGCAAATGGGTTCAAACTTATGGTTTTCCAGGGAATGTCTAGCTAGGTACAAATAGCCATTACTAACAAAGCGTAGCCATGTGGTCTAATACACCGTGCAATTGATTTTAGTTGTCGGATCGAGGTAGGAGAGAGTACTGTAGTGTGTACACTGCACAATTGATTTAAGGGGAGATCCTACTGAGTTTTTGTCCGGCTCCGTGGCTAAATGGATAGCACACTAGACGTAGGTCCGAAGTGTCCCGGGTTCGATTCCTGGCCGAGCCATCAGGGATTTTAATCTCCTGGGGTTAATTCCCGGGGCTCGGGGACTGAGTGTATGTGACGTCTTCATCTACACTTCATCCTCATCACGAAGTGCAGGTCGCCCACGGGCCTAAACTAGAAAGACCTGCAATCGGCATCTCCGGAGGCCACACGATTATTCATTCATTCACTGAGTTTTTTAGCCAAAATTGTCAAAAAATCGATATTGAGTCTTTTGCTCTATATGTTACTTTTACACAAATGTAGCCTCTTTTCAAAACTTCATTTTTAGCCTATTTTCAATTTTGAAAAAAATAGGCTTATGAGATCACCTTTTGTCCGTGCGTGTGTGTGTGTGTGTGTGTGTGTGAGGTGTGTGTGTGTGTCCCTAATAAATTCTAAACGGCTGGAGCGATTTCAATGAAACTCGGTAAGTTCATAGCACTATTCCGGGTGACCTCGACCGTGCCCTTCAAATTTTGTTACGTCTCACCAATCCAACATGGCGGCTGTGCGAAATATTACACCAGCATTCAATATCTCCGAAACTATCACCGATATCACCCTGAATTTTTTTACGCTGATAAAGGGAACTACTAGAAGTTCATCTGTGTGACTCTTGAAACACTGGTAACTACAAAACCAACATGGCGGCCAAGCGATGTTGCGACTTTTAAATAGACGTTTCTCGCTAATTAACCAACTAAACGCAATAAAACTTGGTACAGTATATGTTTATATACATTGCAATGGACCGAGACCTAACTTCGTTCAATTGTTTACATAACTTCAAGATGGCGGCTGTGCGAAATATTTCACCGGCATTCTATATCTCTGAAACTATTAGCGGTATTACCCTGAAATTTTGTACGGAGATAAAGGGCACGACTGGAAATTCATCTATAAGACTTTCAAATGCCGGTTAACTTCAAAACGAATATGGCGGCCAAGCAAATTTGAAAATTTTAAATAGACCTTACTCACGATTTAATGATCCAAGCGCAATGAAACTTGGTACAGGAAATGTTTATACACATTATAATGCACTGGTATCTAATTTAGTTCAATTGTTTACATAACCTCAAGATGGCGGGTGTGCAAGTTTTAAAATTAAGATTTTATTTCTTGTGTCGTAATCTTGCGATCGAAGTGAAAGTTTGAATAATGAACCTAGGCAATAATTGTCCTTGAATGGTACAAAACTCTATGGCCTATACATATAACAATCCAACATGGCGACCATCCGAAATATTTAGATGGATCTCAATATTTACGAATCTATTACAGCAATCAAACAGATTTTTTTAATGTTTATAGGGGCTATGAACATAAGTTCACCTAAAGGACTTTCAATAACCTGGTGAACACAAATCCAGCATGGCGGCGACGCGAAATATAAATATTCACATGGTCGTTTCTCGCAATTTAACTATCGGAGTGCAGTGACACTTGGTAAAGTAAATTCTTATACAAATATTAATCCACTGGCATCTAATTTTTTCAGTTCTTTCCATAACCAAAAGATGGCAGCAGTGCGAAATTTTAAAATCTCGTTGTTACTTCTTGTGTCCTAATCATGCGATTGAGGTTTGAATGCTACACGTACACAATAATCTTCATGTAACAGTACATATGAAAATAGGCTGTATAGTTTTCCACGGAACTACTTGTTTAGTATTCAAAATGTTGTTAGTGCAACAGTTACCCGATTGTCTTCAAACTTAGAATGCTTACAGTACCGGTACCCTGGGAGATGCATAAAAGTTAGTATCCGTTTTGAACAAGTAGTTCCGTGAAGGACTATACAGTCTATTTTCATAAATCCTATTAATGTTAATTGCCTCTATCAGCATTCAAAATTTCAGTTTGATTCTTATAAAGATTCGTAGATATTGAGAACCGTCTAAATATTTTGGATGGTCGCCATGTTGGATTTTTATAAATGTAGGTCTTAGAGTTATGTACTATACAAGAAATAAAAACAAGATATTAAAATTTCGCCCAGCCACCAACATGTGGTTATGGAACTAATTTGAATGAATTAGTTGTCAGTGGATTAAAATTTTAAAATTTATATAAGCATATACCGTAGTAAGTTTCACCGCGCTCGGATGGTTAAATCACGAGAAACGTCCATTTGAATATATAAATTTCGCGTCACCGCCATGTTGAATTTGTGCTCACCAGGTTATAGAACGTCCCATAAGTGAACTTATCTTCATAGCCTCTATACGCATACAATATTTCAGTTTGATTGCTGTCATAGATTAATAGATATTGAGAACCATCTATGTATTTCGGATAATCACCATGTTGGATTTAATTATATGTAGGCCATAGAGTTAGGTACTTTTAGATGAGGATTATTGTGTTCGTTCACTATTCAAACGTTGATTTCGATCGCATGATTAGAGCACAAGAAAAACAGGGGTAAACGACTAAAAAAAAAACATTATTTTTCAGGTACAATCGTGTTGACTGGCTGAAAAGCATTTAAATTAAACTTACGAAGGCAACACTTGTAAATGGGTTCCAACACGATGACTTTATAGTTTCGGAGTCGAATCTAGACTGCGATGACTTTTTCAAATCTTACTCAGCAAACTTTCTCTCTTTTGGCGGCCTAGGTGGCGTAGTTGGTAGCATGCTGAGTTTCTATGCCCAAGGTCACGGGTTCAAATCCAGACGAAGTCGTCGGATTTTTAATAGCGTCAAAAATCCCTCAGTATGCCTTCCTTCGGAGGGGAACTAAAGCCAGCGGCCCCATGTCATAGATTTATGGCATGTAAAAGAACTTTCCACTAATTACACTTGTGTGAAGCTAAATTATAGATTAGATTTGACTTACGCTTTTAAGTTCCAACGTTCATCGTGAGAACCAACCTCTGTCCTCGGGAGTGCAGTACGAGATGGCGTGTCAGACTGTGGGGTCCAGACCTCCCGCTCAAATCACCCGGTGGAAGGGCGATCTTGTAACCAAGTTCACAACTAGTTGTTGATGGTAGCATTTGTTAGCAAAAGTAGGAACCACTTGAAAATTGAATGTCTGCAGTCCTTACCTGAATTACAGATAACACACACTAATACAGCCATCATATTTAACACCGGTTATCAGAGAGATTCTACACGCACCCAAGGTACACGGGGCTACATGACCGCGTTGTCGCAGCCCCTAAACTGAGGAACCACCCAACCAAACCTTCCCTCAGTTTGCACTTTGCAGAAAGGGCCGCTAGACAATCACCCACATTGAATTTGCATAAATTATTTAATGTTCGACGATGTCGAAATGTAGACATTATATGTCAGAAAACTGAATCACAATGAGGCTCATTATAACAGTATTTTTCATTATGAAACAGTTTCTCCCACCATTCAGAGCTCAAGAAACAGTTGTGTGACCAATTAGGTAAGGATACGTTCGCGCATGCGCTCAAAATCCAACATATTTCTGTGTTGGCAAGGAAATTGAATGGTCTCTGCTTTTGGAGTGCTTTGACCACGCATGCGCTCTGTTCAGTCAGCAAAGCCAGCCCGCCCTGTTCACCAACTGAATTCCACAGATATTTATGAATATTTATGTTAAAGCATATAATAAAGTTATAATTATCGTCGAACATAAACAGTCGTATGCACTGTACTATTTAAGGGCTGCAGTTCTCTGAAATTGACTTACCAGATTGAAAAATGTACAACTCTAACTACGCTGAACTTGTCTTTGATTGCAGTTCGGCCCTTGGAAGTACAACTGGTTGGTGAGAACCAACCTCTGTCCGCGGGAGTGCAGTACGAGATGGCGTGTCAGTCTGTGGGGTCCAGACCTCCCGCTCAAATCACCTGGTGGAAGGGCGATCAGCTGATGGAGCGCGTCAGAGAGACGGTAAGTCATCCCATCTGCAGTCAACAGAGATATTCGTTGTGATGGGCACGAACAGTTGAATTACTCTTGGTACTGAGGAATGCCTTGAGATTTCCTACCGATCCTTAGAGCGCAAGCTAGTTATAACGGGGGGATGACTGGTTCAAGTATACCTACAGTAGTGGCTAAGCGGGCTAAAGCGTTGCGTTAGGCCATGGGGCCAAGCTCTCTGCTGACTTGGTAGACGCGTGGGTTCGAGCCCCACCGTCGGCTGTCCTTGAAATGGTTTTCCGTGGTTTCCCATTTTCAACACCAGGCAAATGCTGGGACAGTACCTTCTGACAGGCCACGGCCGCTTCCTTCCACATCCTTGCCCAGTTCCATTCATCTTCATCCATTCCATCTCTCATCCCGACGCGCAGGTCGCCCACGGGCGTCGAATAGAAAGACCTGCACTCGACCTCTCAGGAGGCCACACGACAAAAAAAAAACTGGTTCAAGTCTCTTGCTTGTGAGTCGTCATTCAGTGAATGTTATGCTAAGAAAATGATCCACATTTAAGGTTATATTTATTCCCTGAGGTGTAATTGACTTGGGATGCAATAAATTTAAGCCTGGTAAGTTTAGAAATATGCAAACAAATCTTATGAGAAGCTAATATCGCATATAAGTGCGCATGTGTGCCAATCAGCAGTGAATAAATGCGTTAACCCTTTACAGGTTAGTAGTCTAAATAAAGTACAATTTTTATTGTCAATGATGCTGATGGTTGAATCTTTCAGCCATATACCAACACATTTTATTTTGGAAGAATTAACATTAATGAAAACCAAATATTATCTCTTTATCTCCATGACGCAATGTACATGATTTTTTTTTAATAAAATCAATTATAATTAAAAAGTTTTAAAAATGGTAGGCTTAATAAAATTATATTTAAAAAATAAATAAGCTCATAAAAAGTAAAATTAAAATACGTTTATATATTTAAGTTTTAGAATATTAAATTATGAAGAAAATAAAAATAAAAATATTAATTAATATTAGGGTGAAACAATTAAAATTAAAAAGTTAAACAAGTAGTTCCGTGAAGAACTATACAGCTTATTTCCATATATGCTACTTGCGTTAATTGTCTCTATCAACATACAAAATTTCAGTTGGATTGCTGTAATAGATTCGTAGATATTGAGAACCGAATAAATATTGCAGATGGTCGCCATGTTGGATTTTTATATAATATATATACATATACATATTATGTAGGTCTTAGAGTTATGTACTGTTTCATGAAGATTATTGTGTACGTGTAGTATTCAAACTTCAATCGCATGATAAGGACACAAGAAGTAAAAACGAGATTTTGAAATTTCGCACAGCTGCCATCTTGTGGTTATGGAAACAATTGAAAAAATTAGATGCCAGTGGATTAACATTTGTAAAGGATTTACTGTACCAAGTGTCACTGCACTCGGATGGTTAAATTGCGAGAAACGACCATGTGAATATTTAAGCTTCGCGTCGCCGCCATGTTGGATTTGTGATCACCAGGTTATTGAAAGTCCTATAGGTGAACATAGCTTAATGATGGCGGCTGGCATAGGAAGCCTGTAGGAGTGCTCCGCTTTATCCCGCGCAAACCGCAGTTTTTAACCGCAATTTCCGGCCCGAAAGTGAGTGACCAAGTAACTTAGTGTGTGAAGTACGTGCCTGAACATTTTCTACATCATTATGTCAATCCAAAAGGTGAACAAACGTGCAAATGTTGTTGAGGCAACGATGGCAGACTTTGAAGCACGCCTTCAGTTGTTGAACAGTGCTGCCAACCCGGGTCAAGACTCCCTAGAGTCGCTTACTCGTGATTTTCGCGAGTTCCGAAGCACTGTCACCTCCGAACTGGCTGTGCTTAAAGAAGAACTGAGCAAGCTGGAGTGGAGACGTGACCACCACGAGGAGCTGCTGGACGAAGGAGAGCAATACTGCCGGAGAAACTGCCTTCTCATCCACGGGATCGTTGAGGACCCTGAGGAAGATGTGTACGAGAAGGTGAGGGACACAATCAAGACGAAGTTGAACGTGGACCTCCCTATGGAGAGCCTGGATAGATGTCACAGGATTGGGCGGCCGCAGCGAACAGCAGCTGAAGTTGCAGCCACTGGGAAACGCCCTATTATTGTAAAATTCATCCGCTACCACGAGCGAGATCGCATCTGGAAGTCCAAGCGCCTCCTAAAGGGAACCAAGATTCTTATTACTGAATCCCTCACAAAAAAACGGAAAACTATCCTAAATGCAGCGAGAGACCACTTCGGACCCACCCGAGTCTGGACCCAGGACGGCCGCGTTTTAATACACCTCCCTGATGGAACTAAGAAGACCGTCACCACATTTAGGGAGCTGGAAAACGTGCAGCAAATGCGGGACATTAGAGTGAAGTGAAATGAACGTGAGCGTAATGTTTACATTAGACAAGTTTAGTAATAAGTGTGTGTGTGTGTGTGTGTGTGTGTGTGCGTTGGTTGCGGTCGTCAGTGTGCGGCGGGAGGTCCAGGTAGGTTTCTTCTATTTTAAGATATATCTCCCGTTACCCAGCTGAGCTATTGTATGAAGGAGTTAACTGACCTTGGCCGGCCTAGCCCACACCAACCCCCTCCCTCCCCTTACACCACTGGCTTTCTTCTAAAACAGGCTCTTTCCTCATCCAAGCATTCATTACAATGTTGCCATATTAATGCTCTGTCACTGGTTGCGCATCACGACGAAATACAGACAATAATAAACGAAAACCATATCCATATCCTCTGCATAAGTGAAAGTTGGTTAAAACCTGACATCCCGTCTAGCATGGTAGAACTAAATCGGTACTCGCTGGAACGTCATGACAGAAATGATGGGAGGCGAGCAGGCGGGGTTGCCATGTACTGTAGAAGCGATTTAAAAAGACGGGTAATATGTGTATCAACACTTAGCACGCAACCAGGACCGGAATTCATGTTTGTTGAAGTAATTGTTGGCCAACAAAAGACTCTGGTAGCTGTTGTATATAAACCGCCAAGAATAACAAACATGAGTGAATTTGAAAACCGCTTGCTCGACTTACTTCCAAGCTACGAACATGTAATAGCCGTGGGTGACTACAATACAAATTTACTGACACAGACGTACGAGACCAAGCAATTACAAAACCTGTTCTCTTCTTGCGACACGACTATTCTTCACCTAGAACCTACAAACCACATTTACACTGATAAATACGAATCACATACACTCATTGACCATCTTGTGACAAGCAATCTCGACAGAGTTGAAACTTTCGGGCAAATACCCGTACCATCTATCTCCACCCATGACCTAATTTACCTATCGTACTCCCTGCGTGTGCCTAAGTACACACCTAAATATATTATCACTAGAAACATGAAAAATATTAATATGGATGACTTAAAACATGACGCATACAACCTTCCATGGAATGACATATTACTCTTAGATAACATTGACGCAAAAGTAAACAAGTTAAATTCTCTTATTATTAGTCTGTATGACAAACATGCCCCTAAACATTCGATCAAAGTTACTCGCCCAGCATGCCCATGGTTAAATGAAAACATTAAACGTATGATGGCACAGCGTGATGCACTGTTCCGGCGTTTTAAACGTACCCGTGACGAAACTGATTTTGAAAATTATCGTGTGCTCAGAAATCGTATTAAGCAGCTCGTAAGAAACGCCAAATTCTCCTACATACAAAACGTGACAAAGAAGATGAATACAAGGAATGCCTGGAATAATATGCGTTCTCTAGGTATAGGCAAACAGCAGCAACAGACACATCTACCAGACATACCGCTTGATGAGTTAAATGAATATTTCACTGAAGAGAGAGTACCAACTAATTCAACGCCCCATGATCCTTTTCACCCACTACCTGACCACCCGCTCTTTACTTTCCATCCGGTTACGGCAGACAAAGTAAAAAAGGTACTATATTCCATAAAATCAAAAGCGAGAGGAGTTGATGATATTCCCATATCCTTCATACATAATATCATCGGTGCCGTTCTACCAATTATTACTCACATATTAAACCATAGTCTTACAACTAACACCTTTCCCTCCCTATGGAAACAAGCCAATGTCATCCCTATTCCTAAGAAAACCGAACCTTTATTTCCATCTGACTATCGGCCAATATCCATTCTACCAACACTTTCAAAAGCCTTCGAGCGTCTGGTTCATGAGCACGTACTTGAATATTTGAATAGCCGTTCTGTTTTAGATCCTCTGCAATCAGGTTTTAAGAAGGGACATAGCACCGCAACAGCATTACTCAAAGTGACTGACGACATTAGACACGCAATGGACCAAAAACTGGTCACAATCCTCACCCTTCTCGACTTCAGCAGTGCTTTCGACACCATAAACACTCAGACACTATTGAAAAAGATGGAATTTTATTACTTCGACCAGCAGACAATTAACGTTTTCGCATCATACCTGAATAATCGCCAGCAACGTGTTGTAACCCAGGATAAAACTTCTCAGAGGCTAAGCAGAAAGTCAGGCGCCCCACAGGGTAGTGTACTAGGACCCTTGCTTTTTGTACTATATATCAACGACATCTCATCTAATTTGAAAAATTGCAAATATCACCTATATGCAGATGATTTGCAAATATACTCCCACTGCAAGACAAATGACATTCCATTGACAGTTGAAACTATCAACGCTGACCTTCAACGACTTGGAAAATATTCTCAGGAAAATTCCCTTCTTCTGAATCCCTCCAAAACACAAGTTATCATAATTGGCTCTCAAAAACTATTGACGTCACTCCGAGATCAAATTATTCCCCCAATTGTACTGAACAACAATGAAATTCCATACTGTCCTACAGTGAAAAATCTAGGTGTGATAATAAATCAGACTCTTCACTGGTCTGAACATGTACTGTGACCTTTATGCATATCTGATAGCATAAAGTCCACATATTATTCCAACAAAATTTAATTCATGTCTCAAAGCCGATGTGAGAATGGAAGTTGCTTGTGAAACTAGAAGGACAAAAGGACGGTTCGTACGTGACTTGAAGAAGCTTTCTCCCAGCGCGAACAAAGGTGGCAGGAAAGAGAAAATCCACATCTGGACACCAAATGCACCAGACAACGCGCGAAGGTCGTTCTACTGCGCGGGCAAATGCAGAAAACTCAACGATTACCTACCAAATAAACCCCGCCCATTTGAAAGGAATTAGAGCAGTAATTGGAATACAGAAACAGGAGTTATACCATCGTATAGGGGATGATCCCAGCCTCTCAGAAATATCATCAAAATTTAAATCGGATTATTCTGTGAATTTTGCCAGAATTAAAATGAAATCAGGGGGTGGATTTGAAACGACCAATGGCAGTGAGAGACGCTAGATGCGATCAAATCCCGCCGAAATTGAGGGACAATGAAGCAAATTACGGAGCTCATTATCTAACGATCCTACGATCGGATTTTGAATATGAAGGAGTCATTGAGACATTGGGAATGAGGACGTTCTAAGGAGCTAGTTCACATATTCATGTGAGTATTATTTTGGAAATAAATTCTGAGAACCCCCTACTCCACGTCCCTTTAAGAGAAATCGTATAAATAACGGATTGAAACACAGCGAAGTTAGTCTACTCTGGGGCAACATCAGCGGCGGAAGCCCGTGCCGCGAGCCTTCGGACAATACGGTGATTTTTACAAGTTCTATAAGTATACTTGAGGCATCGTCAAAGGCGAAAGCCCGTGCCCTGAGCGTTCAGAAATTAACATTTTACAAGTGTTATAAGTCTTAATATACGCTGTGGACGCGAGAGCCTGCGTTGAGGCATAAGAATAATTAACATTGTTACAAGTTATAAGTAGGAGCTAGCATACCTCCGAAATTGAACATCGCTAAGTATTCGCGAGTGCAAAGTAGAACAGTGCATATCATAACAGTATGACGCAGTTGTAATGATAGGTATAGCCGCACGCGCTATTAAAAGCTAGACCAGTATTCTAGGAGGCTACGAACTGTCGGCCGAACTAAATAAGTAATGATAGCTATATGAGATAGGAGCTTCATGTACGAGAACCGTGCATTGTGTTAATGGTAATAATTCACAGTGGACCTTTGTTTTTGGTGAAATTTTGAGAAAAACCGTGTGTAAATTCTCCTCCAATCAAGATGAATCAACTATTGAAGAAGACTGATATCATGGACCAGAACCGCATCAGGAAATATGAGAGATAAGTAAATATTATATGGGGCATGAGGGTCATAATGTTTCCCATTATTGGGGTCGGATAAGTCTATCTCAATCATAAGCAGTTATGATAGAAATAGATATTTTAGGCGTACCGGGCATGTTTGTGTAGATTTGTGTGTTTATCAATAATGAGAATTTTGTGTGTTTTATAATGTAATAAGTATATGAGCATCAAAGTGTTATTTTAAATATGGTTTTGTTTTTGGGATGTCATTATCTTGTGAATGCACAGTCAAGGGAATATTTGTTTGATAGTGCTTATGCACAATGTAATTGTAAAAGCTAAATGGGGAAGACCACTCGATAGTGTGACAAGACCAGTAAGTGACAATGAAATTATGAGAGTAATGAGTATGGTAAGTGATTATCACGCGAAGGTACAAAGTGGTAAGACAAGAATGGCTGGAAGGTATTATGAGATCTATTCAGATAAGGCTAAGAGTCGATCTTGGGTCGAGCAGAAATAAAGCGGATGTGGTATTCCCGCGGTCTTCGATGATATAATGGTGAGTGAAATAATAGCGGAGGTGATTTTCCCGCATTCTTCGACGGTATATAAATGGTAAGTAAAATGATTGAATTCATTATCTGATGAGAGCCCACTTTAGCTCCGTCGGAAAGAGGTTGAATTGCTCGAGCCCAAGGCAGGTAGAAATTGGTTAGCCGTCTGAATTCTCAAAGCAGCCAGGAAGGTTGTGCTGGCCTGCTGGTTAGCATGGAGAAAGCACGTCTGTCACAAGGTCGAGTTTGGCATTGTATTATATGAAGGGAGGCAGTCCAACTCCCCGGGGTTTCTTTTATATGCCGCTTCAGGAAGCGAGATGTTCTATTTGTAATTATTCTTGGAGTGCATTCATTATGTTGTTGTTTATTAATAGTCACGGCGCACCGGCAGCCGAAGTATTTATTTGATGCTTCATGTATGTTGACTTGTTTATATTACCATAATTAACGGAGTTATAGCTCTGAGTGAAGTAATTGCTTTAAAGTTATAAAAAACACACATGCCCGTAACCTAGAATAAACCTATTGCCTTCATTATCTGACTCTTGTGAGGAAAGATGATGATTGTACGAATAGACGTGTCCGATTTCCCAAAGAACAAGTTTTGCAAGTTATAAAAATGAGTGCGCAATATTATTGTGATAGAATGGCTGGTTTATTTAAGCCACAGTTATTTGAATTAAGTCTGTTGACAATAACTCTTGGACTTGAAGCAGTGGACTGCCGTAAAATAGACTATTTTCTATTCCTGGTTTCAGCCAGTGTGAAACATTATTTTGCATTTTTTTTGATATTGTTGTTTTTCAGTAATTTAAGGGAGTTAATTTTATTTTATTTGTCTATGGTTGGGAGAAAGGGGAGATGATGTTTTTGTGAAATAAATTATTTTATATTAGGAGTTCTCTGACCTACTGATTTTTAAGATAAGCCTCCTGTGATCCTGTGACAATATTCCTAGGATGTTTAGTATAAATTAGAGCCACCCCGAACAGAGCACTACCCGAGTAAGAGTCGGCATCCTAGAAGAACGCGGAAGGGTATATATGGATTGGTGATAATGATGCAGTTATTCATGTCCATATTAGTTTTTCTTTTATTAATGAATGGATCACAGTGATGGAAAGTGTCAGAGAGTAGCTAGCCGGAGCCTACTGAAGTCTATATGCCGCTTTGAGGTCATGTAAACAGATGTAGAGCAGCACCCCCTATATTTAATGGCGCCGAACGGTGTGGCCAAATTAACAAGTAATTCAGGGGAAAGTAAAGCCAGGAGTTTGTTTAAAGTAAATAATCGAAAATGCTGAGTTTATTTTGCATAAGTTAGGTAGAAGCAGCGTTTTCGTGGCGCCCTTATATTTGAATAATTAGTAGCAAACTCCAAATGTATGTTGTAGGACGGCATGAACCGTAAAAGTGATGTCAGTACTTTATTGACAGAACTGGGAAGTTAAAATTAATGCAGAAGGGTAAACTGAAAGTTTATTCACAAAAGCAAACATCAGATAGGCAGCTCTTCAAGCATATTAAAGTCATTAATGGGATTAACGTAAATTGGGAATAAGCGACTCATTTTATGATTGCAAAAGATGGGAACATTTGGCTCCATGCCCCAGTCTTCTCAAATAAGTATTATATTGTGTGATATGGCGTCAGTGGAAGAGATTCGACTTATTATTGAGAATTCAGTGGCTAGAACGATGGAACAGTTCGAACACTTTAAGAGGGAATGCAGGGAACAGAGTGAACTAAACAATTCACGTATAGCGGAGCAGAACGAATTAAACAATGCACGTATTGCGGAACAAATTGCAGAACAGAGTAAATTAGACAATGCACGTATAGCGGAGCAGATAGCGGAACACAGTAAGACAAATAATGCACTACTCGCGGAAAAAATACTGTTACTGTTACTAACACACAGTTAATGGAACAAATTGTAGAACAGGGTAGGCTGAATAAGGAAGCGTTAAAAGAGGAACTGACAGATAAATTAGCAGAGCAAATAGCTAAAATCACGCTCGAGACTACCACACAGTTAGGTCAGATGGAGACGAACTTAAGGCAATCAATAGCGTTCAGTGAAGAAAAGACGGCAGCGAAACTCATACAGCTAGAAGAAATATGTAACGCTAACACAGAAGGGATAAAGACAGAACAATTAGCAATTCAAGCTACCATAAAAGGAGTAGATAACGAGGTTAAGTCTGCGGCAAAACAATTGCACAGCCTAGAAGGAGAGATGATAGAGATTAGAACGGAAATAGACAAGGCAGCTTTGACTTCAGCGGAACGATGGGGCATTCAGGAAAACGAGAATGATGCACTTAAAGAGAGGATCCGGGAAAGCAATGAAATGATAGGAGGCAGGCTCGATCAGCTGGAAAACGAGAAGAAAGAGGGAAAGAGAAAAGAGGAAAATAGATATGAGGCAATAAGACTGGAAATAAACAAGACATGCCAACAAATTGGAATTGACGGGAAAGAGGATAGAAAGAAACTTATAGAACAGATGGAAGAAAAACAAAGGAGAATAAAGGAGGTCGAACTGCAGTTACTGGGAAAAATGGAGGTACAAGAAAGGAAGATCATTAAGACCGAGATACAGTCTCTACAACAACAGGAAATGCTTCTGGAACTGAAAGCTCACAGCAGCGGTAAAGAAACGAGCAGTGTGGCTAATCACTTCAACACAAGCCAGACCCAGGTAGAGAGAATGAATGAACTTAGTCCGGGCCGTGCGACCGCAGGTAGCGAAAATAATGAAGGGTTTCAAATATTTAGGGGACTGGCCTCAACACCTCAACAGCCGACTGGCGATAATAATAACAATAACCCAACTACACAGTATGTTCAAATAATTAGGATGCAGGAGGATCGCCCACGAAAATTTAACAATGATGGTTCACAAACACCGAAAGCTTTTCTAAAAGATTTGTAACACTACCTTACAGACAATAATATTCCTGAGAATAAGAAACTCAGAATAACAGAGAAACTACTGGCGGATAGCGTCCTGACGTGGTTCAGAAGCTTTCGCTACACCTTTGAGGACATGGATACCTTCAAGCAGGCATTTTTACGTCGTTACTGGAGCATGTCTATACAACATAATTTAAGGATGGAATTATATAGTAGGAAGTACCACGCGTCGCAACCAACACGCTACTCAGAATATTTTTCGGCTCAGCTACTTAGACTGAAGGATATGGATATTTTACCACCGGAGTCAGAACTGGTGATGACAATTGGAAAGCAGTTTCCATTGCCAGTACAACAGTTTTTAATTGCGGCAAACGTCTCGAGCGCACTGCAAGCAGAGGAGGTGTTACGTCAGTTGGACGAGACGTCACTAAATAATCAAAATAGACACGTCAGAGCGAGTGACAGCGCAGCGCTGGTACACCAAGCCGAGCTAGTTAAAACTAGAGAGCAAAGCACCAACACGAATGTTAGCCATAGAAGCGGGAATAATAACGGAAGGCCAGACTCGCCGAAAGAGGAGCAGAGGAGGTATGAGCCAAGGAACGAGAGGAACTGGCAGCCACAACAGTACAGGAGAGATGAATGGAGAGGGCGTGGTCGCGAAGGTCCATATCATCATCGCAGATATGATAGGAGAGATAATAGAACGTGGAACCGAAGACGAGAGGAGAACCGAGGATATCCGGAAGACAGTCGACGGGAATTACAAAGCAGGCATGAGGCATCACAACGATACCTAGATGAGTTGCATCGCAACCAAGAGACGGAGAAGGATCGCTGGCGAAGGACAATGGAGAATCGCGAGAACCCAGATATGGAAATCACTGGAGCAGAGAGTGAATTAATGCAGCAGCACCGCGAAAGCCAGAATGAGAAAAGGAACACGGGGGCTATAAAAAAACGTATTAGAGGGTGAACGAGATAGGCTAAATTTCACGCCAGATAAGACACAATGGTTGATAGCGAACATCGAGGAATGGGTCGCAACTCCTGAGGACTTTACACGTGAAATTATTCAACCGGAGCAACATTGTTTGAGGAGATTACCAGTCATCATCACGAGGATAGAAGGACTAAGAGTGAAAGGATTAGTGGATACAGGGGCACAGCTATGTCTAGTATCAGAGGCATTAATTAAAGCTCTAAGCGTGAAACAGGGAATACCTACGATTCCAGTGCCACAGGTCAAAATTCGAGGAGTCATTCCCGAAAAATCAGCTGTATGCAAATTTCAGGTACAACTGGACCTAGAAATATTAGGACACACTTTCTCACATGTATTCATGGTGATGAACAAGATGAATGTAAATTTGATTCTGGGGGCGGATTTCCTGTATGAGCACCAAGCAGTAATTGACCTGCGCAACAATGCAATTAAATTCAGAAATGTGGAAGGATAATCAGCGGTGGGACTGAACATGAACAACCACGGCTTAGATAGAGAAGCTGAAATTTGGAAACTGGAGGCCATTCCTGAGGAAGAAGAAGAAGAAGAAAGTCAAGCAGATGAAGAGGACTCGAACACAGGACTCCTGGAGGGAAAGCAAGAATTGGAAGATGAAATGTGGTCCATGGCAGTAGAAGAAGATGGCAACAAAGACAGTTTTGAGGCACTTTTGAAAGAAAAATTAAGAGAGGCAAAGCTGAATGATGATGAAAGAAATTGCTTGGCACAAATGCTTTGTAACCACTCAGCAGCATTTAATACACTACCGGGAAAAATTTTAAATTTCAAGTACGCTATGCAGGTAGATGACTGGACACCATTTAAGAGCCGACTCTACCCAATTCCAGAAAAGCAGCGTGCAGCAGTTAGGAAAATTATAGGTGAGATGCTTAAAGGGGGCATAATTAAGAAAGCTCCAACCCCATATTTGAACGCCATATTAGCGGTGGCGAAGCCAAATGGTTCAGTGAGGTTGTGTCTCGATGCTCGCACCCTCAATTCCAGATTAATAGATGAAAACGACCGGGCACCACTAATTAAAGATGTACTCAAGAAGTTCCATAAGAAGAAAATATATTCGTCTGTCGACCTTGCGAATAGCTATTGGCACATCGAGTTAGAAGAGAAATCACAGCTATTAACTTGATTTCTATTCGACAATCAGAGTTTCACCTGGTGTCGCTTACCATTTGGAGTTAAGACAGCCGGATCTGCACTAATCCGAGCATTGGATCGAAATTTAACAGAAGAAGTGAAAGACATGACTGTCAGATATGTCGACGATATCTTACTAGCATCAGAGAGCAATGAGGAACACATGCAAAATTTAAGCAAGTTGTTAGAGAACCTAGAAAGGGCAAATTTCAAGATCAATCTAAAAAAATCACACTTTTTTCAGCACGAAATTTTATATTTAGGACATATTGTTGATGGAGAAGGGATCAGGCCCAATCCAGTGAAAATCGAAGCCATTAAAAATTTTCCTCGACCGACCAGAGTCAAGCACATAAGGATGTTCTTGGGAGCCACCAACTTCTTTCGTGAAAACTGTCCAGGATACACCGAAGTAGTAGCACCATTACAAGAGATGCTAAAAAAGAACAACCGTTGGTTTTGGAACGAAGAGTGTGAGAGGTCATTCATAGCTACGAAGAAATTATTGTCAAATAACATCAAACTGAGTTACCCAGATTTTTCGAAGGGGTTTATAATTCAAGCAGATGCATCTTTAGTGGGCATTGGAGCAATGCTTTTCCAAGAAGACGCAGAGAGAACAGCAAACCGCTCATACCTAGCATTCATCAGCAGGAAATTAAGAAAACATGAGAAAAGTTATACCATCTCAGAGCTGGAGCTTTTGGCGATCATATACGCGCTTCAACAATGGCGTCGTATTATCTATGGTTTCTCCATAACAATCCGCACTGATCACAAGGCGCTGACCTTCTTATTTAAGACTACCATGGTGAGTGAACGTATCAACAGATGGGCCATTTATATGCAGCAGTTTAATATACAAATTGAGCACATATCAGGAAAATTGAATGTAATCCCGGATATTTTGAGCCGAAATCCAGAGGCACAACAGGAGGAAATGTTAGTGCAGCACATTGAGCTAACAAACGAAGATCGAGGTTTCTTACAAGAACTGAAGAGGTTACCGCAGGAACAAGAAAAGGAGCCATGGATGATGCAGATGATTAAATTCCTCAAGAGAGAGATAACACCTGATACCCCAGCATATCGAGAAATTGAAGCTCAAGCGAGAAGCTATTCGTACTTCAATAACATGCTCCATAAATTTATAGATGAGGATCATGTCAAGTTACGGATATTGTTACCAGCTTCGTTACAGAGGAAATTAGTGTGGCATACTCATTACACACTTGGTCACATAGGGTTAGACAAGATGCAAGCAACAATAGGTGAAGCTTTCACTTGGCCACGGATGAGGATTACTATACGCGATGTCCTGAAGACATGTGATATTTGCCAGCGCGCAAAACCCAATAACTTCCTCATGAGACAATACCCAAAGCCAATATTGCCACAGAAACCGTTAGAGCTCATTGCTATGGACTGTCTTGGTCCATTGCCAAAAGGACGTAGAGGAGTGCGACATGTCCTTGTATGTGTGGACGTCTTTTCTAAATTTGTTGTTCTATGTGCTATCCAGAAAACAACTTCGAAACAGGTCCTGAGCCGCATCAAGAATCGAGTTATACCTATAATGGGAAAGCCTGAGTTTATTCTTTCTGATCACGGAAGCTATTACACATCAGCAGAATTTAAGCGCGGATTAAATGAGCTAGACATCAAGCATGTACTATCTAGCATACGCCATCCACAAGGAAATTCGAGCGAGAGAGTCATACGTGAGGTCTCGAAGCACATCCGGATGTTCATTCCGACAGAACACCACCGTTGGGCCGATACATTGAAAAATATTGAGATTTGCATCAATATGACACGTCATGAGTCAACTGGACAAGTACCGTACACGTTACACTTGAACCAGCAACCACCGAGATCTTGGACAACAGTACTGGATTGCCCAAGAGATCCGCAACCAGCACCACAGCTGAGAGTCGAACGGACGGTCACCTACATGAGAGAACAAGCTGACAGGAGGCTAAGAAGGCTGAAAGGAAAACGCTTTCACAGGGAATTGGACGTCAATGAACTAGTTTTGTTGAAGAGGCCACCTATCTCTGATCCAGCAAACAAAGTATTTCATAAATGGTGTTTCCCATACGTAGGACCGTATCGGATCATAAGAAATTTGGGGAATAATGCATATAAGATACAGGAAGTAAACGGCGGAAGCACATCAGTTGTAAATTGCTCAAACCGCAAATTATATTACAAAAGGGAACCGTTTGATCAACCACGGAACACCGCGGGTGTCAACATTGTGGAAATTGAATAAAGATGAGCCAAATGCACGTGGAACGAGGAAGTAGTCGATCATAAACAGACCCGGTGTTTACAGTGGAAGACCGTGAAGCAAGAAAACTGGGCGAGACAGGCGGACAATAGCTAGCTACCTGCACCAGACAGCAGAGACACTAATCTTAGCAAGAATGTGGAGAGGGAGACAAGGATCGTACCAAGGGAATCCCTGCACACGACAGCAGTGGCGAACCAAATGAACAATATAAGGAGTGACGACGGAACCTTGCAGCATCCGTGAGGCGGATCGAGATTGAAAAAAAAATCATACGTTCCATATCGATTTTTTTTCTTGGCAGAAGGGTAATGTGACCTTTATGCATATCTGATAGCATAAAGTCCACATATTATTCCAACAAAATTTAATTCATGTCTCAAAGCCGATGTGAGAATGGAAGTTGCTTGTGAAACTAGAAGGACAAAAGGACGGTTCGTACGTGACTTGAAGAAGCTTTCTCCCAGCGCGAACAAAGGTGGCAGGAAAGAGAAAATCCACATCTGGACACCAAATGCACCAGACAACGCGCGAAGGTCGTTCTACTGCGCGGGCAAATGCAGAAAACTCAACGATTACCTACCAAATAAACCCCGCCCATTTGAAAGGAATTAGAGCAGTAATTGGAATACAGAAACAGGAGTTATACCATCGTATAGGGGATGATCCCAGCCTCTCAGAAATATCATCAAAATTTAAATCGGATTATTCTGTGAATTTTGCCAGAATTAAAATGAAATCAGGGGGTGGATTTGAAACGACCAATGGCAGTGAGAGACGCTAGACGCGATCAAATCCCGCCGAAATTGAGGGACAATGAAGCAAATTACGGAGCTCATTATCTAACGATCCTACGATCAGATTTTGAATATGAAGGAGTCATTGAGACATTGGGAATGAGGACGTTCTAAGGAGCTAGTTCACATATTCATGTGAGTATTATTTTGGAAATAAATTCTGAGAACCCCCTACTCCACGTCCCTTTAAGAGAAATCGTATAAATAATGGATTGAAACACAGCGAAGTTAGTCTACTCTGGGGCAACATCAGCGGCGGAAGCCCGTGCCGCGAGCCTTCGGACAATACGGTGATTTTTACAAGTTCTATAAGTATACTTGAGGCATCGTCAAAGGCGAAAGCCCGTGCCCTGAGCGTTCAGAAATTAACATTTTACAAGTGTTATAAGTCTTAATATACGCTGTGGACGCGAGAGCCTGCGTTGAGGCATAAGAATAATTAACATTGTTACAAGTTATAAGGAGCCTCCGTGGCTTAGGCGGCAGCACGCCGGCCTCTCACCGCTGGGTCCGTGGTTCAAATCCCGGTCACTCCATGTGAGATCTGTGCTGGACAAAACGGAGGCAGACAGGTTTTTCTCCGGGTAATCCGGTTTTCCCTGTCACAATTTCATTCCAGCAACACTCTCCACTAACATTTCATTTCATCTGTCACGCATTTAATCATTGCCCCAGAGGAGTGCGACAGGCTTCGGCAGCCGGCACACTTCATATCCTCGCCGCTAGATGGGGGCTTCATTCATTCCATTCCTGACCCGGTCGGAGACTGGAAGCAGGCTGTGGATTTTTCACAAGTTATAAGTAGGAGCTAGCATACCTCCGAAATTGAACATCGCTAAGTATTCGCGAGTGCAAAGTAGAACAGTGCATATCATAACAGTATGACGCAGTTGTAATGATAGGTATAGCCGCACGCGCTATTAAAAGCTAGACCAGTATTCTAGGAGGCTACGAACTGTCGGCCGAACTAAATAAGTAATGATAGCTATATGAGATAGGAGCTTCATGTACGAGAACCGTGCATTGTGTTAATGGTAATAATTCACAGTGGACCTTTGTTTTTGGTGAAATTTTGAGAAAAACCGTGTATATCATGGACCAGAACCGCATCAGGAAATATGGGAGATAAGTAAATATTATATGGGGCATGAGGGTCATAATGTTTCCCGTTATTGGGGTCGGATAAGTCTATCTCGATCATAAGCAGTTATGATAGAAATAGATATTTTAGGCGTACCGGGCATGTTTGTGTAGATTTGTGTGTTTATCAATAATGAGAATTTTGTGTGTTTTATAATGTAATAAGTATATGAGCATCAAAGTGTTATTTTAAATATGGTTTTGTTTTTGGGATGTCATTATCTTGTGAATGCACAGTCAAGGGAATATTTGTTTGATAGTGCTTATGCACAATGTAATTGTAAAAGCTAAATGGGGAAGACCACTCGATAGTGTGACAAGACCAGTAAGTGACAATGAAATTATGAGAGTAATGAGTATGGTAAGTGATTATCACGCGAAGGTACAAAGTGGTAAGACAAGAATGGCTGGAAGGTATTATGAGATCTATTCAGATAAGGCTAAGAGTCGATCTTGGGTCGAGCAGAAATAAAGCGGATGTGGTATTCCCGCGGTCTTCGATGATATAATGGTGAGGGAAATAATAGCGGAGGTGATTTTCCCGCATTCTTCGACGGTATATAAATGGTAAGTAAAATGATTGAATTCATTATCTGATGAGAGCCCACTTTAGCTCCGTCGGAAAGAGGTTGAATTGCTCGAGCCCAAGGCAGGTAGAAATTGGTTAGTCGTCTGAATTCTCAAAGCAGCCAGGAAGGTTGTGCTGGCCTGCTGGTTAGCATGGAGAAAGCACGTCTGTCACAAGGTCGAGTTTGGCATTGTATTATATGAAGCGAGGCAGTCCAACTCCCCGGGGTTTCTTTTATATGCCGCTTCAGGAAGCGAGATGTTCTATTTGTAATTATTCTTGGAGTGCATTCATTATGTTGTTGTTTATTAATAGTCACGGCGCACCGGCAGCCGAAGTATTTATTTGATGCTTCATGTATGTTGACTTGTTTATATTACCATAATTAACGGAGTTATAGCTCTGAGTGAAGTAATTGCTTTAAAGTTATAAAAAACACACATGCCCGTAACCTAGAATAAACCTATTGCCTTCATTATCTGACTCTTGTGAGGAAAGATGATGATTGTATGAATAGACGTGTCCGATTTCCCAAAGAACAAGTTTTGCAAGTTATAAAAATGAGTGCGCAATATTATTGTGATAGAATGGCTGGTTTATTTAAGCCACAGTTATTTGAATTAAGTCTGTTGACAATAACTCTTGGACTTGAAGCAGTGGACTGCCGTAAAATAGACTATTTTCTATTCCTGGTTTCAGCCAGTGTGAAACATTATTTTGCATTTTTTTTTTGATATTGTTGTTTTTCAGTAATTTAAGGGAGTTGATTTTATTTTATTTGTCTATGGTTGGGAGAAAGGGGAGATGATGTTTTTGTGAAATAAATTATTTTATATTAGGAGTTCTCTGACCTACTGATTTTTAAGATAAGCCTCCTGTGATCCTGTGACAATATTCCTAGGATGTTTAGTATAAATTAGAGCCACCCCGAACAGAGCACTACCCGAGTAAGAGTCGGCATCCTAGAAGAACGCGGAAGGGTATAGTACAGAATGTATGCAAGAAGTTTTTCGCAACGCTCCACTCCCTCAAAAGAAAAAAAGATATTTTACCATTTAATGTAAGAATCCTACTCATACAGACACTAATACTTCCTATTCTTGACTACTGTGACGTTATTCTTGTAGACGCAACCAAAACATTAACTTTGAAACTTCAACGAGCTCTGAACTCTTGCATACGATTTATCTACGATCTGAGCTATGATAAACATATCACTCCCTATTATTGCGCTCTTTCCTGGCTGAAACCTGAACTACGTCGATCATATCACATTCTTGTCCAGATTTTCCGATTATTGACTGACGACAGACCACTATACTTATCAAATAAAATCAAGTACTTGTCTTCTTTCCATGGTAATAATACAAACTCTGGTTCTTCCCTCTCCATTCCTATTCATCGCTCCTCTATATACAACTCTTTTCATGTGGTGGGGTCTAGGCTGTGGAATACCCTTCCAGCCAGTGTCAGGGGTACCACCTCACTATCTAGATTCAAGACCACCTGCTGGGGCAGCCTGCTGAACATTGCTGACCGACAACAAGTGTGACTGGATGAGTGAATGAGAGTGTGAAAGTCATGATCAATGTCAATTATTATTGTTTAATTTTGTCGCCATAATATGTTTATTGTATTGTGTTAATGTGGTTAAGTGTAAGAGAGGGCCAAGAGCCCTAACTGCGCCACCAATAAAGGCAATAATGTTCATAGCCCCTATGAACATTAAAAAATCCATTGATATCTGTAATAGATTCGTAGATATTGAGATCCATCTAAATATTTCGGATAACCGCCATGTTGGGTTGTTATATGTATAAGCCATAGTGTCATGTACTATCAAAGGGAAATTATTGCGTAGGTTCATTATTCAAACATTCACTTCGATCCCATGATTACGACACGAGAAATAACGACTTAATTTTAAAATTCGCACAGCCGCCTTCTTTAGGTTATGTAAACAATTGAACTAAATTAGATACCAGTGCATTACAATGTGTATAAACATTTCCTGTACCAAGTTTCATTGCGTTTGGATCCTTAAATCGCGAGAAAGGTCTATTTAAAATTTTCAAATTCGATTGGCCGCCATATTCGTTTTTTAGTTAACTGGTTTTTAAAAGACTTATAGATGGACTTACAGCAGTGCCTTTTATCTTCGTACAAAATTTCAGAGTAATACCACTAATAGTTTCAGAGATATAGAATGCCAGTGACATATTTTGCACAGCCGCCATCTTGAGGTTATGTAAACAATTGAACGAAGTTATATGTCGGTGCATTACAATGTGTATAAACATATACTGTACTAAGTTTTGTTGCGTTTGGTTGGTTAAATCGCGAGAAACGTCTATTAAAATTCGCAATTTCGCTTGGCCGCCATGTGGCTTTGTAGTTACGAGGTTTTCAAAAGTCACATAGGTAGTTCTCTTTATCACCGTAAAATATTCCAGGGTGATATAGGTAATAGTTTTGGAGATATTGATTGAATGCTGGTGAAATATTTCGCACAGCCGCCATGTTGGATCGGTGAGACGTAACAAAATTTGAAGGGCACGGTCGGGGTCGTCCGAAATAGTGCTATGAACTTACCGAGTTCGTTCTGAAGACGGACTGCATCGAGAGAATGGCACATTTATCCGAATGCTTGCTAGCCGAAGGTGTGCACTTTCAACTTTGTCTATAAATTGTAAGTACGGTACATCAAACAATAGTCTTCGCTTTCCTTCTTTCTTTGGCACTAACAGCCGGCAGTACGTGGCACGTACTCAGGCGGGAAGCTCTGAAGTCCCGGCCAGCGGACTGAGTGAGATCCGTCGATCCTGCCAAAAATCACCCTCATATTTTCATCGAGATTGATCTAACAGTTTTGACGAAGAGTTCTTACAAACAAACAAACAAACACATAAACAAAGTATTTCAGATTTATGATATGATGTATCTTTATGTTCACCATGGCTGAGGGCAGCTAGAAGTTATTAGGGGGACACACACCATCACACACGCACACACAGATAGACACACGGACAAAAGGTGATCTCATAAGCTTTTTTTTCATAAATGAAAATAGGCCAAAAATTATAATAAAATTGGAATTAAAAATAAATAATCTTATACAAATTAAAATGATATTCTTTTATTATCTTAATTTTAAGAACATTAAAATATTAAAAACAACAAAAATTAATATTAATTAATATTAGGGCAAAGCAATTAAAATTAAATTTAAATAAATACAAATAAAACATCTTCAATAATATTCAGCCCAATAAAAGGTTAAACATCCTTGGAACTAGGACCCAATCACCTGGTTTGATCCCTTTGTCGTGTTTTCAAGGGATATTAGCAATCCAGTTTTATAATGAGACTACCAGAAGTACCCATTCTTCGAACGGTCTTCGGTATTAATTACCAGACGTAATGAATTGATCTACTGTTGCAATGGTTAGAGGCTTGGAACCTGTTTGTCGACAAAGAAAAATGAGTAGTTAAAATATGCTCTGAAATTAAATTTACCTAACGTGTACTTCCTGACGTAAAAATAAAATTGAAAACCTCGTAGACGAAACGCAATACACGTCAAATAAAACTGACCTTCACTGTAGTGTCAAGTCCCCATCCAGAGGAAGACCCCTTTAATAAATTTTAAAGGCTTGTGGTGTATGAAAATTCAGGTTTTTAACCTCCAATGGCCCAAATTTCTAAATGAAAAAAAAATTCAAGAATTTTGAAAACAATGTTTCTGTTCGGAGATATAATAGACCTTCTGTACGACATATCGCACATTTAAGTCGCGTGAAAAAATCGTGGGTACCCCTTGACCTCCTTAAGTACATTGATGAATTTTACAGTTTTAGTTGATTCCGTAATAACCTGATAGCCTTTTGCATGCATTCACAGAAATGTAATAAATGGAGTGGCTTTACTTCTTGCAGAAATAGATGGAAAGTTGGATGTCACCTTTTGAGATACTGTTGGCATGGTTACTGGCTTGCATTCCGTCATTAGTTTATTAAATAAAATTAGTTTTCTGGGAATATCTCAGAAACTGTTGGTTTTAGAGCCTTAAAATGTAGTTTTCGGGGACCCTTTATGGCTATTTAGGGGTACCGAGTTTTGTTTCTGACACCAAGGGGCTGAAAATAAGCTTTGTCTCGTCGTTGTAGGCCGTAGTATAATAATAATAATAATAATAATTTAACAATATAGGGATTGGAATATAATAGACCTTCCGTACCACACCCACACGTGTAAATCGCGTGAAAAAAATCTAGAGAACCCCTTGACCCCCTTAAGCGCATTATATTACATTAATGAATTGTACAGCTTAATTTGGTTCCGTTATAACCACATGGCCGTTTGCAAACTATCTCAGTAATGTGATAAATGGAATTGTATTGCGTCTTACAGCAATAGATGGACCTGTGAGATTCCATTACCATGGTTTCCGGCTTGCATTCTTTCGTTATTGTATTAAAAGAAATTAGTTTTCTAGAAATATCTCAAAAACTGTAGGTTTTAGGGCCTTAAAATGTGGTTTTCGAGGGCCCCCGAGTTTCGTTTCTCACATTGAGGCGCTGAAAATGAGCTTTGTCTCGCCCTTCTACTCCTATTTCTGCAAGAATTTTAAGGGGGTAGGCCCCACTTTATGAGAGGTACAGAGAAGAGTTACATCAATGATTAGTGTTGTGCCTCTGAAGGATATCTGTACCAAATTTTACGTTGATCCACCCAGCCGTTCTTGAGTTAAAAGGAAACAACTTTGTCCACAGACAGACAAACAAACAGACAGTCATACAGACAGACAGACAAAAAAAAATACTGTCGCACGCATCCGTCATAAAACAGTCATAAACTGACAAACTTTCATTTTTATATATAGAGAGTTATACATGTATTTAATCCCTTAGGCCTATCCTCCATGCTCGGCTTCACCCATGGAATATTCGAGGGATCATTCCTCTACCGACCGTCGCAAGGACGTTGTATGCGAGCTGAACACACTTTGTTAGCAGATGCAACTGAGGATGCTGACCGGTCGATTACCCTCTGCGACCGCAAAGTCGGATCTATGAACGAAAGGTCATGGAAGGGAGTGGAAAGGTCGTCAGCCGTGGACCTGTTGAAAGGAACCGTCCCGGCATTTGCCTGAGGGTGAAAATGGGAAATTATGAAAACACTTTTAGGACGGTCAAGGTGGGATTCAAACCCACGCTCTTCGCATACCAGTGAGACACGAGGTAGTGCGTTAGAGTTCTTGGATAAGCTAATAAGATATTAGCTACATACTTGTGCATTAAGGCTGATCCGATGAGTTTGACATCACTTGGCATATATAAATGAGCAACTGTGAACTACTGCTCCTAATGACATACCGTTCCACTGACAAATTCAAACCCACTTTCTTTCACCTTGTCCGTGGATTCTATGTGAAAGTTCTCTACAGTCAACCAATAATACGTCAAATAAAATACACTGTACATTGTACACTTCGCTATTTAAAATAATTCAAGATCAGTCAGTAGTAATTTTTCAGGCATACAGTGAACCATGCAGAAGCTGTTCACTACCAAATAAGATTGTATATTACAGCATGTTAATACAGTGTTCGTTAACAACAATATTGTAACTCTCTTGTGTCCACAGATCTAATTCATAGCCTAACATCTCATAGTAATAATAACCGCATATTCGCAGACACTGGCCACGGTGGCAGAGAGCGTCAACGCGCTAATTCGTGCCTCGCTGGGAAGGCGTGGATTCAAAACCCATTTTTACCACTAGGCAAATGCCGGGATGTTTCCCCCCGTAATAAAATCTAAACGGCTGAAGCGATTTTAATGCAACTCGGTAAGTTCATAGCACTATTCCGGACGACCCCGACCGAGCCCTCCAAATTTTGTTACGTCTCAACAATCCAACATGGCAGCTGTGCGAAATATTTCACCAGCATTCAATATCTCCGACCTATTGCCGATATCACCCTGGAATTTTGTACGGTGATAAAGGGAACTACTAGAAGTTCACCTATGTGACTTTTGAAAACCTGGTAACTACAAAACCAACATGGAGGCCAAGCTTAGTTAAAAATTTTAAATAGATCTTTCTCGCGATTTAAGGATCCAAATGCAATGAAACTTGGTACAGGAAATGTTTATACACATTGTAATGCACTGGTGTCTAATTTAGTTCAAGTGAAGTTGCGAATTTTAAATAGACGTTTCTCGCGATTTAACCACCCACACGCAATGAAACTTGGGACAGCAAATGTTTATACACTTTGTAATGCACTGGTATCTAATTTAGTTCAATTATTTACATAACCTCAAGATGGTGGCTGTGCGAATTTTAAAATTAAGTTTTTATTTTTATGTCGTAATCATGCGATCGAAGTGAAAGTTGGAATAATGAACCTACGCAATAATTTTCCTTTAATTGTACATGTCTCTATGGCCTATAAATATAACAATCCACATGGCGAACATCCGAAATATTTAGACGGTTCCCAATATCTACGAATCTATTACAGCAATCAAACTGATTTTTTTACGTTCATAGGGGCTATGAAAAGAAGTTCACCAGTAGGACTTTCAATAACCTGCTGATCACAAATCCTACATGGTGGCGACACGAAGTATAAATATTCACATGGACGTTTCTCGCAATTTAACCATCCGAGTGCAGTGAAACTTGGTACAGTAAATTCTCATACAAATGTTAATCCACTGGCATCTAATTTATTTCAATTATTTCCATAACCACAAGATGGCAGCTGTGCGAAATTTTAAAATCTCGTTTTTACTTCTTGTGTCCTAATCATGCGATTGAAGTTTGAATACTACACGTACACAATAATCTTCAAGTAACAACAGTACATAACTCTAAGACCTACGTACAGTATATAAATATCCAACATGGCGACCATCCGCAATATTTAGTCGGTTCTCAATATCTACGAATCTATTACAGCAAGCAAACTGAAATTTTGTATGTTGATAGTGGCAATTAACATAAGTAGGATATATGAAAATAGGTTTTAGTTCTTCACGGAACTACTTGTTTTGTTACAATTTCAACGGCTCCAATTATTCAACTTCTGTCAAGAATAGTATCAGTCATCAAAGTGTTTTACATTGTTGTTGTTGTTGTTTTATTTGAGGGACTTGGACTTATTGGTTATTTATCCCCGTGTACTTGGGTGTGTGTAGAGTCTGTCTGATAATTCATGTTATTGTGGTATCTGCAGTAGTGTGTGTATTAGTAAGAAGGGGGTGGCCGTGGCCTTAAGTTACGAACCGTCACGGAAAATCACTTCTATGACAGCTGAGATGGCGTTAAGACCCTTTCCATCGCAGCTTTACTTCACGTTCACGAGGCTGAGTGTACTCCGAGTATACTTCAAACTTTTCCCTGTTTACTACTACAACATAGCTGACAGTGTGGTGAAAACTACTCATCTCTGGCGTTAGGAGATAACTTGGCCCAATGGCGTTAAGCATTAACGCACTGAGAGTCCCTGTCGGTCATGCCTATATGGAAGCTTGCTACGGTGGGTGAGTGGTCATCATGTCGGACTATCAACCCCAAGCCTGCCGGTTCGTTCCTGCTCGTGCAAAATAACTTTAGAAAGATAGCAAAAATCTCGGCACGCATGTCATACAATGTTGGCCTGTTAAAGAACCCATTTGAATTCAGTAGGCCGTTTACATAGTAGCAAAAATAATCTCTGGATTTTCCGCCAACACAACGTTCCTCCTTTCTCTACTAGAAAGCGCTATAGTTTCAAAAAGCTTAGATATCTACCCTCCTTGACTTTCATAGCGCTCCAAGGAACGACACAATTCGACATGCAAGCTGCCCTCTGTGCGCAAATAACAAAGCGTTCACTTGGCATCCGATATTATTATTATGCTGATATGAAGAGTTATTAAGTTATGCACAGTAGTTTTCTCTGGTTTAGTGATTTCAGCTGTTCTTCCCCCCACCCTACGGCACGATGAATAATCTGTTATAACCCGCATATTATGTTCCAACGTCTTGTGGAGGGCAGTGTCTTCCTTTATGAACTTTGTATCAAAGTTCAACAAAGTAGAGAAGGCGTTCTCTTAGGAGCTTATTATGTTTACCACTCAAGCAGGCGTAATCCTGTAAGCTACCTTCTCTCAAGCATGTCAGCCATTGTAACATAATTAAGGGGCTACTGGGCCCAGTGTGCTAGCTTAAAGTACTTCCAGCCTGAATAGACTATATTCAGTAAATACATCGCACCTCCAGAGCAAGAATGCCAAAAGTCAAAGAACATGAATTTTGAAGTATGTTGTACTTATAAATGCCTATGATCAAGCCCGTGTCCTGTAAAACTGCCACAACTCAGATCCCATAAATAGCAATCCTACGGCACTGAATAGAAAACTGCCATAACTCATTTTTTTAAATTAAAACACATAATTATAATGCATGAAATATTCTGTATGTTATCGCATAGTACTAGACAATGTTAGAAGTTAGTAATACGTTAGTTTACTTTAATTTTGTAAATATTTATATTTTTCCTATTAGTTCAAAATCTTCAAATGCTTGTCCTAAAAAAGCGTCCTTTTTGACTTGTGACACTCCTGCAATGGAGGTGCGACGATTATAAGAGGTTTAAAATGAAAGTTCAGCAGAGTATGCCAGAGTAAACACCCTACAGATGTCAATGAAAGTTCTTTGTTGTTGATTCATGTAGAGGCTGTGTGACATCGTGGTCATTTTGCCCCGTGTACTTGAGTGAGTGTGGAATTTGTCTGATAACCTATAATATTGAGAAGGCTGTATTAGTGTGTGTAGTTGTAATTCAGATGAGGATTGGGAAGGAGGCAGCCGTGGCTTTCAGTTGTGAACCATCACGGCATTCGCCTGGAGTTGAACTGGGAAACCACGGAAAACCACTTCCAGGATGGGTGAGGTGGGAATCAAACCTACTTTTTCTCAGTATTTCCTCACGAGGCTGATCGGACCTTACTCCAGACCTCAGACCAGAAACAAATTTCTTGGCAGAGCCGGGAATTGAACCCGGGCCTCCACAGTGACAGCCAAGAGTGCTAGCCACTACGTAACGTGACGGACGTTCATGAAAACACCTAAGCACAGAATGTATAGCCTACTACTACTGAAAAAAGAACATTGTCAGGGAAATTTATAATTCTGGAGAACCAAAATGTAATGATTTTCAGTCTGCCAACATGATTGTACCCAATTGTCATGGGTATTTCCCTAATCCTGGAAACAATTTACAAGAGATTAATAATTGCAAAATACGATTGAAACTGGTCATCCAAGGGTTTTTTTTTTCTTTTTTATACATCGTGTTGAGCCTCTATGGACTGCGGGGTAACAACCAACTTCACCTTAGTGCCTAGGTCTTGTCCTTGTGTCGGCTTTGACTTTCTGCCAGTCTGGGGCGTTTATACAATTTTTTCGGGGGGAGGGGGAGGGGGGGGGGCTGGCTATGCAGAAAATTTGTGAGTGTTCTCAGAGGATTACACCGCAAAATACCCACAAATATCAACAAATATCTTAGAGCATATAACCTTGTGTAATTATTTTAGATAAGATTCAAAGTTTATACAGTCTACAATTACTGGCAATACAAAGAAAAGTTGTAAAATACAACACAACACACAAATAAAAATTTTTACTTACCGGTAATGAATTTTCTATTATGATCTATGGAGTATGAATGGAAAATATCTAAATATTTGTCAATATACTAAGCAGAAAACTGAACAGCATTTATTTTTTTACTAGTTTATAATTTATTTCTCAAAAGTACCGTACTGTGGAATTCACAGTTTTGCCTCACAAGGCTGAGTGTATCCCGTTCCAGCCCTCAGACTAGAATTATAATTTCTTGGCAGAGCCGGAAATCGAATTCGGACCTCCGGGGCGATAGCCAAGAACGATAGCCACTACACCACGAGTAAGTCTAATTTCAATCTTAATATTGCTTATAACTTAGCCAATAAGTTAAGATTAGGGTACAAACTTATTTACAATTATTTTATGCTCTTACCAAAGCAACATTTTCTTAATTTTTATTGACTTTTTTCGGGGGGAGGAAGGGTTGGTAAAGGGGGGGGGGTAGCCTCCTCAGCACCCCCCTTATATACGCCCCTGCTGCCAGTATATTCTGACCCCAGCGACGAGTGCATGTTTATGTTCTTCGGACAAAGGTCCTCTCTGTCTTCCGGAAATTGATAACATTTTAACACCTTGGTAGTTTTTCATCAATCTTCTAAATGTGTTCCCGTTAGGAATTCCGCGGTCTTGAATACTAATTTGCCTGAGATCTTTTTTCGCATTCCTCGAACCATCTCGGCCTTGTTGCCTCAGACTTGATGGAAATCCATATTCTTTTCGTTAATCGATCATCAGTCATCCTCAAATGGCGACCGTAAAATAGTAGCCGTCTCTTCATAATTGATGCTGTGATATGGTCTATGTTGTTGTACAAGTCCTCATTTGCTCTTATTCGCCACTGTCCATCAACCTATCTATTACCTAGGATTTTTCTTAATATCCTACGCTTTCTTTTTTCCAGTTGGTCAGCTTGGCCTATACTATTCATGGTCAAAGTTACGGACGCATATAATCTCTCAGGTATTTATTAATCTTATGTATTTTTTTTCAGGATTAGGGAAATACTTATTACAATTGGGTACAATCGTGTTGACCGACTGAAAACATTAAATTTTGATTATTAAGGCAACACTGAGAAATAGCTTCCAACAAAATTAAATTCTGGATGACTCAGAGAATTCTCAGTAAATTTTACGACTGTCAAGTAGTTTTAGTTTTTCAAGTTATTCCTTTGTATTTTGATGGTGCATGGTTAAGGACACCTCGCACCCCTATCTGAATAGACTGGCTACGTAGCTCAGCGGCAACGTTCTCTCCTGCTGAACCCAAGATAGTGGGATCGAATCCCGGTGCAGTCAGTAGGCATTTGAGGGTGCGCAAATGCGCGAGAGCCCTGTCAGTAGATTCCCTGGCAAGTTAAAGATCCCCTTCGGGGAAACATTCCGGCACCCCGGCGTCTCTAAAAGTCTCAGTAGTTAACAGGGACGTAGAACCAATAATATTATTACCTATCTCGATAATGGAAATATCTGTTCCCGAAGGAAACAGGATGTAAAATTGTCCGATTGAGCTATGAACATTAACAAATTCACAAAGAAATTTGATAAAATGGTCCGGCTAGCTCAAAACAGATGCCAGCGTTTCGCCCCAGTGTACCAATGGGCTCTTCAGTTGGTTATGGTACACCTCACCAAGACGCGTGGCTAGTACATACTGAGAAGGCCGCTGCAAGGCACTAAATGTCGCCACGAGCAGCGCCAATGTACTACGGAAGCCAAAACTTCCTTTCAAAAATAATGTTAGCTTACCTTGCTAATCCATATTGGAAATATCTGTTCCCGAAGGAAACAGGATGTAAAATTGTCCGATTGAGCTATGTACATTAACAAATTCACAAAGAAATTTGATAAAATGGTCCGGCTAGCTCAAAACAGATGCCAGCGTTTCGCCCCAGTGTACCAATGGGCTCTTCAGTTGGTTATGGTACACCTCACCAAGACGCGTGGCTAGTACATACTGAGAAGGCCGCTGCAAGGCACTAAATGTCGCCACGAGCAGCGCCAATGTACTACGGAAGCCAAAACTTCCTTTCAAAAATAATGTTAGCTTACCTTGCTAATCCATATTGGAAATATCTGTTCCCGAAGTAAACAGGATGTAAAATTGTCCGATTGAGCTATGTACATTAACAAATTCACAAAGAAATTTGATAAAATGGTCCGGCTAGCTCTAAACAGATGCCAGCGTTTCGCCCCAGTGTACCAATGGGCTCTTCAGTTGGTTATGGTACACCTCACCAAGACGCGTGGCTAGTACATACTGAGAAGGCCGCTGCAAGGCACTAAATGTCGCCACGAGCAGCGCCAATGTACTACGGAAGCCAAAACTTCCTTTCAAAAATAATGTTAGCTTACCTTGCTAATCCATATTGGAAATATCTGTTCCCGAAGGAAACAGGATGTAAAATTGTCCGATTGAGCTATGTACATTAACAAATTCACAAAGAAATTTGATAAAATGGTCCGGCTAGCTCAAAACAGATGCCAGCGTTTCGCCCCAGCGAAACCATTTTATCAAATTTCTTTGTGAATTTGTTAATGTACATAGCTCAATCGGACAATTTTACATCCTGTTTCCTTCGGGAACAGATATTTCCAATATGGATTAGCAAGGTAAGCTAACATTATTTTTGAAAGGAAGTTTTGGCTTCCGTAGTACATTGGCGCTGCTCGTGGCGACATTTAGTGCCTTGCAGCGGCCTTCTCAGTATGTACTAGCCACGCGTCTTGGTGAGGTGTACCATAACCAACTGAAGAGCCCATTGGTACACTGGGGCGAAACGCTGGCATCTGTTTTGAGCTAGCCGGACCATTTTATCAAATTTCTTTGTGAATTTGTTAATGTACATAGCTCAATCGGACAATTTTACATCCTGTTTCCTTCGGGAACAGATATTTCCAATATGGATTAGCAAGGTAAGCTAACATTATTTTTGAAAGGAAGTTTTGGCTTCCGTAGTACATTGGCGCTGCTCGTGGCGACATTTAGTGCCTTGCAGCGGCCTTCTCAGTATGTACTAGCCACGCGTCTTGGTGAGGTGTACCATAACCAACTGAAGAGCCCATTGGTACACTGGGGCGAAACGCTGGCATCTGTTTTGAGCTAGCCGGACCATTTTATCAAATTTCTTTGTGAATTTGTTAATGTACATAGCTCAATCGGACAATTTTACATCCTGTTTCCTTCGGGAACAGATATTTCCAATATGGATTAGCAAGGTAAGCTAACATTATTTTTGAAAGGAAGTTTTGGCTTCCGTAGTACATTGGCGCTGCTCGTGGCGACATTTAGTGCCTTGCAGCGGCCTTCTCAGTATGTCCTAGCCACGCGTCTTGGTGAGGTGTACCATAACCAACTGAAGAGCCCATTGGTACACTGGGGCGAAACGCTGGCATCTGTTTTGAGCTAGCCGGACCATTTTATCAAATTTCTTTGTGAATTTGTTAATATCTGTATAATGTTAACACTTTTGATGCCAGCTATTGTGAGTGGGCATTTTAAAAGTGGCCAAATCTAGTGAAAATAGAAAATGTTTATAAGGTTATCTCCTACCGGTGTATTTGAAGATAAAATATCGATAATTTTTAAAATCTTACTATTTTTTGTTAAAACCTTAATTATTTCCCCTTCGTGCAAAGAGCTAATCATGCGGTATTGATCATTATCACCATATATCTTAATTAGCTCCGACTAAAAACGTAAACAAGGATGACTTAAAAAGATAACACGTGCACTAAGTCAGCTGACTGCAGCATGTTCACTAAACCAGGGAGAGAATGATTCTCGCGTTATCTGGGTTACAACGTTGATAGCAGTGCGTTGCTGGAAATAGTAACGAAACGTCTATAAAGACACGGCAAATATACTGTATAGCCTATCCCCCTGGCAATATATGGGTTAATTAGCCATATTCAGGTTCAGGGTGACTATTTTCTTAATCCATAATAGATGGTGTTTTGAAACTTTTATATGCATTACATAAAAGATCTTCTTACTACACTGCAGTTTTAAATTATAAAATACGTGCGTTGGATTGGAGTCTTCGACTTGTTTTATGGAAGGCTAAGATTTGAAGAAAGTAAATTGAGATTATATATTTTTTATTTTTAATAATTATAAAACTTTTACCTTTGTAAGAGGGTCAGTGTCAGTAAGAAAGAGATATTGAAGTACTCTAAACATTTCAGAAGCCTTGGTCATATGGTTCTGGAAATTCTTGTTTTGAAAAATGACATTTCTTATGAGAGCAAGTCAAGTTGGAAGGTGTTACAATTATCCCTTACCTGTTTATGTTGTTTCAAAAGACCACGGCCGTCTCACCCCAATCCTTGCCTCAATTACAAATAGGGGGCTTTGGAATAACTAAATTTAAAAAAAAGGTTAAGTGAAGCAAAATCAGTCCGAGATAATTGAATTATCTATTAGTAAGGAATTGCCACCGAGGTTAATGGGCCCCTTTATGTAGTGTGCACAATGTCTGGCTGAAAATTTGGTAAAAAGGAACAAAATCTAGTTGAAAAAACACTAATAAAATAAATTAAAACTGTCATTTATAACTAAACGTGTCAATTAGAAAAACGAAAATGTATTACTTTTTGTCGTACGGTATACAAAAGGAGTAATACAAATTAAAATACATTATTAAAGAAATGAAGCCTCCGTGGCTTAGGCGGCAGCACGCCGGTCTCTCACCGCTGGGCCCGTGGTTCAAATCCCGTCACTCCATGTGAGATCTGTGCTGGACAAAACGGAGGCAGACAGGTTTTACTCCGGGTACTCCGGCTTTCCCTGTCAAAATTTCATTCCAGCAACACTCGCCACTATCATTTCATTCCATCTGTCATTCATTTAATCATTGCCCCAGAGGAGTGCGTCAGGTCTCGGCAGCCGGCACAGTCCATATCCTCGCCGCTAGATGGGAGCTTCATTCATTCCATTCCTGACCTGGTCGGAATTAAAGAAATGAGCTACGTTACACTAATAGCCTATATCACTAACTCTCTTGATATGCTCAAATATTATCACAAGTACAAGAGTGGCTTGGAAGCCTCCGTGGCTTAGGCGGCAGCACGCCGGCTTCTCACGGCTGGGTCCGTGCTTCAAATCCCGGTTACTCCACGTGAGATCTGTGCTGGACAAAGCGGAGGCAGACAGCTTTTTCTCCGGGTACCGTACTACGGTTTTCTCTGTCAAAAATTTAATTCCAGCAACACTCTCCACAATCATTTCATTGCATCCGTCATTCATTTAATCATTGCGCCAGAGGAGTGAGACAGGCTTCGGCAGCTGGCACAGTTCATATCTTCGCCGCTAGATGGCGGCTACATTCATTCCATTCCCTGACTCGGTGGTCGACTGCAAGCAGGCTGTGGATTCATTCACTCACAAGAGTGACTTGATTTCTAGAACTACTAGCAGTTTCACGGAAGTTGTGTCTTGAAAACTGGATCATAAAACAAGCTGTGCGATAAGAATTTTGTATGAAATCCTTGTAATTTCGATTGTAAGCACATTCATGGTTTACGAATTCAATATTTGAGGTGTCTTGTACTCCTTCAGGAATCTTGACGTTAGGTATATCTTGGGTTGCGTAGTGTTAATATAGTTCGTTAATGAGTGAAAATGGAATGTATAAAATAGCCGGAGAATCTGTGGAAAGAAATTATTTATTGAATATTTCCGTACGGTGGACGCGAATCGGTAGAGTAGGATTAGAAATAGGCGGAGAAATGAATAACCAACTTCCTTTCTGGTCCATTCTGACTCGCTCTTTACCGTTTGAAGGTTATTTTTTTGTTACATCAATTCATGTCCCAATAATGTCAGTATTATTTTATGTTTCAGAGAAGCTCAGATGGCAACGTCAGTACAAGCACGCTAACGTTCATACCGAGCGTGGACGATCTCGGGAAAGATCTGACTTGTCGTGTGAATAACTCGTACATTCCTGGGAGTGCGAGACAAGATACCTGGACTCTGAGCATCCATTGTAAGTGTTTTCATTATATCTAGTTTATTTAAAAGTACACTAACCTTAATTTTTTAAATTTAGTTTTTATTGAAATCATTACGGAGGAAATTCCGTTGAAATGAGACTATGATCTTGACCGGAAATCTGATATACACGGAATATGGAAGTTAATTATAGCCTAGGAATGTAACCAGGTGAGAACTCGGGAGAACTTGTGAGAATGGAGGGGGAAGAAGAATTCCCACGAAACTCAATCTAAAAGTGTTTTATGTTCGACCCTAACTATTATGTGTCAGAAAACTGTATCATAATGAGGCTCATTATAACACTATTTTTCATTATGAAACAGATTCTCCCACCAATCAGAGCTCAAGAAACAGTTGTGTGACCAATTAGATAAGGATACCTTCGCGCATGCGCTCAAAATCCAACATGTCTATATAAATTACCGAAATTGCACCGTCCATATGTTCGCGTAAATAAACTGGTGAATATGAGACAAGAAATGGCACTGTACCTTAATATCCCCAAAATCAATTTCTACACAGCGCGTGGTTTTGAAACGACTTCGGTGACATTTTTACTGAATACTGGTGCTCAATCTTCACATATGGCATTGAAGCACACAGAGCGCATGCGTCGGTTGTCCAGAGAGCTTGGAAAACAGAGATATACTACCCACCGCAGCACCCGATCACAACATTCTAGTGACTGAACAGATATTTATGAATATTTATGTTAAAACATATAATAAAGTTATAATTATCGTCGAACATAAACAGTCGTATGCAACTCGCCTATAATGGTAATTAAGACACTCGTATGGAAATTATAAAACTTGCATACGCTCGTTTTATAAACATACTCGTGTCTTAATTATAGCCATTATAGGCTCGTTGCATAATGTACTATTATGTTCGACCCTGTCAGAAAACTGTCCTATAATGAGGCTCATTATAGCACTGTTTTTCATTATGAAACAGTTTCTCCCACCAATCAGAGCTCAAGAAACATTTGTTTGACCAATTAGATAAGGATAGCATCGCACCTGCCATGAGTTCCAAGGTCTTCTAATTTAAATTTCACTGCGTGGCCTAGTGTCATAGTAGGGTATTCGAGGAGGCCATGGACATAATGTGCGTCCCATGCGCTATGTTCAGTAAATAAAACTGGCAAAATCTCGACAGATATTTATGAATATTTATTTTCGAACATAAAATAGTTATAATAATTATCGTCGAACATAAACAGTCGTATGGAACTCGCCTATAATGGTAATTAAGACACTCGTATGAAAATTACTCGTGTCTTAATTATTGCCATTATAGGCTCGTTGCATAATGCACGATTGTTCGTAACTACATCGTAGAAAAGAAAGCCCTAGAAGTTGCTGCCATCCATCATCCAGAGCAAAGTAGAGCCTTCCCGAAGTGTGTTCAAATTATATCATGACTAGAGCTCGACGCAATAGGCGCCAAGGGAACTTAAAATAGGCAGTAAAATAGGCTCTATAACAACAACTATAACAAGTTCAAAATAGGCACTTATATAGGCACTCTATGTAATGATAAGCATTGAAGCAGGCACAACTATTTTATTCATTTCACATTTAAAAACACATTTCACAGCGGTATTAGAATAGAATTATTTTGGCGTCTGTTGTGAACGCCAGATCGTTATTTTATCCTCTAACTGTGCAGCAAACTCAAAGAACATCAGATTTCGGCATGATGGATATTTACACTGCACTTGAAACTCAAGTAGTAAGAAACAAGATGTGACAATAATTAAAAAGCGACTTTAAACCATCAGAATCAATTTACATTGTTGGAAAAAATGGCGCTATTTTTGTTTTTCATTGTGTGAAAGAATGGCGGTATTACAGGCTTCCTCAAATACGTTGTCAACAAAGGTTCAATGGCTCAGAGCGCGAATAATTATTTTTAATACAAAGGTTAAATCACATTTATAAAGTGTACTAATAAATAACCACCAAGAGCAAAAGTAATGAAATCACAAGAGGCGAAAATCTTGATGAAAGTTCTCAGTTTGAAGAAAAAGCCATAATAAGCCCAAAGCGATGGAAAGGCACACATTATGAAAATAGGCAATTATAGGCCCTATAGAATCTGTTTATTTTACTCCAGTAGGCATGCAACATATTTATATTTGCAATGCATACGATTCAAAATAACGGAACAAAAGAGGCAAATAGGGAAATGCCGAGCTCTAGTCATCACATTATTATGAACAGCGGCAGTAAAATAATTGGATTTATATTACTGACAATGAAGGCCACATACTTTCATTCGTTCATTTACATTATTTGCAAATGAGTGTAATTCCCCGGTAGCAAATTGTACAATACAGAAAATTATCAACAATAATATCTAACACAACACAGTAGGCTATACACAAGTTGCGATTTGGGAATAATAGTAATTACATCGTAGTATTTACACAACATTTCAATATTCGTTTCATCGCATAAATGTGTTTGGGGAACGGCTTCAAGACTGTGGCAGATGATGAGTTTCAATTATCAATACCATGGTTAATGAAAGAATATTTCCCATGATTTGTACGCGGCGGTCGACCCTTAACATTATATGGTTGATCTGCCACTAGCGCTTAGAGACAGCCCAGCGGGGCTAACGAAGTGACCCGAATGCTCACGAATATAACCGATCAGCCAACCATAAGACAGACCAAGTGGGGCATGATCCTTGGGTAGCCATTTTTCTTTCGTTTATCGACGGGCTGTTTGTTCTGTCAATAATCGCTTGATTTGTTGTTCTGTGCGACAATTCTTAGAGTCTCAGGCACTCACTGGACAACGTAAATAAACTAAAGTCCAGCCGCTGAGTCTCTGGCAGGGTGTCCGTCCCCTTATCTCCACTAATATTTTCCCTGGCACTTTCTCAACAGCTTATGAAATGTTTGGAAAATCCGTTTCATGTACCAGAGTTTCAAGTGAACAAATATACAGTATTTCACTTGCGATAAATATTTTTTGCCTACTTTTCACATTTTGCAAAAATGAGGAAAAATTAGACTTATGAGATCGATCCGGGAAAATGTGTGTCTGTCTGTCTGTCTGGCTGGCTGTGTGTGTGTGTGTGTGTGTGTGTGTGTGTGTGTGTGTGTGTCCCCCTATCAACTCCTAAACGGCTGCAGCAATCAAAACCAAATTTAGTATGGATAAAGATGTGCACCGGAATATCTCACGTCCATATTTGAAAATGATGTCAGTGCTACCAACTGCTGAAATAACGCACTAGAAATTTGAGCTCCATGTTGGATATCTTGCAAGGTATGCATGGGAGCTAATCCAAAATTGGCACACATGTAGATAATACTATTTCAGTTTAATTTCCAGGAGGCCAACTATGACAGTGTTGCCAAAATAATTTTAAGCCTTCTGATATGTCCAATGTTTAAATGCATATAACTTCTACACTATCAATTGGATTTCAACCAAATTTTGTATGTAATATCTGTACATAAAGAGATATGATTGAACGTATTCTTAGGAGCCACCAGGGCTGCCAACTGTTAATAATTTCTCTCTCTTTTTTAATCCAAATACCTATATATCAGAAAGTATGCAAGCCAACAGCTTTAAACTATGCACACGTATATTCTGACATTTTAGATTAATTTGGAGTAACGTATATACGTCAGTTCTACCAACATGATTATAAGCCTGCTGATAGTACCAATATTTAAATACATGTAACTTGTATACTATCAGTTGGAGTTCAACCAAATTTCGTATGTGCTATGTGTACCATAACAGATATGACTATAAGTATTGTTAAGCGCAATCAGGGCTGCCAACTCTTAATAAATGCTGTCTATATTTTTTTACCCATATCAATATATGGGAAGCAATGAGAGCAAAAGCAGTGAACAAGGAGACAGTGGCAAGAGTGAAAGCAATGTACGAGGGAAGCAAAAGCTGTGTAAAGTTGGGGAGAGAGAGAACGGAATGGTTTCAACTGGAGAGTGGTCTGAAACATGGAAGTGCCCTCTCACCCCTGTTATTTATAGTGGTGATGGATGAAATCATACGAAAAGTAGTAAATAGCATTGGGGAAAGGAAAATGAAGGCAATGTTGTTTGCTGATGACCTTCTGGTTTGGGGAGAGGATGAGGAAGAAGTAAAGAGCAATTAGATGAGTGGGAGAAGGTAGTGTTATCATATGGGACGAAGTTCTCAGCACAAAAGAGTGAAGTGGTCATCACAACGAGGAAGAAGAACAGACTAGATATGGGCATAACACTTGGAGGACAGCTGTTGCAGAAAGTAGAATGCTTCAAGTACTTGGGAAGCATAATTTAAGAAAAGGGAGGCAATAGGATGGAAATAAATGAAAGGGGAAGGTGCGCAGATGGATTTTTCAAGAGTGTTAGGGGGATGTAATGGAATAAAGATGTACCACAAAAATGTAAAGGAATCATCTACAAGACCTACTTTGTGCCAATTTTGACATATGGTTCAGAAACATGGGTGATGAAGGAAAGGGACAAGAATAAAATACGAGCAGTGGAGATGAAGTTCCAGAGGAGTAGGGTAGGAGTGACAAGAATGGACAGAGTAAGGAATGAGAGAGTCAGAGAGATAGTAAGAGAGGAACCATTGCAAAAGAGAATAGAGCGATCTAGGCTACAATGGTATGGACATGTGAGGAGGATGCAAGAGGAGAGGATACCGAAGAAGATGTTTGGAATGGAAATGACTGGAAGGAGGCCAAGGGGAAGACCAAGGGACAGATGGACAAAAGGAGTTAAGAATAGTGTGGAGGAAAGAGGAGTTTGCTGGGACACAGTAAATGACGAGAGATGGTGGATGGACAGAAAACGATGGAGAGGGTTATGTTCCAAGCAGACCCGACCAGCGGTTGGAAACTGCTCAAAATGATGATGATGATGATCAATATATCAGAAAGTATGCAAGCCAACAGCTCTATACATTGCACACGTATAGCACCTGACATTCTAGATTAATTTGGAGTAATTAATACAAGGCAGTGCTGCCAACATGATTCTATGCCTGCTGATATGTCCAATTTTAAAATACATGTAACTTATATACTAACAAACGGATTTCATCCGAAATTGGCACAACAGATATCATAATATTTCAGATTATTTCTGACCAGCACACGCATGGTATTGTTGGCAACATGCTTTTACGCGTGCTGATAGATCCAGTGTCTAACTGCATGTAACGTCCATTGGACTTCAACCAAATTTTGTTTTCTGTACCTTAAGAGATGGAACTAAGAATATATTCAGTCACCAGGGCTGCCAACTGTAGTGCTCTATTAGGCTACATTTTACCAGGTATATTTTGAACTAATTAGATATTTCGATATTACCAACTTAATTTCGTCATTATTCTAGATAGGTTCATATACTGTAGAATAATCATTGGCATGAAAAGTAGGCCGTATAGTTCTTCACGGAACTTCTTGTTCTTTTACAGTAAGAGACATAATATGTAAATTTAAATAAATCATGTAAAGTTATGTTTTAAAAAAATGTCATTTTTTATCAAATATGTAAAATAAAAACACAGAATATTAATTTTAAAGTAAAAATATCTCAAACAAATGTCATTATGATCAAATACCGTAATAAAATGTAATTAGATGATAGCTAAGGATCTAATTCAGGGAATTCAGGGACATTTATCATTTTTAGTTATGTATAAGCAAAGGGAAGGAATATGTATTTATATAAAAATTCCAACCCTTATGATCCGTCTAGGTTGTGAAGTTTCGGTACGTTTGGTTTGCCCCGCTGCGCTGATCTGTCTTGGTGGGTGTCAAAAGATCGTGAAGGGTGATGGATGATCGGTTACGGTCGTTAGTATTCGGCTCGCTTCGTTAGCCCCGCTGGGCTGTCTCTAAGCGCTAGTGATCTGCCCTGCTCAGGTGGGTGGGATGTACCAGACGTTTGCTCAGATCTCTCCTTGCTGGCCGATTAGTGTAAGTGTTAAACATAGCATATATACTGGATTTTGTCCTTCCATCTTCTTGAAAGTCCCACCCTAGTTTCCCTATCATTCAAGTTACACTACTTCTAGGATTAAAATCGTTGAGCACAAACCTAGCAGCCTTCCTTTGCACCAACTCCAGCTCACTGATGAGCCCTACTGATATGGGTCCCAAACCGCTGAGTCGTATTCCAAGATTGGCCTCACCAGGGTCAAATATCCTAATTCACTTGCGGTAGAGCTACTGCCTTTTAATACCCGCATTACAAAATGAAGTGATTTGTACGCTTTGGAGACGACACAACCCACATGGGTACTCCATTTCATATCCTTCCGTACATTGATGCCCAAGTGTTTGCACGAGTCTTCTTTTACAAGTATTTCCGAGCCAATATTATATTGTAACTAGTTGAAGTACCCGTTCTTCGAACGTATTTTAGTACTTGCTGGCCTAAATCATTAATATAATCACACATTCGTAATGTAGTTATATTATTTCCATGTTACCAACAACGTGTGTATACTACATGCATTTTCACTCACCCAACTATAAATCATAGGTAGGAAAGTGAAAATCCTCAGCCTGCTTTCAGTCGACCGACCGGGTCAGGGAATGGAACGAATGAAACCCCCATCTAGCGGCGAGGATATGAACTGTGCCGGCTGCCGAAGCCTGTCGCACTCTCCTGGGGCAATGATTAAATGAATGACGGATGAAATGAAATGATAGTGGAGATTGTTTCTGGAATGAAACTGTGACAGGGAAAACCGGAGTACCCGGAGAAAAACCTGTCTGCCTACGCTTTGTAGGTAGGAATGTGTGTTTATATATTGGTAATAATTATCAGCTTCTATGTAGTAAAATTTAAATAACCTTTCTTAAATATTGAACACCTATCGTTTAACGTCTTCATACTAGGCTATATTTAAACATATAAACAGTATGCTAAACATACATCAAACTTGGTAGCAATTGTCATATCCGCAGTAAGTAATATTGCAGAAACTACGTATCATGTCATGATAAAGAGTAACAGTATCAAAACAAACTTTAATAACCCCAAGTAATAATTAAAAAATCAGTTTAAATCACAGCAAATTTTCTAAGTTTATGCCGGGTCTTGTGCGAGATTTCGCCTAGTAACTCCGAGATGGTTCATCAGCGAGCTCTTGTGGTTTATTTGCGGACCACCAAAGAAGTAGCAAACTACGCGATACCTCAATTCTAATCTAAACCACCTCCGTTACTTTACTGCGAGAGCAAAACGCTCAAACAGTCTTTAACCTCCCTATAAAGGCTTGCAAAATGATTGTATATCGAATTTCAGGGCCAAGCAATTAAAACTCAGCAACTTTTATGGGTTTACGCCGTGTATTGTGTGGGATTTCATTGGCTGTGAAAGGCAAAATACCAACTTTATTGAAATAAGTTTGCCCAATTCTGCATTAAGATTATTTATGAAAACTATATAACTATTGTAACAGTCAGTAGACTACGAAACATTAGTCTGTGAATTTGGGTTTCTGATCGTGGTAAAAAACGATAAAAAGCAGATAAGTATTGGCCAACAGAAATATTCAGTTAACAAAAAATAAATCTATAAAGAGTAAGAAAGCATACCGTGCAAAGTAGAAAGCACTATAACATTGTAAAACCGGGTAAAGACCCAAATACTCTCATACAATAACCGGCACTAAGAGTATAAAATTAAACTCAAAATCACGCCCCGTTTCATACCCCACAAACCAGCTCTATATATAAAACAGTTCGTGTAGGGACTTACATAGCTCGGCGTTAAAATAACACCAATATATGTTTTACTCGCTAACCGTTGGAGATACACGAAAAGTAATCCGAAGCTTTCGGATAGAAAATTAAATTTTAAACCTCGTATATGCCATCAAAAGTTTGCTATTTCTTAGCGTTCTCTTTTTATTTGAAATGGAAATATTAAATTTTGAAACCAAAGAGTGTAGTGACGTCACTAGAATGGTCACCATTTTTAAATAGGGCAAAATATCGAAATCAAAAGTAGCCTGTATGTTAACCTGGCAAATCAGCTACATCCATGCAAAATTTCATTTAAATCGGACCAGTGGTTCTTGCGTGATTGAGTAACAGACACACACCATCTCATTTTTGTATATTAGTATGGGTAATAAATAATAATGTTATTTGTTGTACGACCCTTTTAACTACTCAGGCTTTTGGAGACGCCGGGGTGCCGGAATTTTGCCCGAAGGGGATCTTTAACGTGCCAGTAAATCTACTGAAATGGCTCCCTCGCATTTGCGCACCCTGAAATGCCACCTGACTGCGCTAAGTTACGAACCTGCAACCTTGGGCCCAGCTAGCGAGAACGTTATCGCTGAGCCACGCAGTCAGCCCAATATTATATTGAAAATCATGGCTTGTACTGATGATAGTAGCGGAGTAACTGTGAGCCTACTAACGACTCCAATTGCTTCTACAATCCAAAGCAAATGAGTGAGCTTAATAGAAGTGAGAGATCCAATGCCTCAAAGACAAGGCACGGCTTAAAAGAAAAATGTCAATAGAAGTTGGGGAAATGAATGACACTCTAGCTTTGGAATGTCCTCACATCGTCGAATTCTGAAGCGAACAAGGATGATTAAAACCCTGTTATTTCTGGACGTGACATACGTGCTTCCTGCACTTCGGTGCTGAGTAATAAAATGTGGACCTCACTATTTATTGCTGGTTTCCAACGTCCACCAATTTTAAAAATATCGCTGCAAGGAAAGTGAACACCACATACATTAATGCCTTTCAATCAAGCATGTTTTATGACGGAATTGTTATGCGTATGTTTTATGTTCGACCCTGACCATTATATGTCACTAAACTGTATCATAATGATGGTCATTATACCACTATTCTTCATTATGAAACAGTTTCTCCCACCAATCACAGCTCAAGAAACAGTTGTTTGACCAATTAGATAAGGATAGCATCGCACCTGCGCTGAGTTCCAAGGCCTTCTAATCTAAATTTCACTGCGTCTCCTAGTGTCATAGTGGGGCAATCGAGGTGGCCATGGACAAATACAAGGCATTCTCTGCGTCGCATGCGCTCTGTTCACTTCATAAAACTGGCGAAATCTCGACATATATTTATGAATATTTATGTTTGAACATAAAATAGTTATAATAATTATCGTAGAACATAAACAGTCGTATCGGCATGGCTATTTGCTGCAATAAATGATTATTATTATTATAAACAGTCGTATGCAACACGCCTATAATGGTAATTAAGACACTCGTATGGAAATTATAAAACTCGCATACGCTCGTTTTATATACATACTCGTGTCTTAATTATTGCCATTAAAGGCTCGTTGCATAATGTACTATACTCATCAGACTTCTACCAACAGTAGTGGCCACGCGGGCTAAAGCGCAGCGTTAGGTCAAGGGGCCAAGCTCTCTGCTGACTCGTTAGACGCGTGGGTTCGAGCCCCACCGTCGGCTGTCCTTGAAATGGTTTTCCGTGGTTTCCCCATTTTCAACACCAGGCAAATGCTGGGACAGTACCTTCTGACAGGCCACGGCCGCTTCCTTCCACATCCTTGCCCAGTGTCATTCATCTTCATCCATTCTATCTCTCATCCCGACGCACAGGTCGCCCACAGGCGTCGACTAGAAAGACCAGCCCTCGGCCTCTCAGGAGGCTACAGGACACAAAAAAAACAGACTTCTGTCATTTGAGCTCTTCAGTCAGTCAACATAAATTTCCCCAATGTCTGGTGGGGTACAATGTACAGTATATAATAATTATGTAAATCTCTCCCTCTCTCTCTATTCGTTTAGCCGATTCCGACTCTCCGTGACCCCATATACTAAACTACGCCAATTTCTTATGTCCTGCACTGTCGAAGATTTTCCATGCTGGAATTTAGTGCTTCTGGGATGCCATCCATCCATCTCATTCTTTGCCTCCCTCTTCTTCTTGTGCCCACTATCTTACCCAGCATTAAGGTCTTCTCTAATGAATTATGTAAATACACTCTTGCAAAATAATTTTTTTAGTTAATTATCACTAGGGTTCTGATGTTTAGGAAAAATCATACTTTTTCTTTGCTTCTATTTTCTTGCCCGGTTGGTTTCTGATGCGAATCAAGAGATTATCGTCACAATAAAGTGATTTCTATTTATCATATAATTGCATATTTCGAACATTTATTATCATAAAGTCATATTTTGAGCATGTTTTGGTAAGAACGTCATATTTCGGTAGTTTGACGGCAGCTGTAGATCTGCAATCATCCTCAACTTACCGAACGGGAACTACAGAAATAGACTGTAAATAACCACTTTAACATGTATATTCAGAAAATTAATGTGAAAATACGAATATTGAATTTAGTAAACAATTTAATCTCGAAGGGATTGTTGCTTAGATTTATAATATTTTTATTTTTTTATTTAGTCAATTTACCCTCTAGGTTGGTGGTTTGCACGGACTCGGCGAGGGAACTCACCACTACCGCCTCTATGGGCAGTGTCCTGGAGCCTGGAACATCTGGTCCGGATGGATACAACTGGGGAGGTGTGATCACCACTTCGCCCAGGCCACATGAGGGATGGGAAGGGATGGAATATTGGGATGGATAGGCGAGGAAGAGCGAAGGAGGCGGCCGTGGCCTTACAGGAGGTACCATCCCGGCATTTGCCCGAAGACGAAGTGGGAAACCACGGAAAACCACTTCGAGGATGGCTGAGGTGGGAATTGAACCCCCTCTACTCATTTGGACCACCCGAGGCTGAGTAGACCCCGTTCCAGTCCTCAACCTACCACTTTTCAAATTTCGTGGCAGAGCCGGGAATCGAACCCTGGACCTCCGGGGCGGCAGCTAACCATGCTGACCGCTACGCTACGGAGGCGACTGTATAATAAAAAACGGCCATATTTAAATCAGTCATTTTTAGGTCATATTTTGTCATTTTTTTTATTTTTTAATTTTTTATTTAGTCAATTTACCCTCTAGGTTGGTGGTTCCCACGGACTCAGCGAGGGAACTCACCACTACCGCCTCTATGGGCAGTGTCCTGGAGCTTGGAACATCTGGTCGGGATGGATACAAGTGGGGAGGTGTGATCAGCACTTCGCCCAGGCAGCCTCACCTGCAAAGCGAACAGGGGCCTCATGAGGGAGGGGAAGGGATGGAAGATAGGGATGGATAGGCTAGGAAGAGGGAAGGAGGCGGCCGTGGCCTTACAGTAGGTACTGTCCCCGATAATCCGGATAGTAGGCTGTCAGATATCCGCCCCCTCAATCGGATTGCCAATAATCAAACGCACCGGCACAGCTACATCAATGACAATGGCACTGACAGATACTACCGAGATTAGAGCACAATAGTTAACAAGAAATTATTGTGGAACACACCAAAATATACGGGGGTTCATACTTACCTTTACTTACCTATTCAAATTAATCTCGGGTTTGGGTTGCCAACTGGATCACTTAAAGTATGCCCACACAATAACCTCCACCACGATATTTAAAATGAACCAAGACGACAACAAGAAACTTTAAACTGTACAATAATTTATTTCACATATAGGAATAATATGACAAAATAGAACAACAAAATAAACGTGGCGATCATAAGCCATTGTCAATGTAATCATGTCCTCCTGTAGGACTTGTAGACTTTGCATACAAAGTTTCAGCTTTCTAGCTCAAAAGAACGTAATAATAATAATCTTGGAATGGATGAGGGAATTGGGACGAGACATATAGCAATTGTTTTCCTTTTAATAAACATCACACTTTATTTATAACTGCAAGGCTGCTATGCAGGTGACCTTGGCCTCTAACATACAGTTGTCTGGCCAGCTGCGATCCACCCCACACCATGTCACCTGCTTGTATCGTCAAATGGACTCACCTATCCAGCCAACGTTAGCATAAGCTAGTTACATCAGAGCCTAGCTCCTTTTCAAAACACTTTAAATGTTCACGTCTCAGCTCAAACATTATCACGCAAATCTTTTAAATGCTCCATTCAAATATCACTGGATTACTCTAATAATCCCAAAACTTGTTTAATTATATAATCCAAATGTTTAACTAGCGTTGTTTAGAGTATAATAACCTTTTAAATTGTTTATAACAAATTGTTCATTAATTATTTATAACAATTATTAATTGTTTATAATATTGTCAAACGACAATTGAAAAATTTATACACTCCTCTCTAAATTCCTTTCGTACCAAATTATTATTAAAGATATTTACATAATTATTTACAATATTAATATTATTTATTTTAGAAATACATTAAACCACACGTTTATCCGGTTGATAATTATTCAAATCGTGGTGATATAATCGACCAATGAAGGTTAGTTATATTTAAGTTTCAAATTCAGGTTTAATAAGCTTTAATAATTAGTATTATTATTTGTGACGGTAACCTCCATTCAAAATCGTTATCTCAAATTATTTAAACACTCTTGTTAATTATAACAGCAATTTCACATGATTAATTTTCAAAGGACCTGGACAATACACTCGGCGGAAAAATACCTCGCTCCAAACGCACAAAATTTCACAAATAGGCCCAGAATTCATCATATATCTCAATATATATGGCATAAAAATCTTCCACAATCCATACAAAAACCTTCCACTTACAAATTCTTCAACATCATTGCTATTACTGTGGGAATCTCCTTCACTTATTCAAGGGCATTAGTCATCAGCGGCTTTCACACGTCCACTGAACTAACGATTATACATCTATAGTTCCTCTTTAAAAATTCTTATATTCATTAATTGTTTCAAAACTGTTATTATTTTTAACCTTCGTGGGTTTCATTCATGAATCGATATGAAGTAAAAATTTTGCCAATCACAAATAAATTTAATAGCAAATACGATTAGACACGCCTCTCTGGTCTATCAAAATTGAGATTAATATCTTCAAAGTAACGCAGTATAAAAATACTATCTTCAATCAAAGTTCATCTAACTGCATAAATAATCGAATAGAATACAATTAGATTGTGGAATACAAACATTATTGTTCCAATCTAGAATTGAGAAAAACTCCTATCAAATGTTCATTACTATAGTGTACTCAATAAATTGTAATCAAAGTTCATATTTCATAAAATTGTCTATAATGCAATGGTATTTCAGAACTGACAATAAATGTCTATGTTGCAATCATGTTCATAAAACGACTGGTATTTCCAAGATCGTCGATACAGTAATAGATTTTAACGCTCTAAAATCTTTTAATTATTCTTCTTTCTTGAGGATGACAGAAAATTGGTCAAAGTAATTTACTGAATAGAATTACTTTAATAAAATGACACGCTGTCTGAATTCAAATATGCCAAAGAAAATCGTTAACTTTACAGTCAAATCGTGACTACAAAAATATGCAAATTACTGAAAGAATATACTTAACATCAGTCTCAACTGATCCAAAATTTATTTAAATATGCCAATGACATAACAATGTCACAATAAATCGTAGAAAAAGGCATAACTCATCAAAGTGTACTGAGTACAGAAATATCAAGCAAGAATATGGGGCAAAATATATGGGACAGAAAATATGGGAAAAATGGTTGCTCAGATATCGCTAAATGGCTCGAATAAAACAAGAAACGTTCACGATTACCTTATCTGTTGATTGAAGTTCTAGAGGAAAATTTCCAAAGAAGACTGCTGATGGTTCCATTTCACCAACGTAAAGATGTGCTCCGTCCTCGAACCTGGAACCAGCGCCCTCGGAGAATAGAACTGCTTCCTCCTCCGGAAATTGCACTGCTCCGTGTATACGATAGACATCCTTCTGGCAAAACTCTTCTTTGTGAGCCGGGTCCAACCTGGCCTCTCTTGAAAGTTCCCTGAAGTTCTGGCAAAACTCTTCTTTGTGAGCCGGGTCCACCCTGGCCTCTCTTGATAATTCCCTGAAGTTCTGGTAGAACTTCGCCATGAAGTTTGTTGCAATTATTTCCGCAGAAATATTCATAATTGTAGCGTATGAAAATATTTCCACTGCCATTTGATATTATTCAGCGATGGATTACGACGCATGAGTGTAGTTGGATGTTCACTACATGCTCGCTTTTGTAGAAAGACGATTAGCGAAGTTCCATGCTGCTATTTCACTCCATTTATATATGTCCCAATTGCATTAAAGTCTTTAGTCTTCCATCTCCACTTCTGTTATAATCATAGTTGAAAGAACTGCCATATTATATTGTTCCATTCTATAATGTAGCGTTGTATCACCAAATGCAATATGTAGTATCACGGTTGCAATACCCGCGTCAGCCGTAGCGTAGAATGTGATATTATAAAAGTGCTTCTCAGGTGGCGAGAAAATCACTTTTGTTGGCAGTCTTAAAATGCCAATATCTTCCAAATTATAATCGTGAAAATGTTCAACTTGACTACACACTTTAATACTGTAATGCACAATAGATTTAGCTTAAAGGCAGTCGCTAACTCTTGATATATTATCTGGTAGACTCGTTTATGAGTGCGTTTCAACTTCGCCTAGTTTCAATCACCGTAAAATGGAACTGCTGCACTGCTCCGTGCTCGTTCGATGCGGTGGGCTTTACCGCACGCTAAAGATGACTTGCTTCACTGAATCACTCGAAGTCTGACAATATGATAATCAGAAAAACCACTATATGACACGAGAAAATGAGATATGAGAGCTCCTCTCTCCTGTGCAAGACCTTTTATCAACTTCTTAAGGGGCGTATCCATCCCTTCCATAGCTTGTTCCTCCGTCATTGCTAGAAGTTTTAACTTTGGCTATACTTGACGGATTTTCAAATTTCAAAAACTCAAAATTAATTTCTTCAAAATTCCAAATCAATGCCATAACTGAAAATAGTTTTCCACAATTCTGCATGCCAAAAGTCATTAAATATTGTAGTTTCAGTAATCTCCGTCTCCCTCCAAACTATCGTTCATTGGTTCGAGCCTTTCCTCCAATAGCGTAACTTCTTCCTTAGCACAATTCTTTGTTTCCCTGCGACTGCGTCGTAAATCTCAGATCTTTCTCGAACAAAATCATGACGTCACCAAGAATCTCAGCTCAACCAGCCTACTTGCATAAAGTCTGCGTCATCCATGCCTACGTCATGAATATCCACGTCACAACTATGACAGCCATAACTTTCTTCATATTTGCCAATACAGCCACCGTGGTCTCAGTATAATTCAATTTACGGGGGCAGTACCATCCCTGCATTTGCCCGAAGACGAAGTGGGAAACCACGGAAAACCACTTCGAGGATGGTTGAGGTGGGAATCGAACCCCTTCTACTCATTTGGACCACCCGAGGCTGAGTAGACCCCGTTCCAGTCCTCATACCACTTTTCAAATTTCGTGGCAGAGCCGGGAATCGAACCCAGGACCTCCGGGGCGGCAGCTAACCATGCTGACCGCTACGCTACGGAGGCGACTTCGTCATATTTAAGGTCATATTATGTCCTTGCATATTCGGACTATTTTTTAGGTCTTAATCATCCGAGCCCTAGTTATCACTATTAAAATGATACTTACTACAATAGTAGTGCAATTATACATTAGAGTAACTTTTAACCTCAACACACTACGGCTTCGGTGGCATAGTTGGTAGCATGCTGATCTTCTGTGCCCAAGATCGCGGATTCAAATCTGGCCGAAGTCGTCGGATTTTTTAAGAGCGTTAAAAATCCCTCAGTATTCCTTCCTTCGATGGGGAAGTAAAGCCGGCTGTTCCATGTCGTAGATTTATGGCATGTTAAATAACATTCCACTAATTACACCTGTGTGAAGCTAAATTATATATAGGTTAAACATTCGGCAAACGCTCTTAGATTCCGACTGCGGTGGCATCTGGTAGTCAAGTTCTTAACTAGTAGTCGTTGACAGCGGCGTTTGGCGGCAAAAGTAGGAACTACTTGAAAAACATCAATTCTGCAGTCCTCACTTGAATTGGAAACTGATAACACACACTAATACAGTCATCAAAATTAACACCGTTTATGAGACAGATTCTACACACACCCAAAGTACACGTGGCTACATGACCACGTTGACGCAGCCTCTAAACAGAGGAACCAACCAACCAACCTCAACACAGTGATCATGATCTGATGGGGGCCACTTGAGGGGCGAAACGCTTAATCATAAATTGCTCCATTTTAATAGTGCTAATACACTAATACATGTAATTTTTTCGATGAGTGTATTTACATATTATTATACTTTCCACCCCGTCCAGTCATTGAGCAAATTCGTGTCGACCGACTGAAGATGTACAAATGAGAGTTTGTACAGGCAACACTGAAAGAATGGCTTCAAATCTTTAGATTTCATCAGACTTCAATGCTCGTGAGACTGGTCATAAGTAACGCCCTGCGCGGATGCGGATAACCGCGGATAAACCCGGGGATATCCGCAACATTTTTCGCCATGCGGATATACTTTGCATGTCTTTGCGGATAGCGGATAAGCTGCGGATAATGTTTGGAGTAAATTTGCGGATTGTTTTTAGAATACAATCCGAACGTGTTGAATATCATGGGGAAAGTTGAGTAATTGTGCGCAGCGGGTAATCGTGCGCATCAATGTTTTTCGAGTTAGTAGTACAACTAGCAACTCAGTTCCCTGCTACCCTCAAGCTGCCATCGTATCTATCAGATAGGGACAGTCAGCATGATGCCAGTTGCTATGTGATAACCGTGAGCCTTGGATGAAGAAACTTTACACGTTGCTTGTAATTTTTTGTAGCCAGCAAATGAGAAGGTAAGCCCACTGTTGTGATTCAATTATTTAAAATTAAATGTAGTTTTAAATGCCAGTGTTTACAGTGGTTTTGCATGTATTTGTTTTTCAATGTAATAGATTAGTTTACCGGTATTCCGTGAGTTACGTTTTAAAATCAGAGTAGGGTAATGGTGCGCACAGTTCCCCCACTCTCCCTTACTAGGACGCGGATGTTTATGGCATATCATATTTTTCCGTTATGTTTTTTTTTTTCATGACAAATTTAAGATGATGATTTAAGCTAATCTCATTCAAATGATGTCATTAAGCACAATTAACACTCCAAACTGAAAGGGTTGCAATTCTGGCTGTATAACATTCATTTTAAACATAGCATATGGCATGCAGTACATAGCCTAAGGGTTCGATTTTCAGCTCAAATTTCTAAAAGATAAAGTATAAAGCAACTCATTGCAAATATTATTGTAATGCCAGTAGATTCGGATAACAAACTTGTGGATAAAAGTCGCGTGGATGCGGGGCGGATGCGGATAAATGTCGTGCGGATGCGGGGCGGATGCGGGGCGGATGCGGATAACAGTCGTGCGGATGCGGGGCGGATGCGGATAACAGTCGTGCGGATGCGGGGCGGATGCGGATAACAGCCGTGCGGATGCGGGATGGATGCGGATAACGTTTCATCTATCCGCGCAGGGCTCTAGTCATAAGAGCCAACCGACACCTGCGTGATTTTGTAGTTTTCATACATTCTTCTGCTTTCAATTAGACGCAGAATAAGAACTGAGTTACGGTGACAACAATAACCATTGAACAATAAATTAGTACTGTACATTGGTCATCGAGGCTAGTGATGTGATATCTCATTCCTATTTCCTTCAAATTTATATCACGGATGCTAAAGAAATAAACAAGTGTGTTTCTGGCAAAATAAAGCTAAAGAGAGGCGGCTTCGGTGGAGTAGTTGGTAGCATGCTGAGCTTCTATGCCGAAGGTCACGGGTTCAAATCCGGCCGAAGTCGTCGGATATCTTAAGAACGTTAAATATCACTCAGTATGACTTTCTTCGGAGAGGCAGTAAAGCCGGCGGTCCCATGTCATAGATTTATGGCATGAAAAAGAACCTTCCAGTAACTACACTTATGTGAAGTCAAAGTTTGAAGGTTTATTGATAACGCTATACTAATTCAAACGTTCACCACCAGGTGCTGACTGCGATGCCATCTAGTATCCAAGTCCACAAGCTAGGTATCGTGGACGGTAGCATTTGGTAGCATAAGTAGGAAATACTTGAAATTATTGTCTGCAGTCCTTACTTGAATTAAAACAGATAACACACACTAATACAGCCATCACAATTAACACCGGTTATCAGACAGATTCTACACACACCCAAAGTACATGATCGCGTTGTCGCAGCCCCTAAACTAGGGAAACAACCAACCAAAGATAAAAAGGACTTGTGGCGAGGTCGGGGATGTTTGTGAGGCTGTGTATTCTCTCACGATGGTTGTATGAGGAGGGTAATAGAGTTGAGGCGTAGATAAGTCAATGCAGTGAGTTCTCAGTTGCGATCTACAGTATTCTGCAAAAACGAAGTTAGTATTGCGACGAAACTCTCCCTACATCGCTTAGTATTCAGACGGACCTTGCGGTATGGAAGTGAGAGGGTAGCATGAATGATTGCTGGAACAAATAGATGGGAGCAATGGCAGGAGGCTACTCGTAATGAAGAGATAAAGGCTAAGTTAAAATGAACACGCTAGATCAAGTTGTTGGTATGAGCCGATTCAGATGTGAAGAGAATGGGGGAGGAGAGATTGGTTGGTTCTGAGTTTTTGGGCTGCGACTTCGCGGTCATGTACTTTGGGTGTGTTCAGAATCTGTGTGATAACCGGTGTTAATTGTGATGGCTGCATTAGTGTGTGTTATCTATAATTCAGGTAAGGACTGCAGATGATCAATTTCAAGTAGTTCCTACTTTTGCAACCAAATGATATCTTCAACGACACCTATCAGTGAACTTGGCTACTAGATGCCACCACAAACAGCACCTGGCGACTAACGTTGGAACATAATAGAGCGTTACTCAAATCTAACCTACAAATTCAGCTTCACACAATTTTAGATAGTGGAAGTTTCTTTTACATGCCATAAATATTTGACATGGGTCCGCCTGCTTTACTTCCCCTCCGAAGGAAGGCATATTGAGGGATTTTAACGCTCTTAAAAAAATCGACGACTTCGGCCGGGTTTTAACCCGCGATCTTGTGCATAGAAACTCAGCCTGTTACCAACTACGCCGGAGGAGAGATTACCTAAGAGGTTAATAAGTTTGACTGTAGAGGGTAAGAGAAGGAGAGGTAGACCTAAAAGGCGAAGGTTAGATTCAGTGTCAAACGATTTCAAAGTGAGGGGTATAGAAACAGTGCTAATTGCCGATAGGGGATCATGGAGGTGACTTGTTAGCAAACAGAGGCTTGCAGACTAGACTAGACTGGACGCTGAAAGGCAAAATAGTCTGAAATGAAATGTAGCCTAATTGAAACTATTCTTGAGAATGACTATAATGGATTGGTCAATGATATCCTTAAGAAAAACTATCAACCAGCACGCACTTTATGAAGAATGTGATTTTGAATTTGGCTTTTTGAGAGTTCTGTAATAACACTTCAGTTTGACACAAACATCAATTTTCAATATTTTAGTTTGATTTTAGAAATAAGTGATGCAGTTCTAATGTAATATGCTCATTGTTTGATTTAATTACAGACAGTCCAATAGTGACGTTACATCTCGGGACAAATCTCAACGCCAGCTCCATAAGGGAAGGGGTGGATGTTTACTTCGAGTGTAACATCCGTGCAAATCCATGGATATACAAGATCGTCTGGAGACATAATGTAAGTATTTTTTCAAGTTCCATTCCATTCACTCTCTTATGCTGACTGGCTATTTAGTATGTAGACTAAGATCATTTATTCGTGGTTCGAAACTCATTATATATTTTACGTATTTACTTATTTATTGATGTGTAACATCTTTCTGCTCGGTTGCTGGATAGTTTTTTGGGAGTGATTTTTAAAATTGGGGACGGAAGTGAATCGGGCGGAAGTGGATCGAACGGAAGTTGATCGGACGGAAGTGAAGACGCACTGCCAGAAAAATGGGACGGAAGTGAATCGGGCGGAAGTGGATCGAACAGAAGTGGATCGGACGGAAGTGAAGACGCAATGCCAGCTGGATGTACAATTGAAAATGTGTGTATTGGAAACAAGGCAGTGTGTGCTCTGTAGCGCGAGAATGTTATGGCAATACAGTAGGCAGTGCATTTAGCAGGCACTGGTTTGACGAGCACAGTGGCAAATGTTTCACCGACATTCATAAGTCATTGTGCAGTTTATGAAGCTTCACGTTCAAGGTTGAATATCACATGGGGTAGGACAAAGACGACAAATGACATATAAGTAAGCGGCATTGTTGTGAAGCTGTGGGTGAGTAGTCAAATATTAAATGCATAACAGAATGTTGTTATATGAGTGGAATAAAAGCTGTATTTTCATCATATGTGAGACTAGGTCATTTCATGATTGTAGGAAGCCATGTTTTGGTTGTTTACGACGAACTGTATGAGAGCCTTGAGAATAATGAATGTTATAGATACTGAGGAATATGCTCACAGTATTTGAGAGTACTGTCGTCGTTGTGTGTCACTTTGTTATTATGAATTATTAATGTAAAAGGAAGGAAGGAAGCTTGTAGTTTTGCGTGTCCGTTAATCTCACGATCATGATCCACGGTACCTCCCTTTTATGTGGAATGCGAGGCACAGGACATGGCATTTCAATTCGAAAATCTCACATGTATTGACCGGGAATCAAACCCGGTCTACCTTGGTGAGAGACTAACAGCTTGACCGCTGCGCCACAAATGTGACAATAGCATATCTCCAATTCAATCTATACATTCATCATAGTACCAGTATGAAAATGGAGTGTAAATTAACATTTTAAGAATGTCCAAGCTGTGTAGTATACGAGTAGGATAACATGTCAGATGTTACACATCATATGCGACTACAGTAAGGCTCGTATCTTTTTTTATTATTTATTTATTTATTTATGAATTAAGCGGATGATGGAATTTTACATTCACAATGCAATCACACCTATCAACAACTTTCTATCTATTTACATAACTATATAAACAAAATTAATTTTGCAAGATCAAATAATTTCATCTAATAAAGAGCTGTAAGTTACGTTATTATAACTACTTATGAGCAAGAGGGGTTTAAGCTATAATGGTAATTTCAATTATATAGCTTTTTTCGTTCATTGGAAGGCCTAGTATACATTGACATTTACAGATATGAATAAGAATTAATGAGAGCCAAATACAAAGCAAGGATCACGTTATTGGTAGAACAATATAACAAGAATAAAGAGCGGAAAATTTACTGGTTCATACGTGGGGTCCTCAGCGGTGTTCTTATCCCTCACCTCCTCTCATGTTTTCTCCACCTAAAGTCTACCTAAACTGCACTCAGCACTGTCATCTTGGACATTCACGACACGGCTACCAACAAAGACATTCTACCGGTTCTTGGTCTGGATTATATTTAGCTAAATTTCTATTTTGAAAAAAAAAAAAAAAAAAACCGTGACGAACTAAATTGCCTACTTTTCTTAAAATTCAATATTCATGCCAATCTATATAGATCTATCTCTTCTCTATATATATAAAAATGAAAGTTTGTCTGTTTTTTCTGAATTTCTACAGAATTTTGCGATATTTGCGCGTTTCAGACTGTTTTATGATGGATGCGCGCAAAAATAAAATTTTTGTCTGTCTGTCTGTCTGTGTGTTTGTTTGTTTGTTTGTTTGTTTGTCTGTGGACAATTTTTTGTGTCCTTATAACTCGAGAACGGCTGAGTGGATCAACGTAAAATTTGATACAGATATCCTTCAGAGGCACGACACCAATCATTGATGTAACTCTTCACCGTACCTCTCATAAAAGGGGCCCAACCCCCTTAAAATACAAGCTGAAATAAGCGTAGAAGGGTGAGACAAAGCTCATTTTCAGCCCCTTTAATGTGAGAAACGAAACTCGGGAGGGACCCCGAAAACCACATTTTAAGGCCCTAAAACCAACAGTTTTTGAGATATTCCCAGAAAACTAATTTCACTTAATAAATTAATGAAAGAATGCATGCCGGTAACCATGGCAACTGAATCTCAGAGGTCCATCTATTTCTGTAAGACGCAATGCAATTCCATTTATTACATTACTGTGAAGGTTTGCAAACGGCTATAAGGTTACAACGGATCCAAATTAAGCTGAAATATTCAATACATACAATGCGCTTAAGGGGTCAAGGGGTATTCTAGAATTTTTTCACGCGATTTACACGTGCGGGTGTGGTACGGAAGGTCTATTATATCCCTTCTCTGTTATATAAAAATTAATGTTTGTCTGTTTTTTCTGCATTTGACATATTTGCCCGTTTCAGACTGTTTTGTGACGGATGCATGCAAAACAATTTTTTTCTGTCTGTCTGTCTGTCTGTCTGTTTGTCTGTGGACAATATTTTGTGTCCTTATAACTCGAGAACGGCTGGGTGGATTAACGTAAAATATGATGCAGATATCCATCAGAGGCACGACACTAATCATTGATGTAACTCTTCTCCGTACCTCTCATAACAGGGGGCCTACCCCCTTAAAATACAAGCTGAAATAAGTGTAGAAGGAAGAGACAAAGCTCATATTCAGCCCCTCAATGTGAGAAACGAAACTCGAGGGCCCTGAATGAACCCCGAAAACCACATTTTAAGGCCCTAAAACCAACATTTTTGTGATATTCCCAAAAAACTAATTTCACTTAAAAAATTAATGAAGGAATGCATGCCGGTAACAATGGCAACAGAATCTCAGAGGTCCATCTATTTCTGTAAGACGCAATGCAATTCCATTTATTATATTACTGTGAAGATTTTCAAGCGACAATAAGGTTATAACGGATCCAAATTAAGCTGAAATATTCATCAATACATATAATGCGCTTAAAAGGTCAAGGGGTACTCTAGAATTTTTTAACGCAATTTACACGTGCGGGTATGGTACGGAAGATCTATTATATCCCTATCCCTATATTGTTATATTATTATTACTATTATTTTAATTATTATCATTGTTATGGCGTACAACGACGAGACAAACTCATTTTCAAACCCTTGGTGTCAGAAACAAAACTCGGGGCCCCTCAAGAGTCGTAAAGGGTCCCCGAAAACTATATTTTAAGGCTCTAAACCCAACAGTTTCCTAGATATTCCCAGAAAACTAATTTCATTTAATAAACTAATGAAGGAATGCAAGCCACTAACCATGACAAAAGTATCTCAAGAGGTGGCATCCAACTTTCCATCTATTTCTGGAATAAGTAATGCCACTGCATTTATTACATTTCTGTGAAAGGTTGAAAATGGCCATAAGGTTATCACGGATCCAACTAAAACTGTAGAATTCATCAATGCGCTTAAGGGGTTCAAGGAGTACCCTAGATTTTTTTCTCACGACTTACACGAGCGATATGCCGTACAGAAGGTTTATTATATCTAAAAGGCTCTAAACCCAACAGTTTCCTAGATATTCCCAGAAAACTAATTTCATTTAATAAACTAAAGTAGGAATGCATGCCACTAACCATGACAAAAGTATCTCAAGAGGTGGCATCCAACTTTCCATCTATTTCTGGAATAAGTAATGCCACTGCATTTATTACATTTCTGTGAAAGGTTGCAAATGTCTATAAGGTTATCACGAAACCAACTAAAACTGTAGAATTCATCAATGCGCTTAAGGGGTTCAAGGAGTACCCTCGATTTTTTTCACACGACTTACACGTGCGATATGCCATACAGAAGGTCTATTATAACTCCAAACAGCAACATTATTTTCAAAAATTCCTGATTTGAAATAGTAGACAGTTTTTTGCTGATTTTAGGAATTTGGGCCATTGGAGGCTAAAGAAAACTGAATTTTCATGCACCACAAGTCTTTATAATTTATAAAAGGGGTCTTCCGGTAGTTAGCCACTTGACACAACGGTTAGGGTCAGTTCGTATGTGACGTGTATTACGATTCGTCTACGAGGTTTTCAATTTTATTTTCACGCCAGGAAGAACACGTTAGGTAAATTTAGTTTGAGAGCACATTTTAGCTAGGCCTTATCATTTTTATTTGCCAACAAACAGGTTCCAAGCCCCTAAACATTGCAACAGTAGATCAATTGGTAACATCTGGTTATTAATACCGAAGACCGTTCCAAGAATGGGTACTTCTGCTAGTCTAGAATAATGACGAAATTAAATTGGTAATATCGAAATTTTAATTAGTTCGAAATACACCTGGTATAATGTAGCCTAATAGAGCACTACAGTTGGCAGCCCTGGTCACTGAATATATTGTTAGTGCCATCTCTTAAGGTAGAGAATACAAAATGTGGTGCAAGTCCAATGGATAGCATGGACGTTACATGCAGTTAGTCATTGGATCTATCATGTTGGTATCAATGTCATGCATGTGTTGGTCAGAAATAATCTGAAATATTATGATCATTTGTTGTGCCAATTTTGGAAGTTCCATGTATTTTAAAATTGGACCTATCAGCAGGCTTAGAGTTGGCAGCACTGATGTAAATTAGTTTCTCCAAATTATCTAGAATGTCAGGTACTATACGTGTCCAAATTTTAAAGCTGCTGGCTTATATACTTTCTGAAATATTAATATTAGGGTAAAAATAGAGACAGAATTTATTAACAGTTGGCAGCCCTTGTTGCTCTTAATAATAAGCATAGTCATATCTGTTATGGTACACATAGCACATACGAAATTTAGTTTAAATCCAATTGATAGTATAGAAGTTACATGTATTTAAATATTGGTCCAATCGGCAGGCTTAGAATCATGTTGGTAGCACTGATGTACGTAAGTTACTCCAAATTAATCTAGAATGCCAGGTACTATACGTGTGCATATTTTAAAGCTGTCGGCTTGCATACTTTCTGATATATTGGTATTTGGATAAGAAAATAGAGAGAGCACTTATTAACAGTTAGCAGCCCTGGTGGCTTTTAAGAATACGCTCAGTCATATCTGTTTGTGTACACATAGTACATACGAAATTTGGTTGAAATCCAATCAATAGTGTAGACGTTATATGCATTTTAACATTGGACCTATCAGCAGGCTTAGACTCATTTTGGCAAAACTGCCATGCATGGCCTCCTGGATATTAAACTGAAATATTATTGTCTATATGTGTGCCAATTTTGGAATAGCTTCCATGCATGCCTTCCAAAATATCCAACATGGAGCTCAAATGGAGTTGGTAGCACTGACTTCATTTTCAAATATGGGCTTGAGATATTCAGGTATAGATGTTTACTCATACCAAATTTGGAATCGATTGCTGCAGCCGTTTAGGAGTTGATAGGGGGGGGGGCACACACACAGCAGACAGACAGACCGACAGACAGGAGAACAGACAGACAGACATTTGCCCGGATCGATCTCATAAGTCTACTTTTTCCTAATTTTTGCAAAATGTGAAAAGTAGGCTAATAAAGTAGACTTATGAGAGCTACATGGCCAAAAGCTGTCTGTCTGTGCGTGAGTGTGTGTTTATGAGTGTGTATTCGGTCGCCCCAATCAATTAAAAGACGACGAAACCGAATAGTACGAAATTTAGTACAGAGTTAGCACTAGCAATGAGAACCTCAGTGGCATGTTTAATATTGCCGCCGTCTTTACCAAAACTTCATGGTGGCCACTCAAATGGTCAAATCTTAAAATTAAATTACGACCAAACCAATCATCGGATCTTTACCAAATTTGATACACACATACTTACGTACGGGATGCGTCTTGATCCCAAACAAAAAGGTCATCGGACGTACCATTTTAGGATGGTGGCCGTGTAAATTATGCAAGATTTATAATCCATGACTTAGGAACCACCAGTTCCGATTATCGAACCGAGAATCGTTTAAACTGTTCTAGAGAACGTGCCCCGTTCGACATTGAAAGTTCATATTATAATATTATACTGCAGAAGTGACTTTAAAAAGCTGAGTAGTCTCGGTTACAACACAAGATGGCAGCTATATTTCAGACCTATATTTCACTAATTTGAGTATGTTTCATTCAATATAGCCCACTGATATGAATAATATAAACTTTGTATGAAATGAATTATAATGAATATATACTCTAGTGAAGAAATCATTCAGTCTAATTCATTATTTGCTAAGACGATTGATAACGTTTGACATTGGTGGAAACGTTTGGCTCTGTGGTTAGATCTTTGGTCTTTCACACGGCCGGTCGGGGTTCTAACCTTATCAGGGTTGTATTTTTTCACTTTTTTTTGCTTGCCACGGTGGGTGAGTGGTTATAGTGTCGGACTACCAACCCCAAGATTGCAGGTTCGCCCCTGGCCATGGTAAGTGATTTTTGAAGGCGACATAATTCACGATACTCATGTCAGACGTTGTTGGCATGTTAAAGAACCCATTTGAATTCAGTAGGCCGTGTTCAATGGCAAAATTAATCTCGGGATTTTCCGCCAACACAAAGTTCCTCCATTCTCTACTTGAAAGCGCTGTAGTGTCAAGGAGTTTAGATATCTAACCTCCTTGACTTTCATAGCGTTCAAAGGAACGACGAAATTCGACATGCAAGCTACCCTCTGGGTGTCAATTAACAAAGCTTGCACCAGGCACCCGAGGCCATACGATATTATTATTATTATTATTATTACTTGATTATTTTATATTTATTGTTTTTAAGTACTGAGACGTTGTAAAATTGAGCGTTATGTTGTGCATTTTGCAATGGAAAATATATATTTAATTAAAACAAAGTTCTCCACTGGATCTGCACGAGTGACATCTACTAGGAACCAGTAGAACTATGCGTTTGCTAACCACAGCCTACTAGATGAAAGCTGCACTATATACCGACCTTGACATTCCCAGTTAGTGAACCCAGACATAACATGTAATTGAAAATTTCCTCTTGTTGCCGATAGACCACACTCGTCCCCAAGCATAGGTGCGATAAAAAATTAGCTGTGCAGTCGCTTTATTAAATGTGTTTCTCCGAGTGATACGTTTAGACCAACGAAGTTTTGTTTCAGTTCCCATTATTGTAAGTAGTCGGTGTTAATATACTGAATTCCTTCCTTGATTGGAGTGTTTGCTGATGAAATTGCAAAATGCTGGCGTAAATTATAAACTATGGTTTGAACGCCGCTGCTCAAATCGAGTATGTCATACTGTTGTGTGTCATTTTGCACTTCGAATAGGAAGAAAATTGGAGGATATAAGGACAAAGAGTTACAACTATACCCATACATTTAGGAGAAAGTAGGCTATAAGTTATTTCCTGAACATCTTGTTTGTTATTAGATTTGTTTCATTTTTAATATATTTTTACCTGTGTTATTACCGACAGCAGTGGCCACGCTGACTAAAACGCAGCGTTGGGTCATGGGGCCAAGCTCCCTGCTGACTCAGTAGACACGTGGGTACGAACCCCACCGTCGGCCGTCCTTGAAATGGTTTTCCGTAGTTTCCCCATTTTCAACACCAGGCAAATGCTGGGACGGTACCTTCTGATAGGCCACGGCCGCTTCCTTCCACAACCTTGCCTAGTTTCATTCATCTTCGTCCATTCCATCTCTCATCTCGACGCGCAGGTCGCCCACGGGCGTCGAGTAGAAAGACCTGCACTCGGCCTCTGAGGAGGCCACACGACAAAATAAAACCTGTGTTATTTGGCTGTTTGGTACAAGCGTGAAGGGCTCGCATAGCTATAGTTTGTGTCTGATAAATAAATAAATAAATAAATAAATAAATAAATAAATAAATAAAAATACCAGCCTTACAGTAGTCGCATATGATGTGAAACATCTGACATAGAAGAAACCTCACGTGAAATTGTTGTTACACCGGTATTTTATACTATTATTGGCACAAATATTAATCTATTGTAAAAGGGAGTGTTTTACAGATATTGTAGTTTATAATACGGAACTCATTTTATTAGATGATTTGTAGCTTCCACCAGCACTAGCCTAAATAAAGAATACGATATGGATCAACTAGATTAATAGACGCGACACCGCTCATAACCTTAAATTCCTTATAAACAAGTCCTCTTCATTCACAGACCAACACGTTATTTCATATGGATTCTGTTAAAATGAGTCATATTGATATGATGAATATCGTTTAAAATGATAATCTGGTAGCAAAAATATGTGCCCAGTCCGGGATTCGAACCCAAGATTGCTAGATTCACAGTCATAAGCACTAACCGCACTTCGACTACGCAAATTTTGTGCACAAGATGGTGACTTATTTCCACGTTCCAATAATACTGCATTACGGAATTAAGTTTCATTTATATTTTGCTTGTTTCGATAATGTTCCTGCGTGAAATTGAGTTTAAAATGCCTTATGAATAGTCCCTCTTGTGACTCAAGTGAATGTATTCAGATTATCATTTTAAACGATATTCATCATGAAGGCTTGCTCAATTCTCGTATAACCACAACGATTATATTAGACTATATTGATACTCCATTACCGTTATGTGGGTTAATATTTGAATAGCCATTGTTCAGAAACATAATACTGGCAATGCCGACTACTTACAATGTTTGATATTAAGGTATTTTACCATTTAAATACTGATACGAAGACTTTGAACATGTACCATGTCATTTGTTTCAATCACTTGACACCAGAGTTCGCATGAGCGTTTTCCGTTCAGTATGTCATATACATTCCACATGGCCGAGAGTACGTCATGGTATCAATTTCCGACACCGCGCGCTCATTGTTTGTCGTAGGCTACCACTGCCAGCTGGGTCTTACCACTATCCGCTGGATCGATCGATCGAGCGGGCAGTGCATACTTCCGTTTTCCACCACTGCCAGCTAGTACACTTCCGTTCGATTGATCGAGCGGGCAGTGCATACTTCCTTTTTCCACCACTGCCAGCTAGTACACTTCCGTTCGATCGATCGAGCGGGCAGTGTATACTTCCATTCGATCCACCACTGCCAGCTCGATCGTTCCGATCCACTTCCGTCCCCAATTTTCAAAATCACTCCCACAAAACTATCCAGCAACTGAGCGAAAGATGTTACACATCAATAAATGAATTAGTCAATAGATAAATAAACCTATCCTTGCTCTCACCCCGATGAACCATGTTCTTTCCATATGTCCTCAAGTGAACCTCTTAAAGTGACGTAGAGACATGTTTCACATTCACATTACCTGCAGTAATATAGTACTGGTAAGTATGTTCTCATGAAGATTTCAACCTGTGTCGAACACTGAGTGAGTAACATCTAATGGCTCGAGTAGTGGCAATGCCTGATCGATAATGACATAACATCGGTCAGGAGCGCTGATGCCTTCAACTCAGCCCATAACTGTTTCCTAACGCCTGACGTGTTCTTACGTTTGAGCTATTTGCTCTGTTAGTGACATTCCAATTAAGACAAGCTTGACAGCTGTTCATTCCACATGGTACTCGAGGATTGGTACTCCCATGGGACAAAATATTAAACAGTGTGCGTCAGCCAACCTGTAAGTACTGTAATATTCCTTTAGAAATTGCCCTCTAGCTTTGTTAAAACACAAGTAAATAATGACCACTCAAAATGATCTTAGTAAATCATTTTAAGGGATTCAGATATCATGGGCATCAGATAACACACGCATTTGTATTGACTGTACTGGTATGTAAAACTGTTATTTGTCAGGGTCTGGGATTTAGTTGACCAGCTCTAAATGAAGAACCATCTCGTACTTCTCCGGGAAACAGAGCGGAAAATACTTATAACAAAACTCAATTTATATATACATAACTAGCAACCCGACTCGGCTTCGCCCGGGAACAGTTGTGAATGCATTACTTCTTTACGATGTCAATGAACAACGATCGATATCCGTTTTACGTCTCGGCATGATGGGTTAATATCACTGACTGGACTATTAAATATATTATCATGGCGAGGTGCATGAAACACAAATCCCCCTTCCGTATAATCTAAAAACACTTATAGTGGACGATATATTGAATATAGAGATGTGCACTCCCGTAGGTTTTTGTAGGACATTTTACGCTGAACAATTCTTACACACATTGTATATTGGTATTTTTAACGGTTTGCCCAGCATAAGCTTAAAAAGCGCATGGGCACCAGGATTCTTTTGACTTTTTCTCTGAATCGTTACTGCTTGTCTTCCTTTGATCATAAATTATTTTCTACAGAAACCTTCCTTGAGGTAACCTTTACAGAATGGTGAAAACCGCATCAAAATCCATGCAGTGGTTCTCGAGATTACCCGTGACATCCAAGAATCGGGGACATTGTTGTATACTAAGTAGAGATTATACGCCAATCAGTATAATCTATATATATAAAAGGAAGTCGTGTTAGTTACACTATTTATAACTCAAGAACGGCTGAACCGATTTGGTTGAAAATTTGTGTGGAGGTAGCTTAGAACCAGCAGACAGACATAGGATACTTTGTATCCCGTGACGTGACATAAAACATCAAAGAGAATACAAGTCACTACAAAAAGTAACGCAAATGACAGCTAAAATAAACTCATGAAGGAATGGCAAGGTAAGTCGTTTCCAGGCAACAGTAGCTCTTGACGAGACACGGCCGACTGGATGCGAGTAGCGCTCTCCACTACCGGTATAGAAATCATTAAAATACTTAATTTTTTATTTGTATTTTTATAGGCATAGTTAATCCAATTTACAATACACAGCACCCGAGTAGTTTAAACAAATGACTGTTGGCGAGGCGTTCATATAGCCTACAATTCATCCGATTGCGACCAAATGTTGGTGGGTTGTTTAGCACACTTCCGGGAAAGTTATAGGCATAGTAAATCCAATTTACAGCAGATAGCGCGCGAGTAGCTTCAATAAAATGGCGTGCGATTTCTGTTTCAACAAAGACCCACATGCGTTCATATACCATTAATCCCATTGCGATGAAACTTGGGTGAGATGTTATGTACACTTCAGGGAAAGTTTTTGGCGTAGTAAATCCACTTAACAATAGGTAGCGCACGAGTAGATTCAATAAATGAGCGACTACGCACGAAGCGTTTCAACCAAGTCCCGTATGCGTTCATATACTATTCGTCCGATTGCGATGAAACTAGGGTGAGATGTTGTGTGCACATCAGGTAAGTATTCTGGCGTTGTAAATCCACTCTTCAATAGATATCGCACAAGTACAGTAGATTAAACAAATGAGCGACGACGCGCGAAGTGTTCTACAAAGTCCCATATGCGTTCATATACCATTCGTCCGATAGCGATGAAACTTGGGTGAGTTATTGTGCAAACTCCAGGGAAGGCTTCAGGCTTAGTAAATACATTTTACAATAGGTAGCGCACGAGTAGATTCAATAAATGAGCAAAGACGCGCGGAGCATTTCAACAAAGTCCCGTATGCGTTCATATAGCCTACTATTCGTCCGATAGCGATGAAACTTGGGTGAGATGTTGTGTACATCTTAGGTAAGGTTTCTGGCTTAGTAAATCCACTTTTCAATAGGTATCGCACATGTAGATTAAACAAATGAGCGAGGACGCGCGAAGTGTTTCAACAAAGTCCCATATGCGTTCATATGCCATTCGTCCGACAGCGATGAAACTTGGATGAGTTATTGTGTACACTCCAGGGAAGGTTTCAGGCTTAGTAAATCCATTTTACCATAGGTAGCGCGCGAGTAGATTCAACAAATGAGCGAAGACGCGCGAAGCGTTTCAACAAAGTCCCGTATACGTTCAAAAACCATTCGTCCGATAGCGATGAAACTTGGGTGAGATGTTGTGTACACGCCTGGGAAGGTGTTCGACTTAGTAAATCCATTTTACAATTAATTGGTAGCGTAGGAGTATATTCAACAAATGGGTGAAGGCGCTTGAATCGTTTCAACACAAACCCGTACGCGTTCACATACCATTCATTTCATTGCGATGAAACTTCGGTGAGTTGTTGAGCACGCTCCCATGAATGTTCCTGAGATAGTAAATCAATTTTATAATAGTTTAGAGGTGGTTAACATAAGAAGAAAATACTATTGTGAATCCAAAAGCAGTTCAACAAACAATGTCACATTGCCAACACTTTCTTTGAATGGCTTTGCAACGCATGCCGGGTAGAGCTAGTTTAATATATAAGGTGCGTTTATAAAGTAACGAGCCGGAGGCTGGAATGCGCGAACCGGTGACTACATCGGCTAATTGTGGCGTGTGTAACGATGTGTGGTTCCGACCAGCGCGTGGAAGGTCATAGCCCATCGCTAGAGGGCACGAGTGCACGTCACGTGACGATACAAAGCGAGCAGCATCATGCATCAATCGCCCAACGCTGCCAGTCGCATTGCAAACAGTGACATAGAGGCGTCAACCGAAGAGCAAAAGACGTGTTGTTCGGTTTCTGACAGCTGAAGGAATAGGTGGAACGGACATTCATCGCCGAATGTCACAAGTGTACGGCGAGCACTGAATGTCCCGTGCAAAGGTCAAGGCGTGGCACAAGTGCTTCAGGGAAGGACGGGTGTCGTTAGCCGATGATGCCCGGTCTGGGGCACCCCCTGCATTACCGATGACAACGTCCAGCTGGTTGATGCACTCATTACCCAGGACCGCCGAGTGACAGTGAACGCTATAGCCGCCGTGGTCGCTCCACGACAATGCACGACTTCATACGGCCAACACAGTCGCGGCACTCCTGCAGAAATTCAAATGGGAGGTTCTCGGCCACCCTCCATACAGTCCAGAACCCTCTCCCTGTGATTTCGCCATGTTTGGTCCCCTGAAAAGAGCTCTGCGGGGCAAACGATTCACCTTGGACGCCGACGTCCAGCTGTATCTGCGGAACTGGTTCACATCGCAGCCCAGGGAATTTCATGAGACAGCCATTCACCGTCTCGTGTTGCAGTGGGACAAGTGCCTCAACAGCCAGGGCCAATACTTCAAACATACAGGTATTGGTTTCTGTAATTATGCCTCCGGCTCGTTACTTTTTGAACGCACGTTATAATATAATCCCCCTTGCGTCCAATCTTAAATTGACTTTGAATTTTGCGGAACGAAAAGTTCACAGGCGAAATGACAGTTGAACTTCCAGGGAATGGCGAGGTGCATGAAACTCAAATCCCACTTCCGTCCAATCTTAACTTGACTGCGTTTCACAGGCGATTTGAAGAAAACCCGAGGGAAACTCCAAACACAACCACCCTTCTCAGAAGTCTTAACGCAACATGACTCGACGGTTTGCTGCTGGCTGTATCTGGGGCAATAGATTCGCCCGCTAGCTAGGCTGTAACAGGGATGATAGACTCGCCCTTAGCTAGCTCGTAAACTGTCGTCTCAGTAGTTAAATGGACATGGTTGAATAAATTAAAACGTAAATACACATATAGTGGGCGATGTATTGAAGATAGACATATGCTCTCGCGGACTTTTTTGTAGAACTTTTCATGCTGAACAATTCTTACACTCACAGTATTTAGATATTTTTAACGGTTTGCCCAGCATAAGCTTACAAAGCGCTCGACGCCAGGTTTCTTCTTGGGACTTTTCCACTGAAATCGTTACTGCTCGGCTTTCTTTGATCATAAATAAATTCTTTTCTACAGAAATCATCCTAGAGAAATCCGTTACAGATTGGTGAAAATCGCATCAAAATGCATCCAGTGGTTCTTGAGTGTACCCGTAACATCCAAAAATCGGGGAGTTTGTTTTATACTAAGTAGAGAAGTAACTTTGTGTCTCTGGGTGTACGTGTGTATATGCGTTGGTGTGTGAGTGAGTAGGTATGAGGGTATAGAGCTCGGACGGTATGTCGCTGTATACTATGAGTGGTGGGGAGCTGGAGCGCTGAAGGAGACACCCTGGGCCGATCTGACTTCCTTCATTCCTATTTTCCTAGCTGTAATTCCTTCCTTTCTTCCTTCCTTCCTGCCTTTCTTCCTATTATGATTCCTGATTTTATCCTTTCTTCCTTCCTTCCTTCCTTCCTGACCTTCTTCCTATTAGCCTACTTTCGATTTTTGCAAAAAATGAAAGTAGACTTACGAGATCTACACAGGGCCAAAAATTGTGTGTATGTCTGTGTGTGTGAGTCTGTGTGTGTGTGAGTGTGTGTACTCTGAATGTCTGTCCCACCCTATCAATTCGAACACGGTGAAACCGAATTGAACGAAATTTGGTACAGAGGTAGAACTAGCACAGGGCACCTCAATGTCATGTTTTATATCGCCGTCATCTGGACGGAAACGTAATGGTGGTCACCCAAATGTTCAAAGCTTAAATCAAATTACGACTAACCTAATTATCCGATCTCTACCAAATTTTGCAACTTTTACGGAGAGCGTCTTTTGACTTAACTACAAGGTCATCAACCCAATAGTTTGCAGATGGCGGCCATGTATGTGTGCAAATAGATTGCCCCTATCAATTCAAACACGGTAAAACCGAATTGAATGAAATATGGTACATAGGTAGTACTAGCAAAGGTCACATCAGTGTCATGTTTTATATCGCCGCCATCTTGACGGAAACGTGGCCACCCTAATGTTAAAAGCTTAAATCAAATTACGACCAACCTAATCATTTGATCTCTACCAAATTTTGCAACAACATACCTTTTTTGGGAAGCATCTTTTGACTGAACTACAAGGTCATCAGCCCAATAGTTTGCAGATACCTGCCACGTATGTGTGCTAATCGATTCCCCATATCAATTCAAACATGGTGAAACCGAATTTAATGTTTTTTTACAGAGGTAGCCCTAGCAAAGGGCACCTCATATTCATGTTTAATATCGGAATAGCACGTTGTATTCCAAGAAGCTACTACAACCAACATTCAATTATACTCCTTGAAAAGGACAAAGAGTTGTAACAATGCCCATGCATTTAGGAGAAAGTAGGCTATAAGTTATTTACTGATCATCTTGTTTTGCTTCGTGATTATTTCCTTCCTTCCCTCCTATTGTGTTTCCTGATTGTTCCTTACTTCCCTCCCTCCTTCCTTCTTTCCAAATTTCTATTCTATTTTCCTCTCTCTCTTCTCTGTTTCCTTCTGTTTTAATTTCCTTCCTTCCTTCCTTCCTACCCCCGTCCTTCCTCAAATATTGGACAGACCTAGATATCTGTTCATGTTGTGGTTGTCTTCATTTTTTCATTTGAGGGGCTTGGACATCACGGTCATTCAGCCCCGTGTACCTGGATGTAGGACCTATATGAAATTTTGTCTGAAAATAACCTGTGCTATTACGATAGCTGTATTAAGGTGTATATTTCTTATTGGGTCACCTCCGTAGCGTAGCGGTCAGCATGGTTAACTGCCGCTCCGGAGGTCCTGGGTTCGATTCCCGGCTCTGCCTCAAAATTTAAAAAGTGGTATGAGGACTGGAACGGGGTCTACTCAGCCTCGGGTGTTCCAAATGAGTAGAGGGGGTTAGATTCCCACCTCAGCTATCCTCGAAGTGGTTTTCCGTGGTTTCCCACTTCGTCTTCAGGCAATTGCCGGGATGGTACCTTCTTTAAGGCCACGGCCGCCTCCTTCCCTCTTCCTTGCCTATCCATCCTGACCATCCATTCCCTTCCCTCATGAGGCCCCTGTTCGCTTTGCAGGTGAGGCCGCCTGGGCGAGGTGACAATCACACCTCACTAGTTGTATCCCCTCCGATTCGATGTTCCCAGCTCTAGGACACTGCCCGTAGAGGCAGTAGTGGTGAGTTTCCTCGCTGAGTCCGTGGGTTCCACCAACCTGGAGGGTAAACGACTAAGAGAGAGAAGAGAAGAGAGTATTTCTTATTGAGGTGAGGATTGCGGAGGAGGCAGCCGTGGTCTTGGGTTATGAGCCATCCTGGTATTTGCCTCGAGTAGAAGTGAGAAACCATGATAAACCCCTTCTAAGATTACTAAGGTGGGGATCGAACAAACCTCAATTTTGCCTCACAAAGCTGAGCGTGCCCCGTTCCAGCCCTCAGACCAAAGGTAATTTTCTTGGCAGAGCCAGGAATCGAACCTGGACCTCTGGGGAGACAGCCATGAATGCTAGCCGCTACACCACTTGCCTATTCTTTTCAATAACTGCAACATCCGAAACAAAGCATTCAAAACATAACTATTAATATTCCCCTGATCATAACCTGTAGTATTATGGTATCTTGGCCATATTAGGTTTGATATAGGATACTCGTTTATTACAACAATGACTGCGAAAGAGTAAATCTTATCAAAATATCTTAGAACTAGAGCTCAGCCACTCTAACTGAAACCCCGGAAAAAATGCGAACTACAAGCTCGCTGTCTTCTCTGTCACACTGGCTGACGGAGCTAGCACTCGCATAGGGTCGTACTTCAAGTTGCTGAGCTCTACAGTATAACCTCTCTTTTACACTTTTCAAGGGTCTGGAATGAAAACGTGTAAGTCGAGGGAAAGTGTAAATCGTAGGAAATCAATGTGTTACAATTTTTATACACACTCTGAGCCAAACAAAAGAGCAAAATATTATTTTTCTCACATAATATCAATATTAAAAGCAGTCGCATATGAACATTACAGCTTCATTTCTGCATCATGTCAGTTTTAATACTTAGTTTTTTATAGGCTCGTTAAAAAAATGGTTTTTTTTTCAATATTTATATTGTGCTGGAAAATATAATTAAAATAGTTTTCATGCAAAGAAAATGTTTATTTAATTATTGATTTTTATGAATAATAATCAAAATAATATCATTTAAATAATGTACTATTACATTTCTGTACAGTATCAATGAAACTCCCCAAAAAGTAATCGTGCGTACGCCACTGATCTTAATCACTCTCTACTACTACCGCTGTTTAATCGTTCCATTCGAACGATTCTAACAACGCTATTAATGTAATAACGGGAAACTTCCATACGCGCCGCAATACGATAAGATAGGTTATGGTAATGATCGACCTGTCGAGTTTTCGATGACAATTTGACAATTGAACAAAACCGGCTGACATATTCATTTGTTCATAACGAGAAACTGGTGACATCTGTGACATATTTATGTTCGACCCTGACTATTGTATGTCTGAAATCTGTATCATGATGATGGTCATTATAACACTATTTTTCATTATGAAACAGTTTCTCCCACCAATCACAGCTCAAGAAACAGTTGTTTGACCAATTAGATAAGGATACATTCGCGCATGCGCTCAAAATCCAACATGTCTATATAAATTATGGAAAGTGCACCGTCCGTATGTTCGCGTGAATAAACTGGTGAATATGAGACAAGAAATAGCACTGTACCTTAATATCCCCAATTCCAATTTCTACACAGCGCCTTTCAAAAGACTTCGGTGACATTTTTACTGAATACTGGTGCTCAATCTGTACATATGGCATTGAAGCACACAGAGCGCTTGCGTCGGTCGGTCAGAGAGCTTGGAAATCAGAAATATCCTGCCCAGCGCAGCACCCGATCACAAAATTCTAGTGACAATCTCAACAGAGATTTATGTTAAAACATATAATAAAGTTATAATTATCGTCGATCATAAACAGTCGTATGCAACTCGCCTACCGTATAATGGTAATTAAGACACAAAAACAACAAAAAACACGTCAACCCCTGGCACTATACAGCCCATGACGGGCTAAGGCCGACCAAGTGACCGCTGCCCAGCCATTCGGCCTGCAGATATTGGGGTGACGCGTCATCAGCGCATCGGGTCCCCTCGGCCGTTAATCTTGGTTTTCGTGATTGGGGCGCTGTCTCACTGTCAGACAGCTACTCAATTGTCCTCACGAGGCTGAGTGCACCCCGTTCCAACCCTCACGTCAGTTTTAATATCCCTGACGGAGCCGGGGATCGAACCCGGGACCTCCGGGTGAGAGGCAGGCGCGCTACCCCAACACCACGTGGCCGGCTAATTAAGACACTCGTATGGAAATGATAAAACTCGCTTACGCTCGTTTTATAAACATACTCATGTCGTAATTATAGCCATTATAGGCTCGTTGCATAATGTACTATTGTCAGATTTCTACCGGTCAGCTTTAAGAGGCGGTCGTACTCGGATCCTATTTCATCTTTCATTTCAAAACATTGCCACTAGTTTCGTTGTAGTCGCTCTTGCCTAGTAGTTACATTGCCTGTACATAGGTATCAGCACGGACTACCCCCACCCCCTAACAGTGAGGGTGTTTCAAGGTCGCGCGTTCAAGAAAGTCCAAACTGCTTGGGTCCGAACACTGGGGAATTATTGCAGTCTCGTGGCATTGTGCCATTGCGACTATAGTGCGGGACAAAGCATTGGAAGCCTGAAGGTCACGCGTAGTCCATGCGGTGTTGTCCTGTTTAACGGACGCTTCTTTCTCCTTTCCTTTCTCGCTCACACCTATCACTACTTAGTCTAAAACCAAGTCCCCGATTCTTCGGGAACCACTAGATGGATTTTGATGCGGTTTTCACCATTCTGTAAAGAATATCTCTAGGAAGGTTTCTGTAGAAAATTATTTATTTATCATCAAAGGAAGCCAAGCAGTAACGATTTCAGTGAAAATGTCGAAAAAAACCTGTCATCCGTGCGCTTTTTAAGCTTACGCTGGGCAAACCGTTAAAAATATCAATATACTATGAGTGTATGAATTGTTCAGCATGAAAAGTTCTACCAAAAAAGTCCTCTCGGCACGCCGGAAGGCGGAGGTAGATTTCACCGGACAAGCTTGGGGATAGGCGAATATAGGCAGAATATGCAGGTTTTCGTAGAAGGATCAGACCTCATTTATTGCGACAAAGTATTTCATAATTAGAGATTAATTAACTTTGTTTTTCGTCATTTTATGCATATTTTAAACATTTTATTGTCTTATGATGATGGTAACCTTCTTGTCATTTGGAGTCCAATTTTTATACTTGTGGTCACACTGTCCTTATGCAAGGTTTCGACACTGATGTGTAACTATGTAACGGTCTGTTACTTCTTCACGCAAAATTATATCTCTCACAGAGATTTTGGTTGGTTCCTCAGTTTAGGGGCTGCGACAACGCGGTCATGTAACCCCGTGTACTTTGGGTGAGTGTAGAATCTGTGTGATAAACGGTGTGAATTGTGATGGCTGTATTAGTCTGTAATTCAGGTAATGGCTGCAGACGGTCAATTTCAAGCAGTAGTTCCTAATGTTGCTACCAGGTACTACCGTCAACGAAACCTAGCTGTGAACATGGCTACTAGATGCTACCGCAACCAGCAACTCGCAACGAACGTTGGAACTTCCCCTCCAAAAGGAAAGCATACTGGGAGATTTTTAGCGCTCTTAGAAAATCCGACGACTTTGGCCGGCTTTGAACCCGCGACCTTGGGCATAGTTGTTCAGCATGCTACCAGTTACGTCACCAAAGCCGCTTCACACTTAGTCAGATGGAAATCTGAATCTGATCTCGTGCAATTGCGTTGTCATGGCAACGTCTGATGGCTCATCCCTCATCAATTTAGTAGTGTTGCCATGGCAACCACTGATAGCTCTTGGCATTTTCTTATAATTCCGAAATCATTTTTCTCATCCCTTGGCGTAATGGTGGGTCAAATCAAAAATTATTCCAGACAAAGGTTTTAGGTAATTATTAGGGGAATATTGTCCATTTTGTACGGTTTTGATATTGTGCCTATTAAGAGAGATATGATTAATGTTTTCCGGAAAAACCCACTTTTTCCCACCCCTTTGGTCAATGGTTGGTGCTATGAAAAAACTCTTCAAACATAAATTTTTGGGCTTTATCCGGCATATAGTATGAACTTTGAACGGATTCGATATTTCACATATTAAGAGAGTTATAGCAATATTTCACGTTTTCGAAAAAAGCCCCCCATGTTCACCCCTTTTTTCCGATTTAGCCCAGTAACGAACTCGACTGAGATTTTATAGGTATACATATTCGGTAAAAAATTCAAAGTGATTGGTACAAAATTACGGCAGTTATCGTTTCCACATTAAACTGATATACATATATATATATATATACATAAATTATTGTTGCGTGCCACCCCCCTAGTGGCACGTTTTGTTAATTGGATTACGGTGGGTAGGAAGCACAACACCAATTACTGCTTTACAGGAATAATTAACTTTATTGTGGCCAGAAATATACACTACTCAACAGCAAATAGCAATTATTACCTTACTCCAGTTCCTCAAGTCGAGAATACTTCCCCTTTCACTTGTCAACAGACCACAGTTAATCCCTCGCAATGAGGTGGCCCCGTACGCTGGATGGGAATAGCTGCACTAGGTCTGTCATTCACTGTTTCACAATGTAGCACAATCACTTCTGTCGCACTGGAAATAAACACACTCGCTCAAGACGCAGTTCCTCTGTAGGAGTCTCACTTCCCCGCTCCACTAGGGGTTTCGCAAGTCACCACACTTCTGTCGCTCACGATAATCGCTCACACTAGCTCTTAAAACACAACCACCCCTGTTTGACAGATCGCACTTATATAGCAGGCCGGTGACTCAATAAATGCTTCTAGATCCATCCAGGGTTCACGGCTTCTCGAGGTTTCCATCGCTGGTCCAGTCACGAATATTCTGGACTATCCCTTTGTCCTAGTAGCCCTGTTGCATAAGGCGCGCGCAATACAGGAGGCAGGCCACATCCCAGCCCTGGGGCAGTTGTGACTCATGCGGCGAGCGATGACACAAACTCACAGCCGTAACATTATATATAAACTTTTGAACTGACGGTGGTTTTGGGGTCTGGGGGATGTGAAACGCGACGATATGTCGAAATTTTCCGGAAGTCGAAACATGGTACCCACTGCAATAGTTAGCTTTCTAATGAAATCTACCTAAAAGTCCGCGAGAGCATACCTCTATCTTCAATAAATCGCCCACTATAAGGGTTTAAAGATTGGACGGAAGGGGGATTTGTGTTTCATGCACCTCTTAAATTACGTCTGACAAGATATATTGCACATGCATCTCCTTGATAATAATTATTAATTAATAGTCCAGTCAGTGATTTTAACCCATCAAGCCGAGACGTAAAACGGTTATAGGTCATACGGTAGTTCATTGACATCGAAAAACAAAGCGCGGGCCAGGGCGGTTGATAGTTATTCAATACTGCTTTGCTAAATTTCGAAGGTACCGCCCGGGCATGTGCCTGGAGGTGAAAATGGGAACCACGGAAAACCATTTTTAAAGTGCTTGAGGTGGGAATCAAACACACGCTCCCCCCCGATATCCAGCGAGAGCCCGAGTCGTGATGCAACTCGTATGGCCACGGTGGTCGTTATAAGTAGGTAACGTATATAATTAATTATGACTCAAACTGATTAAATTATTGTATTCTTTATAGTATCAGACAATTAAACCATGCACATTCAAATAAGGTAAACGAAATAACAGAAGAGTGTTTCCACTATATATTATATATCACTGTACAAGTAATAAAATACATCCTTTATATCAATGAAAACATTGTCATATGTACACTTGATATCGGACGATGTAAAGTTTATCTCCAAAACTACCTTGTTTCTCTCACAGCCTACCAGCAGGAAACTGATAACGTGCACGTGGCTTCGAAACATCACACAACTACGGTTATGCTTATCATCACATCGCCTTCATACATTGAGACACACATTACAATTATTTCACGTTTAAAGTAACCTTTTATTTTATAGATGTATTTACAAACGGATGGAAGCGCCCACCAGCTTATCTACGCGCGCGTTAAGTCGTATCCGTGGGGCGTATCCGTGGAGTAGTCTATTACCGGGCTCAGGAGACGCCTGGGTTCGAACCCCATCGTCAGCTGTCTTAAAATGGTTGTCTGTGGTATTTTCGCTCTCACGTCCAGGCAACAGCCGGGACGGTACATCCTCACATTCAAAATGTCCCCATGACAGGAACACTGGTGGGCTGGACTTCCAACAGCATGACAAAAACGTGTCAACGACTGAAACACAACTTTGAATCACACAAACAAACAAGCAAGGCACACAAGGTATATACGCGTATTTCACTCGCCGCTGTCTGAGTCATCGGACGAACTGTCATTAGAACTATAAGCTGTCAGACGTACCACAATTGGTTCAATGGTTACATCACGAACACACTGCTTGCGGTAGTCGTCTTCTTGTAAGGCTTCTGCATGCCGAACACATTTAATCCAGTCCTCTCTAGTCACCCTCTCAATGGCATCATGCTGCAGTGTCTCAACATCTGCTATTTTAAACGTTTTGTTGCGATCATCTACCTCACCTTTGACTTGCGCCCAGATCAGTTCGATAGGGTTGTATTGCGCATGATATGGAGGCAAACGAATGACCTCGTGACCCATGTGTTCTGCTATTTTATCAATTTCATAGATTTTTGGCGCGTTCTTGATTTCAGGTTTATTTAACAGCTCATCCCTGGTTTCTTCGATTCCGAATATTACATCATGTCTCGTGAGCCACTCTTGAATGTCTGCTTTCTTCCAGTTCGAACGCGGGATTCTTTCTGCATGAACTGAATGATAACTGGCATTATCCACTACAATAATAGAGCTTTCTTCCAGTAACATTAGGAAGTCGACAAACCATTCCTTAAATAATGTAGCGTTCATTTCTGTGTGATAGTCCAACGTTAGCGAGTGTTTCTTACAGCGAAATACCAATTTACACTCCTTAAGAAATCCTGTGTCTGCTGATCCCACTTGGAGTACGATGATCCTACCGCCTCTTCCCACTGGCACCTTAAGTCCACCTTGTTCACGCGAATTTTGCCAAATAATTTTTCTGCTGTGATTTTGGTTCACAAATGTTTTATCTAAATAAAATATAGGTCTATTCAAAGCATCGTTCTTTACAGCATTCATTTTACGGAGGAATACGGCACGAGCACAAGCTATATCTCTTCTTTTCATTAAAAACCGTCACCCATCATTGCACTTCCTATATCTAAATCCCACACACCTCAACATACGTAATACGGACCTCTTTGAACCCTGAAAGTTAAGTTTTTCAACTAAATCGAGTCTGACCCTTACAGCCGTTGGATACTCTCCACGATCGTAAAAACTAAAGACCGATTTACGCACTACATCCTTATCGAAGTCATCTAATCCGGTTATTCTCTTTCCCATTTTCAAGTGCTTCCGTGGCGTATTAAAGAGGGGATCATTTCCTTCAGCCTTGTCAATACCCCTTTTAATTCTCTGCACAGTACTTCTACCTACACCACAAGCGTCTACAGTCAGTTTTTGAACTTGCTTGAAATTCACAGTATTTGAAATGTCGGGATTATCAACCAAAGTTTGGAAAAATCCGTACACATTTGCAATTATACGTTTACACTGTTTACCCAAGTCTTTCTTGCCCAGTCGGGTTCCTGGAGTTCCCGGTGGCGTACGAGCAACATCAGCATTATCGCTGTCAGAATCACTCATTGTCAAACAGCAGTACGTTGACGTTCTCGCATCCACACGCGACTGAAGGTATGGCCCAATAGCTTGGCAACACCGCCGGGCGCAGTGGGTAGAGCGGAGCAGAGGGCTGGTAAACCTTCAGGCTTCCAATGCTTTGTCCCGCACTATAGAAAGTTCGAAGTGATTGTATACTTTCAATTGAATGGCCGAAATATGTTGCTATTGATATGCTAATACTGTACTTAAACTACGGAATTCACAAGTTGCTTAGTCTTCCTCGTGATGTACCGGCTAGTATTCTTGGCTGTCGCCCCCGGAGGTTCGAGTTCGATTCCCGGCGCTGACAAGAAATTCGATTCATTCTTGTCTGAGGGCTGGAATGCCCGTGAGGCAAAACTGAAAATGTGTGGTTTTGATTCCCATCTCAGCCATTTTGGAAATGGTTTTCCATGGTTTCTCAATTCTACTCGGCTGACTGCGTGGATCAGGGGTAACGTTCTCGCTTGCTGTGTCCAGGGTTACAGGATTGATTCCTGACAAAGAAAGCTGGCATTTGAGGGTGCGCAAATGCGAGGGAGCCCTGTCAGTGAATTTACTGGCAGGTTAAAGATCCCCTTTGTGGCAAACTTCCGGAACCCCGGCGTCTCCTAAAACTGCAGATGGTAAAAGGGACGTAAAACAATAAAATTATTATTTTTATTATTATCAACACTTCTACTCCAGGCAAATTCAGCTGACTCCTTCACAATCCTCATCTGAATCACAAATACACACACTAATACAGCCATCAAAATAAGACGGGTAATTAGACAAATTCCAAACACACGCCAAGTACACGGGGCTAGATGACCACGATGCCGCAACAACTACTTTGAAATGCGCTAATGAGTTTCAAAAAATACGGGAACTAGTCCTCGCACGGAGAAACGTGTTTTACATGTGGTTATAAGGATGCACAGTGACGGACCGCAGTAGCTACACTTGCTAAGGTACAGCACAAATCATGGGTCCCATGCTATCTCCGAACTCAGTAAACAAGTGGGTTCGAACCCGTGGGCTTTTGTTTCCATGTTGAACTCAATTACTATTATGTAGTCTATATTTTATGTTATCTTAGTAGGTCTTTATTATTAAAATATCTATATATTTAAAACACTAAGCTGTTTTTTGTACACACGAGATTGTGAAAACGACTTAACCGATTGGCTTCGTAAGACATTCTAACGAAAGCTCTTGGCATGCAGATTTGCAGAGTTTCTTTAAAAGGAAAATATATGTTACGGTATATTTTTAATTGATTAAAGAAATATGCAATATTTGACACTCCCGCGCATGCGCACAATGGCCTTTCTCAACAAGGAAAATGGCGATTCCGGTCGCGTCTAACTGAGATCTTTGTTTATGAGAATTAAAAAGGGTCTCCAATAATGTTAATTATGTTTTTACAATATGCATTGAAATAGAATTATATTAAATAAACCACGAATTGAAGGACTTAAACTGCAGGTTGAGTGTGTATACTGGTTAGATAGCTTAATACTGAAGTGTCCCATAGTTGTCTGGATGGCCAAGGGGATAAGGTTTCTGCCTAGAAATATGTATTATGCATGGTCGAGAGGGTTCGATTCCCACCTCGGTTATGTTTTTTAAATTTTCGTTTTCTTCCTTCCTACGATTGGTATTACATTGTAGAAACATATTTCACTTTTATCATTCCCGTAAAGTAACGAATTCTCTGTTGCCATCCTTTGCATGGTCGAGAGGGTTCGATTCCCACCTCGGATACGTTCTTTTATTTTCATTTTCTTCCTTCCTACGATTGGTATTACATTGTAGAGACATATTTCACTTTTTTCATTCCCGTAAAGTAACGAATTCTCTGTTGCCATCCTTTGCATGGTCGAGAGGGTTCGATTCCCACCTCGGATATGTTTTTTTTTGTTTGTTTTCTTCCTTCCTACGATTGGTATTACATTGTAGAAATATATTTCACTTTTATCATTCCCGTAAAGTAACGAATTCTCTGTTGCCATCTATATATTTAATCTATATATTTAAAACAGTAAGGTGATTTTTGTTATCACGAGATTGAGAGAACGACAGAACCGATTTACTTCGTAGAGCACTCTAACGAAAGCTCTTGGTCTGTAGTTTTGCAGAGTGTCTCTAAAATAAACAAATATATTACGGTATATTTTTAAATTAATATAGAAAATAGCAGAATTCCCACCCCTCACGCATGCGCACAATCCGCCTGGGCTCATGACAAAATGGCGGTGAGAAGTCCATTAAAATGTAAGTTATTTAATAAGCTTCCATGTAATTGAAATCATACATTAGCCAAGTTCTGACTATAAAATATATTAACAGTATGAACGTATACGAATGTGCAACATTGATTTTTTTAGATAATGAAATGGATTATTTACTTCAGACAGCGGCTTTTGAATGTAGTGAATGCTTTTGTCTGCTGTTGAAAGAGAGTGCGCGAATAGCTATGTGGTTAAGGTGACTGAGTGTGGTTCCGAGGAGCACAGGTTCGATCCCATCACTCGCCAGTTTTGTTTTACCACTGAAATATTGTTTAATCAAGGAGTATTAGTAAGGTTTTATGTCTGTTAAAGATACATATTTCTACATTCCCTCTCAATATGTTTTATTTCCGTTTTACCATTGCATTACAGCATGTGATCAAGAGAGCTAACTGTTGTCCTCAATACGCCGTTCGAATATCTGCAATCAGTTCCAGTAACTGACAACAGATGGCAGTACCTCGCCCATATATTTCCTGTAACTGACAACAGATGGCAGCACCATTGCATCGCTATATTTAAAACACAAGACATGGCGCGTTTTCACGTGATGGAAAATTATAAAGGAGGGGAATATTTAAGAAGGGAAATGTTGAAGAACATTAACTGACAGTTGAATGTGTAGGCTATGTTGTATATGTACCTCAATATTGCAATTTTTCCCAATGCTTCGGAGGTCAAGTTATTAGCGTCCTAGAGTAAAAGTTATAATTATGCATCGTTGATATACTCTTAAATTATTAAAGAAAAAAGAAGTTTTCCAGGCACTCGCGCGTGTCCACAATTGCTTTCGCCACGAGAGACACTTGGCAAACCTAATTCGTTTGAAGGGCTCCGACATCGTGGTCACTCAGCCCCGTGTACTTTGGTGTGTATGTGTAAAATTTTCTCTGATAACCTGCGTTATTGTGATGACTGCATTAATGCGTGTATTTGTAATTAAGGTGGGAAATGGCAAAGAGACGGCCAAGGCCTTAAGTAAGGAACCGTCCCGGTATTTGCCTTGAGTGGAAGTGGGAAACCACGAAAAACCACATCCAAGATTGTCGAGGTGGGAATCAAACCTTCCTCTTCTTAGTTATACCTCAAGAGACTGAATGTGCCCCGTTTTTGCCCTCAGACCCGAATTAAATTTCTTGGCAGAGCAGGAAATGTAACCCGGGTCTCCGAGGCGATAGCCAAGAATGGGTGGGCTTCCATGTGTTAATACGATTTTTGACATGCACGGGACATAGAATTCAAAAACTGCCTCCATTAGGGTGACTGCCGAAGTGAGTATTGAGTATAGGCCTATGGTCATTCCAGTAGTTGGCGAAGTGATTCTATGTTCCCCTGCAAAATGTACCGCCATAACCTATAACAGGTGATGGAAATTGCTTATTTAGAGCAGTTTTGTACTGTTTATAACAAAATGAAGAACGTCATTCTGAGCTGCGTTTTCAAGCTATTGTAAAAAATGTCGCTGGCAGGAACAATTATAAGGAATTTATTTTAAGCGATCAGTCTCATCGCATTCTCCTCAACAACCAACTTGAGCATGAAAGTCTCTGGACGGTCATGTTGAACTTCATTGTATAAGACAATTGTTTAATGATTATTTGTTTAGAGTACTGAGTCTAACTACGCAGTTGATTTCGGCAATGGAAGTATTATTTGCCATTTAATATTTAGCGGCTCCGTTATTGCAGGACATTATAGTGTTATCGAATAATACGAAGCCACATTTAAAATCCAATATAAATAGGCCATTTCAGAAACAATTCCAGATATTATGCAGTACAGTGTACTGTAAGGTCTTTGACGATCAAATGTAAACATTGTTCTAAATTGTATTTCTCTTGCGTAAAATCTACGCGTGGTTATTTTGGCCTTTACTGTTGTGATGGTATAATTGATCTGCTGGAATATATAATACATGTATTTGCCAATTTGCAACAATGTAATGATATTAATTTAAAAGTCATTGAACTTATGTCCAGTAGTTCAAACACATACATCAGCGTTAACAAATTGGATACTGAAGATGAAATCCAGCTACTTCATTTCCCTATTATAGAATTCTTCAATTCCTTGGAATTAAGTGATTCGCTTCCACATACTCCGAACGTTTGAGCCATAGTTATGCTCCTTAGAAATCTGAACGTTTCCCAAGGACTCATATATGGAAATATATACATTGTAAGAAATATGTAAGAAATTGCTTGGATTCGGATATAATAGGTGTAGTAATATTAGGCAGAGAGCTCAAATCCTACGACTTGATTTAACACCTTCCGATAAAACACTTGCAGGTACAGTACATTTTCTTTTAATAGGCAACAATGTCTTATTCGCTCGGCCTACTTTATCACAATCAATCAAGCTCAAGGAGAAACTCGGGAACGTATTGGGCTCTTTACCTCATCACGTTTTCAGTCATGACCAGCATTATGTTGCAATGTTGAGAGTGCTATCCTTTGACGCCCTTTAAGTTGCAATAGTGCTAAAAAGTAATCGTACAAAGAATGTAACGTATATAAGAAGCTTCTTCAGTAAATATATATTTCCATTGTCCGTCATGTTTTGACGGGTTTCATCTAGTTAATAATTATAATTGTTATTATCATCGGGATCTTGCCCGGTGTGGACCCATATGTCCAGCCTTATATCATTATTAATAATATTTCTAAAATTACTATCAGTTTCTGCAAATTTAGGAGGATTACCTAGGTATAAATGAATATTACATAATTCGGCAATAGAGGTGGGGGTGGGAGGGGTTTGCGGCCAGGAAACTCCAGCCCCAGGGCCCATCACCGCTCTCCAAGGCCTTGCCTCCGGGATGACAGACAAGAATGCTAGCCGCTACACCACGATATAGTCTTTAAAACAGTATGTTATGGTTAATGTGATAACGCAGAAAGAAATTAAAATGATACTAGATGAAACCCGTCAAAACATGACGGACAATGGAAATATATATTTACTGAAGAAGCTTCTTATATAAGTTACATTCTTTGTACGATTACTTTTTAGCACTATTGCAACTTAAAGGGCGTCAAAGGATAGCACTCTCAACATTGCAACATAATGCTGGTCATGACTGAAAACGTGATGAGGTAAAGAGCCCAATACGTTCCAGAGTTTCTCCTTGAGCTTGATTGATTGTGATAAAGTAGGCCGAGCGAATAAGACATTGTTGCCTATTAAAAGAAAATGTACTGTACCTGCAAGTGTTTTATCGGAAGGTGTTAAATCAAGTCGTAGGATTTGAGCTCTCTGCCTAATATTACTACACCTATTATATCCGAATCCAAGCAATTTCTTACATATTTCTTACAATGTATATATTTCCATATATGAGTCCTTGGGAAACGTTCGGATTTCTAAGGAGCATAACTATGGCTCAAACGTTCGGAGTATGTGGAAGCGAATCACTTAATTCCAAGGAATTGAAGAATTCTATAATAGGGAAATGAAGTAGCTGGATTTCATCTTCAGTATCCAATTTGTTAACGCTGATGTATGTGTTTGAACTACTGGACATAAGTTCAATGACTTTTAAATTAATATCGTTACATTGTTGCAAATTGGCAAATACATGTATTATATATTCCAGCAGATCAATTATACCATCACAACAGTAAAGGCCAAAATAACCACGCGCAGATTTTACGCAAGAGAAATACAATTTAGAACAATGTTTACATTTGATCGTCAAAGACCTTACAGTACACTGTACTGCATAATATCTGGAATTGTTTCTGAAATGGCCTATTTATATTGGATTTTAAATGTGGCTTCGTATTATTCGATAACACTATAATGTCCTGCAATAACGGAGCCGCTAAATATTAAATGGCAAATAATACTTCCATTGCCGAAATCAACTGCGTAGTTAGACTCAGTACTCTAAACAAATAATCATTAAACAATTGTCTTATACAATGAAGTTCAACATGACCGTCCAGAGACTTTCATGCTCAAGTTGGTTGTTGAGGAGAATGCGATGAGACTGATCGCTTAAAATAAATTCCTTATAATTGTTCCTGCCAGCGACATTTTTTACAATAGCTTGAAAACGCAGCTCAGAATGACGTTCTTCATTTTGTTATAAACAGTACAAAACTGCTCTAAATAAGCAATTTCCATCACCTGTTATAGGTTATGGCGGTACATTTTGCAGGGGAACATAGAATCACTTCGCCAACTACTGGAATGACCATAGGCCTATACTCAATACTCACTTCGGCAGTCACCCTAATGGAGGCAGTTTTTGAATTCTATGTCCCGTGCATGTCAAAAATCGTATTAACACATGGAAGCCCACCCATTCTTGGCTATCGCCTCGGAGACCCGGGTTACATTTCCTGCTCTGCCAAGAAATTTAATTCGGGTCTGAGGGCAAAAACGGGGCACATTCAGTCTCTTGAGGTATAACTAAGAAGAGGAAGGTTTGATTCCCACCTCGACAATCTTGGATGTGGTTTTTCGTGGTTTCCCACTTCCACTCAAGGCAAATACCGGGACGGTTCCTTACTTAAGGCCTTGGCCGTCTCTTTGCCATTTCCCACCTTAATTACAAATACACGCATTAATGCAGTCATCACAATAACGCAGGTTATCAGAGAAAATTTTACACATACACACCAAAGTACACGGGGCTGAGTGACCACGATGTCGGAGCCCTTCAAACGAATTAGGTTTGCCAAGTGTCTCTCGTGGCGAAAGCAATTGTGGACACGCGCGAGTGCCTGGAAAACTTCTTTTTTCTTTAATAATTTAAGAGTATATCAACGATGCATAATTATAACTTTTACTCTAGGACGCTAATAACTTGACCTCCGAAGCATTGGGAAAAATTGCAATATTGAGGTACATATACAACATAGCCTACACATTCAACTGTCAGTTAATGTTCTTCAACATTTCCCTTCTTAAATATTCCCCTCCTTTATAATTTTCCATCACGTGAAAACGCGCCATGTCTTGTGTTTTAAATATATCGATGCAATGGTGCTGACATCTGTTGTCAGTTACAGGAAATATATGGGCGAGGTACTGCCATCTGTTGTCAGTTACTGGAACTGATTGCAGATATTCGAACGGCGTATTGAGGACAACAGTTAGCTCTCTTGATCACATGCTGTAATGCAATGGTAAAACGGAAATAAAACATATTGAGAGGGAATGTAGAAATATGTATCTTTAACAGACATAAAACCTTACTAATACTCCTTGATTAAACAATATTTCAGTGGTAAAACAAAAATGGCGAGTGATGGGATCGAACCTGTGCTCCTCGGAACCACACTCAGTCACCTTAACCACATAGCTATTCGCGCACTCTCTTTCAACAGCAGACAAAAGCATTCACTACATTCAAAAGCCGCTGTCTGAAGTAAATAGTCCATTTCATTATCTAAAAAAATCAATGTTGCACATTCGTATACGTTCATACTGTTAATATATTTTATAGTCAGAACTTGGCTAATGTATGATTTCAATTACATGGAAGCTTATTAAATAACTTACATTTTAATGGACTTCTCACCGCCATTTTGTCATGAGCCCAGGCGGATTGTGCGCATGCGTGAGGGGTGGGAATTCTGCTATTTTCTATATTAATTTAAAAATATACCGTAATATATTTGTTTATTTTAGAGACACTCTGCAAAACTACAGACCAAGAGCTTTCGTTAGAGTGCTCTACGAAGTAAATCGGTTCTGTCGTTCTCTCAATCTCGTGATAACAAAAATCACCTTACTGTTTTAAATATATAGATTAAATATAGAGATGGCAACAGAGAATTCGTTACTTTACGGGAATGATAAAAGTGAAATATATTTCTACAATGTAATACCAATCGTAGGAAGGAAGAAAACAAAAAAAAACAAAAAAAAAAACATATCCGAGGTGGGAATCGAACCCTCTCGACCATGCAAAGGATGGCAACAGAGAATTCGTTACTTTACGGGAATGAAAAAAGTGAAATATGTCTCTACAATGTAATACCAATCGTAGGAAGGAAGAAAATGAAAATAAAAGAACGTATCCGAGGTGGGAATCGAACCCTCTCGACCATGCAAAGGATGGCAACAGAGAATTCGTTACTTTACGGGAATGATAAAAGTGAAATATGTTTCTACAATGTAATACCAATCGTAGGAAGGAAGAAAACGAAAATTTAAAAAACATAACCGAGGTGGGAATCGAACCCTCTCGACCATGCATAATACATATTTCTAGGCAGAAACCTTATCCCCTTGGCCATCCAGACAACTATGGGACACTTCAGTATTAAGCTATCTAACCAGTATACACACTCAACCTGCAGTTTAAGTCCTTCAATTCGTGGTTTATTTAATATAATTCTATTTCAATGCATATTGTAAAAACATAATTAACATTATTGGAGACCCTTTTTAATTCTCATAAACAAAGATCTCAGTTAGACGCGACCGGAATCTCCATTTTCCTTGTTGAGAAAGGCCATTGTGCGCATGCGCGGGAGTGTCAAATATTGCATATTTCTTTAATCAATTAAAAATATACCGTAACATATATTTTCCTTTTAAAGAAACTCTGCAAATCTGCATGCCAAGAGCTTTCGTTAGAATGTCTTACGAAGCCAATCGGTTAAGTCGTTTTCACAATCTCGTGTGTACAAAAAACAGCTTAGTGTTTTAAATATATAGATTCTCTAAGCTCTACCATTTCCCTACAGACCTCCCTTACATAAAACTGCCTATGTTGCGAAGTTCGAAACGGTAACACAATAAGGTTTCAAGCCGTCGTAGTTGTTGCTTATGCTCCATTAGATTTTGTATATTCATTCATTTACTTTCATAAACATCTTCATACTAGCCTTAATTGTGTTTAAGAATCGTCCAGACTAAACTAATTCCTGAAAAAAGTTGAAAAATAAATTTCCAACAACGTTTCTTAAAATATTTCAAAATATAACTCATCGTGTTTACGATAACATCGAAGAGATACGTAAGGAATCCTACTCCCTAGTATACCTGTAACTTAGTATTATGGAGACAAACTGCTGTTGATTTCCTAGAATTAAATTTACGTGTTGTTGTCACCATGAAAAGTTATTTTTCTTTTATTCTTAACAAAGAAGATATTTAAACAAAATGTAGAATTTATTTTTTGAAATTACATTTCTCAACATAAAGGATTAACTTCAACGATGAGCTATAGCATATTATAATCAGGACTGAGTTGCTTCAGCTCTTCCAATCGCATTGCCTCTTCCTCACCAAAAATCAAGAAATGTGTATAAACTACAAATTCAGTTGCTCTAGGGAAAGAAAACTAAAATCGGAATCCCACGATTATCACATCACTATTAATTAACAAGTATGGTGCAATTGTAATAATTAGGCTAACTAATACATGCATTTTTTCCAGTAGTGTTTTTACATATTTATATCTTGTACCCCGCCCAACAATCGTGTTGACCGACTGAAAAGCTACAAAAGACAAGTATAGCCTATATTTAAAAAAAACAATAGTGGTGAAAGATTTCAGCCTATTCCGTAACAACTTAGACCAAGAACTCATCATACCATCAACTCTCACCGCAGTTTCATTATAAACACAAGTACGGTACTTTTGATTGCCTGTACCAGCCATCCCTGGATACCATAATCCCTCAGAATCCTCAGTTCCTTTTCCCTTGGTACTCTTTCTTACGCCTTCTCTTGATCTACAAAACACAAAAGTCTATTCCTCTCGTAGTATTCCTCAATCACTTGGTGAATACTAAAAAAAAAATGATCCTGGCATCCTCGTTGTAGTCTAAAGCCACACTGGTTTTCATCCATCTTCAACCGGACCGCGTTGCCTCCTAAAGTAAAGAACCTCAAGACCATAACATTTGTGAGATGAAGTGTGCATTTGGGTCATACACATTTTATCCCCCAATAAATGGTCTGAATAATGAAGAATTATTTATATACCTCAAGATCAATGAGTGACATATCCACAAGGGACATACAGTAGATACCCAATTAGAGTTCCTGGCTGTATCAAGGGACAACTAACAGGCGTCATGAGCCACAGCGACTGGCTGCGTGGCTCAGCGGTAACGTTCTCGCCTGCTGTGTGCAAGGTAGCGGGATCGAACCCCGGCTCAGTCAGTTGGCATTTGAGGGTGCGCAAATGCGAAGGAGACGTGTCAGTAGATTTACTGGCACGTTAAAGATCCCCTTCGGAGCAAAATTCCGGCACCCCGGCGTCTCTAAAAGCCACAGTTGTTAAAAGGGATGTAAAGTCAATATTATAAATATGACCCACAGCATCCGGCAGGCTCCCACTTAGCATCACGTGACTGGGAGACCCCGCACAAGACCATACCAATACTTTTAAGTTCTTGGCAAAGCCGGGAATCAAACCCGGAACCTCTGAGGTAGCAGCCAACATTGCTGGCCACTGCGCCACGAGCTGGTTTATCCATAGCACAGTATGTATTGAAAGGGGATATCAAGAAACAGTATAGCTGTAAAAATTATGCTATACGCGTCTAGACTCCACCTCCGCCCCACCAATTTCACAGACATGGAGAATGAATGAAGCTTGTAGTTTTACGTGACCGTTAATCTCGCGATCAGAGCTACGGAACCTTCATTTCTACGTGGAATCTGAACCACAGTACGTGATATTCCACTTCAAAAATCTCATTCGCCGGGAATCGAACCTTGGTGAAAGCCAAGCAGCTTGACCAGTGCACCATTACGTTCCCCAAAGAAATAAGTAACGTCGGAATCGTATAGTCCTCGTCTAGATACGTAGACGTTATGAACAGATAATGAATTAGGATAAACCATTTATATTTAAAAATAATGCCGGGATAGATCTTTGGTTTCTTAATATACGTACTGTATTTGGGTCATAATATATTTTGAAATATATAAAAATTTGAACTCAAGTCCTAACAATCTTCAGAAAGCTATGCCACACAGAAGTGAGGAATTGATTTCGAGAGTGAATACACACTGAGAAATAATTGTCGTGCATCTTTCTATAGCATATAAACACACCACTCCGGCAGCGCCTGGAACATTACCAGTACTCAGTAAAATAGAGGGTGTTTAATAATGTAAACCAAGTTTCATATTGGCATACATCTACTCTGTCTTGAGTCCATAATCTCGGGAAGGATGACATGTTTGTAAGACCGGTCAAGTAACGGGGAAGAATACTCTCCCAAAATTCATCATCTCTCTGTATGAGTTCCGTTGTTATTCTTTTTGGGCTCCATACTGTAAACACTCAACATTGTCTTGTAGTATTTAGCTGCCCTTGAGTCTGGTTGTAAAAATTGTGTTTGATGTCGAAGTTTCCTATTTCTCCTTTTCACCCACTTAAATTGTATAGCCTCTTCCGGGATAAAATTGTTCGTGTATGATGGCCATTTGATTTTAAAAAAGTCCTCCCGGCACGCTGGAAGGCGGAGGTAGATTTCACCGGGCAAACTAGGGGATAGGCTATAATAGGCAAAATGTGCAGGTTTTCGTGGACGATCAGACCTCATTTAGCTTTCCTTCGGAGGGGAAGTAAAACAGGCGGTCCCATGTCATAGATTTATGGCATGTTAAAGAACCTTCCAATAATTATACCTGTGTGAGGCTAAATTAGGTTAAAATTGTAAACAACGCTCAGGTTCCTACGTTTGTCGCCAGGAACCGACTGCGGAGGCGTCTAGTAGCCAAGTTCTGAACTAGTAGTTGTTGACGGTGGCGGAAAAAGTAGGAACTACTTGAAAATTCGAAGTCTGCATTCCTTACTTGAATTATGAAACAGAAACACACACTAATACAATCATCTCAATTAACACCGGTTAGCAGACAGATTCTACACACACTCAAAGTACACGGGGCTACATGGCCGCGTTGTCGCAGCGCCTAAACTGAGGAACCAACCAACCAGACCACAATTATTTCGAGAAAGTATTTTACAATTGGAGCTTAATTAACTTTTTTTTCGTCTTTCCATGCATATTTTTAACATTAGTAGATTTCATTAGAAAGCTAACTATTGCAATGGGTCCCATGTTTCGACTTCCGGAAAATTTCGACATATCTTCGCGTTTCACATCCCCCAGACCCCAAAACCACCGTCAGTTCAAAAGTTTATATATAATTATGTATACATATATATATATATATATATATATATATATATATATATATATCAGTTTCTTGTGGACACGATAACTGCCGTAATTTTGCACCAATCACTTTGAATTTTTTACATAATATGTATCCCTATAAAATCTCAGTCGAGTTCGTTAATGGGCACAATCGGTCGAAGGGGGTGAAAATGGGGGGCTTTTTTTCGAAAAATTGAAATTTCGCTATAACTCTCTTAATACGTGAAATATCGAATCCATTCAAAGTTCATAATATGTGTCGGATAAGTGCCAACAATTTATGTCAAATAAGTTTTTTGATAGCACCAACCATTGACCAAAGGGGTGGAAAAAAGTGGGTTTTTCGGGAAACATTAATCATATCTCTCTTAATAGGCACAATATCAAAACCGTACAAAATGGACAATATTCCCCTAATAATTACCTAAAACTTTTGTCTGAAAGAATGTTTGATATGACCCACCATTACGCCAAGGGATGAGAAAAATGATTTCGGTATTATAAGAAAATGCCAAGAGCTATCAGAGGTTGCCATGGCAACACTACTAAATTGATGAGGGATGAGCCGTTGCCATGACAACGCACTTGTACGAGATCAGATTCAGTATTTCCATCTGACTAAGCCAGCTCCGTGGTGTTGGGGTAGCGCGCCTGCCTCTCACCCGGAGGCCCCGGGTTCGATCCCCGGCTCCGTCAGGGATTTTAAAACTGACGTGAGGGTTGGAACGGGGTGCACTCAGCCTCGTGAGGACAATTGAGTAGCTGTCTGACAGTGAGACAGCACCCCGATCACGAATACCAATATAAACGGCCGAGGGGACCCGACACGCTGATCACGCGTCACCCCAATATCTGCAGGCCAAATGGCTGGGCAGCGGTCGCTTGGTCGGCCTCAGCCCGTCATGGGCTGGATGGTGCCAGGGGTTGACTTTGACATCTGACTAAGTGGGAAGCGGCTTCGGTGACGTAACTGGTAGCATGCAGAATGTCTATGCCCAAGGTCGCGGTTTCAAAGCCGGCCGAAGTCGTCGGATTTTCTAAGAGCGCTAAAATCCCTCAGTATGCTTTCCTTTGGAGGGGAAGTTCCAACGTTCGTTACGAGTTGCTGGTTGGGGTGGCATCTAGTAGCCAAGTTCACAGCTAGGTGTCATTGACGGTAGTACCTGATAGCAACATTAGGAACTACTGCTTGAAATTGACCGTCTGCAGTCCTTACCTGAATTACAGACTAATACATCCATTACAATTCACACCGTTTATCAGACAGATTCTACACTCACCCAAAGTACACGGGGTTAGATGACCGCGTTGTCGCAGCCCCTAAACTGAGGAACCAACCAGAGGTAGATTTCATTAGAAATCTAACTATTGCAATGGGTAGGCTACCATGTTTCGACTCCGGAAAATTTCGACATATCTTCGCGTTTCACATCCCCCAGACCCCAAAAGCACCGTCAGTTCAAAAGTATATATATATATATATATATATATATATCAGTTTCTTGTGGACACGATAACTGCCGTAATTTTTCACCAATCACTTTTTACCGAATATGTATACCTATAAAATCTCGGTCGAGTTCGTTACTGGGGTAAATCGGTAGAAGGGGGTGAAAATGGTTTTTTTTTTCGAAAAAGTGAAATATTGCTATAACTCTCTTAATATGTGAAATATCGAATCCGTTCAACGTTCATACTATGTGTCGGATAAAGCCCAAACATTTGTGTTTGAAGAGTTTTTTTATATCACCAACCATTGACCAAAGGGGTGGGAAAAAGTGGTTTTTGCGGGAAACATTAATCATATCTCTCTTAATAGGCACAATATCAAAACCGTACGAAATGGACAATATTCCCCTAATAATTACCTAAAACTTTTGTCTGAAAGAATTTTTGATATGACCCACCACAATGCCAAGGGATGAGAAAAATGATTTCGGAATTATAAGAAAATGCCAAGAGCTATCAGAGGTTGCCATGGCAACACTACTAAATTGATGAGGGATGAGCCATCAGACGTTGCCATGACAACGCACTTGCACGAGATCAGATTCAGTATTTTCATCTATGTGGGAAGCGGCTTCGGTGACGTATCTGGTAGCATGCAGAATGTCTTTGCCCAAGGTCGCGATTTCAAAGCCGGCCAAAATCGTCGGATTTTCTAAGAGAGCTAAAATCCCTCAGTATGCTTTCCTTTGGAGGGGAAGTTCCAACGTTCGTTGCGAGTTGCTGGTTGGGGTGGCATCTAGTAGCCAAGTTCACAGCTAGGTGTCGTTGACGGTAGTACCTGGTAGCAACATTAGGAACTACTGCTTGAAATTGACCGTCTGCAGTCCTTACCTGAATTAAGACTACTACAGCCATTACAATTCACACCGTTTATCAGACAGATTCTACACTCACCCAAAGTACACGGGGTTAGATGACCGCGTTGTCGCAGCCCCTAAACTGAGGAACCAACCAGAGGTAGATTTCATTAGAAAGCTAACTATTGCAATGGTACCATGTTTCGACTTCCGGAAAATTTCAACATATCTTCGCGTTTCACATCCCCTAGACCCCAAAACCACCGTCAGTTCAAAAGTTTATATATTAATTTACGTATGTATATGTGTATATATATATATGCATATCACTTTCTTGTTAACACGATAACTGCCGTAATTTTGCACCAATCACTTTGAATATATTACCGAATATGTATACCTATAAAATCTTGGTCGAGTTCGTTACTGGGCTAAATCGGTCGAAGGGGGTGAAAATGGGGGGCTTTTTTCGAAAAAGTGAAATATTGCTATAACTCTCTTAATACAGTATGTGAAATATCGAATCCGTTCAACGCTCATACTATGTGTCGGATAAAGCCCAAAAATTTATGTTTGAAGAGTTTTTATAGCACCAACCATTGACCAAAGGGGTGGGAAAAAGTGGGTTTTTCGGGAAACATTAATCATATCTCCCTTAATAGGCACAGTATCAAAATCGTACAAAATGGACAATATTCCCCTAATAATTACCTAAAATTTTGTCTGAAAGAATTTTTGATACGACCCACCATTATGCCAAGGGATGAGAAAAATGATTTCGGAATTATAAGAAAATGCCAAGAGCTATCAGTGGTTGCCATGGCAACACTACTAAATTGATGAGGGATGAGCCATCAGACGTTGCCAAGATAACGCACTTGCACGAGATCATATTCAGAATTCCATCTGACTAAGTGTGAAGCGGCTTCGGCGACGTAACTGGTAGCAAGCATGCTGAATGTCTAAGCCCTAGGTCGCGAGTTCAAAGCCGGCCGAAGTCGTCGGATTTTCTAAGAGCGCTAAAAATCCCTCAGTATGCTTTCCTTTGGAGGGGAAGTTCCAACGTTCGTTGCGAGTTGCTGGCTGCGGTGGCATCTAGTAGCCAAGTTCACAGGTAGGTGTCGTTGACGGTAGTACCTGGTAGCAACATTAGGAACTACTACTTGAAATTGACCGTCTGCAGTCCTTACCTGAATTACAGACAAATACAGCCATCCCTAAGTACACGGGGTTACATGACCGCGTTGTCGCAGCCCATAAACTGAGGAACCAACCAAAATCTCTGCGGGAGATATAATTTTGCGTGAAGAAGTAACAGACCGTTACATAGTTACACATCAGTGTCGAAACCTTGCATAAGGACAGTGTGACCACAAGTATAATAAAAATGGATCCCAAATGACAGGAAGGTTACCGTTCCCATAAGACAATAAAATGTTTAAAATAAGCATAAAATGGCGAAAAACAAAGTTAATTAAGCTCCAATTATAAAATACCTTCTCGCAATAAATGAGGTCTGATCCTTCTACGAAAACCTACATATTCTGCCTATTTTCGCCTATCCCCAAGTTTGTCCGGTGAAATCTACCTCCGCCTTCCGGCGTGCCGAGAGGACTTTTAGGTAGATTTCATTAGAAAGCTAACTATTGCAATGGGTCCCATGTTTCGACTTCCGGAAAATTTCGACATATCTTCGCGTTTCACGTCCCCCAGACCCCAAAACCACCGTCAGTTCAAAAGTTTATATATAATTTATGTATGTATGTATATATATATATATATATATATATGTAGCCTATATCAGTTTCTTGTGGACACGATACCTGCCGTAATTTTGCACCAATCACTTTGATTTTTTTACATAATATGTATCCCTATAAAATCTCGGTCGAGTTCGTTAATGGGCAAAATCGGTCGAAGGGGGTGGAAATGGGGGGCTTTTTTCGAAAAATTTAAATTTCGCTATAACTCTCCTAATACGTGAAATATCGAATCCATTCAAAGTTCATAATATGTGTCGGATAAGTGCCAACAATTTATGTCAAATAAGTTTTTTGATAGCACCAACCATTGACCAAAGGGGTGGGAAAAAGTGGGTTTTTCGGGAAACATTAATCATATCTCTCTTAATAGGCACAATATCAAAACCGTACATAATGGACAATATTCCCCTAATAATTACCTAAAACTTTTGTCTGAAAGAATTTTTGATATGACCCACCATTACGCCAAGGGATGAGAAAAATGATTTCGGAATTACAAGAAAATGCCAAGAGCTATCAGAGGTTGCCATGGCAACACTACTAAATTGATGAGGGATGAGCCGTTGCCATGACAACGCACTTGCACGAGATCAGATTCAGTATTTCCATCTGACTAAGCCGGCCCCGTGGTGTTGGGGTAGCGCGCCTGCCTCTCACCCGGAGTCCCCGGGTTCGATCCCCGGCTCCGTCAAGGATTTTAAAACTGACGTGAGGGTTGGAACGGGGTGCACTCAGCCTCGTGTGGACAATTCAGTAGCTGTCTGACAGTGAGACAGCACCCCGATCACGAATACCAATAATAACGGCCGAGGGGACCCGACGCGCTGATCACGCGTTACCCCATTATCTGCAGGCCAAATGGCTGGCCAGCGGTCGCTTGGTCGGCCTTAGCCCGTCATGGGCTGGATGGTGCCAGGGGTTGACTTTGACATCTGACTAAGTGGGGAGTGGCTTCGGTGACGTAACTGGTAGCATGCAGAATGTCTATGCCCAAGGTCGCGGTTTCAAAGCCGGCCGAAGTCATCGGATTTTCTAAGAGCGCTAAAATCCCTCAGTATGCTTTCCTTTGGAGGGGAAGTTCCAACGTTCGTTACGAGTTGCTGGTTGGGGTGGCATCTAGTAGCCAAGTTCACAGCTAGGTGTCGTTGACGGTAGTACCTGGTAGCAACATTAGGAACTACTGCTTGAAATTGACCGTCTGCAGTCCTTACCTGAATTACAGACTAATACATCCATTACAATTCACACCGTTTATCAGACAGATTCTACACTCACCCAAAGTACACGGGGTTAGATGACAACGTTGTCGCAGCCCCTAAACTGAGGAACCAACCAGAGGTAGATTTCATTAGAAAGCTAACTATTGCAATGGGTAGGCTACCATGTTTCGACTTCCGGAAAATTTCGACATATCTTCGCGTTTCACATCCCCCAGACCCCAAAACCACCGTCAGTTCAAAAGTATATATATATCAGTTTCTTGTGGACACGATAACTACCGTAATTTTTCACCAATCACTTTTTACCGAATATGTATACCTATAAAATCTCGGTCGAGTTCGTTACTGGGCTAAATCGGTAGAAGGGGGTGAAAATGGGGGGCTTTTTTCGACGAAGTGAAATATTGCTATAACTCTCTTAATATGTGAAATATCGAATCCGTTCAACGTTCATACTATGTGTCGGATAAAGCCCAAAAATTTATGTTTCAAGAGTTTTTTTATAGCACCAACCATTGACCAAAGGGGTGGGAAAAAGTGGGTTTTTCGGGAAACCTTAATCATATCTCTCTTAATAGGCACAATCTCAAAACCGTACAAAATGGACAATATTCCCCTAATAATTGCCTAAAATTTTGTCTTAAAGAATTTTTGATATGACCCACCATTATGCGAAGGGATGAGAAAAATGATTTCGGAATTATAAGAAAATGCCAAGAGCTATCAGTGCTTGCCATGGCAACTCTACTAAATTGATGAGGGATGAGCCATCAGACGTTGCCAAGATAACGCACTTGCACGAGATCATATTCAGAATTCCATCTGACTAAGTGTGAATCGGCTTCGGTGACATAACTGGTAGCAAGCATGCTGAATGTCTATGCCCAAGGTCGCGAGTTCAAAGCCGGCCGAAGTCGTCGGATTTTCTAAGAGCGCTATAAATCCCTCAGTATGCTTTCCTTTGGAGGGGAAATTCCAACGTTCGTTGCGAGTTGCTGGCTGCGGTGGCATCTAGTAGCGAAGTTCACAGGTAGGTGTCGTTGACGGTAGTACCTGGTAGCAACATTAGGAACTACTGCTTGAAATTGACCGTCTGCAGTCCTTACCTGAATTACAGTCTAATACAGCCATCCCTAAGTACACGGGGTTACATGACCGCGTTGTCGCAGCCCCTAAACTGAGGAACCAACCAAAATCTCTGCGGGAGATATAATTTTGCGTGAAGAAGTAACAGACCGTTACATAGATACACATCAGTGTCGAAACCTTGCATAAGGACAGTGTGACCACAAGTATAAAAATGGACCCCAAATGACAAGAAGGTTACCGTTCCCATAAGACAATAAAATGTTTAAAATAAGCATAAAATGACGAAAAACAAAGTTAATTAAGCTCCAATTATAAAATACCTTCTCGCAATAAATGAGGTCTGATCCTTCTACGAAAACCTGCATATTCTGCCTATTTTCGCCTATCCCCAAGTTTGTCCGGTGAAATCTACCTCCGCCTTCCGGCATGCCGAGAGGACTTTTTTATTGTCTTATGGGCACGGTAACCTTCTTGTCATTTGGGGTCCATTTTTAGCCTACTTTTCACATTTTGCAAAAATGAGGAAAAAGTAGACTTATGAGATCGATCCGGGAAAATGTGTGTCTGTCTGTCTGTCTGTCTGTCTGTCCTTCTGTCTGTCTGTCTGTCTGTCTGGCTGTGTGTGTGTCCCCCCCCCCCCTATCAACTCCTAAACGGCTGCAGCAATCAAAACCAAATTTAGTATGAGTAAAGATGTGCACCGGAATAGCTCACGTCCATATTTGAAAATGATGTCAGTGCTACCAACTGCTGAAAAAACGCACTAGAATTTTGAGCTCCATGTTGGATATCTTGCAAGGTATGCATGGGAGCTATTCCAAAATTGGCACACATGTAGATAATATTATTTCAGTTTAATTTCCAGGAGGCCAACCATGACAGTGTTGCCAAGATAATTTTAAGCCTTCTGATAGGTCCAATGTTTAAATGCATATAACTTCTACACTATCAATTGGATTTCAACCAAATTTTGTATGTAATATCTGTACATAAACAGATATGACTGAGCCTATTCTTAAGATCCACCATGGCTGCCAACTGTTAATAATTGCTCTCTCTATTTTTTTTATCCAAATACCAATATATCAGAAAGTATGCATGCCAACAGCTTTAAACTATGCACACGTATATTCTGACATTTTAGATTAATTTCGAGTAACTTATATACGTCAGTTCTACCAACATGATTATAAGCCTGCTGATACGACCAATTTTTAATTACATGTAACTTCTATACTAACAGTCGGATTTCAACCAAATTTCGTATGTGCTATGTGTACCATAACAGATATGACTATAAGTATTGTTAAGAGCAATCAGGGCTGCCAACTGTTAATAAATGCTGTCTATATTTATTTTACACTAATATCAATACACCAGAAAGTATGCAAGCCAACAGCTCTATACTTTGCACTCGTATAGCACCTGATATTCTAGATTAATTTGGAGTAATTAATACAAGGCAGTGCTGCCAACATGATTCTATACCTGCTGATATGTCCAATTTTAAAATACATGTAACTTCTATACTAACAAATGGAGTTCATCCTAAATTGGCACAACAATATATCATAATATTTCAGATTATTTCTGACCAGCACACGCATGGTATTGTTGGCAACATGCTTTTACGCGTGTTGATAGATCCAGTGTCTAACTGCTTGTAACGTCCATTGGATTTCAACCAAATTTTGTATTCTGTACTTTAAGAGATTGAACTAAGAATATTTTCAGTCGCCAGGGCTGCCAACTGTAGTGCTCTATTAGGCTACATTATACCAGGTATATTTTGAACTAATTTTATATTTCGATATTACCAACTTAATTTCGTCATTATTCTAGATAGGTTCATATACTGTAGAATAATCATTGGCATGAAAAGTAGGCTGTATAGTTCTTCACGGAACTTCTTGTTATACTTGTGGTCACATTGTCCTTATGAAAGGTTTCGACACTGATGTGTAACTATCTAACAGTCTGTTACTTCATCACCAAAATTTTATCTGCCGCAGAGATGTTGGTTAGTTCCTCAGTTTAGGGGCTGCGACAACGTGGTTATGTAACCCCGTGTACTTTAGCTGTGTGTAGAATCTGTCTGATAAACGGTGTTAATTGAGATGGCTGCATTAGTCAGTAATTCAGGTAGGGACTGCAGACGGTCAATTTCAAGTAGTATTCCGCAATTTTGCTACCACTACCGTCAACTACACCTAGCTGTGAACTTGGCTACTAGATGCCAGCGCAACCAGCAACGTTGGAACTTCCCCTCCTAAGGAAAGCATACTGAGGGATTCTTAGCGCTCTTAGAAAATCCGATGACTTCAGCTGGCTTTGAACCCGCGACCTTGGTCATAGAATTTCAGCATGCTACCAGTTACGTCACCGAAGCCGCTTCCCACAGCGGCAGATAGAAAACTGAATGTGATCTCGTGCAATCGCGTTGTCAAGGCAACCTCTGATAGCTCATCCATCATCAATTTAGAAGCGTTGTCATGGAATCCTCTGATGGCTCTTGGCATCTCTAACAAGTAGTTCCGTGAAGAACTATACAGCCTATTTTCATATATCCTGCTCATGTTAATTGCCACTATCAACATAAAACATTTCAGTTTAATTGCTGTAACAGATTCGTAGATATTATGAACCGTCTAAATATTTCAGATGGTCGCCAGGTTGGATTTTTATTTTTGTACTATTACATTAAGATTATTGTGTACGTGTGGTATTCAAACTTCAATCGCATGATTAGAACACAAGAAGTAAAAACGAGATTTTAAAATTACGCACAGCAGCCATCTTGTGATTATGCAAACAATAGAAATAAATTAGATGCCAGTGGATCAATATTTGTATAAGCATTTAACGTGCAACATTTCACGGCACTCGGATAGTTAATTCGCGAGAAACGTCCATTTAAATATTTATACTTCGCGTCACCGCCATGTTGGATTTGTGCTCACCAGGTTACTGAAAGTCCTATAGGTGAACATATGTTCATAGTCTCAATGAACATAAAAAAATTCAGTTTGGTTGCTGTAAAAGATTCATAGATATTGAGAACCGTCTAAATATTTCGGAACCTCGCCAATTAGGATTGTTATATGTATAGGCAATAGAGTTATGTACCATACAAGGACAATTATTGCCTAGGTTCATTATTCAAACTTTCACTTCGAAAGCATGATTACGACACAAGAATTAAAAACTTAATTTTAAAATTTCGCACAGCCGCCATCTTGAGGTTATGTAAACAATTGAATTAAATTAGATGGCAGTGCATTACAATCTGCAAAATCATTTACTGTACCACATTTCACTGCGCTCAGAGAGTTAACTCACGAGAAAAGTCTATTAAAATATTTCAAATTCGCTTGGTCGCCATGTTCGTTTTGTACTTGACAGGTTTATGAAATATACATAGGTAAACTTGTATCAGTACCCTTTATCACCGTACAAAATTGCAGGGTGATATCTGTAATAGATTCGGAGATATAGAATATCAGTGAAATATTTCGCACAGCCGCCATTTTGAGGTTATGTAAACAATTGAACTAAATTATACTCCAGTGCATTGCAATGTGTATAAATATTTGCTGTACCAAGTTTCATTACGTTTGGATATTTAAATCGCGAGAAAAGTCTATTTAAATGTCTCAAATTCGCTTTGCGCCATGTTGGTTTTGTAGTCACCAGGTTTCTGAAAGTCTCATAGGTGAACTTCTAGTAGTGACCTTTATCACCGTACACAATTTCAGGGCGATATCGGTAATAGTTTCGGAGATATTGAATGCTAGTGAAATATTTCGCACAGCCGCCATGTTGGATTGGTGAGACGTAACAAGATTTGATGGGCACAGTCGAGGTCGCCGGGAATAGTGCTATGAACTTACCGAGTTTCACTGAAATCTCTCCAGCCGTTTAGATATTATTAGGGAGGGGACACACACGCACACACACACGGACAAAAGGTGATCTCATAAGCCTATTTTTTCAAAATTGATAATAGGCTAAAAATGAAAGTTTGTCTGTTTTTTTCTGAATTTCCACGGAAATTTGCGATATTTGCGCGTTTCAGACTGTTTTATGATGGATGCGCGCAAAAATAAAATGTGTGTGTGTCTGTCTGTTTGTTTGTTTGTTTGTGTCCTTATAACTCGAGAACGGCTGAGTGGATCAACGTAAAATTTGATACAGATATCCTTCAGAGGCACGACACCAATCATTGATGTAACTCTTCTCCGTACCTCTCATAAAAGGGGCCCTACCCCCTTAAAATACATGCTGAAATAGGCGTAGAAGGGTGAAACAAAGCTCATTTTCAGCCCCTCAATGTGAGAAACGAAACTCGGGGGGCTTTGGGGCCCCCGAAAACCACATTTTAAGGCCCTAAAACCAACAGTTTTTGAGATATTCCCAGAAAACTAATTTCACTCAATCATACTAATATATAAAAATGAGATGGTGTGTGTCTTTCTGTCTGTCTGTCTGTCTGTTACTCAATAACGCAAGAACCACTGGTCCGATTTAAATTAAATTTTGCATGGATGTAGCTGATTTACCTGGTTTACATATAGGATACTTTTGATTACGATATTTTGCACTATTGAAAAATGGCGACTATTTTCATATTTCCATTTCAAATAAAAAGAGAACGCTAAGATATAGCAACCTTTTGATGGCACTACGAGCTTTAAAATTTAATTTTCTATCCGAAATGTCCTTATCACTTTTCGTGTATCTCCAACGGTTAGCGAGTAAAACCGACATTTATGACGTCACTACACCCTTTGGTTTAAAAATTTCATATTTTCATCATCATCATACTAATATATAACAAGTAGTTCCGTAAAGAACTATACAGCCTATTTTCACATATCCTGCTCATGTTAATTTCTTCTAACAACATACAAAATTTCAGTTTAATTGCTGTAACAGATTCGTAGATATTGAGAACCGTCTAAATATTTCAGATTGTCGCCAGGTTGGATTTTTATTTTTGTACTATTACATTAAGATTATTGTGTACGTGTGGTATTCAAACTTCAATCGCATGATTAGAACACAAGAAGTAAAAACGAGATTTTAAAATTACGCACAGCAGCCATCTTGTGATTACGCAAACAATTGAAATAAATTAGATGCCAGTGGATCAACATTTGTATAAGCATTTAACGTGCAACGTTTCACAGCACTCGGATAGTTAATTCGCGAGAATCGTCCATTTAAATATTTATACTTCGCGTCGCCGCCATGTTGGATTTGTGCTCACCAGGTTAATGAAAGTCCTATAGGTGAACATATGTTCATAGTCTCTATGAACATAAAAAAATTCAGTTTGGTTGCTGTAAAAGATTCATAGATATTGAGAACCGTCTAAATATTTCGGAAGCTCACCATTTAGGTTTGTTATATGTATAGGCCATAGAATTATGTACCATTCAAGGACAATTATTGCCTAGGTTCATTATTCAAACTTTCACTTCGATCGCATGATTACGACACAAGAAATAAAAACTTAATTTAAAAATTTCGCACAGCCGCCATATTGAGGTTATGTAAACAATTGATTTAAATTAGATGGCAGTGCATTACAATATGCAAAATCATTTACTGTACCACATTTCACTGCGCTGAGAGAGTTAAATCACGAGAAAAGTCTATTAAAATATTTCAAATTCGCTTGGTCGCCATGTTCGTTTTTTACTTTACAAGTTTATGAAGTATACATAGATAAACTTGTACCAGTACCCTTTATCACCGTACAAAATTGCAGGGTAATATCTGTAATAGTTTCGGAGATATAGAATATCAGTGAAATATTTCGCACAGCCGCCATTTTGAGGTTATGTAAACAATTGAACTAAATTAGACTCCATTGCATTACTATGTGTATAAACACTTGCTGTACCTAGTTTCATTACGTTTGGATGGTTAAATCGTGAGAAAAGTCTATTAAAAATCTCAACTTCGCTTGATCGCCATGTTCGTTTTCTACTTTACAAGTTTATGAAATATACATAGATAAACTTGTATCAGTACCCTTTATCAGCGTACTAAATTGCAGGGTGATATCTGTAATAGTTTCGGAGATATAGAATGTCAGTGAAATATTTCGCACAGCCGCCATTTTGAAGTTATGTAAACAATTGAACTAAATTAGACTCCAATGCATTACAATGTGTATAAACATTTGCTGTACCAAGTTTCATTACGTGTGGATAGTTAAATCGCGAGAAAAGTCTATTTAAAAGTCTCAAATTCGCTTGACCGCCATGTTGGTTTTGTAGTCACCAGGGTTTTGAAAGTCTCATAGGTGAACTTCTAGTAGTACCCTTTATCACCGTACACAATTTCAGGGCGATATCGGTAATAGTTTCGGAGATATTGAATGCTAGTGAAATATTTCGCACAGCCGCCATTTTGCATTGGTGAGACGTAACAAAATTTGAAGGGCACGGTCGAGGTCGCCGGGAATAGTGCTATGAACATACCGAGTTTCATTGAAATCGCTCCAGCCGTTTAGATTTTATTAGGGGGACACACACACACGAATCACACACACACACACACACGCACACACACACGGACAAAAGGTGATCTCATAAGCCTATTTTTTCAAAATTGAAAATAGGCTAAAAATGAGATGGTGTGTGTCTTTCTGTCTGTCTGTCTGTTACTCAATAACGCAAGAACCACTGGTCCGATTTAAATTAAATTTTGCATGGATGTAGCTGATTTACCTGGTTTACATATAGGATACTTTTGATTACGATATTTTGCACTATTGAAAAATGGCGACTATTTTCATATTTCCATTTCAAATAAAAAGAGAACGCTAAGATATAGCAACCTTTTGATGGCACTACGAGCTTTAAAATTTAATTTTCTATCCGAAATGTCCTTATCACTTTTCGTGTATCTCCAACGGTTAGCGAGTAAAACCGACATTTGTGACGTCACTACACCCTTTGGTTTAAAAATTTCATATTTTCATCATCATCATACTAATATATAACAAGAAGTTCCGTTAAGAACTATTCAGCCTACTTTTCATGCCAATGATTATTCTACAGAATATGAACCAATCTAGAATAATGACGAAATTAAGTTGGTAATATCGAAATATCTAATTAGTTCGAAATATACCTGGTATAATGTAGCCTAATAGAGCACTACAGTTGGCAGCCCTGGTGACTGAATATATTCTTAGTTCCATCTCTTAAGGTACAGAATACAAAATTTGGTGTAAGTCCAATGGACGTTACTTGCAGTTAGACTCTGGATCTATCAGCACGCGTAAAAGCATGTTGCCAACAATACCATGCGTGTGCTGGTCAGAAATAATCTGAAATATTATGATATCTTGTTGTGCCAATTTTGGATGAAATCCATTTGTTAGTATAGAAGTTACATGTATTTTAAAATTGGACATATCAGCAGGCATAGAATCATGTTGTCAGCACTGCCTTGTATTAATTACTCCAAATTAATCTAGAATGTCAGGTGCTATACGTGTGCAAAGTATAGAGCTGTTGGCTTGCATACTTTCTGATATATTGATATTAGGGTAAAAAATATAGACAGCATTTATTAACAGTTGGCAGCCCTGATTGCACTGAAGAATACTTATAGTTATATCTGATATGTTACACATAGCACATGCGAAATTTGGATGAAATCCTACTGATAGTATAGAAGTTACATGTATTTAAAAATTGGCCCTATCAGCAGGCTTAGAATCATGTTGGTAGAACTGACGTATATAAGTTACTCCAAAATTAATCAAACATGTCAGGTACTATACGTGTGCATAGTTTAAAGCTGTCGGCTTGCACACATTCTGATATATTGATATTTGGATTAAAAAAAATAGAGAGAGCAATTATTAACAGTTGGCAGCCCTGGTGGGTCTTAGGAATACGCTCAGTCATATCTGTTTATGTACAGATATTACATACAAAATTTGGTTGAAATCCAGTTGATAGTGTAGAAGTTATATGCATTTAAACATTGGACCTATCAGAAGGCTTAAAATTATTTTGGCAACACTGTCATGGTTGGCCTCCTAAAAATTAAACTGAAATAGTATTATCTACATGTGTGCCAATTTTGGAATAGCTCCTATGCATACCTTGCAGGATATCCAACATGGAGCTCAAATTTCTAGTGCGTTTTTTCAGCAGTTGGTAGCACTGACATCATTTTCAAATATGGACGTGAGCTATTCCGGTGCACATCTTTACTCATACTAAATTTGGTTTTGATAGCTGCAGCCGTTTAGGAGTTGATAGGGGGGGACACACACACAGCCAGACAGACAGAAGGACAGACAGACAGACAGACAGACAGACAGACACACATTTGCCCGATCTCATAAGACTACTTTTTCCTCATTTTTGCAAAATGTGAAATGTAGGCTAAAAATGAGATGGTGTGTGTCTTTCTGTCTGTCTGTCTGTTACTCAATAACGCAAGAACCACTGGTCCGATTTAAATTAAATTTTGCATGGATGTAGCTGATTTACCTGGTTTACATATAGGATACTTTTGATTACGATATTTTGCACTATTGAAAAATGGCGACTATTTTCATATTTCCATTTCAAATAAAAAGAGAACGCTAAGATATAGCGACCTTTTGATGGCACTACGAGCTTTGAAATTTAATTTTCTATCCGAAAGGTCCTTATCACTTTTCGTGTATCTTCAACGGTTAGCGAGTAAAACCTGCTTTTGTGACGTCACTTCACCCTTTGGTTTCAAAATTTCATATTTCCATTTCAAATAAAAAGAGAACGCTAAGAAATAGCAAACTTTTGATGGTATACACGAGCTTTAGCATTTAATTTTCTATCCAAAAGGTTCTTATCACTTTTCGGGTATCTCCGACGGTTAGCGAGTAAAGCCTAAATTTGTGCAATAGAACACGGTCAACACCGAGCGGTGCAGTATATCTCTACATATATAAAAAAGAAAATTTGTTTTTTTTTCTGAATTTCTACGGAAATTTGAGTTATTTACACGTTTCAGACTGTTTTATGATAGATGCGCGCGAAAATAATGTTTTGGTCTGTCTGTCTGTTTGTTTGATTGTCTGTGGACAACTTTGTTCCCTTATAACTCGAGAACGTCTGGGTGTATCAACGTAAAATTTGGTATAGATATCCATCAGAGGCACGACACTGATCATTGATGTAACCCTTCCCCGTACATCTCATAGAAGAGGGCCTAACCCCTTAAAATTCATGCTGAAATAGGAGTAGAAGGACGAGACAAAGCTCATTTTCAGCCCCTCAATGTGAGAGACAAAACTTGGGGGCCCTAAAAGCACATTTTAAGGTCCTACGTCCAACCGTTTTTGAGATATTCCCAGAAAACTAATTTAATTTAATAAACTAATGAACGAATGCAAGCCGATAACCATGGCAACAGATTCTCCGAGGTCCATCTATTGCTGTAAGACGCAATACAATTGCATTAATTACATTAGTGTGAAAGTTTGCAAACGGTTAGATGGTTATTATGGAACCAAATTAAGCTGTAAATTTCATCAATACGTAAAATGCGCTTAAGGGGGTCAAGGGGTAGTCTAGAATTTTTTCACGCGATTTACATCTGCGGGTGTGGTATGGCAGGTCTATTATATTCCTATCCCTATATTATATTATTATTATTAATATTATATTATGGCGAACAACGACGAGACAAAGCCCCTCGGTGCCAGAAATAAAACTCGAGGGTCCTCGAAAACTACAGTATAAGGCTCTAAAACCAACAGTTTCTGAAACATTCCCAGAAAACTAATTAAATTTAATTTAACAAACTAATGAAGGAATGCAAATCGGTAACCATGAGAACATTATCTCAAGGGGTGGCATACAACTTTCCATCTATTTCAGTAAGAAGCAATTTATTACATTTATTACATTTATTACATTTCTGTGAAAGTTTGCAAATATAAGGTTATCACGGAACCAACGTAGACTGTATAGTTCATCAATGCAATTAAGGGGGTCAAGGGGTAACCTAGGATTTTTTCATGCAATTTTCACTGCGACATATAGTACAGAAGGTCTATTATATCTCCAAACAAGAACATTATTTTCAAAAATTCCTGAATTGAATCAGCATTTTTTTGCGGCTTTTAGGAATTTGGGCCATTTGAGACTAAAGAACCTGAATTTTCATGCACCACAAGCTTTTATAATTTATGATAGAGGTCTTCCTGTGTATGGGGACCCAACACAACGTAGAGGGTCTGTTTTTATGTGACGTGTATTGCGTTTCATCTACAAGGCTTTCAATTCTATTTCATGTCAGGAAGTACACGTTAGGTGAATTTAGTTTGAGAGCACATTTTAACTAATCTTTTTTTTTGTCGACATACGGGTTCATCGTAAGGATGATTTTCTTTGATACTGTGTGGTAGATATACCCATATTTGGAATTCTGGGTGATATGTTGTAGACAATAGTATTGTCTGTCTGTCTGTCTGTCTTTCTGTGTATCCTTATGTATGCCTATAACTCATGTTTGGATGCTTGGTGCATCGTAAAATTAGGTATGGTAAACATGAGTCAATACACCAGTCATTTATAAAACTCTTCACCGTACATTTCATACAGTAGAAGGGTGGATATCGGGAAAAACTTCTCAAAATACATGCTAAAATAGGCGAAATATAAAAATTATCCTAGAAGGACGACCAAAGCATATGTTGCACTTCTCAATGTGAGACACAAAATTTGCGAGTCTATAAAGGGACTCCGAAAACCACAATATAAGGCCCTTAAATTAACAGTGTGTGTGATATTCCCAGAAAACTAACTTCGTTTTGAAAAATTTATGAAGGAATTACAAGCCGCTAACCATTGCAACAGTAGCTCAATTGATAATGTCTGGTGCGTCTCTAAAAGCAACAGAACTTAAAAGGGACGTAACACCAATAACATTATTATTATTATTATAATGTCTGGTGTTAACACCGAACACCGTTCGAAGAACGGGTACTTCTGCTAGTAAATTAATGAAAGAATGCATGCCGGTAACCATGACAACTGCATCTCAGAGGTCCATCTACTTCTGTAAGACGTAATGCAATTCCATTTATTACATTACTGTGAAGGTTTGCAAACGGCTATAAGGTTATAACGGATCCAAATTAAGCTGAAATATTCATCGATACATACAATGCGCTTAAGGGGTCAAGGGGTACTCTAGAATTTTTTCACGTGCGGGTATGGTACGGAAGGTCTATTATATCCTTTCTCTATTATATAAAAATGAATGTTCGTTTGTTTTTTCTGCATTTCCACGGAAATTTGACATATTAGCCCGTTTCAGACTGTTTTGTGACGGATGCACGCAAAAATATTTTGTCTGTCTGTCTGTCTGTCTGTCTGTTTGTCTGTGGACGATATTTTGTGTCCTTATAACTCGAGAACGGCTGGGTGGATTAACGTAAGATATGATGCAGATATCCTTCAGAGGCACGACACTAACCACTGATGTAACTCTTCTACGTACCTCTCATAACAGGGGGCCTACCCCATTAAAATACCAGCTGAAATAAGCGTAGAAGGGTGAGACAAAGCTCATTTTCAGCGCCTCAATGTGAGAAACGAAACTCGGGGGCCCTAAAAGAACCCTCAAAACCACATTTTAAGGCCCTAAAACCAACATTTTTCGAGATATTCCCAAAAAACTAATTTCACTTAATAAATTAATGAAGGAATGCATGCCGGTAACAATGGCAACATAATCTCAGAGGTCCATCTATTTCTGTAAGACGCAATGCAATTCCATTTATTATATTACTGTGAAGGTTTGCAAACGACAATAAGGTTATAACGGATCCAAATTAAGCTGAAATATTCATCAATACATATAATGCGCTTAAGGGGTCAAGGGGTACTCTAGAATTTTTAACGCGATTTACACGTGCGGGTATGGTAGGGAAGGTCTATTATATTATATAAGTTATTATCATTATTATGGCGTACAACGATGAGGCAAAGCTCATATTCAAACCCTTGGTGTAAGAAACAATACTCGGGGCCCCTCAAGAGCCGTAAAGGGTCCTCGAAAACTATATTTTAAGGCTCTAAACCCAACAGTTCCTTACATATTCCCAGAAAACTAATTTCATTAAATAAACTAAAGAAGGAATGCAAGCCACTAACCATTACAACAGTATCTCAATAGGTGGCATCCAACTTTCCATCTATTTCTGGAATAAGTAATGCCACTCCATTTATTACATTTCTGTGAAAGGTTGCAAATGGCTATACGGTTATTACGGAACCAACTAAAACTGTTAAATTCATCAATGCGCTTAAGGGGTTCACGGAGTACCCTAGGTCTTTTTCACACGACTTACACGTCGATATGTCGTTCAGAAGGTCTATTATATCTCCAAACAGCAACATTATTTTCAAAAATTCCTGATTTGAAATAGTAGACTGTTTTTTGCTGATTTTAGGAATTTGGGCCATTGGAGGCTAAAGAAAACTGAATTTTCATGCACCTTTATAATTTATAAAAGGGGTATTCCTGTAGTTGGGCACTTGACACAACGGTTAGGGTCCGTTCGTATGTGACGTGTATTGCGATTCGCCTACGAGGTTTTCAATTTTATTTTCACGCCAGGAAGAACACGTTAGGTAAATTTAGTTTGAGAGCACATTTTAACTAATCATTTTTCTTTGCCAACAAACAGGTTTAAGGCCCCTAAACATTGCAACAGTAGATCAATTGGTAACATCTGGTTATTAATACCGAAGACCGTTCGAAGAATGGGTACTTCTGCTAGTTTTCTTATAATTCCGAAATCATTTTTCTCATCCCTTGGATTAATGGTGGGTCATATCAAAAATTCTTTTAAACAAAAGTTTTAGGTAATTATTAGGGGAATATTGCCCATTTTGTACGGTTTTGATAGTGTGCCTATTAAGAGAGATATGATTAATGTTTCCCGAAAAACCCACTTTTTCCCACCCGTTTGGTAAATGGTTGGTGCTATCAAAAAACTTCTTAAACATAAATCTTTGGCCCTTATCCGACACATAGTATGAACTTTTAATGTATTCGATATTTCACGTATTAAGAGAGTTATGGCGATATTTCACTTTTTTCGAAGAAAACAATTTTCACCCCCCTTCGACCGATTTTGCCCGTTAACGAACTCGACCGAGATTCTAAAGGGGTACATCTTACGTAAAATATTCAAAGTGATTGGTGCAAAATTACGGCAGTTATCGTGTCCACAAATAGCTGATATATACATACATATTTAAATTATATATAAACTTTTGAACTGACGGTGGTTTTGGGGTCTGGGGGATGTGGAACGCGAAGATATGTCGAAATTTTCCGGAAGTCGAAACATGGTACCCATTGCAATAGTTAGCTTTCTAATGAAATCTACCTAACACCGTATTCACCAATAAGTCCAACCGGGCACATTACACAGTGTTTCAATTTTTTCTTAAGTCACTGTACTATTAAAACATGTTGAACGGTGAAAGGTATAACGTGTACATTAAAATTCTATTAGTAGGTACAGTACAGCTGGAATGGTTTTGTTCCAAAAACTGTGCTATGGTTGGCTTTTTGTAAATCGTTAGAAAAGCACAAACAAGCTTAACTCTAAATTTTAGAATAATTTGCACGATCATTTTGTCGGAAAACTCAGGAAAACATTGAAAAGCGTTTTTCTCTGGATCGACGTATTTTAAAGAAAAGAGTTTAAAACAAAAAAATGTAGAGGACGATGTCACCTACAATTCGTCTCATTGAGGTCATGTCATACGTTTTGAAATGCAGAAGCTAGGTGGCACCAAAGTTTCCAAAAAAGTGTTTTTTCACTTTTTGTCCTAGAAAAAATAGTTTTTTTTTCACAAAAGAGTGAATCAGAAATTTGTTCCTCTCAAAATTGTCTGCAACATTTATTTAAACGTTTGTTTCCTCCGACTTACCGTTCCAAAGTTATAGCGAAGCAAATGCAACGCTGCGTAGTCAAGGCTACTATTGTTACTGCGGAGAGAGCGGTGGGCATAATTTAGACAGGGACCGGTGTCGGACAGCTGCCTATAAGGCTCGGTCAAACAGGATGCAGGCTGTGTTTGTTAATTAGCTCAAACATTCATATCTATTTCAATCATAACTGTACACCTTTGTGCCATCTGAATAGAACAATTTTCACACTTCGGCAGACTATAACTTTGGAACGGTAAGGCGGAGGAAAACAATGTTTCAATAAATGTTGTAGACAGTTTTGAGAGGAACAAATGTCTAATTCACTTTTTTGTGAACAAAACATTATTTCTATGACAAAAAGTGGAAAAACACTTTTTTGGAAACTTTGGTGCCACCTAGCTTCTCCATTTTAAAACGTATGACATGACCTCAATGAGACGAATTGTAGGTGACAATGTCCTCTACGTTTTTTGTTTAAAAAACTTTTCTTTAAAATACGTCGATTCCTAGAAAAACGCTTTTCAATGTGTTTTTGAGTTTTCCGACAAAATGATCGTGCAAATTATTCTACAATTCAGAGTTAAGTTTTTTTTGAGCTTTTCTAATGATTTACATATAGCCAACCATAGCACAGTTTTTGAACAAAAGGTTTTTTTTTCTATGCAGCTGTCTTGTATTATATTGCACCTTCTAAGACAATAGCAATATCGTCGTGGAATGAGCTTGTCCGCTACTCGTTGTAAAAGAGAGGCGTGTGGCAGGGCCGTGCAATGGGCAAGGTGAAGCAGTGCTTGCGAGAAATTTACTCGTGCTGGCCGAGCGCAGCCCTACTCGGTCCAGTTCTGAGCAGTGCAGCACGACAGCACACTAGCACTGCAGCGCTTAGTCGCACAAGCACTGTCCATTTGACCGGGTACTGAAGTACGTTTAGTACTGAGCGCGGAGCCTGGACACTAGGCGCACTAGAGCCAACATTGTGGCATATGCGTGTGGTCTGCTGTGCTCATAACATGGGGAGGACAAAAATAGCATAGTGGGAGAGTCACACATTAATGAATCAAACCGTAGACATATAAGACATGATATTTGGACGCACATGAACCAGATCTGCAGCAAGGATACAGAAATTTGCATACTTTTTGGGTGATGTAGCAGGTGCAGCGAGATATAATAGTCCTAAAATAGAATCAAGGGCCGGTATGGAATCAGGAGAGTTAAAATACATTTTTTTAATTTGTTGACATAATGTCACAAACCAGCCGAGGTAGCTAAACACGTTAACGTGCATGGTCAGACTACTCCAAACTCGAAAGACCACACACAGCCACTCCATACATTACCTCATTAATTTTATTTGTCATTAACTCCTCTCATGAGATTGGCGTCATGAAGACATCTATCCGTGAAATCATTCCCACAACGAAACTGTCTCACCACATCCCCTACCTCATAGCAACCGAAATAATTATGGGTAGAACAAAAAACTACATTAGGACTATAAAACTGTATTTCAATAACAATATTCTGAATTCACCAAATGACTAGATTGATGCTCTTCAGGGATATGTGAGTTCGAGAAACATGCGTTGGTAAAACTCAGCTGAGTTTAAATTCACCGGCCGTGAAAGCCAATATACCATCTTTTTGGAAGCCTTCATAGGGAGGTTAAGGCTGCTTGAGCCTTTAGTTCTCGCAGTCAAGTGGTGCAGTTGCACCTAATATAAAGGGAGGTGGCGCGCAGTTCGTCACTCCTGTGGGGGTCCGGGCGGGGACGCCAAGAGCCCGCCGATGAGCCAGCTTGGTGTCCTAGGCGAAACCCCACACAAGACACGGCACAAACCTAGAAGAATGCTGAGTTTTAATTCGCCGGCCGTGAAAGCCAATATACCATCTTTTTATGCGTTAGTAAATTCATCAGGATTTTGAAATGAAAGATATTCCGTCGCAATCTAAGGTCATTTATGTCTCTTATTCTTATATTCTGGCCTGTTCGCCATCTCTTGATGAATACAGTACATTTGCATTTGTCAGTTGACACAGGCTAGAGTAAAAGGTGGCTTTTCACCGATGTCTCAGTCTCACTCAAGGCTGTGATTATATGGAAGCTACTGAGGTATGGGTGGTGCTTAGTAATGGCATTCGGGGCACAGTCAGTGCCTGTGAATGCTGTGAAAGGTTCAACTCATAGGGTTAGGACTACTGTTCTGACTCAGTGAGGAAAGCAATCGCAAACTACCTCACTCCTCTTCTTGCCTAGAATGCCTCAATATAGCGCTGCCTTGGGTTTTGTGGGTATCTACTCACATAACGTAACGGCGGTACTTTTTGAGGATCCAACCAGCCTCCGGGCTGACTACCTAACACACACATTCTTATATTCAAGTCGCCTCCGTGGTGTAGTGGTCAGCATGATTAGCTGCCACCCAGGACTTCCGCGGTTCGATTCCCGGCTCTGCCACGAAATTTGAAAAGTGGTATGAGGACTGGATTGGGGTCTACTCAGCCTCGGGTGGTCCAAATGAGTAGAGGGGTTTCGACTCCCACCTCTACCATCCTCGAAGTGGTTTTCCGTGGTTTCTCACTTCGTCTTCGGGAAAATACCGGGGTGGTACCTAACTTAAGGCCACGGCCGCCTCCTTCCCTCTTCCTTGCCTAATCTTCCCACTCTTCCCATCTCTTCATCGGGCCCCTGCTCGCTTTGCAGGTGAGACCGCCTGGGCAACGTGCTAGTCAAACTCCCCAGTTGTATCCCCGACTCAGAGTCCCAAGTTCCAGGACACTACCAGTGGCGGTAAAGGTGAGATCCCTCGCTTAGTCCGCGGGAAAAGCCAAACCTGGAGGGTAAACGATAAAAAAAAAAAAGAATTCTTATATTCAACATGGCCTGAAACAATACCTCGTGGAATTTACCTACACATAAGATATACGGCAAAATAAGCAAGAAGACACGAAATCCTTCAAGTTTTAGGACAATATTCATTATTTCAACACTATGGAGACCAAGAGTGCTATTCATTATATAACAATTAGCCTATTTTGCTCTGAAAATTACAAAATATGTTGTCTGTCTTTCTACCAGCTTGTCTGTATTTCTTTCGGTGGAGTGCCTAAGACTGTTTTGTTTGTTAGTTCTTGGAACTATTCGACTTTAGGGTTATGGTACGCGAACCGTCTTCCTAACTTACCAGGGGCTAGGTAATGCTAAAAATACGAAGAAATGTGTACTATTATAGTTCGCCCAGTGAAGAAATTACATGGTATCGTGCAATTGATTGCGCTGACAGTGAAAGAGACCACCTTGTAGTGTAGCGGGTAACGTTCTTGGCGGTCGCCCCGGTGGTCCGGGTTTGAATCCCTGCCCTGCCACGAAATTGAATTTTGGTTTGGGGTACTGAAATTGTATCGATGATACGTAAGTCATCCAAGCGGTGCTCATTTCGAGGACTTGCGCCAGGCCAGTGGGCACGAGTTTTCTTTTTTATACATTCTTATTCTGCAATTCGAATTGAGAGCACATCACTGCGTAGAATTGTTAGAATAGCTTCCGTAAAATATTCTCAAAGGCCAGTGCTACAAGAAGCCCTCATGAGTTAATCCAATTGCATATGTATATCTAGGCTAATCCAGATATGGTATTTAGGACATTTGATTTTTATTGCATTCTAAGTTCTGGGCATAGGAAAACCTCGAAGCTAATTTTGCAATTTTCAGTGAATGAACATCCAAAGTATCGTAAGCATCATGTAGGGAGACAGTATCAGAGAGAGCATGCATTGCTTGAAGACATGATGACATAGTGCGTAATTTGTGCTCGTACAACGAAGCAGGTTGTCAGGACGGTGATGATGATGAAAATGGTGATAACGATGAAGACGGTGATTAATTAATTAGGAACCAAGGGAATATAAATAACCGATACTTAAGACTGAAGCGGATCTATGGTAAACACAAAATGAAATTGCAGGTTGATTGCGAAAGTACAGAAACTATCCAATCACCATATTTTATGGAGATTGACTAATCCAGAAGTAGACATGAAAGGGAGTAGCCTAGTACAAATAGGTGGAAGCAAAGGATGCTCTTGTGTGAGACCTCCATGGGCGTAGCCAGGACTCTGTATACTGCAAACACTGTGGAGTGCCTGATACCCTAGCTCACGTTCAAAAAACATAATTAAGAAGGGGATTTACTACAAACGTTAGGAATCACCGAAATAGATCTAAGATGCAGCTGTAACATTTCAGAAATGTTACGCGATCCATGTTTTCGTGTCATTCTCGTGTTAGAAGCAAAAATACAATGGACATAATAATTGTTATTGGCCATAAGAAGGATACAAGATTTATGCTGGACCCCACCATCAGATGTGAAGTAACCTTCGGCATAACAAAACAGGTCGTTTAGAGATAACGATAGGCTTCAAAGAGAAGTGAAAGCTTGTGGTACGTTTCGATTAAGCGAGAGGATCAACATCAACATTTTTAAATCACTCATCAAGAGTAGAGGAGCAGGGAGGGTTCTGCTTCAAATACCGTTATTTATGCAAATGAGGGGGGCGTGGCAAGGTCAATGACCTTGAGGTAGGTCACGGTCAATGACCTTGAGGTAGGTCATTGACCCCCAAGGTCGCCGGGACCCCGGAAGGTAAACAAACCTTGGAGCGTCCAGGAACCGGTTTGAGGGGGTGTGGGTGGAGGGGGAGGAGTGGAGGTGGAGAGGGGGGGGGAGGGGGAGGGGGGAAGGGGGGGGGTGGCGAGGGTGGGGGATGAGGGGGAAGGATGGAAGAGGCTCTGCACGAGACCCTCCTCGACCCAGTCTCTCTCTTGGACTGAGCGCCTTCTCTGATATTATCCTGGGCTATATAGCTTTGCTTTGAGCCCGATGAGATCCGAGTGTTGCCGAAGGTTTCCGAATCCTTGGTTGTGAATGAATTGTCAGAGAACTGAACGGTCAACTGGTGTGTGTGACGTCACAGCAGATTACGGGATGTGAGGTAGGTCATGAACGGGAGTGTTTTGAATGGAAAACATTAGTGTAACTGGTGTGTGTGTGACGTCACAGCAGATTACGGGATGTGGGGTAGGTCATGAACGGGAGTGTTTTGAATGGAAAACATTAGTGTAACTGGTGTGTGTGTGACGTCACAGCAGATTACGGGATGTGGGGTAGGTCATGAACGGGAGTGTTTTGAATGGAAAACATGAATGGCGGTGGATGGTGGTGGTTGTTGAACCCTGACGTGGTAGGTTGGTTAAGCTTTGTGTTGTAGCCGATTGGTTCCGAATGCAGCCGAGGGATTCCGATTCTCCATTTGTGCTGACCCGGGAGATTTGAATGGCTTACATTCACGTGTCAGAATAATCAGATTTGAATGGTCAACCGGTGTGTGACGTCACAGCGGAGTTGACCCCTGAGCTAATTTTCAAATTTGCCTTTATTATTATCATCACCATGTTGTTTGTGGGAGAGGGGTTGAATGACCTCAAAGGTAAACAAACATGACTGATGCTGGACTGGGTTTTATTGAATCTAATGAACAGGGATGTGGAACTATGTGGTAATTGAACTAATAAGCCGGAGCCGGCACAGGGGCTAATGGGCAAGATGGCCGCTATACATGGTCTCTTATGGAACTAACTCTTGGGAGCTGGCACATGGGCTAGTGGGCAAGATGGCCACTGCGCGCAACTCTAGAGGACTTGAGATGACTGGTACAGAGGCTATTGAGCATGATGGCTGCCAGGTGAAACTCCCTTATGTTGGAGAACTTGACGAGGCTGGCTGGATGCCCTTCACTACCTATGTTCTTTCCAATCGCCTACTTTCATGAAACTAGGGCAGTGTTTTATAGACAACTCCCTTATGTTAGAGGACTTGAGCAGGCTGGCCGGATGCCCATAACCTCCTATGCTCTCCCCAATTTCCTACTGTAATAGGCAAATCCTCCTACCATTATGCTAGCGGTTATGTTGGTTAACACTATACGTGAGAGTACATACTTCAAGCCGACCAGGACATTAGAAGGTAGTAACCGCCATTAACATCACAGCAAGGGTTGGAGCCTTGTCTTATGGAGATGTAGCCAGTACTCTACTACCCTCTGTGAGGGCTCTAACATCAAACCAGTCAAAGCTTGGGGTATGCCCTTGAAGTCAAACTCCTGTAAGTTAACTACAAATGCTATACGTAAACTCTTATCACAGGTGTATCAACAAGCTTTGCAAACTTGGATGACGAATACACCTCAAAGGTCTACTCTCCCTTCGTAAAGGGCACCGCGCATTATAGTTAAGTATACAGAAGCTAAATCTTAAAAAAAAAAAACGAAAACTCCAGTAAGTTAACTAAAAATGCTATACGTAAACTCTCATCATTGACATATCAACGAGGTTTGCAAGCTCGAATGATGAATATGTCTCAGAGGTCTACTCTCCCTTCGTGAAGGGCACCGCGCATTATAGTTCAGCTTAAGGAGCAAGTTCTGGATGTAGATGTCTCTCCTCTTTTCTCCGGGCTTGAGACCGGCTCTAGGGGACACACTTCCTCCTCCCCTAGAGGCAGAGTTAACACTTATCAACCCTATATTTACTTAACATAAGATAATTTTTTTGCCATTCTATTCCATTAGCCTTAAGCACCAAAGCCCTTCAGCACACACACACCTGTAGGCTTATGAAGAAATTAATCTCACGCTGTTAATCGGAGGATAAGGTAAATCTAGCACGCGTTCATGGCTGACAATCTGGAGATCTGGGTTCGATCTCTAACTGCTAAGAAAATAAATTAGAGTTTGAACGGGTTACACACAGCCTTGTAAGATGAAAAACTGATGATGATGATGATGATGATAATTGTTGTTTTAAGGGGCCTAACATCCAGGTTATCGGTCACTAATGGTTTGGGTGATTGTGAAGATGATAATGAAATGTAATCTATAATTAAAACTAACTACTAGCTTATATACGAGAAGAAGAAATAGAAGACAAAAGGAGAATAATGCAAATAAAGGACAGGAGGAAAAGAAATGCCCTCATCCCTCGAAGAAGGCGGATTGAGGAACTAGGAAGGAAGGAGAGCCATAAAAGGCAGATAGGAATGGGAAAGAGGAGAGGGTCCGTCCCCAGCTCAGGAATCTTTTGGGGTCGTCAAGTCCCGGACTCACCAGCTGTGAGCCCCTGAGGGTGTAGCAATATATAGGGTGCTCCCTGCCTCCTTAAGGGCCTTGAACACAAAGCAGAATGTAAAAGGAAATGAAAAAGAAGGCTGACCCTTCGCAGAAGGAGGGTATCAGAAAAGGTGAGACAAGGGCTAATTAAGGCGGAAAAAGAAGAGACACCCTATGCCTCGGATACCCTAATACTGTCGGGGTCGGAAGAGAACAAGAATTGACCAAATGAAGTCGACAGGAAAGAAGACGGAGAGGAGCCCGGCACAAGTAAGTGGAACCAATGCCGGACTCAGCTGGGGCACCGTGGTCGCCAACCCACGTCCCACTAGATGTGAGCCCCTGGGGGGGAGATGAAAAACTAAGCAACAAATAAGCAACAACAACAACAAGTCCTTAAAACCTGAGTGTTAGGTATTAGCCATTTGTTTTTGTGGATGTTGAGAAATGTATATAATTTTATTATTTAATTATGGGCCAATCTCAAATTTTTGGTTGGAACATTAAGCTGTTTTGACTGTGGTTGATAGGAAAATATAAGGTGCAAGGAGTTAGGTAGGTTGAAGCGTTCTTTAAGAAATCCTTTACAAGAAGGAATAACTTGAGCTGTCTTTTGACAGTGGCGGGTATTGTGAGAACAGAAGCTTGTAGCAAGCAAATCAGATCTGTAACTTCGTGCGAGCGCTCCAAGTAGGCCATTGGCCATGAGAAAAAGAGAGTGCTTTCGAACACTCACGTGTCGCCAGGGAGCTGTATAACATTGACGCACATGGCTGCGCCGCTTTGTAATACACGGACAGTGTCTTAGAATGTTGTTGTATTAGTAACATTTGAGAGAGAAGGGTTTTGATATTGAGTTTATTCAGCCCTGTGTACTTGGGTGTGTTACAGTTTTGATTGATAACCTGTGTTATTGTGATGGTATTATTAGTGTGTGTGTGTGTGTTGCTCACAAGGTCAAGTACACCCCGTTCTAACCCTCAGACTAGAATTACATTTCTTGGCAGATTCTGAAATCAAACCTTGACTTCCAGGATAGATACTATGTTAAATAGTCTGTTTATAACCACCTTGAGGTTTAGCGGCTAGTATAATTGGCACTCGCCTCATAGATAGGCCTACGGGTTTGATAATTATTGGGATCATTCATCCTTGTGTTCTTGGGTGTGTTACAGTTTTGTTTGATAACCTGTGTTATTGTGTTGGTTGTATTAGTGTGTGTGGTTTACAAGTTTGTGCGTACCCTGTTCTAATCCTCAGACTGAAATTACATTTCTTGACAGACAGTACGTTCAGCCTTGCGAGGTAAAACTGAGAAGAGGTGGGTTCATTCCACTCCTCATCTATTCTGGAACTGATTTTCCATGGTTTCACATTTCTACGCCAAGCGAATGCTAGGATGGTTTCCAACTTTAGGTTATCACTGTTTCTTTTTTCTCTAATCCCAAGTTACAAATACACACACTACTACAGACACCGCAGTAACACATGTTACCAATAATATAGGACATACAGTACATCATTTAGACCTAAATGCTAATGAGATAAGATAATTAAGTGCAATAACTTGTAAATGTTAGTCATTAGTACAATAACATGTGTTATCATGCAAAAAAAATTATAAACACCCAAGTACACAAGGGTGAGTGAACATGATATGGCACTGGGGTACACTCAGCCTCGTGAGGCAAAAACTGTGTAGATGTGGGTTTGATTACCATTTAGGCTGGCTGTATGGCTCAGCGGTAATGTTCTTGCTTGTTGGGCCCAAGGTTGCAGGTTCGTATTCTGGTGCAGCCAGCTGGCATTTGAGGGTGCGCAAATGCGAGGGAACCGTGTCTATAGATTTACAAGCACGTTAAAGATCCCCTTTGGGGCGAAATTCCGGCACCCCGGCGTCGCTCAAAGCCCAATAACATTATTATTAGATATATTTTAATATTGTATAGCCTTGGGTGTCGGGTCCAAACTTTTTTATTTGACGCCCAAAGGGCAGCTTGCATGTCGAAGTTTGTTGTTCCTTGGAGCGCTCTGAAAGTTATAGAGATTAGATATATAAGCTCCTAGACACTATAACGCTTTCTAGTAGAGAAAGGAGGAATTTTTTGTGATGGCGGAAAATCCCAAGATTAGTTAGTTATTGTTGTTTTAAGGGGCGGAACAACGAGGTCATCTGCCCCTAAAATCCCGAGATTAATGTTGCCATTATGAACATGGCCTACTGAATTCAAATGGTTTTTTTAACATGCCAACAACGTATAAGGAGAGAAACTGCAAGCTTGGGGTTGGTTGCCAGATACGGTAGCCACTCACCCACCGTGGCAATTATTAGATTATCTTTATCCTAAAATGCGTTCTTAAGTATTTGGCAACCTCCTAGTGTAGCGGTTAGCATTTTTGGCGGTCGCCCGCAGAGGTCTGGGTTCAATTACCGGCTGTGCCAAGAAATTAATTCTGTTTTGAGGGCTGGAACGGGACAGCCTCGTGAGGCAAAACTGAGAAGAGGTTGGTTCGATTCCCACCGCAGCAATCTTTGAAATGGTTTTCTGTGACCTCCCCACTCCTACTCGAGGCAAATGCTGGATTGGTTCCTAACTTAAGGCCACGGCCGTCTCCTTCCCAATCCTCTCTCAAATTACAAATACACACAATAACATAGGTTATCAGACAAACACGCACACTCGCACGTCTAAAATACACAGGGCTAAATAACCACTATGTCCAAGCCACTAAAATGAATTAACAACTGAAGTATTTTGGCTGAAACATAGTTATGTATAAATGTAATGTCTGTTCTAAATCGTTTTTAATGTAGGAGGAGGAAGTTGTTGTTGTTGTTGTTTCACTGAGGGGCTAGGATATTGTGGTCATTTCAGACTTGTGTGTACTTTGTGTGTGTGTGTAGATTTTGTCTCATAACCTGTGTTATAGTGGTTTCTGTAGTAGTGAGTGTCCACGTTGTGTAGCGGCTAGCATTCCTGGTTGTCGCCCCGTAGGTCCAGATTCTATTCCTGACTCTGCCAAAAAATTTAATTCTGATCTGAGGGCTGGAACGGGGTGCACTCAGCCTCATGAGGAAACATAAGAAGAGGTGGGTTTGATTTCCCTTCATCCATCCTGGAAGTGGTTTTCTTTTGTTTCCCACTTCTACTTCAGGCAAATGCCGGGGTAGTTTCAAACTTGAGTGCATGGCCGTCTCCTTCCTAATCGTCCCTGAAATTACAAATACACACACTACTACTACTACTGCAGATTCCATAATAACACGGGTTACCAGACAAATTAAAATACAGGAAAAAAAGTCTCCTTGTTGCGTAGTGGCTAGTATTCTTGGCTGTCATTGTGGAGGTGAGGGTTCAATTGGCTCTGCCAAGAGATTTTAATTCTGATCTGACAGCTGGAATGGGGTTTGATTCCTACCTCTGCCATCCTGGAAGTGGTTTTCTGTGATTTACCACTTCAACTCCAGGCAAATTCTGGGCTGACACCTAACGTAAAGCCACGGACGATTCTTACCCAAATGCTACCTGAATTACAAATACACAAACTAGCACATACATCACAGTACACACAGGGCTACATGACCACGATACCCAAGGCCCTCAAATGAAACAACAACATAAAACAAATAGCTGAAATTCTTCATTTGTATAATTTGTATTCGTGAAAAGCCATTTCTTGGATTACAGAATAATTGTGTAAATTAAGTGGATGTCTTATTTCAGCAGCTTTGGTGGCGTAGTTGGTCGCGGAATCAAACCCGACCGAAGTCGTCAGATTTTTTAAGAGCGTTAAAAATCTCTTGGTGTGCCTTCCTTCGGAGGAGAAGTAAATGTCAGAGATGTATGGCATAATAAAGAACCTTCCACTAATTACACTTGTGTGAAAATAAATTATAGGTTATATTTGACTAACGTTCATAGGTTCCAACATTTGTAGCCAGAAGCCATTTGCGGTGACATCTAGTAACGACGTTCAGAACTAGTTGGTTGTTGACGGTGGAGTTTGGTAGTAAAAGTTAGAACTACTTGAAAATCTAATGTCTGCAGTCCTTGCATGAATTAAAAACAGATACACACACACTAATACAGGCATCACAATTAACACCGCTTATCAGACAGATTCCACACACACCCAAAGTACACGGAGCTATATGACCGCGTTGTCGCAGCCCCTAAACTGAGGAACCAACCAACCAACCATGACTTCCTTCAGGTCATTACTATATTTATGGCATGATAAAAACCTTCCACTAATTACACTTGTGTGAAGTTAAATTATAGGTTATATTTGACTAACGCTCTTAGGTTTCAAAGTTTGTCGCCAGAAGCCGTTTGCGGTGGCATCTAGTAACGACGTTCAGAACTAGTTGGTTGTTGACGGTGGAGTTTGGTAGTAAAAGTTAGAACTACTTGAAAATCTAATGTCTGCAGTCCTTACATGAATTAAAAACTAATAACACACACTAATACAGCCATCACAATTAACGCCGGTTATCAGACAGATTCCACACACACCCAAAGTACACGGGGCTACATGACCGCGTTGTCGCAGCCCCTAAACTGAGGAACCAACCAACCATGACTTTTTTCAGGTCATTACAGAAATGAGATTAATCAAAGCAATCACAGGAGAAGCATTTGAAGCTGACAACTAAAGAAATCTGAAAGCAATCACAGGAGAAGCATTTGAAGCTGAAAACTAAAGAAATCTGAAAGAAAATAGGCAGTTGTAGTTGAAGAGACAAACAAGTCAACTTATTTGCCAACAAACCAGATTCAAACATCGTAAAATACGTGCACAATAGAACTACAGTATTTTTTTCAGCAGATCAGTAAATCACTTGAAATTTGCAATAAATTGTGGATGTGAAAGTCATCTCCTGTATATGTTTATTTCTAGGGGCTTGGACGTCAGGGATATGAGTTACACGTACTTGGATATTTATATGAGTTATGTGTTAACAAGTAGGCCTATTATTGTTGTTTTTAGTATTAGTAACAATGTTATGTGGAGCTCAACTTTGGAATAACGCGACCATGGCATTAAGTTAGAAGCCATTCTGGAAATTTGCCTGTAGTACAGGGGAGAAAGAATGGAAGAACACTTCTAGGTTTGAATGTGTTTTGAATCGAACCCACCTCTTCTCAGTTCTGACATACAAGGTTGAGTGAACCCCGTCATATTCCACAGACTAGAATTACATTTCTTGAAGGAGACGGAAATCTAGCACCGACCTTTGCAGTAATAGCCAAGAATGCTAATCACTACACCATGAGGTGGTCAACATATTTCTTTTAGTGTGATCAAATGTGCATATGTTGACGGTTGATGAGTTGGCTAATGATGGTTAGCGGTAGACAATCTTTTATACATTGACATACCCTTGAGAAAATGAAAGTTGTTTACCCTTCACTAGACGTTAGCTGGGCGTTACCCGCTTTAAAAGTAGTATAAATAGCAACATCCTTGTTGCATAGAATCAGTTGTGTGGACCAGTTCGAACGCATCAGAGATGGTTGTACTCATCAATTGAGAGTAAGTAAAATGAAAGTTGTTTACCCTTAATGTGCACTCTACAGCGAGTAAGTGGGTAATTGCTTGCCTCGACCTTTAAACCAGTAGCCAAGGATGGTGTTCGTGTGGGCCATCAAGTGATGCAGTTTATTATGTATTGTATGGCTTGCTGCCTGGAGTGTCCAAGGACATGTTTGGCTCGCCGGAGTCTGTAGCTGCTTCCAGCCGGACACGCAAACGGTGAGTTACATGTTCAGTTCAATTTTATGTAGTTTCCAACTTTCACCAACAAAACCAGTGATACCTAGTGCTGAACGTTGGAACTTTTAATAGAACGTTCAAACAAAATCCAACCAACGTACTTGCGGTCATTTAGCTAGTGAAGGGTAAACAACTTTCATTTTCTCAAGGGTATGTCAATGTATAAAAGATTGTCTACCGCTAACCATCATTAGCCAACTCATCAACCGTCAACATATGCACATTTGATCACACTAAAAGAAATATGTTGACCACCTCATGGTGTAGTGATTAGCATTCTTGGCTATTACTGCAAAGGTCGGTGCTAGATTTCCGTCTCCTTCAAGAAATGTAATTCTAGTCTGTGGAATATGACGGGGTTCACTCAACCTTGTATGTCAGAACTGAGAAGAGGTGGGTTCGATTCAAAACACATTCAAACCTAGAAGTGTTCTTCCATTCTTTCTCCCCTGTACTACAGGCAAATTTCCAGAATGGCTTCTAACTTAATGCCTACTACAGGCAAATTTCCAGAATGGCTTCTAACTTAATGCCATGGTCGCGTTATTCCAAAGTTGAGCTCCACATAACATTGTTACTAATACTAAAAACAACAATAATAGGCCTACTTGTTAACACATAACTCATATAAATATCCAAGTACGTGTAACTCATATCCCTGACGTCCAAGCCCCTAGAAATAAAAATATACAGGAGATGACTTTCACATCCACAATTTATTGCAAATTTCAAGTGATTTACTGATCTGCTTAAAAAAAGAAAATACTGTAGTTCTATTGTGCACGTATTTTACGATGTTTGAATCTGGTTTGTTGGCAAATAAGTTGACTTGTTTGTCTCTTCAACTACAACTGCCTATTTTCTTTCAGATTTCTTTAGTTTTCAGCTTCAAATGCTTCTCCTGTGATTGCTTTCAGATTTCTTTAGTTGTCAGCTTCAAATGCTTCTCCTGTGATTGCTTTGATTAATCTCATTTCTGTAATGACCTGAAAAAAGTCATGGTTGGTTGGTTCCTCAGTTTAGGGGCTGCGACAACGCGGTCATGTAGCCCCGTGTACTTTGGGTGTGTGTGGAATCTGTCTGATAACCGGCGTTAATTGTGATGGCTGTATTAGTGTGTGTTATTAGTTTTAATTCATGTAAGGACTGCAGACATTAGATTTTCAAGTAGTTCTAACTTTTACTACCAAACTCCACCGTCAACAACCAACTAGTTCTGAACGTCGTTACTAGATGCCACCGCAAACGGCTTCTGGCGACAAACTTTGAAACCTAAGAGCGTTAGTCAAATATAACCTATAATTTAACTTCACACAAGTGTAATTAGTGGAAGGTTTTTATCATGCCATAAATATAGTAATGACCTGAAGGAAGTCATGGTTGGTTGGTTGGTTCCTCAGTTTAGGGGCTGCGACAACGCGGTCATATAGCTCCGTGTACTTTGGGTGTGTGTGGAATCTGTCTGATAAGCGGTGTTAATTGTGATGCCTGTATTAGTGTGTGTGTATCTGTTTTTAATTCATGCAAGGACTGCAGACATTAGATTTTCAAGTAGTTCTAGCTTTTACTACCAAACTCCACCGTCAACAACCAACTAGTTCTGAACGTCGTTACTAGATGCCACCGCAAACGGCTTCTGGCTACAAATGTTGGAACCTATGAACGTTAGTCAAATATAACCTATAATTTATTTTCACACAAGTGTAATTAGTGGAAGGTTCTTTATTATGCCATACATCTCTGACATTTACTTCTCCTCCGAAGGAAGGCACACCAAGAGATTTTAACGCTCTTAAAAAATCTGACGACTTCGGTCGGGTTTGAATCCGCGACCAACTACGCCACCAAAGCTGCTGAAATAAGACATCCACTTAATTTACACAATTATTCTGTAATCCAAGAAATGGCTTTTCACGAATACAAATTATACAAATGAAGAATTTCAGCTATTTGTTTTATGTTGTTGTTTCATTTGAGGGCCTTGGGTATCGTGGTCATGTAGCCCTGTGTGTACTGTGATGTATGTGCTAGTTTGTGTATTTGTAATTCAGGTAGCATTTGGGTAAGAATCGTCCGTGGCTTTACGTTAGGTGTCAGCCCAGAATTTGCCTGGAGTTGAAGTGGTAAATCACAGAAAACCACTTCCAGGATGGCAGAGGTAGGAATCAAACCCCATTCCAGCTGTCAGATCAGAATTAAAATCTCTTGGCAGAGCCAATTGAACCCTCACCTCCACAATGACAGCCAAGAATACTAGCCACTACGCAACAAGGAGACTTTTTTTCCTGTATTTTAATTTGTCTGGTAACCCGTGTTATTATGGAATCTGCAGTAGTAGTAGTAGTGTGTGTATTTGTAATTTCAGGGACGATTAGGAAGGAGACGGCCATGCACTCAAGTTTGAAACTACCCCGGCATTTGCCTGAAGTAGAAGTGGGAAACAAAAGAAAACCACTTCCAGGATGGATGAAGGGAAATCAAACCCACCTCTTCTTATGTTTCCTCATGAGGCTGAGTGCACCCCGTTCCAGCCCTCAGATCAGAATTAAATTTTTTGGCAGAGTCAGGAATAGAATCTGGACCTACGGGGCGACAACCAGGAATGCTAGCCGCTACACAACGTGGACACTCACTACTACAGAAACCACTATAACACAGGTTATGAGACAAAATCTACACACACACACAAAGTACACACAAGTCTGAAATGACCACAATATCCTAGCCCCTCAGTGAAACAACAACAACAACAACTTCCTCCTCCTACATTAAAAACGATTTAGAACAGACATTACATTTATACATAACTATGTTTCAGCCAAAATACTTCAGTTGTTAATTCATTTTAGTGGCTTGGACATAGTGGTTATTTAGCCCTGTGTATTTTAGACGTGCGAGTGTGCGTGTTTGTCTGATAACCTATGTTATTGTGTGTATTTGTAATTTGAGAGAGGATTGGGAAGGAGACGGCCGTGGCCTTAAGTTAGGAACCAATCCAGCATTTGCCTCGAGTAGGAGTGGGGAGGTCACAGAAAACCATTTCAAAGATTGCTGCGGTGGGAATCGAACCAACCTCTTCTCAGTTTTGCTTCACGAGGCTGTCCCGTTCCAGCCCTCAAAACAGAATTAATTTCTTGGCACAGCCGGTAATTGAACCCAGACCTCTGCGGGCGACCGCCAAAAATGCTAACCGCTACACTAGGAGGTTGCCAAATACTTAAGAACGCATTTTAGGATAAAGATAATCTAATAATTGCCACGGTGGGTGAGTGACTACCGTATCTGGCAACCAACCCTAAGCTTGCAGTTTCTCTCCTTATACGTTGTTGGCATGTTAAAAAACCCATTTGAATTCAGTAGGCCATGTTCATAATGGCAACATTAATCTCGGGATTTTAGGGGCAGATGACCTCGTTGTTCCGCCCCTTAAAACAACAATAACTAACTAATCTTGGGATTTTCCGCCAACACAAAAAATTCCTCCTTTCTCTACTAGAAAGCGTTATAGTGTCTAGGAGCTTATATATCTAATCTCTATAACTTTCAGAGCGCTCCAAGGAACAACAAACTTCGACATGCAAGCTGCCCTTTGGGCGTCAAATAAAAAAGTTTGGACCCGACACCCAAGGCTATACAATATTAAAATATATCTAATAATAATGTTATTGGGCTTTGAGCGACGCCGGGGTGCCGGAATTTCGCCCCAAAGGGGATCTTTAACGTGCTTGTAAATCTATAGACACGGTTCCCTCGCATTTGCGCACCCTCAAATGCCAGCTGGCTGCACCAGAATACGAACCTGCAACCTTGGGCCCAACAAGCAAGAACATTACCGCTGAGCCATACAGCCAGCCTAAATGGTAATCAAACCCACATCTACACAGTTTTTGCCTCACGAGGCTGAGTGTACCCCAGTGCCATATCATGTTCACTCACCCTTGTGTACTTGGGTGTTTATAATTTTTTTTGCATGATAACACATGTTATTGTACTAATGACTAACATTTACAAGTTATTGCACTTAATTATCTTATCTCATTAGCATTTAGGTCTAAATGATGTACTGTATGTCCTATATTATTGGTAACATGTGTTACTGCGGTGTCTGTAGTAGTGTGTGTATTTGTAACTTGGGATTAGAGAAAAAAGAAACAGTGATAACCTAAAGTTGGAAACCATCCTAGCATTCGCTTGGCGTAGAAATGTGAAACCATGGAAAATCAGTTCCAGAATAGATGAGGAGTGGAATGAACCCACCTCTTCTCAGTTTTACCTCGCAAGGCTGAACGTACTGTCTGTCAAGAAATGTAATTTCAGTCTGAGGATTAGAACAGGGTACGCACAAACTTGTAAACCACACACACTAATACAACCAACACAATAACACAGGTTATCAAACAAAACTGTAACACACCCAAGAACACAAGGATGAATGATCCCAATAATTATCAAACCCGTAGGCCTATCTATGAGGCGAGTGCCAATTATACTAGCCGCTAAACCTCAAGGTGGTTATAAACAGACTATTTAACATAGGATCTATCCTGGAAGTCAAGGTTTGATTTCAGAATCTGCCAAGAAATGTAATTCTAGTCTGAGGGTTAGAACGGGGTGTACTTGACCTTGTGAGCAACACACACACACACACTAATAATACCATCACAATAACACAGGTTATCAATCAAAACTGTAACACACCCAAGTACACAGGGCTGAATAAACTCAATATCAAAACCCTTCTCTCTCAAATGTTACTAATACAACAACATTCTAAGACACTGTCCGTGTATTACAAAGCGGCGCAGCCATGTGCGTCAATGTTATACAGCTCCCTGGCGACACGTGAGTGTTCGAAAGCACTCTCTTTTTCTCATGGCCAATGGCCTACTTGGAGCGCTCGCACGAAGTTACAGATCTGATTTGCTTGCTACAAGCTTCTGTTCTCACAATACCCGCCACTGTCAAAAGACAGCTCAAGTTATTCCTTCTTGTAAAGGATTTCTTAAAGAACGCTTCAACCTACCTAACTCCTTGCACCTTATATTTTCCTATCAACCACAGTCAAAACAGCTTAATGTTCCAACCAAAAATTTGAGATTGGCCCATAATTAAATAATAAAATTATATACATTTCTCAACATCCACAAAAACAAATGGCTAATACCTAACACTCAGGTTTTAAGGACTTGTTGTTGTTGTTGCTTATTTGTTGCTTAGTTTTTCATCTCCCCCCCAGGGGCTCACATCTAGTGGGACGTGGGTTGGCGACCACGGTGCCCCAGCTGAGTCCGGCATTGGTTCCACTTACTTGTGCCGGGCTCCTCTCCGTCTTCTTTCCTGTCGACTTCATTTGGTCAATTCTTGTTCTCTTCCGACCCCGACAGTATTAGGGTATCCGAGGCATAGGGTGTCTCTTCTTTTTCCGCCTTAATTAGCCCTTGTCTCACCTTTTCTGATACCCTCCTTCTGCGAAGGGTCAGCCTTCTTTTTCATTTCCTTTTACATTCTGCTTTGTGTTCAAGGCCCTTAAGGAGGCAGGGAGCACCCTATATATTGCTACACCCTCAGGGGCTCACAGCTGGTGAGTCCGGGACTTGACGACCCCAAAAGATTCCTGAGCTGGGGACGGACCCTCTCCTCTTTCCCATTCCTATCTGCCTTTTATGGCTCTCCTTCCTTCCTAGTTCCTCAATCCGCCTTCTTCGAGGGATGAGGGCATTTCTTTTCCTCCTGTCCTTTATTTGCATTATTCTCCTTTTGTCTTCTATTTCTTCTTCTCGTATATAAGCTAGTAGTTAGTTTTAATTATAGATTACATTTCATTATCATCTTCACAATCACCCAAACCATTAGTGACCGATAACCTGGATGTTAGGCCCCTTAAAACAACAATTATCATCATCATCATCATCATCAGTTTTTCATCTTACAAGGCTGTGTGTAACCCGTTCAAACTCTAATTTATTTTCTTAGCAGTTAGAGATCGAACCCAGATCTCCAGATTGTCAGCCATGAACGCGTGCTAGATTTACCTTATCCTCCGATTAACAGCGTGAGATTAATTTCTTCATAAGCCTACAGGTGTGTGTGTGCTGAAGGGCTTTGGTGCTTAAGGCTAATGGAATAGAATGGCAAAAAAATTATCTTATGTTAAGTAAATATAGGGTTGATAAGTGTTAACTCTGCCTCTAGGGGAGGAGGAAGTGTGTCCCCTAGAGCCGGTCTCAAGCCCGGAGAAAAGAGGAGAGACATCTACATCCAGAACTTGCTCCTTAAGCTGAACTATAATGCGCGGTGCCCTTCACGAAGGGAGAGTAGACCTCTGAGACATATTCATCATTCGAGCTTGCAAACCTCGTTGATATGTCAATGATGAGAGTTTACGTATAGCATTTTTAGTTAACTTACTGGAGTTTTCGTTTTTTTTTTTAAGATTTAGCTTCTGTATACTTAACTATAATGCGCGGTGCCCTTTACGAAGGGAGAGTAGACCTTTGAGGTGTATTCGTCATCCAAGTTTGCAAAGCTTGTTGATACACCTGTGATAAGAGTTTACGTATAGCATTTGTAGTTAACTTACAGGAGTTTGACTTCAAGGGCATACCCCAAGCTTTGACTGGTTTGATGTTAGAGCCCTCACAGAGGGTAGTAGAGTACTGGCTACATCTCCATAAGACAAGGCTCCAACCCTTGCTGTGATGTTAATGGCGGTTACTACCTTCTAATGTCCTGGTCGGCTTGAAGTATGTACTCTCACGTATAGTGTTAACCAACATAACCGCTAGCATAATGGTAGGAGGATTTGCCTATTACAGTAGGAAATTGGGGAGAGCATAGGAGGTTATGGGCATCCGGCCAGCCTGCTCAAGTCCTCTAACATAAGGGAGTTGTCTATAAAACACTGCCCTAGTTTCATGAAAGTAGGCGATTGGAAAGAACATAGGTAGTGAAGGGCATCCAGCCAGCCTCGTCAAGTTCTCCAACATAAGGGAGTTTCACCTGGCAGCCATCATGCTCAATAGCCTCTGTACCAGTCATCTCAAGTCCTCTAGAGTTGCGCGCAGTGGCCATCTTGCCCACTAGCCCATGTGCCAGCTCCCAAGAGTTAGTTCCATAAGAGACCATGTATAGCGGCCATCTTGCCCATTAGCCCCTGTGCCGGCTCCGGCTTATTAGTTCAATTACCACATAGTTCCACATCCCTGTTCATTAGATTCAATAAAACCCAGTCCAGCATCAGTCATGTTTGTTTACCTTTGAGGTCATTCAACCCCTCTCCCACAAACAACATGGTGATGATAATAATAAAGGCAAATTTGAAAATTAGCTCAGGGGTCAACTCCGCTGTGACGTCACACACCGGTTGACCATTCAAATCTGATTATTCTGACACGTGAATGTAAGCCATTCAAATCTCCCGGGTCAGCACAAATGGAGAATCGGAATCCCTCGGCTGCATTCGGAACCAATCGGCTACAACACAAAGCTTAACCAACCTACCACGTCAGGGTTCAACAACCACCACCATCCACCGCCATTCATGTTTTCCATTCAAAACACTCCCGTTCATGACCTACCCCACATCCCGTAATCTGCTGTGACGTCACACACACACCAGTTACACTAATGTTTTCCATTCAAAACACTCCCGTTCATGACCTACCCCACATCCCGTAATCTGCTGTGACGTCACACACACACCAGTTACACTAATGTTTTCCATTCAAAACACTCCCGTTCATGACCTACCTCACATCCCGTAATCTGCTGTGACGTCACACACACCAGTTGACCGTTCAGTTCTCTGACAATTCATTCACAACCAAGGATTCGGAAACCTTCGGCAACACTCGGATCTCATCGGGCTCAAAGCAAAGCTATATAGCCCAGGATAATATCAGAGAAGGCGCTCAGTCCAAGAGAGAGACTGGGTCGAGGAGGGTCTCGTGCAGAGCCTCTTCCATCCTTCCCCCTCATCCCCCACCCTCGCCACCACCCCCCCCCCCTTCCCCCCTCCCCCTCCCCCCTCTCCACCTCCACTCCTCCCCCTCCACCCACACCCCCTCAAACCGGTTCCTGGACCCTCCAAGGTTTGTTTACCTTCCGGGGTCCCGGCGACCTTGGGGGTCAATGACCTACCTCAAGGTCATTGACCGTGACCTACCTCAAGGTCATTGACCTTGCCACGCCCCCCTCATTTGCATAAATAACGGTATTTGAAGCAGAACCCTCCCTGCTCCTCTACTATCAAGTTTGGGTATGCCTACGTATAAATGACCTAATTTTGCTATCAATGAATCCATTCAATGGTAGAGAATTCATTTTCAATGTACTCGGAAACAGTGTGTGACGTAGTCTATTGGTACCCAATATCATTTTGTTGCTAATATTAACAGTATAATAATAATAATAATAATAATAATAATAATAATAATAATAATATGAAGAGAAGATAAGAACGGCTTTACGAAACCATGTCGGTACGGGCTGGCCGTGCGCGCCTGAACTGACGAGTTCCAGCGTAGACAGTGCTGACAGTGTAAGGCTAGGTCATACGGCCCTAAAAGCACTTGCCAGGCTTGCAGGGCACTACGCCATACTATACACAGCTCGCACGCACATGTAGCGAGCGGCAGGTGGGGAGAGGCAAGGACATGACGTCACGCGCTTGTGGCTTACTTCTTAGACTGCCCGTAAGGGAGCAGCAGAATAGAACATACTACAGGCACTAGCTACGCAGGGCCCTGGCGTGTGGTAATGTCCCCACTCCCCTGCACGAGGGAAAGCCTAAGCTGGCGTGAGACAAAATGTCCCTGTCCCTGTCTCGCGCTGTTTCAAGGACAGGACTTGGCGACGCGACATCTGACGAAACCCGGATGAACTACCAGCACTCAACATTGGCTAGCATTAACAAGTCTATATGCTTATCTTTTTAAAAATCACGATTAAGCATATACAGAGTTCTTAATTTTAAAATATGTTTCAGTAGCGTTCTAGAGAAAACTATAAGCTGTCTTGAAGTGGAGTTTGTTTCTGTTTTCAACATCATCTGAAGACATAGTAGAGTTTAGGAAAAATGCAGTTCAGAACTCTATTTTATATGGAGAATTGTGATTTTAACTACACTTTTTATAACTTTCTTTGTATTCCTATTCGATATGCTTTTGCACTGATGAAAAGTGTATAAAATACTACAGTACGCTATGGAAACAAAATAATTTCACCTTGTCCCGTTTCTTTATAAATCGTTTCACTAACTTTTGACCCGTGTTACATCAAGAGCAGGGCTGGCGGCCGGCCGTCCCAACTCCGGCCGGCTCGTAACAACTTTATAAAACAGATTTCCGTCGACAAGTCGCGTGAAAATTTGATTTGTCAAGCTTTCTGAAACGGAAACTTGCCGAACTATGTAAAATGGTGAAATAGGGCCCAGTTTGAAGCGCAATGCAAAGAAAGAAACAAAGAGAACAAGCAGCCATTTGCATCAAAGAATTATGTTGCCGAGAATATAAGTGAGTCAGTTATAGCCAACCAACATCAGCATAATAACTTAACTCGTCAAGAGAAATTCGCTCTTCACTTTTTGGTGAAAGTGCCGGTCACTGCTCGCATCACTTTGCGCGCTACCTGGGCGCCTACCTGCGGAAGCTGAATGATTAAGGCTACCGGAGTTCCATTGTACGCAGCATGTCCAGTGCATCGGAGATTAATTGAGACCTTGTTCTCAAACAAAACTGACTCTTCGGTGACAGCGACCATTATCGATATCTGTTAAGACGATCGCCACTTTTTAGTGGAAAAAGAAGCAGCCTCACATGATGAAGAATAACACATGCCTTCGTCCCGCACCTGCATTCAATGCGCCGTACAATTCAGTTTCCGTTGGGGTAGCGATAAGCCGCATGGCACAGCCTGGCAACATTTATGGTCGTCTCATGGGCATTTTGCTCGCTTTGTATATCAAGTAATTATTCTTTCTTTTCTTTTCTTAGTCGTTTACCTTCCAGGTTGGAAGAACCCACGGACTCAGCGAGGGAACTCACCACTACCGCCTCTACGGGCAGTGTCCTAGAGCTGGGAACATCTAATCGGAGTGGATACAACTGGTGAGTTGTGATTGGCACCTCGTCCAGGTGGCCTCACCTGCAAAGCGAACAGGGCCCTCATGCGGGAAGGTAATGGATGGTCAGGATGGATAGGCAAGGAAGATGGAAGGAGGCGGCCGTGGCCTTGAAGAAGGTACCTTCCCGGCATTTGCCCGAAGACGAAGTGGGAAACCACGGAAAACCACTTCGAGGATGGCTGAGGTGGGAATCAAACCCCCTCTACTCATTTGGAACACCCGAGGCTGAGTAGACCCCGTTCCAGTCCTCATACCACTTTTCAAATTTCGTGGCAGAGCCGGGAATCGAACCCAGGACCTCCGGGGCGGCAGCTAACCATGCTGACCGCTATGCTACGGAGGCAACTATCAAGTAATTATTATTATTATTATTATTATTATTGTTATTTAAAATCACTGACTTCTCTTTAAGTTCACTGGTGTCAAAGCAAAGCAAAGCCAACTCCGTACAGGCCATGGAGGCCCTGGGAGTAGTGGAAGGTAGAGGCTTCCACTTTTTGTGACATCGGCACTAGATGGAATGGAGTTGTCACTTCCATGCCTGGCTGTCTTTGCTCCCAGGAATTACCTTGGTACTCATTTCTGGTGTAGGCTGAGTGAACCCTAGGGCTATTTGCGTTTCCGAAAGTGGTAGTTTTCTAGGTATAAATTGTGGGAAATTTAAAACTTCATTAACGTAAAAGTGGGGACTAGATTGCACTGAAAACATAGGGAAATTGAACGGACCAATGCAAAATGTTTTAAATGGCGGGATAACGTTAATTGCGGGGAGTAAAAGCGGTGTTTATTATAAGATCTTCTCATTCATGTTTGTCGCATTAAAAATAACATTCTCAGTGTATTCAAAATCATCATATAATGAGGTGACCTTATTATTTCAGGGCCGTCTACTTTATAACAATGCCAGTGCCGGGACCATCCTGAGCAATCAGACTTTAGTTCTACAGTCCGTGACTCGCAACACTTCGGGACTGTATACGTGTGTGGCCTCCAACACCGATGGAGACTCTGAGAGTAACGCTTTCAACCTGGATGTGAAGTGTAAGTACCAAATCTTATAATCTAGCAGTACATATACAGGGTCTTTCATATAAAATAAGAACGGCAAGCGGCAGTTTTGTAATTCGCTACTACGGCGGCCTTGGCCGAGCTTGTGGCGCGCCATTGCCCCCTGCTGTTCTATTGAAAGCGCGCGCATAGTAGATACGAGGGTTGTTTTTAGCCTATTTTCAATTTTGAAAAAATAGGCTTCTGAGATCTCCTTTTGTCCGTGTGTGTGTGCGTGTGTGTGTGTGTGAGGAGTGTGTGACCCCCCCCCTAATAACTTCTAAACGGCAGGAGTGATTTCAATGAAACTCGGTAAGTTCATAGCACTATTTCGGGCGACCCCGACCGTGCCCATCATATTTTGTTACGTCTCACCAATTCAACATGGCGGCTGTGCGAAATATTTTACCAGCATTCAATATCTCCTAAACTATTCCCGATAACACCCTGGATTTTTTTACGGTGATAAAGGAAACTACTAGAAGTTCACCTATGTGACTTTTGAAAACCTGGTAACTACAAAACCAACATGGCGGCCACGCGAATTTGCGACTTTTAAATAGATGTTTCTCGCGATTTAACCAACTAAACGCAATAAATCGTGGTACAGTATATGTATATACACATTGTAATACACCGACATCTAACTTCGTTCAATTGTTTACATAACCACAAAATGGCAGATGTGCGAAGTATTTCACCGGCATTCTATATCTCTGAAACTATTAACTGTATCATCCTGAAATTTTGCACGGAGATGAAGGGCGCTACTGGAAGTTCATCTATAATACTTTCAAAAACCGGTTAACTACAAAGCAAACATGGCGGCCAAGCGAATTTGACAATTTTAAATAGACCTTTCTCGCGATTTAATGTTCCAAACGCAATGAAGTATGGTACAGGAAATGTTTATACACATTGTAATACACTGGTATCTAATTTAGTTCAATTGTTTACATAATTTCAAGATGGTGGCTGTGCGAAATTTTAAAATTAAGTTTTTATTTCTTGTGTCGTAATCATGCGATCGAAGTGAAAGTTTGAATAATGACCCTACGCAATAATTTTCCTTTAATGGTACATGACTCTATGGCCTATACATTTAACAATCCAACATGGCGACCATCCGATATATTTAGACTGCTCTGAATATCTACGAATCTATTATATCAATCAAACTGAATTCTTATGTTCATAGGGGCTATGAACTTAAGTGCACCTATAGGACTTTAAAATAGCCTGGTGATCACAAATCCAACATGGCGGCGAAGCGAAATATAAATATTCACATGGACGTTTCTCGCAATTTAACTATCCGAGTGCAGTGAAACTTGGTACAGCAAATCCTTACACGAATGTTAATCCACTGGCATCTAATTTATTTCAATTGTTTCCATAACCACAAGATGGCAGCTGTGTGAAATTTTAAAATCTCCTTGTTACTTCTTGTGTCCTAATCATGCGATAGAAATTTGAATGCTACACGTACACAATAATTTTCATATAACAGTACATAATTCTAGGACCTACATATGAGCCGGTTAGAATGATAGTGGTGTAAGTCATACGAACATTGTTTTGAGTAATCGAAGTTTTTGTGAAAGTATCTATATAAAAATCAAGATAGCATATATTTAACTGTAAGCGATGGATTCATGTTTGAACATAGTCCCTTTGTTAATATGCATTGATGTTAGGGTCTAAACCAGCCTGTAAGTAATTTTTATTGTTATTTAAATGTTATTCCAATGACTTACACCACTGTCATTCTACACCGTAAGTGGGTTCACGGAAAGAAAGTTAAAGTGAAATGTCACATACACATTTATTGTTTGGAAGTTGTTTAGTTTGGTTATTATAACACAGTTTGATACCATTTCAGACAACTTTGAATGACTATAACTAAACTTACAAACGGATCAATTTGAAAAAGATAATAGATTGGCTTTCACAGCCAGTGAATTAAAACTCAGCAGTTTTTCTAGGTTTGTGCCGTGTCATGTGTGGGGTTTCGCCTAGGAATACAAAGATAGGCTCATCAGCGGGCTCTTGGTGTCCGTGCCCGGACTCCCATGGGAGTAGCGAACTGTGCAGTAAAGAAGCGTGGGTGCGCTTCATAAGAAGAGAGTTAGCGCGCAGCTCCTGTAGGGGTCCGGGCACGAATACCGAGGGCCCGCTGATGAGCCTATCTTGGTGTTCCTAGGCGAAACCCCACACAAGACACGGTATAAACCTAGAAAAATTGCTGAGCTTTAGATCAATTTGATATTATCTGTTATAAAAAAAAATATTATGGGTCCGTTCAGTTTCCTCCACAATCTGCTTCATCAAGTTAGTACCTTCACGTCTTCATAATGGGGTAAGGGGCCTATGTTGTCTTCAACGTTGGTAGTTTTCAAACTGTTAAAAAACTCATGGTGTTTTGGTGGTATGAATGGTAAGAGATTTGTCATGTCTGCCTTCTTTTTTATGGACACTGGCCTGATGTTTGGGTACAACAGGTCCTCTGGCAGATTGTTGAAACGTACTGGTCTCCCTTTTCGACCTGTTGGAGTAAGATCTAGTGTGTCAATGTCAATGCACTCTTGAAGCGTTTCTTTGTACTTAACGCTGTAAGAAAGTTTTTTTTTTCGAGTCTCATCCACTGTATTTTCAGCCAGTTTACATCCATTTTGTTTGAGTTTCTTTTTCTCCTACTTATATTTCGTTCTAACTGTTTGGTAGAGTAAAACTCTTCACGATTCATTGAGCAAACAATAAACTTTTTGGTGCGACGGCATGATGTCATGATACTATACCAATGTTCAGGTACCGGTACATACACAGGTTTTCCTTTAGCAGCTACATCCACGCACCCGAAGTCGGACTCATTAGGGAGAAACGAATGGCCCGATACAAGAAATTTTTGATCTATGATTTCAATGTCCGTCTCGTCACTTTGAAGAAATCTCATTAAAGCAAGGATTATGTTTATATTACGGTTCTGCCACGTACAAGTGTCACTGTAGATAGTTACATGTTTCTTCCTGGAAGCATACATTTTGAAGAGGTTCACTAAACAGGAAGCTAAATTTTGAGATCCTCGGGATGTTATAGTTTCGTCCCAAACGTAAAAATATCCAAGGTCTTTTCCCAAATCATGGACACCAAAATTATAACAATAGCAATTCCGTTTGTAATATGAATCACTTACTGTTAATATGAGAAAAGGAAGAGCTTTCTGTAAATCCATACTACAAGCATAACTGTCCGGATTACTTTTTGCAGATGTTGCATCATTTTTTATAGTGTCCCTGGCTAATTCGGCTCTCCTTAGGTGCAATTCATGATCAGTATGCAACTTGGCCTTTTCAGTTAGACTCAATTCAGGATTAGAATATTGCATCTTAAAAATGTCACATTTTTACAGGTGTCCTTCCTGGGTACATAAAAGTGTAAATTGAATTTGGTATTAAACACATACCTATAGTATGTTAATGTTCTTTTTACAGGGGTTTGGGGTACAATATGTGACAGATCTACATTGTAATCGGGATCTTCATCAGGATCGTCCTCAAACTGAGAATCACTGCTCAAAGGCTCAAACCTTTTACTAGGCCTAGCCATTTCAATATTGTTTTAAGGATTGTAATAGTTCACATAACCTCAAAACACCACATAGCAAAATAATTTGTTTTTTAAATCAAATACAATAAGTCTTCACTAGTTTTCAGATACGCATTGTCACTAAAGCACTATAAAGAATCGAAACACACACACAACGCTGTTAAACATCGATTACAGTACCTACAGTAACTAGTAATAAACGTCTGTAGCCTTGCAAGTGACTTACACCAGTGTCATTGTCAACTACACAGCTGTTTAGTTCCATATACAAAGTTGGTGCAGTTCCTAGTGGCCAGTTTGTGTACTATTGACTTACATCACTATCACACAAAGTAGAGGAACTAAAATGGAACACACATCCACACATAAGTCGGATTGTGCAATTTACTGACTTACACCACTGTCATTCTAACCGGCTCATATATAAAATCCAACATGGCGACCATCCGAAATATTTATTCGGTTCTCAATATCTACGAATCTATTACAGCAATCAAACTGAAATTTTGTAAGTTGATAGTGGCAATTAACATAAGTAAGATATGTGAAAATAGGCTGTATAATTCTTCACGGAACTACTTGTTTTTTGTGTGTTTTTTTTTCAAGTTCCAATAGACTGTATAAAAACAACAGATTGACATACCAAACTGATTTTACTACCAAATGTTTGCTTGTTTTATTCGTATGTCTCAACATAATCGCCAAAACGATTGAAACATTTGTTGTATCGTTACACCAGCTTTCCAATGCCCTCGGCAAAATATTCTGCCGCCACTGAGGGGGGTACGTCTGGACAGTCTCCTGAAGTGTTTCCTTTTGGCGAGGCGTTGCCGCCCAACCATACCTTCAATTCTCGAAAAAGGTGAAAATCATTCACGCCCACACTGCACCAACATTACGATAGACTTTTACAAAGAATTTAAGTGTGAAGTTTTGGACCATCTGCCGTTTAGTCCAAACCAGCACTGAATTATTTTCACCTTTTTCGGGAATTGAAGGTATGGTTGGGCAGCAACGTCTCGTCAAAAAGGAAATACTTCAGGAGACTGTCCAGACATACCCACCTCAGTGGCGGCAGAATATTTTGCCGAGGGCATTGGAAAGCTGGTGGAACGATACGACAAATGTTTCAATCGTTTTGGCGATTATGTTGAGACATACGAATAAAACAAGCAAACATTTAGTAGTAAAATCAGTTAGGTATGTCAATCTGTTATTTTTATACATCGGAACTTAAAAGAAAAAAAACAGCCCTCATACTGTATATGTACTATGCGCGCGCTTTCAATAGTACAGCAGGGGGCCATGGCGCGCCACAAGCTCGGCCAAGGCCACCGCAGTAGCGAATAACAAATCTGCTACTTGCCGTTCTTATTTTATATGAAATACCCTGTATTTATTGCCTGTCGGTGAAATACAACTACAGTATTGTTCCATAACAGGGTAGCTTTTATACCAGACGTTGCCTAGATGGCGATTTAATGTTATAGAAAATTGTTGATATTCGGCACTTGATTTTCTAAATTATTTATTTGTCTATATTTTGATTTTTTTAATTTAAAGCCCAATATTTATTTACACTCACTATTAAAAAAAATCTTATTTTTCTAACTACAATTTGAAAAAATATTGTTAAGTCGAGTGTTAAATTTTATTTTATTTATTTACAATTAATACTACATTGTAAGGGTATCCTTTTTATTACTTTATTTCATTTCTATTACAATTTTTATTATAGACATTTCATTTCAAACAAATTTAGACATAAGTACATCTATATTATTTTATTTTAATTCTTAATTGATTTCATTTAATTCGAGCTGAAGAGAACCTCAAAGTCAGGTCGAAACATGTACAACATATAATATAATATATTTGTGTGAGTATTGATTGGTGTATAACTTAAACTTCTAATTGAAAATTGCCTGTCAATATTATTTACCACTCAGTGTGTATTCACTATGCCACTAACTATTAATAAGAGTAACTTACTTTATTTTATTCCTTAATTACTAAATCCTTCGTACAAACATAAAAAGGCAGATAAATAAATCTCAAAATTCTATGTATGCTTAAGTCTTTTAACTAGTTTGATGCAGAGCTCCATGCCTCTTTGTCCTGAGCTAATCGTTTAATCTCTACATAGCTACAACACACTACATCCAAGGCAATCTGTTTTGCATATTCTAACCTTTGTCTACCGCTACAGTTCTTATCCTCGACCTATCCTTCCATAACTAAGTTTGCTATTCCTGGGCGTCTTAGTATGTGCCCTGCCAACCTATCTCATCTCTTCATGAGCAGTCATCAGAAACATCTCTCCTCTCCCCCTCGTCTTAATATCTCTTCATTTAATACTCTATCTACCCATCTGGTCTTCATCATTGTCCTGTAACACCACATTAGAAATGCTTATATTCTCGTGTTTTTGCTGCACCAATAGTCCAAGTTTCAGCTCCATAGGAATTGAATCATATTCCAAATTTTGTGATTTAAGGTTGATTGTTGAATACTGATTTATTCCCTTCGTGTTTAATATTATTATAATTATTCATATTTTTATTATTATTATTATTATTGTCGCATTATTATTTATATACTAGCAGGTACCCGCGGCTTCGCTCGCGTCATAGTCGTGTCATATTGTTATTCAATGAAATGCAGGTGTACCCCCTTAACACCCCTTTAGAAACTGAATATCCAAAAACCCTTCCTTAGTGGGCGTTTTCGACTTACAACGAACATATTCCCAAAATTTCATGTTTCTAGCTTTAATAGTTTTGGCTGGGCGATGATGAGTCAGTCAGTCAGTCAGTCAGGACACTTAGTTTTATATAATAGACTAGCAGGTACCCGCGGCTTCGCTCGCGTCATAGTCGTGTCATATTGTTATTCAATGAAATGCAGGTGTACCCCCTTAACACCCCTTTAGAAACTGAATATCCAAAAACCCTTCCTTAGTGGGCGTTTTCGACTTACAACGAACATATTCCCAAAATTTCATGTTTCTAGCTTTAATAGTTTTGGCTGGCCGATGATGAGTCAGTCAGTCAGGACACTTGTTTTTATATAAGAGATAAGCATCGGTCCTAGTGGAAAATAATTCTATCACCTGAAACCAAAAATGCATGGGACGAAAAAAAACATCAAAATATCATATTGGTTACGGACCCTAAAAGACGTGAAAAATATAATAAAAGTATTAAAAAAAACTATTTTTCGAAATTTCATTCGAATCAATTTTTATGCCATTCCTGGGACTTAGAAAATTCCGGCCAAAAAGTACAAAATCATTAATAACTCCCTAAGTATTCGTCGTATGATGAAATAGCAAGAGACAAAAAAGATGTAATGTGTTATTGTCTACAACATAGGCCATGTATAACTTTACACTCAGACATATTACGTTTCCTCCCCCTCCCCCTATTTTCACCCCTCCCCATGGGCCCCTTATATTGGATTTATGAAAAAACGGTCAAACACCTATTTTGTTATTTTTTATTCTGATTTTTTTCCGCTGAGTTCCAAACTCCTCGCCTATGTCGTTTAAGAGATACACGCTCGGTTAGGAAACCTTCAACCCCCACTTTTCACCCCTTTCACCTCAAAATATACACCACATCGAAAAACCCTCAGACACGTATCTTCTTATTTTTAATGATGAGTTTATATGCCGAGTATCAAATCCCCCAATGAAAGCAATCTGGAGATATTGTTATTCAATGAAATGCAGGTGTACCCCCTTAACACCCCTTTAGAAACTGAATATCCAAAAACCCTTCCTTAGTGGGCGTTTTCGACTTACAACGAACATATTCCCAAAATTTCATGTTTCTAGCTTTAAAAGTTTTGGCTGGCCGATGATGAGTCAGTCAGTCAGGACACTTGTTTTTATATAAGAGATAAGCATCGGTCCTAGTGGAAAATAATTCTATCACCTGAAACCAAAACCGCATGGGACGAAAAAATACATCAAAATATCATGTAGGTTTCGGACCCTAAAAGACGTGAAAAATATATTAAAAGTATTAAAAAAACTATTTTTCGAAATTTCATTCGATTCAATTTTTATGTCATTCCTGGGACTTAGAAAATTCCGGCCAAAAAGTACAAAATCATTAATAACTCCCTAAGTATTCGTCGTATGATGAAATAGCAAGAGACAAAAAAGATGTAATGTGTTATTGTCTACAAGATAGGCCATGTATAATTTTACACTCAGACATATTACGTTTCTCCCCCCCCCCATATTTTCACCCCTCCCCATGGGCCCCTTATATTGGATTTATGAAGAAACGGTCAAACACCTATTTTTTTAATTTTTTATGCTGATTTTTTTCCGCTGAGTTACAAACTCCTCGCCTATGTCGTTTAAGAGATACACGCTCGGTTAGGAAACCTACAACCCCCACTTTTCACCCCTTTCACCTCATAATATACACCACATCGAAAAACCCTCAGACACGTATCTTCTTATTTTTAATGATGAGTTTATATGCCGAGTATCAAATCCCCCAATGAAAGCAATCCGGAGATATTGTTATTCAATGAAATACAGGTGTACCCCCTTAACACTCCTTTAGAAACTGAATATCCAAAAATCCTTCCTTAGTGGGCGTTTTCAACTTACAAGGAACATATTCCCAAAATTTCATGTTTCTAGCTTTAATAGTTTTGGCTGGGCGATGATGAGTCAGTCAGTCAGTCAGTCAGTCAGTCAGTCAGGACACTTAGTTTTATATAATAGATAACTAGCAACTTGACCCGGCTTCGCCCGGGAACAGTTATGAATGCATTACGTGATAAGCGTTTTTATTCCAATTTCAATGAACAACGACCAATATCCGTTTTTCGTCTTGGCATAATGGGTTAATGTCACTGACTGGACTATTAATTATATTATCATGGAGATGCATGTGCAACAAACTCTAGTCGGACGTAATTTAAGAATGGCGATGTGCATGAAACACAAATCCCCTTTCCGTCCAATCTTAACTTGACTGTGATATTTGCGGAACGAAAGGTTCACTGGCAAAATGAATAAAAGCCGTGTAGCACTTCCAGGGAAACTCCAAACACAACCACTCTTCTCTAAAGTTTTTAACTCAACACGACTCGACAGTTTGCTGCTGGCTGCATCTGGGGCATAAGCTCGTCCACTAGCTAAGCTGTAACTGGTTTGTAGACAAGCCCCTAGCTAGCTCGTAAACTGTCGCCTCAGTAATTGAATGGAGATTGTTGGAAGAGATGAAAACGTAAAAACACTTATAGCCCAGTCAAATTAGAATTTTTCGAGGAATTAATTTCCAGAAAGCTGAAAATCGCTTTAATACCTTCGTTTGGTCGTAAATGTGTGTAATCCTAGTTTGCACCATCCCAAGAGGTGTGCAAAACTTTTGGGACCCAAATAATCTTGCCATTTTTCTCCTTTCTTCAGGTTTTAGCTTGTAGCTCGACATCAGTACAATATGAAAGGGGGTTAAATTCTGCGTTGAATGAATATCTGAAACTTCAAATTTGGTTCATTGGTATAGCCGAAATCAAAAGTCCAAAAGTGGGAAAAATTCTCATTTAGGTGCAATCTTACATTTTGCGACTTTCCAAGACCACATATCTTTGAAGTAGATTCTCCTGATGAAAAACCCATTGAATAAAAGTTGTAGAGAATAAAATTTTACGTTATATAGACAGTTTTGATAAGTCCTTTTAATTTCAAATGACTAGTTAACTAATTTAATCACTACTATAATAATATTTAATTCAATTCCAAAAATAGCGACTCTTTCCGAAAGAAGCCATGTTCATGTTATGACATAATGATGTAAGTACGAAAAATCAATCTACCTACTCTGATCACTGCTAAAAACATTTCAATTTAAATTTCTAAGACATACGCAAATCAGAAAACTAGTTATATAATTCTACACACACTGAGAAGTGATTCGGAGTGGTGCGAGTGAAAAACATTTTAATTAGAACAAAGTTGTATATTGCCATTCTTTAATTATTAACCATTATTAATATGAATTAATAAAGTAATATTAACATTTAAAATTGACGTACATTGCTAAAATATGAAAAGAAACATGTTATATAAAGCAATAGTCATGCAGCAGAAAATAAGGCAGCATTCAAGCTCATATTTTCTTAGATGTCGATGGCCCTTCATCTACGAAGCACTCAAGCTGGGATGGCATGTCGAGCCCCTGTTCATCGAGATCATCTTCAAAAGGGACTGTCCTCACCTATTTTTGCTTCTGCGGCGATAGGCATGTGGGACACACCCTCATCCTCGAATGGTACTGAATTCGAGCAGGACTGGCCGTGGCAGTTGAGGCAAATTGTTGAAAATTTCATACCAAAAAGATGGTATATTGGCTTTCACGGCCGGTGAATTAAAACTCAGCAAATCTTCTAGGTTTGTGCCGTGTCTTGTGTGGGGTTTCGCCTAGGACACCAAGCTGGCTCATCGGCGGGCTCTTCGTGTATCCGCCCGGACCCACACAGGAGTGACGAACTGCGCGCCACCTCCCTTTATATTAGGTGCAACTGCACCACTTGACTGCGAGAACTAAAAGCTCAAGCAGCCTTAACCTCCCTATGAAGGCTTCCAAAAAGATGGTATATTGGCTTTCACGGCCGGTGAATTAAAACTCAGCAATTCTCGTGGCAGATTTTGTTCAAGGAGATCTAATTAGCCTTAGGTGAATATAGGGCCGCCAGGAATAGTTGACCTGCTGAAATGAGGTCCTCAGGATCAGCATCTGCAATCTGCATGGTGGAAAACCTTGGCAGCCTCCTGTAAAGCCGTATTAATTTCTCACGCAGCATGGAGATAAGCCGTTCTATGTTGCTGTCGTTGGACAAAAATTGTTCTTTTGGCATGGTTGCAGTCATGGTATCAGTGAACACTGCGTTAGAAGAAGAGTGTTTGCTTTTACGGCGATGACACTCAGTTGATTTTGTACTCTTTACTGATGCAACAACAGGGTAACCATCGAAAACTATAAATGTACTGGCAGGGTTGTAGTATGGCTTAACGTAGTCAAAATATTTGGAGAGAATTGTTGACATATTTTCCTTGGATCCCAAACCACTCGATGTAGAAGGACCCCCCCATCAATTACAATGGCACTACCTGCAAGAGCTGGTGGATCAGCAACTGGTTAAAATAAATTGAAGAACACAGATTTCTTTGTTGTCCGCATTCCTGTTTCATCAAAGATAGAAAGGGGATAAGGAGATAACTCAAACTGGAAATATTATTTGAACTCTTCCTCAGATAATTTAAGAAATTTTACGCGTAGGAAAAGTGTAACTGGATTTACCATGAATCCTGACTATCGAGTTTAAAGCAATAATAGGAACCACTCTGGAACCACTCTAATTTTTCGTTGAAACTTGACATTAGTGAAGTCGTTGCCAATAATCTTAACAGTACTCTCAATCCCTTTTTCAAACGCTTCATGGCAGTCAATTTTCACATCGCCAGTTACTCCTGTGCTAATGGACATCGCAACCCTCTGCACCCTTGATAACCTAGCGTCGACGTGCTGCTCTGAAGTAGGTCCATACGTCACGCCACAAAAGTCTTCCACTTGTACCGCAATTTCCATGATGGTAGGTATTGTGGCAACCCAAGTCACCAGAGTACTGTCCGTTATGCCTCTTCCATGAGATAGCCCACCTTGGGCTTTCAGAGACCTCATTACCACCTGCTCAATCGTCTGATCAGTGAATACACTAGACCAAAACTAGCCAGAACTCCTGATGAAAAATTGGCTGTTTCGTACATTTTGGTCGAGTAGGTACAACAAATTAGTATGAAACAGCTGATTTTATTTTCATGAATTCAGAGTGCAATAGGGTATCTATTCCGAAGATATGTGGTCTTGGAAAGTAGCAAAATATAAGTTTGCACCTAAAAGAGAAATTTGCCCAGTTTTGAACTTTTGTTTTCGGCTATATCACTGAACCAAATGTCAAGTGCTAGATGTTCATTCGACGCAGGATGTAACCTCCTTTAATATTGAACTGATTGATATTTTCCGTCCGACATACCGTTTTCGAGCTACAAGCAAAACACTGAAAAAATAGGAATCATTTCGAGGTTAACAGGGTCCCAAAAGTTATGCACACCTCTGAGGATGGTGCAAACTCGGATTACACGCATTTAGGACCAAACGAATGTATTAAAACGATTTCCAGCTTTATGTAAATTAATTCCACAAAACGCTTTTTTTTTAATCTAATTTGATTGGCCTATATAGTAGGCGATGTATTGAAGGTAGAGATATTCTCTCCCGGGCTTTTCTGTAGAACTTTTCATGCTGAACAATTCTTACACTCATAGTATATAGATATTTTTACCGGATTGCCCAGCGTAAGCTTAATAAAATTCCTCTCGGCACGCCGGAAGGCGGAGGTAGATTTCACTGGGCAAACTAGGGGATAGGCTATAATAGGCAAAATATGCAGGTTTTCGTAGGAGGATCAGACCTCATTTATTGCGAGAAAGTATTTTACAATTGGAGGTTAGTTAACATTTTTTCGTCTTTCTATGCATACTTTTAACATTTTACTGTCTTATGGGGGTGGTAACCTTCTTGTCATTTGGGGTTAATTTTTATACTTGTGATCACACTGTCCTTATGCAAGGTTTGGAACTAATGTTTAACTATCTAACAGTCTGTTACTTCTTCACGCAAAATTTTATCTCCCGCAGAGATGTTGGTTGGTTCCTCAGTTTAGGGGCTGCGACAAGGTGGTCATGTAACCCCGTGTACATTGGGTGTGTGTAGAATCTGTCTGATAAACGGTGTTATTTGTGATGACTGTATTAGTCTGTAATTCAGGTAAGGTCTGCAGACGGCCAATTTTAAGTAGTAGTACCTAATTTTGTACCAAATACTAACGCCAACGACACCTAGCTGTGAACTTGGCTGCTAGATGCCACCGCAACCAGCAACTTGCAGCGAACGGTGTAACTTCTCTCCGAAGGAAAGCATGCTGACGGATTTTTAGCGCTCTTAGAAAATCCGGCGACTTTGGCCGGCTTTGAACCAGCACCTTGGGCATAGAAGTTCAGCATGTTACCAGTTAGCAGCTTCCCTCATAGTCAGATGGAACAAGAAGTTCCGTGACGAACTAAAGAGCCTACTTTTCTTAAAATTAACATTCACGCCATAGAATAATCTACAGTATATGAACCTATCTAGAATAATGACGAAATTAAGTGGGTAATATCGAAATGTCTTAATTAGTTCGAAATAAGGTATACTAGGCATAATGTAGCCTAATAGAGCAATAAAGTTGGCAGCTCTGGTGACTGAATATATTCTTACTTCCATCTCCTAAGGTACAGAATACAAAATGTGGTTGAAGTCCAAAGGACGTTACATGGATTTAGACATTGGATCTATTAGTACACGTAAAAGCATGTTGGCAACAATGTCATGCGAGTGCTGGTCAGAAATAATCTGAAATATTATATATTTTTGTGCCAATTTTGGATGAAATCCATTTGTTGGTATAGAAGTTACATGTATTTAAAAATTGGTCCTATCAGCAGGCTTAGAATCATGTTGGTAGAACTGACGTATATAAGTTACTCCAAATTAATGTAAAATGTCGGGTAATTTACGTGTGCATAGTTTAAAGCTGTCGGCTTGAATACTTTCTGATATATTTGGATACAAAATAGAGAGCAATTATTAACAGTTGGCAGCCCTGGTGGCTCTTAGGAATACACTCAGTCATATATGTTTATGTACACATATTACGTACCAAATTTGGTTGAAATCCAATTGATAGTGTTGAAGTTATATGCTTTTAAAAATTGGACTTATCAGAAGGCTTAAAATTATTTTGGAAACGCTGTCATGTATGGCCACCTGGAAATTAAACTGAAATAGTATTATCTACATGTGTGCCAATTTTAGAATAGCTCCCATGTATACCTTCCAAGATATCCAACATGGAGCTCAAATTTCTAGTGCGTTTTTTTAGCAGTTGGTAGCACTGGCATCTTTTTCAAATATGGGCCTGAGATATTCCGGTATACATCTTTACTCATACTAAATTTGGTTTCGATTGCTGCAGCCGTTTAGGAGTTGATAGTGGGGACACACACACACAGCCAGACAGACAGAAGGACAGACAGACAGACATAAGGACAGACACATTTTCCCGGATATATCTTATAAGTCTACTTTTTCCTCATTTTTGAAAAGTGTGAAAAGTAGGCTAAACAAGATGTTCAGTAAAGAACATATAGCCTACTTTCTCCTAAATGCATGGGTATTGTTATAACTCTTTGTCCTTTTCAAGGAGTATGATTGAATGTTGGTTGTAGGAGCTTGTTGAAATACAACGTGCTATAGGGATATTAAACATGAATATGAGGTGCCCTTTGCTAGTGCTACCTCTGTACCAAATTTCGTTCAATTCGGTTTCACCGTGTTTGAATTGATAGGGGGAATCGATTTGCACACATACTTGGCCACCATCTGCAAACTATTGGGCTGATGTTCTTGCAGTTTGGTCTGAATATGTTTCCCACATAAAGATATGGTGTTGCAAAATTTGGTAGAGACTAGATTATTAGGTTGGTCGTAATTACATTTTAGCTTTTACATTTGGGTGGCCGCAATTACGTTTCCGTCAAGATAGCGGTGATATAAAACATGACACTGAGGTGCCCTTTGCTAGTGCTACCTCTGTACCAAATTTCGTTCCATTCGGTTTCACCGTGTTCGAATTGATAAGGGGAATCGATTTTCACACAAAAATGGCCGCCATCCGCAAACTATTTGGCTGATGACCTATTAGTTTGGTCAAAGGATGCTCCCTCCATAAAGGTATGTTGTTGCTAAATTTGCTAGAGATCGGATGATTAGGCTAATCGTAATTTGATTTAAGCTTTGAACATTTGTGTGGCCGCCATTACGTTTCTGTCAATATGGCGGCGATATAAATCATGACACTGAGATGCCCTTTGCTAGTGCTATCTCTGTACCAAATTTCGTTCCATTCGGTTTGACCGTGTTTGAATTAATAGGGAGAATCGATTTTGACACAAAGATGGAGGCCATCCGCAAACTATTAGGCGAATGACCTATTAGATTGGTCAAAGGATGCTCCCTCCATAAAGGTATGTAGTTGCAAAATTTGGTAGAGATCGGATGATTAGGTTAATCGTAATTTGATTTAAGCTTTGAACATTCGTGTGGCCGCCATTACGTTTCAGTCAAGATGGTGGCGATATAAAACATGACACTGAGGTGCCCTTTGCTAGTGCTACCTCTGTACCAAATTTCGTTCCATTCGGTTCCACCGTGTTCGAATTAATAGGGGGAATCAATTTTGACATAAATATGGCCGCCACCCGCAAACTATTAGGCTAATGACCTATTAGATTGGTCAAAGGATGCTCCCTCCATAAAGGTATGTAGTTGCAAAATTTGGTAGAGATCGGATGATTAGGTTAATCGTAATTTGATTTAAGCTTTGAACATTCGTGTGGCCGCCATTACGTTTCTGTCAAGATGGCGGCGATATAAAACATGACACTGAGGTGCCCTTTGCTAGTGCTACCTCTGTACCAAATTTCGTTCCATTTGATTTCACCGTGTTTGAATTAATAGGGGGAATTTATTTTCACACAAAGTTGGCCGCCATCCGCAAACTATTAGGCTAATGACCTAGTTATTTGGTCAAAGGATGCTTCCTCTATAAAAGTATGTTGTTGCAAAATTTGGTAGAGATCGGATGATTAGGTTAATCGTTATTTGATTTAAGCTTTGAACATTTGTGTGGCTGCCATTACGTTTCCGTCAAGATGGCGGCGATATAAAACATGACACTGAGGTGCCTTTTGTTAGTACTACCTCTGTACCAAATTTCGTTCCATTCGGTTGCACCGTGTTCGAATTAATAGGGGGAATCGATTTTCACACAAAGATGGCCGCCATCCGCAAACTATTACGCTGATGACTTATTAGTTTGGTCAAAGGATGCTCCCCCCATAAAGGTATGTTGTTGCAAAATTTGGTAGAGATCGGATGATTAGGTTAGTCGTAATTTGATTTAAGCTTTGAACATTTGTGTGGCCGCCATTACGTTTCCGTCCAGATGGCGGCGATATAAAACATGACACTGAGGTGTCCTTTGCTAGTGCTACCTTTGTACCAAATTTCGTTCAATTCGCATTCACCGTGTTCGAATTGATAGGGGGAATCGATTTGCACACATACTTGGCCACCATCTGCAAACTATTGGGCTGATGTTCTAGCAGTTTGGTCAGAATATGTTTCCCACATAAAGATATGGTGTTGCAAAATTAGGTAGAGACTAGATTATTAGGTTGGTCGTAATTACATTTTAGCTTTTAACATTTCGGTGGCCGCGATTACGTTTCCATCAAGATAGCGGTGATATAAAACATGACACTGAGGTGCCCTTTGCTAGTGCTACCTCTGTACCAAATTTCGTTCATTCGGTTCCACCGTGTTCGAAATAATAGGGGAAATCAATTTTGACATAAAGATGGCCGCCATCCGCAAACTATTTGGCTAATGACCTATTAGATTGGTCAAAGGATGCTCCCTCCATAAAGGTATGTTGTTGCAAAGTTTGGTAGAGTTCGGATGGTTATGTTAGTCGTAATTTGATTTAAGCTTTAAACATTCGTGTGGCCGCCATTACGTTTCTGTCAATATGGTGGCGGTATTAATCATGACACTGAGATGCTCTTTGCTAGTGCTATCTCTGTACCTAATTTCGTTCCATTCGGTTTCAGCGTGTTTGAATTAATAGGGGGAATCAATTCTGACACAAAGATGGCCGCCATCCGCAAACTATTAGGCAAATGACCTATTAGATTGGTCAAAGGATGCTCCCCCCATAAAGGTATGTAGTTGCAAAATTTGGTAGAGATCGGATGATTAGGTTAATCGTAATTTGATTTAAGCTTTGAACATTCGTGTGGCCGCCATTACGTTTCAGTCAAGATGGCGGCGATATAAAACATGACACTGAGGTGCCCTTTGCTAGTACTACCTCAGTACCAAATTTCGTTCCATTCGGTTCCACCGTGTTCGAATTAATAGGGGGAATCAATTTTGACATAAAGATGGCCTCCATCCGCAAACTATTAGGTGAATGACCTATTAGATTGTTCAAAGGATGCTCCCTCCATAAAGGTATGTAGTTGCAAAATTTGGTAGAGATCGGATGATTAGGTTAATCGTAATTTGATTTAAGCTTTGAACATTCGTGTGGCCGCCATTACGTTTCAGTCAAGATGGCGGCGATATAAAGCATGACACTGAGGTGCCTTTTGTTAGTACTACCTCTGTACCAAATTTCGTTCCATTCGGTTGCACCGTGTTCGAATTAATAGGGGGAATCGATTTTCACACAAAGATGGCCGCCATCCGCAAACTATTACGCTGATGACCTATTGGTTTGGTCAAAGGATGCTCCCCCCATAAAGGTATGTAGTTGCAAAATTTGGTAGAGATCGGATGATTAGGTTAATCGTAATTTGATTTAAGCTTTGAACATTCGTGTGGCCGCCATTACGTTTCAGTCAAGATGGCGGCGATATAAAACATGACACTGAGGTGCCCTTTGCTAGTACTACCTCAGTACCAAATTTCGTTCCATTCGGTTCCACCGTGTTCGAATTAATAGGGGGAATCAATTTTGACATAAAGATGGCCTCCATCCGCAAACTATTAGGTGAATGACCTATTAGATTGGTCAAAGGATGCTCCCTCCATAAAGGTATGTAGTTGCAAAATTTGGTAGAGATCGGATGATTAGGTTAATCGTAATTTGATTTAAGCTTTGAACATTCGTGTGGCCGCCATTACGTTTCAGTCTAGATGGCGGCGATATAAAGCATGACACTGAGGTGCCTTTTGTTAGTACTACCTCTGTACCAAATTTCGTTCCATTCGGTTGCACCGTGTTCGAATTAATAGGGGGAATCGATTTTCACACAAAGATGGCCGCCATCCGCAAACTATTACGCTGATGACCTATTGGTTTGGTCAAAGGATGCTCCCCCCATAAAGGTATGTTGTTGCAAAATTTGGTAGAGATCGGATGATTAGGTTGGTCGTAATTTGATTTAAGCTTTGAACATTTGTGTGGCCGCCATTACGTTTCCGTCAAGATGGCGGCGATATAAAACATGACACTGAGGTGCCTTTTGTTAGTACTACCTCTGTACCAAATTTCGTTCCATTCGGTTGCACCGTGTTCGAATTAATAGGGGGAATCGATTTTCACACAAAGATGGCCGCCATCCGCAAAGTATTACACTGATGACCTAGTGGTTTGATCAAAGGATGCTCCCCCCATAAAGGTATGTCGTTGCAAAATTTGGTAGAGATCGGATGATTAGGTTAGTCGTAATTTGATTTAAGCTTTGAACATTTGTGTGGCCGCCATTACGTTTCCGTCAAGATGGCGGCGATATAAAACATGACACTGAGGTGTCCTTTGCTAGTGCTACCTTTGTACCAAATTTCGTTCAATTCGCATTCACCGTGTTCGAATTGATATGGGGGGACAGACATTCAGAGTACACACACTCACACACACACACACACACACACAGACACACAGACACACACACACAGACTCACACACACACATACACACACACAGACAGACACACTTTTTTCGACCTGTGTTGATCTCATAAGTCTAGGTACTTTCATTTTTTGCAAAAATCGAAAGTAGGCTAAAAATGTGATCTCGTCAATGGCGTTGTCTTGGCAACCTCTGATAGATCATCCCTTATCAATTTAAAAGCGTTGTTATGGTAACCTCTGATGGAACTTGGCATCTTTTAAAATTCCGAAATCATTTTTCTCATCCCTTGGCGTAATGGTGGGTCATATCAAAAATTCTTTCAGACAAAAGTTTTAGGTAATTATTAGGGGATTATTTTTCCATTTTGTACGGTTTTGATATTGTGCCTATTAAGAGAGATATGATTAATGTTTCCCGAAAAACCCACTTTTTTCCACCCCTTTGGTCAATGGTTGGTGCTATCAAATAACTTATTTGACATAGATTTTTGGCACTTATCCGACACATATTAAGAACTTTGAATGGATTCTATATTTCACGTATTAAGAGAGTTATAGCGAAATTTCACTTTTTCGAAAAAAGCTCCCCATTCTCACCCCCTTCGACCCATCTTGCCCATTAACGAACTCGCCCGAGATTGTATAGGGATACATATTATGTCAAAAATTCAAAGTGATTGGTACAAAATTACGGCAGTTATCGTGTCCACAAGAAACTGATATATATATAATATATATATAGATACATATATACATATATACATAAATTATTTATAAACTTTTGAACTGACGGTGGTTTTGGGTTCTGGGGGATGTGAAACGCGAAGATATGTCGAAATTTTCCGGAAGTCGAAACATGGTACCCATTGCAATAGTTAGCTTTCTAATGAAATCTACCTAAAAATCGCACGGACGCCAGTTTTTCTTTCGACCTTTTCACTGAAATCGTTAGTGCTTGATTTCCTTTGGTCATAAATAAATTATTTTCTGCAAAAACCTCCCTCGAGATATCCTTTACAGAATGGTGAAAACCGCATCAAAATCCATTCAGTGGTTCTCGAGATTACCCGTGACAACCAAGAATCGGGGACTTTGTTTTATACTAAGTAGAGATTATACGCCAATCAGTATAATTTATTAGCCTACTTTTCACATTTTTCAAAAATGAAGAAAAAGTAGACTTATGAAATCGATCCGAGAAAATGTGTCTGTCTGTCTGTCTCCTTCTGTCTGTCTGTCTATCAGTACCAAACGTCTTCAACAATCGAAACAAAATTTGGTATGAGATATATACCTGAATATCTTAATGCCGTATTTGAAAATATTGTCAGCCCTACCAACTGCTGAAAAATCGCATTTGAAATTTGAGCTCCATGTTGGATATCTTGGAAGGTATGCTTGGGAGCTATTTCAAAATAGGCACACGCATAGATAATAATATTTCAGTTTAATTTCCAGGAGGCCATACATGGCAGTGTTGCCAAAATGATTCTAAGCCTGCTGATAGGACCAATTTTTAAATACATATAACTTCGACACTATCAATTGGAATTCAACCAAATTCCGTATGTACTATGTGTGAATAAACAGATATGAATGAGCGTGTTCTTAAGAGCCACCAGGGCCGCACGCTGTCAATGAATGCTCTCAATTTATTTTATCCAAATACCAATATATCAGAAAGTAAGCAAGCCGACAGCTTTAAACTATGCACACGTATAGTACCTGACATTCTATATTAATTTGGAGAAACTAATATACGTCAGAGCTACCAACATGATTCTAAGCCTGCTGATAAGTCCAACTTTAAATACATATAACTTATATACTATCATTTGGATTTCAACCAAATTTCGTATGTGATATGTGTACCATACCATGACTATGCATATTCGTAAGAGCAACCATGGCTGCCAACTGCTAATAAAAGTTGTCTCTATTTCTGTTACCCTACTATCAATATATCAGAAAGTATGCAAGCCAATAGCTCTAAACGTTGAACACGTATAGTACCTGGCATTCTAGATTAATTTGGAGTAACTAGTACACGTCCGTGCTGCCAACATGATTCTAAGCCCGCTGATAATTCCAATTTTAAAATGCATGTAACTTCTATACTAACTAATGGATTTCATCCACAATTGGCACAACAATAGATCATATTATATCAGATAATTTCTGACCTACACATGCATGACATTGTCGCCAACATGATTTTACGCGCGCTGTTAGATCCAATGTCTAACTGCATGTAACGTCCATGCTATCCTTTGTACATCAACCTAATTTTGTATTCTATACCTTAAGAGATGGAAGTAAGAATATATTCAGTCACCAGGACTGCCAACTGTAGTGCTCTATTAGGCTACATTATGCCAGGTATACTGCATTTCAAACTAATTAGAAATTTTGATTTTATCAACCTAATGTCGTCAATCTTCTAGATCATATAGATTAATAATTGGCATGAACTTTAAATTTTAAGAAAAGTAGGCTCTTTAGTTCGTCACGGAACTTCTTGTTTAATATAATATCATCCCCCTTCCGTCCAATCTTAAATTGACTGTGAATTTTGCGGAACGAAAAGTTCACATGCGAAATGAGAGTTGCTCTTCCAGGGAATGGCGAGGTGAATGAAACTCAAACTTATATCTTAACTTGGCTGTGTCTCACAGTCGAAATGAAGAAAACCCGAGTTGCACTTCCAGGGAAACTCCAAACACAACCACCCTTCTCAGAGGTCTTATCACAACATGACTCAACGGTTTGCTGCTGGCTGTATCTGGTGCAATAGGTTCGCCCGCTAGCTAGGCTGTAACAGGGATGATAGACTCGCCCTTAGCTAGCTCGTACACTGTCGCCTCAGTAGTTGAATGGACATGGTTGGAAGAAATTAAAACATAAAAACACTTATATTGGGCGATGTATTGAAGATAGACATATGCTCTCGCGGACTTTCTTGTAGGCGTTTCAAGCTCAACAATTCTTACATTCATAGTATTTAGATAATTTTTACGGTTTGCCCAGCGTAAGCTTACAAAGCGCTCGGACTACAGGTTTCTTTTCGACTTTTCAACTGAAATTCTTACTGCTCGGCTTCCTTTGATCATAAATAAATTATTTTCTACAGAAATCATCCTCGAGGTATCCTTTATAGAATGTTGAAAACCGCATCAAAATCCATCCAGTGGTTTTCGAGTTTACTCGTAACTTCCAAGAATCGGGGACCTTGTTTTATACTAAGTAGAGATAGAGATATATCCTAATAACCCCTCTTGAACTATAATCATATAGCTTACTGTATCTAAACACAAAATGTCAAAGAAACCAATTTTAATATTTGAGTGAGATCTTTCACTCTTGCTCTGCAATAGCGTCTTTGAAGGTATGCTCAAGTTGCTGACAGTTTCTGATCCTATATTTCGTGATGCAAAGTGTCGAAACGTCAGTTATTTTAAAAGAATCATAGTGACTCCGTCTGCATTTGAAACTATGGTGAAAATCACAGACTGTCAATCAGCTATTGCTGACGCTATAGTGACCTATCCCATAAGCCATGGCGATCCATGTTTGGGTCACGACCCATACCTTAAGAAACCCTGTACTACAAATTGAGGTTGTCTTGTTATGCATTACCATGTTTAATTCAATATAACTGACCGCGAGGATCGGTTATATAAATGTTAGGGCTGTCTTCCGGTGGGAAAAGCGTGACTTTGTGGACACTAGCCATTTGTCGCTTGGCTGTATTCAGGGAGCGCTAATGTATTGCCTGCACGTAGCGACCACTATTGATGTTACCACAGACAGAGATAGGTCCATTATCCCCGTCACCCAGCCCTGCCGGCGATAAGAATGCACTGCGGTGCATATATTGCTTGTGACATAGCACTTCTTTGGGGGAATAAATCTGCATTCTTTGGGGGATAACTGGTTGTTTCCTAATTCATTATCGTGTTGGAAGCCAATTTTTAGCCTATTTAGCTATTTATGAAAAAAAAATGCTTATATGATCACCCTTTGTTCGTTAGTCTGTGTGTATGTGTGAGCATATATAAGGTGCGTTCAAAAAGTAACGAGCTGGAGGCATAATTACAGAAACCAGTACCTGTATGTTAGAAGTATTGGCCCTGGCTGTTGAGGCACTTGTCCCACTGCAACACGAGGCGGTGAATGGCTGTCTCATGAAATTCCCTGGGCTGCGATGTGAACCAGTTCCGCACGTACAGCTGGACGTCGTCGTCCGAGGTGAATCGTTGGCCCCGCTGAGCACTTTTCAGGGGACCAAACATGGCGTAATCACAGGGAGAGAAATCTGGACTGTATGGAGGTTGGCCGAGAACCTCCCATTTGAATTTCTGCAGGAGTGCCGCGACTGTGTTGGCCGTATGAGGTCGTGCATTGTCGTGGAGCGACCACGGCGGCTATAGCGTTCACTGTCACTCGGCGGTCCTGGGTAATGAGTGCATCAACCAGCTGGACGTTGTCATCGTTAATGCAGGGGGGGGGGGGGGTGCTCCAGACCGGGCATAATCGGCTAACGACATCCGTCCCTCCCTGAAGCGCTTGTGCCACGCCTTGACCCTTGCAAGGGACATGCAGTATTCGCCGTACACTTGTGACAATCGGCGATGAATGTCCGTTCCCCCTACTCCTTCCACTGTCAGAAACCGAACAACACCTCTTTGTTCTTCGGTTGACGCATCCATGTCACTGTTTGCAATGCGACTGGCAGCGTTGGACGATTGATGCATGCTACTGATCGCTTTGTATCGTCACGTGACGTGCACGCGTGCCCTCTAGCGACGGGCTGTGACCTTCCACACTCTGGTCGGAACCTCACCTCGTTACACACGCCACGATTAGCCGATGTAGTCCCGGTTTGCGCATTCCAGCCTCCGGCTCGTTACTTTTTGAACGCACCTTATATGTCTAAGTGCATACTTCTATCTCGTCCAGCCTTTCAAATGCTAATACGTTTCTCCAATCCAACATTGCGGCTAGGCGAAACATATCACTGGCATTCCATATCTCATCAACAGTAACAGATATCACACTGAAATTTTGTACGGTGATCAAGAGTTGTACTAGAAGTCCATCTATCTGACTTTCATAAACCTGTTAAATACAAAACGAACATGGCAGCCAAGCAAGTTTGAAACATTTAAATGGGCTTTTTCTACCGATTTAACCATCGGAGCGCAGTGAAACTTTGTACTAATGTTAATAAGCATTGAAATGCACAGAAATCTACTTTTTTCAATTTTTGACATAACCTCAAGATGGTGGCTGTGAAAAATGTTAAAATTGAGTTTTTATTTCTTGTGTCTTAAATCATTCGATCAAAGTGAACGTTTAAATAATGAACCTATGCAATAATCTTCATCTAATGGTACACAACTCTATTAGCCTACACATATATAAATCCAACTTGGCGACCATCCAAAATATGTATACGATTCTCAATATCTACGAATATATTAGAGCAATCAAACTAAAATTTTGTTGATAGAGGCAATTAGCATAAGTTCACGTAAGGATCATTTAATAACCTGGTAAGCACAAAACCAACATGGTGGCGACGCGAAATTGAAATATTTACATGGATTTTCCTCGCGACTTTTCATCCGAGCGCTGTGAAACTTGAAACGGCATATCTTCATACAAGCCTTAATATCATCATCATAATCACTTGCCACGGTGGGTGAGTGGTTATCGTGTCGGTCTACCAACCCCAAGCTTGCAGGTTCGCCCCTGGCCGTGGTAAGTGAATTTTGAAAGGCGACAAAAATCACGACATGGATGTCATACGTTGTTGGCATGTTAAAGAACCCATTAGAATTCAGTAGGCCGTGTTCAATGGCAAAATTAAAGTCGGGATTTTCCGCCAACATAAAGTTCCTCCAGTCTCTACTAGAATGCGCTGTAGTGTCAAGGAGATTAGAAATCTAGCCTCCTTGACTTTCATAGCATTCAAAGGAACGACGAAATTCGACATGCAAACTGCCCTCTGGGTGTCAATTAACAAAGCTTGCACCCGGCACCCGAGGCCATACGATATTATTATTATCATCATTATCGATTTTGGCCAACCAAGGACCAAGTAAATAACTCTTCATGATTTCAGTTTCCTTTGGCGCCAGTATTCCTTCATTCTCTTACTCACAGCTTCTTTCTTCTCTGCTGTCCAATGTCGTTTCTTCTTGGTCGCTGTTTCTGTCTCTAGGAATCCCTCAAATGTGTGTATCTTATTTCTGAAAGTGGTTCTGTTGCGGATGTCTAGATTAGTGATGTTTATTTCTTGTAGATCCTTCTTGGTGTTAGCAAACCATTTATCATAGGAGTTGCCTTTTCTATTGGGCTTGTGAGTCTGTCGTCAGACTTTCTTGAAACATGTCCAAAGAATGTAACCCTTCGTTTTCGTATTTTATCTGAAATTCTGCTGCATGTTTTATATACTTCGGTTGTTACTGCGTAATTGGTATGTGTCAGCACATTTTTTTTGGACCGCGAATTTTTCTTAAATTTTTCGTTCCTATTTTTCAATTTCTTCTATGACTTCTTTAGTTGTTAGTCCTAGGCATTCCGAGGCATACAGACACTCTGGTTGAATTACTGTTTGATAGTGTTGTAGTTTAGTCCTAATAGAAATCGCTTTCTTATTTGCATATTAAGGCTTTCACGGCCCGAATTATTATATAAATAATTCGTGCTTTGCCTTTCTCATTGAAAAAGAAGGCAAGGTTTCTCCGAAACGTGTGGTTCAAATCTAAATACACACGGCATTAGCCCAAAAGCATGAATTATTTATATAATCGCTTTCTTGTTGTTCTGTATGTGTTTTCCGTAAGGTGGAAAGCAAGATCCAATTTCCTGGCTCTCTCATGACTTCCTTCTTTGTCGAATCCGTTAGGTTGGATTATCTCACCGAAGTACTTGAAATTTACAACTTTACTTATCTTACCCTATTTTGTTGTCATTATTTATCTCGGGGCTTCTTTAATGTTGGTCATGAAATGGGTCTTTTCAAACGATATCTAAATGCCGGTTTACCCCGTTATTTCTTCCAAAGTGTGAACTTGCATTATAGCTGATTCGATGTCCTCTGACAGCAGCACAAGATCATCAGCGAATGCTAAGCAGTTGACAGCAATGTTTTCTTTCTTGTACTCTATCGTTACTTGTTCCTTGATACCTCTTTCTGCGAGTACTCCTTCCCATTCTTTGATGACCTTATCCAAAACACAATTGAACAAAAGTCGAGATAGGCAATATCCTTGCCTTACGCCTGTCTTGATTTTAAATGGTTCAGATATTTCACCCAGGAATTTGACTTTTGAGTATGTGTTTGTTAGGGTCTCATTTATTAATTGTAATGTCTTCTTATCTGCCCCCATTTCTTTAAGAATGTCATACAGTGTATTCCTGTCGATTGAGTCATATGCTTTCCGAAAGTCTAGAAATACCACCACATATTTCTTGCCTCTGGCAGCTCTGTCCTTCAGTATTGTCTTAAAGTCCAATATTTGTTGCACACACGATCGTCCTTTCCGGAAGCCTGCCTGGTATTCGCCGATTTCGTGGTCGACTTGTTCTAATCTTGATAATAAAGCCATCGGAAGAATCTTGTATGTTTCTTGAAGTAGCGAGATGCCTTTGCAGTTATTAACACCTGTTCTGTTCCCTTTCCTGTGTAGCGGGTGGATCAGTGCTAACTTCCGCTCTTCGGGAATCTTAAGAGTGTTCCAGATCTCTTGCATTAACTGACAAAGGTTCTTGATCATTTGGAGGCTATCATGTTTCCATAGTTCGGCCGTTATCCAATCTTCACCGGCTGCTATGTTGTTCTTGAGCTTCTTAATCACATTCGTGATTTCTGCTTCAACTGGCGGTGTTCTGTTGTCTGAAGTCTGCTGTGAGCTTCTCTTTTGGTACTGGGTAGTTAAGTAGGTGTTTAAAGTATTGCGCTAATAGTTGGCAATTTTCTTTCATAATATACCGGCGTCAAATTTAATGGAATGTTATGAGAACTTAAAATTGGTGGCTGTACAATATTTTAAATCTCGTTTTCATTTCTCGTGTCCTAAGTAACACCAGTAGGATATTAGGATATGTGAACATAGGCCATTTAGTTCTTCATGGAACTCGTTGTTAGTGTTGCCATAGTAATCGAAATTTAATGTTTTTCAGTCGGTAAACACTATTGTACCCTAAGGTAAAATGAGTGTTTCCCTAATCCCGAAAGGTACATGAGATTAATAAATGCATTGGATGACCAGTTTCGATCGTCAAGCGATCATCATCAGGTCAGTTACACTTAGGCTATTAAAATATATCTACACATATGGGTGATGGTATTTACCATTACACATATTTAGTTGTAGTAGTTAAACTATCGGAATTAGTCAAGATTTGTTGGTTATATGATATTTATTTTGGTGAAGCTATTGATAGTGGCAATTGACTTTCAACTTTGCTTACTTAGTGTGATTATGCGATTGATATTAAATGGTCAGTTTGGAGTGGATTGTGAACTTAACTTATTGAGCGATGTTTTGTCCGGTCCCGCGCATCTCTTCTCACCACTAGCCTACCTCCACTGAACTGTCTAAGTGTAACGGATCTGAGAATGATCTTTTAACGATCGAAACTGGTCATCGAAGAGTATTATTTAATCTCATGTAAATTTCTTTAAGGATTAAGGAAACACTCTTTACAAATGGATACAATCATTTTGTTAATTCATTTTATTGGCTTGGGACATCTTGGGCATGAGCCCCGTATAGTTTGGTATGTGTTGAACTTGTGTGATAATCTGTATTTATGTGATAATTCTAGTGAATGAAAATCCACAGCCTGCTTCCAGTCTCCGACCGGGTCAGGAATAATTCTAGTACTAAGTGTAAATGGATTAGGGACAGGGATGCGGTAGGTGCCAAGGGTCTTGAAGTAAGGTGCTATCCCAGCATGTTTTAGAGAGAGTGTGGAAAAAAACTAGGGAAAACCACTCTCAGGTATTCGAACAAGCGATCTCCAGACTTGCTGCAGCGGCTCTTGCGGCCGTGTTGCGCGATTTAACGAGCACGGCTCCACCGCAGGACTTGAGTAGAAATGTCAGCCATGTGGCTTATCTGTATAATCCCACTAACGTTAACTGTAATTTCAGGAACCCGGCTACTTAAATTTCACTCTTCATTAGGTGGTATCAAGGTGGCTTCGGTGGCGTAGTTGGTAGCATGCTGAGCTTCTATGTCCAAGGTTGCAGGTTCAAACCCGGCCGAAGTCGTCAGATGTTTAAGAGCGTTTAAAATCCTTCAGTATGCCCTCCTTCGGAGAGGAAGCAAAGCTGGCGTCCCATGTCATAGATTTATGGCATGAAAAAGAACCTTCAACTAACTACACTTGTGTGAAGCTAAAATTTCTATGTTAGGTTTGATTAATGCTCTTAAGTTCCAACGTTCGTCACCGGACGCTGGTTGCGTTGGCATCTAGTAGTAGCGAAGTTCGCAGCTAGGTGTCGTGGACGGTAGCATTTGGTAGCGGAAGTAGGAAATACTTGAAATTATCGTCTTCAATCCTTACTTGAATTAAAGACAGATAACACACACTAATAAAGTCATCACAATTATCACGCAAACGTCTAGGAAATCCCTACCTGAGCAGGGCGGATCATCTGCACAAAGTAAGTGCCGACCGCAGCGTAGTAATCATGGGAAATATTCTTTCGTGGTATTAATAATTGGAACTCATTACCAGCCACAGTCTTAAGAGCCTTTCCCCTAACATATTGATGTGTTTACGAGAAGACTGAACTTTCATGTAAATACCCCGACATAATTATTATAGTTTCAAATTCATAACCCATTTAGAGGGTACGATGAATCGACGTCCATTGTATTCAATTTCCGTTGTTTCCAAATTTCTTTCATCCTTCCAGAGTGACGATCTTTCTCCTCTTGAGTCCACTTTCTGCGAGTTGTTAGCTTCTTCCTTTCTTGAAATTTTGCCTTTTGAATAGCTTCTCTGAAGAGTGCTCTGTTTGCTATTGTGTCTGTCTGAATTTTGGCATTTGTCAAATCTTTGTCAATTTCAATGAACCATGTGGGTTTGGATTTGGAACTAGTCAGTAAGTTGAAGATCTCTTTAGTTAGTCTACTATTTTCCATTCTATAAATGTGCCAAAAAAAACTGTTATCTTCTCTTTCTCATTACATCATAGTTTCTAGTTGGAATTATCTGGTTTTGTACGATTATTATTACTGTTTCTTTTATTATTATTATTATTATTATTATTTTAAATTATTATTATTATTGTTGTTTGTATCATTCTTATTCTTCTTGTTTCCAGACGAGCCTGTATGCAGTGAGAAACAGCAGAGGGTATATGGAGCAGCCCGTCTAGAAGAAATACAGGTGGTCTGTGATGTTGATGCTAACCCTTCTGCCACTCTGTTCCGGTGGTTGTTCAACAACTCTGCTGTTCATACATTGGAGGTGAAGAGCGTGAATTCGGCACCCGGTGGGGGCAGCAGCATAGCCAGTTACACCCCGCAGTCTGAACGGGATTACGGTACTCTGCTGTGTTGGGGAAGAAACGATCTGGGTTCACAGGACGTGCCTTGCGTCTTCCACATTGTGCCTGCAGGTAAGTGTCAGCATCAGTGGGGATCAAAAACATATAGCTACAGAACACCGTGCTGAGTGTACAACTCAATCTATTGTTTTGTATACAGCGCGTGAGATTTATCTAATTGTAAGTGTTTGTGTAGAAATACACGTTGTGAAATGCAATGCTTTTGTTCTAACGTCGTACTGTTATGACAGGAAGCCTCTTCCCACAGATTACTGTCAGAAACTTTAAAAGAAATTAATATCGAAGTCTTTTATTCATATTCATTCATTTATTTACAATGGGGGGTGTGTCCCCCGGTGGCAAATTGTATATACATAACAAATAAATAATTATACATAACAATTCAATAACAATTATACAACAATTAAACTGGAGTATTTACACAAATAGTCAGTCTTTTCTTAAACACACCTATATGTTTGGGAAAAGGCTCTAAGACTGCGGCAGGTAGAGAGTTCCAGTTATCAATGGCACGGTTTACAAAAGAATATTTACCATAATTTGTTCGCTGTGGTCGGCCCTTAACTTTGAAAGGATGATCGCTCCTACCCATGTAAGTGGGCTTTCCCAATCGTTTGCTAAGCTCACCCCATGCTGGTTGATTTGTATACGTGTTGTACATAGCGCAGAGTCTAGATTTCATCCTCCTAGCCTCCAGTGATTCCCACCCAAGTTTCTTTAACATACGGCTCACACTGCTCCTGGGATTAAAGTCACTGAGCACAAATCTAGCGGCCTTTCTTTGTACCATTTCCAACTCATTGATGAGCCCTACTTGATATGGATCCCAAACCGCCGAGGCATATTCCAGAATAGGTCTTACAAGTGACAAATAGCCTAATTCTTTAGCAGAGGTACTACTTCCTTTTAATACCCTCATTACAAAGTGCAGGGATTTGTAAGCTTTTGAAACTACACATCCTACATGACTACTCCATTTCATATCATTCCTTACGTGAACGCCCAAATATTTGCAAGAATCTTCTTCTACAAGTATTTCCGAGCCAATGTTATATTGAAAATCCTGCCTTCGCACTTTCCCTATTTTTAAGAGACTTCATTTTCTTGTGTTTATTTTCATTTTATTTACAATCGCCCACTTATAGACCAGGTTCAGGTCCTCTTGAAGCACTGCATTGTCTTGTGAGTCATGTATCTTTCGATATATTACACAATCATCCGCAAACAATCGACAGTCACTGCGAATCCCATTTGGTAAAGTCATTTATAAACGCCAAAAATAACGAAGTTCCGATTACGCTGCCCTGAGGGATACCCGACGTTACGGTAATTTCATCCGAGAATATGCCTTCGACTTTCACTTTCTGAGAACGACCAGTCAAAAATTCTTGGATCCATAAAATTACTCTTCTATCAATCTTCGTCGAAGCTAATTTATGGAGTAGCATGTCATGCGGAACGACATCAAATGCCTTCGCAAAATCTATAACCACGGCGTCGACTGAAACTCCATGGTCTAACGATTCGCTAATGTCTTGAAAAAGTGATAGCATCTGACTTTCGCATGAGTAACCTTTCCGAAATCCATGTTGCCTATCATTAAACCATGATAATGTTTCCCACTGTTCCCTCAAGTAGTCGCAAATGAGATGCGCCATCTGTTTACAAACGACGGACGTAAGGCTAACCGGCCTGTAGTTGCCCAATTCAAGTCTGCTCCCTCCCTTAAATAATGGGACTACCGTAGCTCTTTTCCAGTCATCTGGGATTTGCGCATTGTTTATGGACACATTAAACATCACCTCCAAGTATCGTGCCACGGCCCTACCTCCTAGTTTAAGTACTTCACTAACAATATTATCAGGACCCTTTGATACATTGAAACGTAGTTTTTGTATTAGCTTTACAATTGCTGACTGGTTTATTTGGAACAGGGGAGCCCCTGATTCGTCGTTAAGGTCCAACACACAGCTATTGGATTTATTGAACACACTACCGTAAAAGACATTTAATTCATTAGCAATGGCCTGTTTCTCAGTAATTAATTTACCGTCACCGGACATTATCATCGACAAATTATTTGAATTTCCCTTTCTTCTCCTAACATAACTGTAACATTTTTTCCACCCATCACCTCCCGAACCAAGTAAACCTTGCATATAACTGTCATGAGCAGCCCTCTTTTTTAAGACGAGCTCTCTTGATAAGGACTTAAATTTCAACATATAATTGTCACTATCATGTCTTTTATTGTATAATTTCCTAATTTTCCGTTTCAGACTCCTAATTTCTCGTGTGTAATACTCAGGATCTGGGTTTTGTTTCAGCAATTTAAATGGGACAAATTTATCAACAGCGCTATTTAAAATTTTCAAAAAGTTAGTCCACAGGATATTAATGTGATTTCCTTCCGATGCCCATCCTACAAATAGCTCATTCAAATACCCCTGAAACTTGCCCTGATCCGCCCTGCGATACTGGAATATGATCTTTTTTGCTACATCAGAGTCTAATTTTGTAATGTCACCATATCTAATATTTAATTCAACCCCAGAATGGTCACTAATTCCTGGTACTTTCAGACAGTTAATATACAGCTCTACAGGCCTTACGAGATAAACATCTAAGGTATTATTGTCTCTAGTTGGGAAATCAACTGCTTGGGAAAATCCCCCCTCCCTTAAGAATTTATTTGCAGCGCTCTGAGCCTGACCACAGCTAGTTGACTCACCAGACCAGTCTACTTTGGGGAGGTTTAAATCTCCAGCAATTATTATGCTCTTTTTCATAGTATTACCCGTACAAGTTTTATCATACAGTGTTTCGAGGAGAGAAAGGTTATCTTTTGGTGCTCTATACGCCCCTATCACCTGAAGAGGGAATTTATTTCCTTTATCCGAAATTTGTACACATAACATTTCATGATCCATATCAGCCCACTTTAAGAAACTAGCTATATTTTTGCGCACACAAATAAATAGCCCACCACCTCGCTTCCCCCGATCCCTTCTGTACATCTCGTAGGTCCCTTGAATTATTTCGCTACTATTTATGCCCTCATATAACCAAGATTCAGTTGCAATGACAATGTCCGGAGAATACGTTTTTACAAGATTCCAAAATTCAATTAATTTATTTCCTAAACTCTTACAATTAACCTGCAGTAATCTTAGAGTCTTACCTCCGCAGCAAATATCTCGAAATAGCTCCTTCTGTTCCCATCGGCTGGCAACCTCTGGACCTGCTCCTCCTCACAAAAGCCGGCACGAACCGATGACCCTGTCATGTAGGCTCACTAGATTGAAAGCGCCCCGTCGATTTAGATGCAGCCCGTCTCGGGCGAAGTCACGGCCACCAATCCAGCAGTCAGCTTCTACGTACACTAATCCCAGTTGTGCACATACCCAGTCCATGCGGTCATTTACAGTCTTAACTCGCCTCAACGGAACATCTCCCCGCCGAACAATGCCACTCATTATAATTTTTGCATTTCTAAACTTGCTTTTAGCTTTTCTGCCTAGTTCGTAGAGCTCCCCCATGATGTAATCAGCTGTAGCCCTCTTCTTCAAATCGTTCGTCCCAACATGGAGCAACAACACTTTAACTTTGTCACAGTCCGAAGTCACTGTCACTGTCACTGTCACTGTGACAGTCACGAAGTCACTTCTCTGGTTTTATCTCATTAATAAATTTCGTGTACTTTTCGTTCTGTGGTGGTTAGTATTGATGGCACTCATCACTATGACCTGGGCTTGATTGCCGAATCTGCCAAGGAAATTAATTCTTATTTGTTAAACTGGAATAGCATCGTTGACATGCAAGGCATTACCGAAGACTTGCACCACATCATTGAGCTGCACGAGTTAACTTTTTAATACATTTTATCATTGTAGGGGTTAAATACTGGGAGTAATTTATTTTTTTATTTTACAATTTTAAGATGGCAGCTGTGCGTAATATTCAAACTAATAAAGCCATTATATTTCTAACATAGATTCCTTAATCTCAACTACTGTGAGCATTGCTTCATTAATACAGGAGTGATGGATTATAATGTTTAACACGGTTATCATCTTGAAGTTATACAGCTCATGATTTTATATTTTATCTCTCCTAAGCACCCCATTAATGTGGTGTGTTTGCACGGAATTTTGATGGGATCTGAATATCAGTGGAGTTGATACTAGAATTAGACACTAAACACTCCAATGGCTACCTTTTTGTTGCCGTTATCGCAGGATTGAAGTGTTCCGTAGTAAGCTGCTGTAGTGCTGTTATCTCTGTAACAAATTTGAGTGAATTCGTTTTCTTGTTTGAGAATACATACATACGCACACACAAACAGTGTCCCAAACGTTTTGCCCATGTAGGTCTAATAACTGTACTTTCATATTTTGCGAAATTTGAAATTAGTTAATGTAGTCCTGTGGTGGACACAAAGTACGAAACACTTTTGTCTTTCAAGTAGCATTTCATTGCATTGACAAAAGAAGTAAGATAGTGAGTCAGTGGTTAGTTTGGTGCATTCGAGTGTTACTTTCCCTGCTATAAAATGTTCAAACAAATATACAAAAGTTAGTTGTTAAATGCTACCGTAACCAGTATAAGTATACGAAAACATTACAGTCCTCCGTAGGAGAATAAACTGCCATATTGATGTGCTATCTGTGGACGTTATTACTGACCCACTCCACTATGTTACAATGTCCTGTTTCAGGTAAGCCAGATCCACCGAGAAACTGTGTACTTCTGAATCGCACCGCAAGCTCGCTACAAGTTCAGTGTTCTCGAGGTTTTGATGGCGGACTTCCTCAAGAGTTCACCATGGAGCTGCATCTCGCTTCGACCGTGAGCAGTGGGCACCATCGACTGGTGTCCAACGTGACAAGCCGAGGCAAGCCAGAGTTCACAGTGACGGGGCTCGAACCTGGATCTGGCTACATCATGTCTGTGTACTCCAGTAATGGCAAAGGGCGCAGCTTGGAGACTGTAACCATGAGGGTGACAACTCTGAAGACAAGTCAGCAGGAACATCGGAAAATTACTACAGGTTAGAAAAAGGGTTTTCACGACCGTATTGATGACAAATGTTGTTGTTGGTAATTCATTTTAAGTGATTGGGATATTTTGGTGATCAGCCCCATGTACTTGGGTGCTTGTTCAATTTGTTTCATAATCTGTGTTCCTGTGGTTATTGTAGTAGTGCGTATTATGAAATTGCCAGGATCAGGATTGGGGAAGGTGCCCCGGGACTTGAAATAGGTAACAATCCCGGCAGTGAATTTTGAGACCATCACAGAGTTCAAGGGAAGGAAGCGTGTAGTTTAACGTGACCGTTAATCTCGAGATCATGAGTCTATACGTGGAATCCGAACCACAGGACATGGCATTTCGCTTCGAAAATCTCACATGCGTTGACCGGAAATCGAACCGTGTCTGCCTTGGTGAGAGGCTGACAGCTTGACCGCTGCGCCACCACGACCCTCACAGAGTTCAGCATCCTACTTTAATCAGTTTGCCCACATCTCCCTCTTCCTTTTCTGATCAAGTCTTATTGCCCCGCCCTTAGCTGATATTACACGTCTGACGAATCCTTTCCGGCGGAAGATTTATGAACTACGAGTTGTCAATAGTGTGACGCAGTCTGTTTTTCTGGAGATAGCGGTACAGTATACACTGTATGTTGATAAATCACTGTGGCACTAGATTTGTGTTTGCCCAATAGGTTAGTTTTGAGGCATTCATGCGCTTAGGTGAAGCATAGTGAATTATGACAGTAGAAATAGTATTAGCTCAAGCATCAGAACAGCACCATATCTGCTAGTGTAAATAATGCTTGATGTGGAGTGTAAATGCCTTCCCTCCTGCCCCAAACTAGCCCTGACGTTTCGACGAACACTGAATTGTTCAAATAATTTTGAATACGAATATTTGATTTGAACACACGAATAGTTTGCACAATCCAATATTTGAAGCATTCGAACAATTGGATATATTTCTTTGAAAAAAATTGCTGAAATTTCGATTCGTTTTTATTCGAGTATTTTGAAAGTTCTAATGATTCGAACAACCAAAGTTGGTTGAATGGTTCCTTAGATTAGGGACTGCGACAACGCGGCCATGTAGCCCCGTGTACTTTGGGTGTGTGTTGAATCTGTCTGATAACCGGTGTTAATTGTGATGACTCTATTAGTGCGTGTTATCTGTTTTTTCATTGAAGTAAGGACTGCAGATGATAATTTCATGTAGATCCTACTTTCGCTATCAAATGCTACCGTCCACGACACCTACCTGAGAACTTGGCTACTACTAGGTGCCATAGCAATCAGGGCCGGGTGATGAACGTTGGAACTTAAGAGCATTAATCAAGCCTTACATACAAATTTTGCTTCACACAAGTTTAGGTAGTGGAAAGTTAATTTACATGTCATAAATCTATGACATGGGCCCGCCGGCTTTACTTCCCTCTCCGAAGGAAGGCATATTGAGGGATTTTTATCTTAACAATCCGACGACTTCGGCCGGGTTGGAACCGTCATTCTTGGGCATAGAAGCTCAGCATGCTACGTCACCGAAGCCGCCTGAAGAACCATAGTAATCGGATATCTGCATTGTTCAAAGATTCGAATAATTTATCCTAATTTCGAATTGGCGAATATTCAAAGCAGTCGAATTAGTTGAATATTCAAGTTATATTTACCTAGGTACAGTGCTATTGTCGATAAATAGATGTAAACAGTTGACAATACACTTTTTCAGAACAGCAAAGATTCGTTCCCACGGCCTGTGGCTTGGCGAGCGAACTTACAGACTTGTAGACTGTTGTGGTCAGTCGTGCTTTGTCGTATTCCGACCTCAAGCCGTACCCATGGAGCGGAAAGGATCCTAGTTTGGCGAATCTCGAGCAGTCACTAGTCTAGAAAAGTCACCAAAGCTAGTACAGTAGGTATAGGCCTAGTGTTCAGTGTGTTTATTGGTGTCGAACAATGGATTCGGACAGTGATGACGAGGAAGTAGCGTGTGCCCTTGCGGCCTATGTACTGATCAGTGGCAATTCTTTGAAGAACAAAAATAAGACGTCTCGCCAAAGGCGTTGTTGGATGGGAGCACTGAATAAAAGTCGTGGAAGTTAATTACGTAAAACATTCAGAAATCTGAATAAATCTGTACAAACCACTGCAACAAACTGCAACTAACCACAACAGATCATGGGAACGGGTGCTCGAGCTGTATGGATGGCTTGTCACCCGTAGAGCCCCAAGCATTTGTTGTCAGAGGAAGGTACCAACACGGGAAAGGCCAAGCCACTTCGAGCCAACCCGAGTAATATCGAGTCTTTGCGTTCCCACCTCGTGAGGTCCGACAAACTTCAGACAAGGCTCGCCAAGCCACAGGCCATGTGAACAAGGCCTTAGAGAGAGAATCTTACGCAACGAAGACATAGCTGAGATATACCAGAATAAGGTGATTAATACAAAGTTTTTACACACCACAAATTTTTGGCTATTTAATGCTGTTATTTTTGCTCTGATTTAAAATATGCATTAACTCTCCCTTATGGCAATAGCTAAGGAATTCAATCATTGCAAATACGTCATTTGTTATAGACCGCACATTGTTGAAAATAGTTTTTGTGAGCAAAAATCCAGATTACAAAGAAAACAGTTCCCACTCGTGACCTTCAATATGGTAACTGTACTGATGAGTTGGAAGCCATTTTCAGTGTTGCCTAAGTAATACAATAACAGAAATGCCTTTCAGTTGGTCAAAACGAACGGTGCTCAATTATATTGGGCGGGGAATAACAAATTATTATGTTAACAGCCTAATACCTGAAGAAAATTACAAGAAAGTATTATTACACAGATTAACTTTCCCTATTTGTTCGAGAAGTGTATTAGCAAGTGTATAAATAATTTATCTAAAATTTATGCTTTATTCCCCTATCAAATACTAACACAAACATTGTTGGTAAAAGGGCGGGGGGGGGGGGGGGGTGGCGTGGTGGCGCAGCGGTCAAGCTATTGGCCTCTCACCAAGGTGTGGACTGGATTCGATTCCCGGTCAATGCATGTGAGATTTTCGAAGTGAAATGGCAAGTCCTGTGATTCGAATTCCACGTAAAAAGGAGGTCCCGTGGCTCATAATCACAGGATTCACGGTCACGTAAAACTACAATCTTCCTTTTTATTGTTGGAAAATGGGGCAGTTGGGCTCGCTGTTCCTCCCCATAAAGCAACAATAACTGTCGGGAAAATAACGCAGTTCTAGCTCACCAGTTAGGTCAAATGGTAATATTTAATGGTGATGATGATTGTGTTTTAAGGTGCCTGGAGTTATTTGGAGGGACAACTCCTTAGGGGAGAACCATGGGACATGCATAAACTGTAGGGGGTTTGATATAGGCAGGCGTATCCAATACTGTAGCAAAGTGGGAGGGAGCATAAAGGATTAACCTTGAAACCAAGAGAACTTTGAATTCACAATAAGAGATTTATTGAATATAAGTTGTAAAGTTGATATAAACTGGAATGAAAGTACACCCGTACTTGAAGTATAAATGACTAAAGTCTAAACGCCGAGTCCAGACAGTGCTCCTGGCTACCCGGAGAGGAAACACGCCCAGTTCACGTCATCGGCTCTGCCGGACAGGGGTAGCCAAGAAGCTCCGAGATCATTAGTCATGCCGTAGCCCTAGAAAAGACAAGACTTGCTGCACTTAGTGCTGTGCTGCACTGTGTACTGTTGCCTGTCATAAGCAGTTAAGAACTAATTAATGAATTAATTAAATACATAAATAAACAAACAATAAATAAACCGTGCTGTAGCATGTAACCGATAAGTCAGCCCGCTTCACTTGTAGGCTATACACAGCACTGAAGTTGGCGTACGTTCAACAGGCACAGCTCTATGCACCCCTTGCGGGAAGCCCTGCAATCACGTGCACAACTGTGTTTACTTCCGCTATCTCGACTCGGCGAACAGACTTAAGATAGGATTTTGTCCATGCAGGGCCTATCATCTGCCGAATAGCATTGACTCCATTTGCATTTTTATGCTACTTCTATGCAGAAGTTTCGTATAACTTCAATGTCTATCACGACTTTTTTTTAGCATATGGCTTTTAGTGCCGGGAGTGTCCGAGGATATGTTCGTCTCGCCTGAGTTTTGTAGCTGCTTCTATGCAGACACCCTTGGGGTGAGCTACAAGTACCGTCGCGTGTGGAGTGTTGTCTGTGTAGGAAAGTGTGATTGTAAGGATGAGGAGTTGGAAGGTAGCGGCTGTGGCCTATAGTTAGGAACCAGCCCCGGCATTTGCCTGGAAGGAAGATGGGAAACCACAGAAGACCATCATCAAGGTTGCCGGCGGGGGGATTCGAACCTCCTCACCTCCCGGATGTGAGCGACTGCCTGCAGCACGCCGTAACGACCACGGCTAACTCACCCGGTATCACATAAATGAACGACTGATTTTCGATTCTAATAGAAATCTCGTAATTTCATCCACCATTTTGCAATAGTTCCAGAAATGTGTACAATTAAACCCTAGGGAATTTGTTTATAAACTGGAATGCATTTTGTTTTCTTTTCTTCAGCTAGTTCCACAGAAGCCTATAGCCAGGTGACACCTTTCCTGTGGGTGCTGGCGGGTATTGTTGGAACCCTGGGCCTGGTGGGTATCGCGGTGGTGGTGGTGATACGAGTAAGAGGAGTGGACTGTGACTGGTGTGATGGTAGCGAGGAGGACCAGCGCAGTAGCTCAGACTCTCTTGCCAGCAGCAAAGGACTCACAGTGGCACTACAGAATCAAGGACTCAAATCATCTGGGATCATCTCTACAAGTCTACAGACCGAGGATTCCGCCGACAATCCTGATGTTATTCCTCACGCGACCGGTAAGCCTGCTTATCCCAAGTGGGTGTTCCAGGACGACTCCGATGAATAGGTTTAACAAATGCTTACGTTCCCGCAAACATTGGGTCAGTCCCGATTTAATGGAGTAAGTCCTGGCATCCCGAATATTAATAGGAGTGTCTCGATTTTTAATTTGAAAAATTATAATAAAAATTATCTGAAAAATATGCATAATTAAACGAAAAATACGTTTTGTTTTGATATATCCACGATCCTTTACTAATTCGTAAAGACTTCAGGCTCTAGTAAAGACTCAGTAAGAATTATTTTTTGTTATTGTAATCATAAGATGTCAAGTAGGAATCTTAAAAATAAACTTATTAAGGTTTTTTTCCTTCTCACAAAACTTGTAAGGTACTCCTATATATATAAAAAAGAAACACAAAAATGAACTTTATATTCATTTATGCCTCTATATTGGATTTTTGATGGAACGATTTTTGTGGAACTTTTTAATTAAATTTTACAAAAGACCATAACTTTAAAAAAATCTATATTTTAGAGTCAAACTATAATATCTCTATCCTCGAAAAATCCCCCAACAAGGTTGTCACAATTTTGACTGTCAAAAATATGGTTACCGTAGTTATGGGGCTCATTGCCACTAAAATAATGTCCTTCCTACACGCTGGAAGGCGAAGGTAGATTTCACTGGGAAAAAACAAATAATTCGAATTCACTAAATTCACTAATTTTGCCAATTGTTGTGTACCTACAAAAATTCCACATGATTAATATACAATAATTCTTATAATTCCGAAAATATTATGCGTATCCCTTGGCGTAGGCCTAATGGTGGGTCAAATCAAAAATTCTTTCAGACGAAAGGTTTAGGTAATTTTTATAGTGTGCGTATTAAGGGAGGTATGGTTGTCCATTCTCAAAACTCCATTTTCCCACCCCTTCGGTCAATGGTCGGTGTTATCAAACAACTTTATTGCGATAAGTTCTAATTCGAATTCTGTTTCAAATTGACTGGAAATGAAATTGTTCGACTCACTAGGGATGTAAACCCATGTCAAATAATTGTTAGTTCACCATGCTAATTACTGCATCAATGTGATGAAACACTAGGAAAGCGATATTTTAGCGGATACCACCTAGCACCTGCTATCCCAGCTAGGTCCCCCAGGAAGAGTACCAGAAACATGCAGATTAGTCCAACTTGGTACACTTGAGTCAAACCTCCCAACAGACACCACACTACATTTCCAAGGGTTTCATTGGAACTATAATTGCATTAGCTTAATTAGCTTAATTGTCATTACAATGAAATTTGTCAAGTAGTGTGAAGGTAAGTGAGAACCTTTTAGTGTTGAGATATATAGATACTGTATTAAGAGTTATAGAAAAGGAAACATAAATGAGTGCTTTTTTGTCTGCTATATCGAGTTCAAATTTGTCACATATTAATTATTCTAGACATCAATGAAGTTTATTTTTTTAGGATACCTTCTCCTGCATCCCATCTTTGCCTTCCATCTTTTATACCTATTTTTCTCTTTCGATTTCCTACCTCACACACCCATTAAAATATTTAATAGTTTCGTCAACTACCGTTATTTCCTATTTAGTAATTTTAGTAATGTGCACATTCCTATAGAGCAAGCAGGATTCAGGCCTGGAAGAAGTTGTAACGATCAGGTACTGTCTCTTACTACGTACATTGAAAATGGGTTTGAGAAGAAATCTGTAAGTGTGGCTGCTTTATTTGATCTATCAGCTGCCTATGATACTGTTTGGCGAGAAGGCCTCCTATTGAAATTCGTGAGTGTTATATCCCATGTCGTAAATTTACGGCCTTACTTAACAATATGCTAAACAATAGATACTTTCAGATCTACACTGACAATGACAGAAGCAGAGTGTTTAAACTAAAGAATGTTTTACCTCAAGGTTCTGTCTCGGTTCTCCTCCTTTTCAGTCTGTACTTACACGACTTACCTGAAACATCTTCAAGAAAATTCATGTATGCTGATGACATTTGTTTGTTGACTCAGTGCTCTGACTTTTCTGATGCTGAAACTAATTTATCCACTGATCTGGAAGCCTTGGATGTATAATTCAAGAAATTGTGCCTCCACCTATTCTCTCAGAAAACAGTTGTATCTGCATTCCACCTACGCAACAGGCAATCAAATTACAAACCAGAAGTCAGATTCAGGGGCCAACTGTTACCGTACTGCAGTACACCAAAATACTTGGGAATAACACTATAAAGGACTCTGACATTCAAGCAGCATCTCTCATATACGGCTGCAAAAATCAAAACCAGAAATAATATTCTTCGGAAACTTGCTGGTACATCTTGAGGAGCTAATACTCTAGTTCTAAGATCCACTGCCTTAGCTTTATCATATTATGTTGCTGAATATTGCTGTCCAACCTGGATTAATAGTGTTCACACTAAGAAGATAGATGTGCAACTCAATCAATCAATGCGAATAATCACGGGTTGTATTCGGAGCACGAACACACTTTGGCTGCCTGTTCTCAGCAACATTCCACCTCCAGTCCTAAGAAGATCGGGAGCTCTCCTAATGGTATGGAAAAACATTCGGCAGAATCCCCAGCTACTCATTCACCAAGATCTTGCACGAGCAGAACACCCACGCTTGAAATCAAGGAAACCACCATGGCGTACAGCAGTCAACCTTGAAAGATGCTCCTTCCAAGTTAACAACTCATGGAAAATCTAATGGGAGCGTCTTCAGTGGTAAATAAACATCTAGTTGACAACCCTTCTAACCGGATACAAGGATTCCATCTCCCCAGGCGCCAGTGGAGGATCATCAACCGGATTTGAACTGGACAATGCAGATGTGGCTATCTACTGCACAAATGGGGATGGGCTAGCTCTGCAAATTGCGACTGCAGTGCATTATCACAGTCGATCCATCATATTGTTGCTGACTGTCCTCTTCGATCATTCAAAGGAACAATAATGGGCATTCATCTTACATCGGATGAAGCAGTTGAATGGGTCACAGGACTAGACCCAGTGTTGTAAGATCGTACGAACTTGTGACTAAGCACATTTGTCCAGTCATTATATATATTGTATATGTGTACATACATTCATCATACGATAAATAAATAAGTAATGTGCAATACTCATTTTCGCGCACTGATCTTTAAATATCTCCTTCTTCTACAAACTAGGCTCTTATTATCTTAATTTCGACTGGCTGCGTGGTGCAACGGTATTGTCGGATTTTTCAATTTTTCATGAATGACATTTTGACTTTTAAGTAGGATGGTCTTCCAGATGTTCCCGAGGTTGCAGGATCGAATCTTGGTATATGCACTTGGTATTTGAGGGTGCGCAAGTGCCAAAGAGCACTTCAGTAATTTTACTTGCTCGTTCAAGGTCCTCTTCGTGGAATACTTGCGCCACCCCGGTGTCTCTAAGAGCCGCAGTGTTGTAAATCCTATAATATTATCATATTTATTATCGTAATTCCAGAGACTTTGCTGAGAACATGTGTTGCAACTACAACTTCCTAACAATGGTCCTGTTTTGAAATAGGAAATTGTCGTCTCTTGATAATATTATATACAGGGTAATTATATATGTGCGCGCGAGTAAACACGGCAAGCCAATCCAGCTGTGACTGGTGCAGATAGCGGTCGCACGTACCCGGATCAGCCGGAGGTTGGCGCGCTCCGCTGACTCATATCGTTAGTTCACACATGTTTTGTCAATTATATGGACATGTATCTGCAAAGTTTGGACGTTAGTGTTGCATGTTTATTGAGTATTATGATTGTTGGTCATGCCTAGACACCAATTCATGTTGCGTGAACGTGTGTATATCCATAATTCGTATATGAAAAGCAGAAAATCCTGTTCTGAAACGAGACGAAAATTTCGAATCAAGTTTCCAGGAACCTGTGCCTAAATGCCAGTGCAATTAGGAGGCTCGCTAAAGATTCAAGGAAACAGGCTCCGTAAAGAGACAGACATTCTTTCATCAGAAGATATCAGGTATGTGTTACAAGAGAGGGAGGACATTTCAGCATCGCCTATGAGCACTGAAGTTTGGTTGTATGGTTCATAAGTTTAGGGGCTGCGACAACGCAGTCATGTAGCCCCGTGTACTTGAGCACTGAAGTACACATTATTGAACATGTTTGGTAAAAGTGTGAAAGTGTGCGCCACCACCGGCTGAACCGGGTACGTGTGGCCAGATCTGCGCCAGTCACTGCCGGCTTAGCTTGCCGTGATTACTCGCGCGCACATATATAATTACCCTGTACCAGTCCTTCTGGAATACTTAATGTCCACTACTCCCATTATTTTATTTTAGACGCGGACTACCCCAGCACGGACTACAAAAACCTGGAGAAGCATAGTATCGGTTCGAGTACCAGAACGTTCAGCATAGACTCTCCGTCACAGACCGTGCTGTATGGGAACATTCAAGGAATCTCCAGAGCTCCCACTACCGTGAGTATAACATTCATTTATTTGCCATGAATAATTCTGAAGAAGGCTACTATGAATATGCATGTTAATGCTATTATTTCACTTTATTTTTGACTGGCTGCGTGGCTCAGCGGTAACGTTCTCGCTTGCTGTACCCTAGGTTGCAGGTGCGTATCCTTGTGCACTCAGCCCCTTTGGAGCAAAATTCTGGCACCCCGGCACGGCGTCTCCAAAAGCCAGAGTAGTTAACGGGACGTAAAACCAATAATATTATTTATTTTTATTCATTTTATATCAAACTCTGACTATTGTGAATTGAGATTTATCTTGTTTTCCGTTCATTTTGGTCTGTCCTTTTATCTGTAGATCTTTTCAAAATTGACCAGCATTTAGACGGTAGTGAATGTGATTTTGGAGTGAGATTCAACTGAATTTTTAGTAAAATTTTCAAGACATTCTATAACACGACCTTCTGTAAATGTGATTTGTACTATCTATACAATACACGAAGCTAAATAATTATTTTCGTTATCAATATGGTCATGAATATCCAGTTATGGAATCCAAATCATCCAGCGTGCAACTAATACAATGCTGTTGCGCCAAACACATGCTAGCTTTACAAAGAGAACCAATCGGGTAAAAAAATGTTGTTTTTTTCTATGCGAGTTGTGTGTCCATTATAACCTCACTTACGTATACAAAGCAAAATGTTTTGGCGAACGATACTCCTAGTGTATAAATAGGCAATTAAGATGGCGCTAACTGAATATTTGAACAAAACAATTCCGATTCTTAATATGATCCCATCACACAAACTACTGAATCAATGTTATGAAAACTTATCAACAATTACCTTCATAATATAAAATAGTTAAGTTACTGAAAAGGCAATATCATTCACTGTTACCAACATTACAATTAATGATTTTTTTGGATACAAAATATTAAGCAAATGGTACATTTATAACTTAACTATTCAAGTTAAAGAGTTGAAACTGTATACAAATTGAAAAAGATGTCATGGCTTGCAAACGAAATTAGGAACATAATTCTAGTGCTTTAAACATATTATTTGGAAATTTTTCTATTTTAAGTTTTGCAGCGATAATTTTTTCTCAATTTACATAAATACTGCAGCTATCATTCTAGTTCAGATTAATGCACATATGCACATATATTTACTGTGAAAATTTCAAGTTGATCGGTGCAGTAATTTCCGAGATAGTTAGTTAGGTATTGGAGTTTTAAGGGGCGGAATAGATACGTCATCTGCCCCTAATTTATGAGATAATGTACCTCATTTGCATAAAACTAAAAGTTGAAGGAAATGACTGTCCAAGGAAATTTCAGCAAAGGTAGATGAATAAAGATTTGGTAGATGTTTGCCAAAGTTGAAAATACTTCAAAAACCCTCATCCCGGAGTCAGATTAACATATTTTGCTCCGATCAAACTTCCTGTGATATTTCAATATGCGGAGAACCCAAAACGTCAGAAGAGAGAAAATTCAATTTTTGAACAAAAACCTATGTTATCGCCACCTAAGAGCATGCCGCATAACGTGCCACACCCATCTTTTTCTCGAGCTCCTCATTATCTTTTATAATTCAGATTTTTTCTCGTTTTTGGATTGAGAGACATTTTGTTAGTGGTGTAAATCATGTTGGCTACTCTGTAAGTCATCTAGTAGACTGGTTTTTGATATTTCCATCTGGTATAGGAAGTAAATGTCCATGCCTGTATTGATCTTCAGTAACTAGAGACTTGTTGGTATTTATACCACAATGATTCTCCTTTTATGGCAGAGATAATGTTGTGGGAGACTGTCACTTGAATGTTTGTAGAAATATGTGGCCCAGACAGCTCGCTTCTTATTTTCCAAAGAATCCATATGATTTCTGATTGTCAATCCGTAATAACTTTTGAAGAATGTCAATTTCTTCATCAGTCAACCTTTCCAGTTAAAACACGCCCATCTTCAAGTTTCATCCCTTTCATATTCTTTTTACAGTTTTCTCAGGTGTTTGTTGGCTTTGAAACTCTGTGCATTGTTGTATTTGAAGGTGTTCTGACCGTCAATGATGGCAATATTGGAAGGGTACGTGTTTTGAATCATTTGGGTTTTGGACCTAATAAAAACTCTGAAAGCGTTTCAAGAAATTTACATTTTGAGAGTTAAAAGAGCTGAGCTGATGTGGTGCAGACATTTCAAATTTCTTCAATTTACTTCTACTTTAGTAAAAATAGGGCAGAATTTCAAAAATAAATTTGATTGGAATCGCATATTTTGGTTCAACGATCTCAATCTACTGTATATCACTTACACACTGTATAATTTTGATATTATGACATAATTATCCTACATATTGGTGTCTTCAGGAAATGCTCATCTTAGTGGTAGTCTACTAATTGTCAGACGTGGTGGTTCTCAGTTTGAACCTCTTGGGTAGAGAGAAGGATTCTTTCCAAATACGATAGAACTTACTATTACAGCTAATACAAGGGCACAGATTCATACAGAGTACACACATACCCTAGTACATGGGCCCACCTGACAACTATGTCTTAAGGCCCCTAAATGAATCATCATCAACAACAACGCCAGCCGTGCTCGTTAAAATGTGCACCACAGTCGCGAGGGTAGCTGCAGCAAGTCCGAAGGTTACTGATTGGAATTCCGGTGCTGACAGTGAGTAAGGTTCTCCCCGCGGTTTTCTACACTCCCTCTAGGCAAATGCCGGGATAGTACCTTACTTCAAGACTCGGGGTGCCTACCCTATCCCTGTCCCGAATATTTACACACACTACTACTGTTATCACATAAATATAGATTATCGGATACATTTAACACACTACCAACTACACGGGCCTGATGACCAATATATCCCAAGCCCCTCAAATGCAAAACATTTCCAAGTTACACCCAAGTACACGGGGTTGAGACCAAACATTTTAAGTCCCTTATTGGAGTGTCAAGAACATCTCTAGTATACCAATAATGTTACTGTTCCAGGAAAGTATACTGAGCTGCGACACCAGCATATCAGTGAAGTGGCAGCAAGTACCTTGTCGCGATGTTGGTACACAAGCCACACCGACGGGAACACCCACAGTACTACAGCCAGTGTCCAAGTCAGCGTCACAGCAGTCGGCGCTCAGACAGCACGCCGAGACTCAGACACCTCTACTCGTGAGACATAAGGAGAGCTCGGTCTAGCGCCCGGCCCGGTAGGGCAGGAAGACACACGTGAACCGGCACTGGTCGGCGGGTAAGATTGTTGTCAATGTTGTTACGACCCATTCATTGCATTATCTCCTTATCCTTCATGGGATTATTATTTATTTCCCTATTTAAGCGAAAATTCACCTACAGAACAGCGATAAAACTTGATAACATGATGTCATTTGGGTGTGTGTGTCCTCCGCTCCTCCCATAATCACTTCATTCTCGCGGAATGCTCCCTCTTCCTCTCATCCGTCCACATTTTCCCAGGCCGTCGTAATGATTTTGGTTCAAACTTAACATTCGCGATTTTCGTATGGCACCCAGTTCGGTCTTCGACATTTTCTATGCTGATTAGCCTCCTTGTAAGTCTCTCTGTACCTCTTTAAGCCATTCTGTGCCGCATTTACTCTGTGTTATGATACCAAGGAGTTTCTTTGGCAATCAGGAGGTGGCCATGCTGTGGATGTGAGTGTAGAATTTGGCTCTGCGTTTTCTAATTTCGTCTGTTATCGTATTGGTCTTTTGATAGCACTTACCCTGCTGATGTCTTAAATGTTGGTCCTCATCCGTGAGCTGGCTGATTTTCAGAAATTATGGCTATGTTCAGAATGGCACAAACTTAACGTTGTTTGAGTTACAAATAAATTGAAAAGTCCTTACACTACAAATTTAATAAAATTCCGACACGAGTGAAAAAAAACTATATAAAAAAATGCCGTAAGTTACACAATTTTTGAGGAAGAAAAAAATAAAAATTGTATAATCAAATGTGCATGCACTACACTGTTCAAATAAATCGCAATAATAATTTCATTGACATAACTCCCTACTTTGAACTTAAAACCAAAAATGTCACTTTTCATAATGCACTACGGTATGGTAAATCTTGAAACAAGGGGTGACAAAAAGTCCAACGAGGGAAGCTCCTTCGCTTGCCTTCGAACAGATCGATATTCTTCCGCTGAACAGTGACGTGGAGCTATCTAGCGATAGTATGTGCAACTTAATGCTTACTGGCACCCACACGCGAGTGCTAGAGCTGTAATATTACGTTCGTCTCCAACACAAAGCGCAAGAAATCAATCAACGTAATATTACGCTCGCCCCAGTTTTAAAAAGTTACCTTCAAACGTAATAGTACGGTGCCCGCGCTCTAAGTGATAGAGTTCTGTACTAGGTCTCTTCATCCAAATGCCGTTTCTGTTGATTGCTCCGTAGATCTTCCGGAGAATTTTTCGCTCCTGCTTTTCCAGTTCCCTAATCTTGGAATGACCATCGATTGCTATTCTTTCAGCGGCATATGTTGCTTCTGGAAGAATAACTGTTTTATAATGACGTAATTTGGCGTTCGTCAAAATGCATTTCTTGTTGTAATGGGCCCACGTTAGCCTGTAGCCCTACTGGAGCTTAGTGATTCTGTCTTCATTGGCAATTCGATTAAAGCCTGAGGACTGCATAATTTCTCCAAGGTATTCAAAAGTGCATACATGGGCCATTTTACTGTATTTGGTGTTTAAAGGGGATTTATTATTATTATTATTATTATTATTATTATCATTATTATTATTATCATTATTATTATTATTATTATTATTATTATTATTATTATTATTTCCTTATTTACTAATCCTACAGTTGATATCAACAACTCATATCGCGGTTTCAAACCCAATCGGAGACGTCGGATTTTTAAGAGCGTTAAAATCCTTCAGTATGGCTCTCTTCGGAGGGGTTGTAAAGCTTGTGGGCCCATGTCGTAGATTTATGGCAACTAAAAGAACCTACCGTTACAACTGGTAGTGTGTAGCTAAATTTGTAGGTTATTTGGATAGAAATACTCTATCAAATTCCAATTTTCGCCGCTAGGTGTCTGTGACAGTGGTGTCTGGTAGCCTAAGTTGGAACTGCTTGAAAATGAACTTGTTGGGGAGCCTACGAGCGTTCAATTAAAATTACCCTGCTATGGCCATTGGCTGCAATTCAAATATGATATATCGGTAGATAAAGTACAACAGGTGCTAGCCAGCCCTCAGACCAGAATTAAATTTCTTGGCAGAGCCGGAAAACGAACCCGTGCCTCCGCAGTGATAGCCAAGAGTACTAGCCACTAAGCAATGAGTTGGACATGATGCAACCCATTCCATCTCAAAGACTATAATAAATCTCCAGTTATAGATTGGAATTAAACTTAGAATATTAGGGATAAGATTCATAATACGAGAGTCTGCGCCGTTGCATTGTGACTAGCACTCTTGGCTGTCACTGCAGAAGTCCGGGTTCAATTCACGGCCCTGCCAAGAAATTTAATTCTGGTATGAGGGTTGGAACGGGGTACACTCAACCTCGTCAATCAAAACTGAGAAGAGACAGTTCCGATCCCTCCTCACCCTTTCTGGAAGTGATTTTCCGTGGTTTCCTACTTCTACTCCAGGTGAATATAGGGATTGAACCAAAATCTAGGCCTCGACCACCTCCTGCCCAATCCTCATCTGAATTTCAAATACACTCACTAATACAGCCATTACATATACACAGATTATCAGACAAATTCTTCACACTCCCAAGTATACGGCGGTACATGACCACGATGTCGCAAGGCCCCTAAATGACTCAACAACATAATACGCGATTCATGACAGCGAAAGATACCTAAAAAAATTCGTCAATACCCGGCTATAAATGTACAGTTGATGTTTCATTCGAGGGGCTTGGATATAGTAGTCATGTAGAATTTTTCTTATAACCTGTGTAAATGTGGTGACCGTGGTAGTGTGTGTATTAGTAGTTCAGAGATGGCCCATGGATTTCCTAAGGAGGTGGTTGTGGCCTCATGTTAGGAACCATCCCGGCATTTTCCTGGAGTGGAAATGGGAAACCACAGAATTGAGAATTGAACCCACCCCTTATCATTTTTCCTTACGGGGCTGAGTGGACAGCGTTCCTGCCCTCAGACAAGAAATAAATGTATTGAAAGTGTCGAGGATCAAACCCGGACCTCTGGGTTGACAGCAAAGACGCTTGCCGCTTCACCAGGTGGCTCAAACATATACAGAGCTTTAGCGTAATTTGACTATTTCTTGGTGTTATGTATTTTAAAATCAACGGTGTAAACTTCAAATGTATCTGAGCAGTAAAATTTATATGGTTTACCCGTGATGTAGGAACACAGTGTGAGAGGGCCACTTCTGCGGTACAATTTAAGGGTGAACAGTTCTAAGCCATTAGCTTCCAAGGAGGCAATTTAGCATGTTCCCCAGCAATTCGTATGTCACGCAATTCTCAAGTTTCTGTCTGATATTCGACACCGGTACAAGGTATCGCAATATAAAAGGAATAATAGCCATTAAGCTTAATGGGAAATTCTCTCTCTCTAGTATTAGTCTGCAAGATTATAATCTATGAGATCCTCCGTAACGTGAGGTAGAACATTGTGATTCAGAAGTTAGCCCTTACGTGGGTTTGCATTCTACTAACTGTCGCATAGGCCACAATAGTAATTTATATTAATTCAAATTTATGCTTTCTACAAAGTATTAAACATGCTTAGCAGACAGAGTCTTCTCTCATATCCGATAAAGATTACGTTTGAACCAAAACGTGGAATTATACTTTATATATATTACAATTGGCCTCGGTGGCCGAGAGCGCTAATGCGGTAGCTCGTGCTTCGCTGGCATTAGGAGAGCGTGGGTTCGAATCCCACCTCAGCCGTCCTGAAAATGGTTTTCGAGGTTTCCCATTTTCACCACTAGGAAAATTTAATATTATAGCTTTCATTTGGTGATTAATTTCAGGACATTTTTCACATATTCCAGTAATTGGAATGTTTTGTGTTGGCCGACTGAAAACGATAATACTTATTGTTAATAAGGCAACAACGAAAAATGGCCTTAATGCTATCATTCCACACGGAAAATATTGGGACGGTCCCTTTCAACAGGTCAAAAACCGACATCCTTTCTAACCCCTTTCCCTGACCCTTCCACAGTTCCCTATAGACCCAAGTTAGCGATTGCCTGGGTTTAGATTTAGTAGCTTGAGTGTAAAGGATCTGATAATGATCGCTTGACGGCCGAAACTCGTAATCCAAGTGATTTTATTAATCTCATGTACGTTTCATAATGTTTATGGAATAACATGGATTGCAATTGGGTACAATCGTGTTGACCGACTGAAAAGAATTTGAAATTCATTGATGAAATTAATTCAAACATTAATATTCGTAAGTTACTCAGGTTAAAACTAACATTACATCTCAAAAATGGCCTATTCACTTAACTAGGCTTATATATTTCTATTGGTTAACATTTTAAGTTATTAATCTCAATAATATTAATCTAACTTTTGAAGTCTCTATAAACAATAATAATAATAATAATAATAATAATAATAATAATAATAATAATAATAATAATAATAATAATAATAATAAAAACAGTCATAATATAATCATTAAAATTAGATGTTGTATTAATATAAATAAAATGCTAGGGTATATGTTTCACAAAACACAAGCTCTTACATCAGAGGAAGTCGGAAGGTCCGGTTTGTGCCAAAATCTTCCAAACCGTCTCAGTAGTACAGGAAAAGGCAACAGAAATAAATCAATTTGTTTATAAAGTGTCTTTAACAAATAAACATGACGTTATCCCCTGCCAGAACTGTGCCACATACAGCCCGCTCGACCGTCTAGTTAATTATAATTTTCTTAAGTGATAACTTTAACTCGTGCAATAAATAAACAACTTTATCTTGATAAATGGTCAGCCCTGAAAATTAGTTATGCATCCTCTATACACGGAATTTAATGGATATGAATCCTTAGTAATGACTGTTTAAAATACTGCTTTCACATTTACACACAAAGATGGATTAATCCGCTTACTTCACGGTTCTCTGAGTCCATATTCCTTTTAAGTGCTGGTTTACTATCAAATAATACACTTTCCATAATAAACATCAGTAAACGTAAGGAGATAATAGATTGAATAACCGATTAAGTGTTCTTGGGTTACTTTACAATCCCCTGGTTGCAATGTTATACGCTGTAGATGATTGTTGAATTCTTCAATGCGTAAAAACTTCGTTTAATATATCTGAATGTTAAATCATATTTTCTCAGAAATCAATTCAAACTCATCTGATGTCTAAGTATTGGATTTTGATGACCATATTGCCGACCAAGGAGGCCTCCAGCTATTAGGACGTGTGGTATACAAAGTGTGGTGGTTGCGTTGGTGGAGGTGGTGGACGTGGTAATTGTTGTATTAAGGGGTGGAAAAGCCTCACGAATGAGAATAAAATCATTATAGATGGGCGGTAGAAACAAGCGTCGATTATGAAATTAATTACTATTATTATGTATTAGGCATTATTGTTTATAGTTAACAGTAATGATCTCTACATTTTGCATTTATTGTTATTGATATAACTATTAATATTTATGTAATTCTTCTTCTTCTTCCTTCGTTACGGCCAACTAAGGACCACGTCATGTCAACTGTTTTTTCTGCATTTTAATGTTAGCCCAGTATTCCTTCATTCGCAATCGATGTTGCGCCTTTGTCGTCCACGCCTTCCCGGTTTTTAGCTTCGGCTTAAGTTGAAAACTCCGATATTTCTGAAGTTTCTCCCTAAGTGGGCCACGCTCTTGGATATCTTCACGTGTAATCCCAGTCTCCAACAGATCTTTCTCTACATCATTGAACCAGGCCCCCTTTGTCTTTTTCTCACGGAGAAAAGCAAAAATTCTGTTGGATAGCCGTGTTGATTTCATTCGGGTTATATGTCCATAAAAAGAAATCCTCCTTTTCCTCATCACGTCCGTTATTTTCTCTACGTGAGTGTACAACTCGTGGTTGTGGCGTCTTCGGAACTCGCCGTGTTCTTTGACTGGACCCAGGATTTTCCTCAATATCTTCCTTTCCTTGGTCTCCAGTTTTTCCATTATGCCTTTTCTATTCATGGAGAGACATTCCGCTGAATACAAAGCTTCTGGCCGGATGACCGTGCAGTAGTGCTTCAGTTTTGCATTCAGGGATATAGATCTTTTGTTGTACACATTCTTAGTTAGATGGTAAGCCATTTCAATTTTATTCAAGCGTGACGCAAAAGCCTCGTTTTCGGACATTGTAGGGTCTATCCATTCCCCAAGATACTTAAATTTCACAACCCGCTTGATTTTCCCATGTTTCACTTCAATATGTTTTGGAGCCGTTTTGATGTTAGTAATAAATTCTGTTTTCTCGAAAGAGATCAGCTTTGCAGCTTATTTATGTAATTATTATAATTATTATTAAAATGCTGTTATTTTTATTGAATTATAATGACATGTTTGTCACCTTTATCTGTCATATCACGTAATAAATTTATAAAAGAGGTCCATGAACACAGACGTGACAACTAACAAACACTGAAAATATTGAATAAATAAATAAATAAATAAATACATATCTGAAAGCTGCATTGGTTACGATTGATGTTCTTTGATAGATTTGCATACGGAATTCACTGTTGTATTACATAATTTTTTTAATGCTTCTCTCTGGCAGAACGAGTCACCCATTCCAGGAGGCTGAACTAAACCTTGTGGAGGTATGATTCGTTGGATTAAAGGTCGTACTCTACAGAATATAAAAGGGAACTAGGGATTCTGAAATGACTCAAGGGGAGTATAATCGCATAGACGAACAACATGTGGTTTGACCAAGCAGAGGAGATGCGGTGGGTTGGGTAAGTACTCTCATCTCAATACTTCCACAGTGTCAATGTTTAAAAGGTACGATACTAAATTTTTGCTATCATTATGCATTCAATAAAATAATATTTAATTAAGATATTGCATGCAAAATCACCAATCTGTTTATACATTTTTCTGTCAAATATTTGGTTAAGAATTTTCCAAAATGTATCTATGGATACCGGCTCATTAGGCAAACAAACCTTTTTTAATATTACAGTATCCGTATGACCGCTTTAACACCGTACTATTATGTTTCCCTTATAACGGTCTGTCACCACCGTTAACACAGTAGTGAGATTTGAAACCACTCATCAAATAGCAATAATTTTGAATCTTATAAATGCCCCTCCATAGGGAAGTTAGCACAGTCAATGCTTATAACCTTCCCCTGTTCTATCAGAACAATTTATTTTGTTTCCATCAAATGATCCCATGTCATAAATTATTGTCGTTATATTCCGCAGTGGTAAATGACAGTGGTAAATAATAAATACATTTTTTCATCGTTCCTATTAACTGCTTTTCTTTCTTCTTCTTCTTTCGTTTCACCCTCTTTGGGGTACGTTGAATCAATCACTTCCCTGTACGCTGTTCTTTCCGTAGAGCCCAGTACTTCTTCAGTTTTTCCGATCTTCTTTTCCTCTCTTCTTCCGAGATAATGGGTTTGGATTTTAGTGTAGCTCTGTCTTGGAACCTTATATTTTCGTCTTTAGTAATTAATTTGGCTGTTCGATCGAGTAATGACGTTTCTATCATTTTCAATTCTACTAGACCTTTTTCAATTTCTTTAAACCAGTTGGGTTTTGTTTTACGATTACGAAAAAAGTCAAAGATTTGTTTCGTTAATCTACACACATCAAAAAAAGTTTTGCATCACCTCGGTTCCCAGATCTCCGGCATATAGACGTTGACTGTGTATATTGTATCCAAGATACAGTCCCTTTGACTGTTCATAGATGTCACTAAAACTGCTCAAAGATGTAAACAACCATGCATGAGCAGGGCCTATTAGACGGAGGGGGTACGACAGCCGATCAGTTCCAGTCATTCCACCAGGACGAAGGTACGCTGCTCATGTTGTCTGTAGTTCTACCATGCCTAGAAGGTCAATACCGCAGTTCGATCGCGTCCGCATTGTTACTTTGTGTCAAGAAGGGCTCTCACAAGGGAAGTTTCCAGGCGTCTCAGAGTGAACCAAAGCGATGTTGTTCGGACATGGAGGAGGTACAGAGATACAGGAACTGTCGATGACAGGCCTCGCTCAGGCCGCCCAAGGGCTACTACTGTAGTGGATGACCGCTACTTACGGATTGCCGCTCGGAGGAACCCTGACAGCAATGCCACCATGTTGAATAATGCGTTTCGTTCAGCCACAGGACGTCGTGTTTCAACTCAAACTGTGCGCAATAGGCTGCATGATGCGCAACTTCACTCCCGACGTCCATGGCGAGGTCCAGCTTTGCAACCCCGACACCATGCAGCGCGGTACAGATGGGCCCAACAACATGCTGAATGGACCCCACGGAATTGGCATCACGTTCTCTTCACCGATGAGTGTCGCATATGCCTTCAACCAGACAATCGTCGGAGACGTGTTTGGAGGCACCCTGGTCAGGCTGAACGTCTTAGACACACTGTCCAGCGAGTGCAGCAAGGTGGTGGTTCCCTGATGTTTTGGGGTGGCATTATGTGGGGCCGACGTACGCCACTGGTGGTCATGGAAGGCTCCGAAACGGCTTTACGATACCTGAATGACATCCTCCGACCCATAGTGCAACCATATCGGCAGAATATTGGAGAGGCATTTGTCTTCATGGACGACAATTCTCGACCTCATCGTGCACATCTTGTGAATGCGTTCCTTCAAGATAACGACATCGCTCGACTACAGTGGCCAGCATGTTCGCCAGACATGAACCCTATCGAACATGCCTGGGATATGTTGAAAAGGGCTGTTTATGGACGTCTTGACCCACCAACCACTCTGAGAGATTTACGCCGAATTGTCGTTGAGGAGTGGGACAATTTGGACCAACAGTGTCTTGATGAACTTGTGGATAGTATGCCACGGCGAATACAGGCATGCATCAATGCAAGAGGACGTGCTACTGGGTATTAGAGGTAGTGGTGTGTACTGCAATCTGGACCACAAATGCTGAAAGTCTAGCTGTATGATGGTACAACATGCAATGTGTGGGTCTCATGAGCAATAAAACGAGCTGAAATGTTGTTTGTGTTGATCTCTATTCCCTTTGTATTTAAAGGTTCCGGAACTCTTGGAACCGAGGTGATGCAAAACTTTTTTTGATGTGTGTATTAGAATCCATTCTGAGAAGATGACCGTACAAATATATCCTCCTTTTTCGCATGGTATCTGAGAGTTTTTCAATTTTCTGGTAGAGAGTTTCATTCCTAATGTATATAATATTGTTATCCTGAAATTTTGGTCCTACCCAGGTATAATTTTTCTTAAAATTTTCCTTTCCTTCAGCTCGAGTATTTTCATTTGGCCCTTAAAATTTATAGTTAGTGTTTCTGCTGCGTACAGTGTTTCTGGCTTAATCACTGTATTGTAATGATTAATTTTGAACCCCATGAATGGGATTTTTTATTGTATGTATCTTTTGTTAATTGGGAGGCCAGTTCAAGCTTATTTTTCCTGGATTCCATTGCTTTACGTTCCCCAGCATTCCAACTAATCCATTCTCCGAGATATTTGAATTTTTTCTGCTTTTATTATAAGATGGGTTACAAAAATGATTCCCTTATTATCGTATTGGAAGCGATTTTCAGTGTTGCCTTAGTACACGATATTTTATGCTTTTCAGTCGGTTAACACGATTAAACTCAATTAAATTGGGTGTTATGTTCTAACTCTCAAAACAATAACATGAGATTATTAAATTCACTTGGATAACCTTGTAAATGTGTAGGTCAATGGTCACCAACAATATCATAACAAAAATCGCATTAAAACTAACAATCATGACAGTTGCGCAAGTTGACAATAAACTCCTATAACTACCTATTGTAAATAGCTAGACATAGATTTACAAAGGTGACCAAATTATTATTGCAAACCTGACTAGAAGCAAATTCTTTATTGCAAATAAGATGCAATGCATTACAATGGAGCATTTCATTTGGGGCCGAGTCTCCGTTCCAAGACCATTCAGTGTTGTTTCTTCTCACATATTCATGAAATGGGCTACAAGAGATCCCTTACAAACCAACATTGTATGTATTTAAGCATTTAACTTTCCACTTTTATCTTATTTTCTACAAGCAACCCGCTCCAGCTTCGCCCGGGAACAGTTATGAATGCATTCTTGTCAGACGTAATTTAAGAATGGCGAGGTGCATGGAACACAAATCCCCCTTTCGTCCAATCTTGACTTGATTGTGTATTTTGCGGATCGAAAAGTTCACAGGAGAAATGAAGAAAAGCCTAGTTGCACTTCCAGGAAAACTCCAAACACAACCACTCTTTTCTGAAGTCTTAACTAATCACGACTTGACAGTTTGCTGCTGGCTGTATCTGCGGTAATAGGCTCGCCCGCTAGCTAGGCTGTAACTGGGGTGATAGGCTCTCTCCTAACTAGCTCGTAAACAGTCGCCTCTGTAATTGAATGGAGATTGTTGGAAGAAATGAAAAAGTAAAAACACTTATAGTTGGCGATGTATTGAAGATAGAGATATGTTCTCGTGGACTTTTCTGTAGAACTTTTAATGCAGAACAATTCTTATACTCATAGTGTATTGACATTTTTACCGGTTTGTCCAGCATAAGCTTAAAAAGCGCAGGGACGCCAGTTTTTTTTCGACTTTTTCACTCAAATCGTTACTGCTTGGCTTCCTTTGATCATAAATGCATTATTTTCTACAGAAACCTTCCTCGAGATATTCTTTACAGAATGGTGAAAACCGCATCACAATCCATCCAGTGGTTCTCGAGATTACCTCTGACAATTAAGAATCGGGGACTTTGTTTTATACTTAACTAGAGATTAAACAATAGTCATTGGCATGCGAATACCGTAAATAGAAGGAATTGTTTAACAGGAAACCTCAAAATGATAAATTTAATTAAATTCCAGCTGCGTTAGCTCATTGACGGCAATGACTGATGTAGGCCTACATATTAAGGATGCCAAATTACCACATTCCTTTCATCAGGGTACAGGGAATAAATGCACTGTTGAAGATTCTGTGAATCAAGTACCGGTACCAATAAAGAATTTGGTTCTATACAGCTTTACTATAATAATGCAGCCACCTGTGTAATAACCTGAGTGTAAGGGATCTGATGACGATCGTTTCACAAATCATCCAATGGAATTCATTAATCTAATGTGATTTGTTTCAGAGTTAAGGCATAACACACAATACAATTAGTCACAATTGCGTTGACCGACTAAAAAGCATAACATTTCAAGTAACCTATGAGGACTGTTTTTTTTTTCAAGTTCCGATGGACTGTACTGTAAAATAACAGATTGACATACCAAACTGATTTTACTACTAAATGTTTGCTTGTTTTATTCATATGTCTCAACATTATCGCCAAAACGAACGAAACATTTGTCGTATCGTTACACCAGCTTTCCTATGCCCTCGGTCGAAAATTCTACCGCCACTAAGGAGGGTACGTCTGGAGAGTCTCCTGAAGTTTTTCCTTTTTGGCGAGGCTCTGCGGCTCAAACATACCTTCAATTCTCGAAAAAGGTGAAAATAATTCACGACCACACTGTACCAACGTTACGATAGACTTTTTCGAAGAATTCAAGTGTGAAGTTTAGGACCATCTGCCATTTAATCGAAACCAGCACTGAATGATTTTCACCTATTTTGAGAATTGAAGGTATGGTACCCACCTCAGTGGTGGCGGAATTTTTCGCCGAGGGCATTGGAAAGCTGGTGTAATGAAATGACACATGTTTCAATCGTTTTGGCGATCATGTTGAGACATAAGAATAAAACAAGCAAACATTTAGCAGTAAAATCAGGTTGGTAGGCCTATGTCAATCTGTTATTTTAATACAGTCTATCGGAACTTGAGAAAGAAACAGCCCTCGTATACTTAGCATGCCTTTATATTTAACGTTTATGAACTTCTAGGTAATATAATGTAGATGTATTCAAATGAAAACATAATGAACTTTACTTTCTTCCAGTGTATTGTCTCTCAATGGAATATTATCTCAATAGAATTTTAAGATCCATTGTCTTCTGGAAAGGTGGACGAATAAGAAAGTATTCTGGTCATCTTGTATGAAGGAGCTCAACAGCTAGAATCTGCTCATATGTTCTGCGTCAGTGTATTTACAAACATTTGGAGGCTACGCAAAGAGGTGGATTCTCAATAGGTAAGTTGAGCGATAATCTCACTACTATGTGGTGTGTTGAAATGAATTATAGCCTACGCTAAAATGTAATGGATATTCTGAATTGGTAAAATCGCATCTCCTGTTTCGAGATCACAGTCGTCCCAACTATATCCAACAGATTGCCAAGTGAGTGACTTAACTAAAAGATAGAAATGAGAACTGAAATAGCCTATTCATATACGAATAAAGAGAGAAATCGATCTAAAAGCCTCGGAATGCTATTACGTAGATTCTATTCAATGGTTTTACTAAGTGCCTGAAAATTCATCGAATACTGGCCACGGTGGCTGAGATATTTAACGTGCTAAATGATGCCTTACTGGCATTGGGACAGCGTGGGTTCAAATCCCACCTTGGCCCACCTGGAAATGGTTTTCGTGGTTTCCAACTTTCAACACCAGGCAAATGTCGGGACGGTCCTTTTCAGTAGGTCAACGGTCTATTTCCTTCCAAAATTCCTTCTCTGACCCTTCCTGAAAATAAAATGAAATAAATGGCCATTGGCTGTATTTATTAAAAAAAAACTAATCTCAAGCCGTCCTGAATCCACGAGTTTGAGTTTGCGTACACGCGAGTACTCAGCAGTGAAGCTCGAAGCACGGTTGGAGAGGGACTGGGGGTGATAGCCAATATGTCACTGGGCGAAGGTCATAGTACAAGTCCATACGCTTCCTGCCAGTCTTGATGAATCCACCACGGAGTGACGGCAGCCTTCACAGCAGAGCTGTATTGTAGGTTTACTCACCCAAGGCGGCGAGCAATCCACTCCACACTGGCGAGCAGCAGGGCTGGAACAGCCTGATCTAATGATTTCTCCCAGCTGAACAATATAACTTATACTTCAGGTTGATGTTGCAACTAACAATACAGTGTCATTCATTCATTCATTCGATCGTCCTTAATGGTATTCTAGTTGGTTAGATAGTTATGTTATAAGGGGCGAAACTACCAGGTCATCCGCCCCAATGGTATTCTATTCTGTGTGTTGCCCAGCTTTCACTACATCACCGAATATTAAGTTTTCTAAACTCTTTCAAGGAAATGCCATTTTAACACAGCTCCAGAGATATGAATTTATTAAAAATATAACAAAATTATTGAGATATTTGTGATGGATACTCAAAATCAGTGAAACGGAAGGACATTCACATGCACAACGATTGTGACCATTTATGAAAACAATATTAATCACTACAGATACAACCGACATCAGTGGCTACGCTCGCTAAAGCGCAGCGTTAGGTCATGGGGCCAAGCTCTCTGCTGACTCGGTAGACACGTGAGTTCGAGCCCCACCGTCATTCGTCCTTGAAATGGTTCATCGCAGTTTCCCCATTTTCAACACCAGGCAAATGCTGGGACGGTGCCTTCTGACGGGCCACGGCCGCTTCCTTCCACATCCTTGCCCAGTTTCATTCATCTTCATTATTCCATCTCTCATCCCGACGTGCAGGTCGCCCACGGGCGTCGACTTGAAAGACATGCACTCGGCCTCTTAGGAGGCCACACGACAAAGAGAAAAAAAACTACCGATACACATCGAATTCCGCAAGTGCATCACTGGGATATTGCAGAGATTTTTTAAGTAAGTAGTTTAAAACCCAAGTTGCATTGTGCTGGCTGTAACAAATATAACAGGACCGTTACTCTGGCTACCTATCAGCACCCCGGTGTCTCTATGGATGCGATAGAGTCAAAATGGGCAAATCATTAACGCTACAGTTTTTTTTTTATTTTTAGCCTATTTTCAATTTTGAATTGTGTGTGTGTGTGTGTGTGAGGTGTGTGTGTGTGTCCATAATAACTTCTAAACGGCTGGAACGATTTCAGTGAAACTTGGTAAGTTCATAGCACTAGCACTATTCCGGGCGACCCCGACCGTGCCCTTCACATTTTGTTACGTCTCACCAATCCAACATGGCGGCTGTGCGAAATATTTCACCAGCATTCAATACCTCCGAAACTATTCCCGATATCACCCTGGAATTTTTTACGGTGATAAAGGGAACTACTAGAAGTTCACCTATGTGACTTTTGAAAAGTTGGTAACTACAAAACCAACATGGCGGCCAAGCGAATTTGCGACTTTTAAATAGACGTTTCTCGCGATTTAACCAACCAAACGCAATAAAACTTGGTACAGTATATGTTTATACGCATTGTAATGCACCGACATCTAACTTCGTTCAATTGTTTACATAACCACAAGATGGCGGATGTGAGAAATATTTCACTGGCGTTCTATATATCTGAAACTATTAGCGGTATCACCCTGAAATTTTGTACGGAGATAAAGGGCACTACTGGTGGTTCATCTGTAAGACTTTCAAAACCCGGTTATCTACAAAACGAACATGGGGGCCAAGCGAATTTGAAAATATTAAATAGACCTTTCTCGCGATTTAATGTTCCAAACGCAATGAAATCTGGTACAGGAAATGTTTATACACAGTGTAATGCACTGGTTTCTAATTTAGTTTAATTGTTTACATAACCTCAAGATGGCAGCTGTGCGAATTTTAAAATTAAGTTTTTATTTCTTGTGTCGTAATCGTGCGATCGAAGTGAAAGTTTGAATAATGAACTTACGCAATAATTTTCCTTTAATGGTACATGACTCTATGGCCTATACATTTAACAATCCAACATGGCGACCATCCGATATATTTAGACTGCTCTGAATATCTACGAATCTATTATAGCAATCAAACTGAATTTTTTATGTTCATAGGGGAAATGAACTTAAGATCACCTATAGGACTTTAAATAACCTGGTGATCACAAATCCAACATGGCGGCGACGCGAAATATAAATATTCACATGGACATTTCTCGCAATTTAACCATCCGAGTGCAGTGAAACTTGGTACAGTAAATCCTTATACGAATGTTAATCCACTGGCATCTAATTTATTTCAATTGTTTCCATAACCACAAGATAGCAGCTGTGCGAAATTTTAAAATCTCCTTGTTACTTCTTGTGTCCTAATCATGCGATTGAAGTTTGAATACTTCACGTACACAATAATCTTCATGTAACAGTACATAACTCTAGGACCTACGTATATAAAATCCATCAATGCGACCATCCGAAACATTTAGTCGGTTCTCAATATCTACGAATCTATTACAGCGATCAAACTGAAATTTTGAATGTTGATAGTGGCAGTTAACATATGTAGTATATATGAAAATAGGCTGTTTAGTTCTTCACGGAACTACTTGTTTTTGATGTGTTGTTCATCGAAATTTTACTATTATTATTCTGTTCTTTTGATTAGTTGAGCCCAACCAAGGATAGCGTTAGAACTTATTACCACTTTTCCTTATTCCCTTCCGAATGTCTTCATCCTCTCGCTGTGTTCCCTTTAACGCTGTTCTGTCAATCCTGTATTTTGTCGGGTGGGTTTCTCAGAAAGTTTGTGTTTGTGAATTAACTTTCTGAATTTTGCTCTGTCTTGAATGGTTTCTTCATGACAGCCAATTTCATTTATAACTTCACTAATTTCCTTTAGCAATTTGTTTTGATTTTATAATGATAAGGTCAAGTTGAAAATTTTCTTTGTGAGCCTGTTATTATCCATCTATATATCTGTATATATAGGTGTCCGTATAAGTGTCACCACCGTTTTCTTTTGGTATCTGTGTTTTATCTATTACTTGATAAATTCCATGTGATTTATTTCTCATCCAAATTCCATTTTCACACTTTGGTCCTAAGATTTTAGTGAGGATTTTCATTCATTGTTTTTCGACCATTTTTATTCGAGATGTTCCATCAATTATATTACTTCCAGATGCATATAGAACTTCTGTTTTAACGACTGTGTTATAATGTCTTAATTCTGCCTCTGTTGATATAGTTATTTTATTGTATCTGCTCCGAGTAATTTTATTGGGTTTTATTATTGTGATCTTATTATTCCTATTATTTTATTCTAATATTTGATCCAATTTTAATATCAAATTGAACCACTAATTTAATTACAGGAGATTCCTTTCGTTAGGCCCACTTTCCACTACTCTTCTGAGAGAGTCTGAATGTATTGTTGTGCATAGTAGTAATATACATTAAAGGTTTCAAACCCTTAAGTGAACAGGGTTTGATGATGTTCACACGACGAACGACACATGACATCCAATTAAACCTCTTAGTTAGAAAAATATAGTCTACCATAGTGATCAAGTGGATAATTAATCCTTTATATTTACAAGGCCTGATAATTAATTGTTATTCCCCACGCAATCTAATTGGGCACATAAATAACGAAGACATTACTGACGAAATGGTTCTAAAACTTATATAACATAGTGTTGTTCTTGTTTCAGAGACGTTACGAAGTAGCTGTTAGTTGATCAACACTACTTCTCCACCAGATTAGAATCAATCAGTCCGTGTGGTAAGAGTTGGTGGCACGTGGCGCACATTACAAGATTAACTCACACTCTTGCGTTGATACCACGAAATGTGAGAAACATGATTTCATTCCATTTTAACTTTTAGAGTAGAATCATGCATACATTTCTAGAAGAGGTATAATTAATCCTTTTGATGCCAAGCTATTATTAGTGGTTATGTAAGGGGGCTCCGGAATTGCGAAATGTTCAAAATATTCAAAATTATGTTTATGAGTCATACTAATCTACGGACCTTCAGCTTTCCAACTGTACATTCATTTTTCTTATCCCATTGATGAGGCTACTTTACTTTAATTTCCCCACAAATGGGCGTCATGTTAATAAATCCACCAAATTATATTTCTATTGTCAAACCTCGATGGAACAATATTCATGGGACCATGAAAATGATTTTGTTATATCAGTGTTATTGTTATGATGAGGTTTGTTTAACAGTGGTTACTATTAAAGTACTCTACTAATATCATATGAAGATTAAAACTTTAAGCCAAAATATGATGTAATTGTACCAGCTTCGGTCATATTGTGACCTTCCTTGGCGAAAATTTTAATACGAAAAGGTTCCAGAACATACATTTAACAAATTTACCACAACAAAAGTTGTTATAAAAAATAATTGTAAAAATATCAATCGTCTAACATTTAGAAACAACATATTAAATTAAAACAGGCAGTTTTCATATACGGTATCCTACTTATGTTAATTGCCACTATCAACTTACACAATTTCAGTTTGATTGCTGTAATAGATTCGTAGATATTGAGAACGGACTAAATATTTCGGATGGTCGCCATGTTGGATTTTATATATCTAGGTCCTAGAGTTATGTACTGTTACATGAAGATTATTGTGTACGTGTAGTATTCAAACTTTAATCGCATAATTAGCACGCAAGAAGTAACAAGGAGATTTTAAAATTTCGCACAGCTGCCATCTTGAGGTTATGTAAACAATTGAACTAAATTAGATACCAGTTTATTATAATGTGTATAAATATTTCCTGTACCAGATTTCAGTGCGTTTGGAACATTAAATCGCGAGAATGGTCTATTTAAATTTTTCAAATTCGCTTGGCCGCCATGTTCGTTTTGTAGTTAACCGGTTTTTGAAAGTCTTATAGGTGAACTCCCAGTGGTGCCCTTTATCTCCGTACAAAATTTCATGGAGATACCGCTAATAGTTACAGAGATATAGAATACCAGTGAAATGTTTATCACATCCGCCATCTCGTGGTTATGTGAACAATTGAACGAAGTTAGATGTCGGTGCATTACAATGTATATGAACATATACTGTACCAGGTTTCATTGCGTTTGGTTGGTTAAATTACGAGAAACGTCTATTTAAATTCGCAAATTCGCTTGGCCGCCATGTTGGTTTTGTAGTTACCAGGTTTTCAAAGGTCACATAAGTGAACTTATAGTAGTTCCCTTTATCACCATACAAAATGTCAGGGTTATATCGGTAATAGTTTCGGAGATATTGAATGCTGGTGAAATATTTCGCACAGCCGCCATGTTGGATTGGTGAGTCGTAACAAAATTTGAAGGGCACGGTCGGGGTCACCGGGAATAGTGCTATGAACTTACCGAGTTACATTGAAATCGCTCAAGCCGTTTAGATTTTATTAGGGGGGAACACACACACGAATCACACACACACGCACACACACACGGACAAAAGGTGATCTCGTAAGCCTATTTTTTCAAAATTGAAAATAGGCTAAAAAACAGATAACTACTGTATATGCCAGAACTTATTTTCTCTCCCCACTTGGGCGTTAAAATCCCCTAAAAGGATGACTTTATTTTTGTCTGGGATCTTCTGGATCGTATCGCATAGTTTATCCGTGAAAAGTTCTACTTTTTCCTTATCTTTCTTGTTGTCGATATTTATAGGGGCATGAATATTCACAATAGCATAAACTTTGTTGGTCAACTTGATCGCGAGTGTAGATAGCCTTTCAGAAGCTTATAATGGAGTCTCGTATTTTCTTTTCAACTATGAATCCTGTCCCAAGATGAGGAACATTCTTCATTACTCTGGCCCCTGGTTTCCCCTTGGGTGGTGAATCCGCCCGATTCAAAGTTGTTCTCATCTAGGAATCTGGTCTCTTGCACAGCCATTATGATAATTCTATATTCATTTAGTGTGTCTGTTAGAGTCTTAAGTTTCCCCACTTTCAAAAGTGAATTTGTATTAAAAGCGGCTAGGTAGTTTGCATTCCTGTATTTTATTGTGTTCGAAGTTCCAAAACACTCCGACTCGTCTTTGTGTGACATTGCAGACTCCCCAGAATCCGAATGTCTGCTTGTGGATTTACCACCTGAGGTAAATAGCTTCGAATCACACCACTCCTTGATTGATGAATCTTTTAGTTTTGGAGGTGATTTCTAGAGCCCCCTTTTTTACAACCGAGGTTGTTAACTCCGGAGGATTATTTACAGCCACCACTAACATGGAGACAGACGCTGACCAAAGGCCGTTCAATATGGGAACAGTCGCTCTTGGATTTTAAATTCGGATTGACAGTCTGAATTCGTTTATTTTTCGTGGTTGACTCCACTAGGTTCTTCCGCCCTCTCAGCCGTTGGGAAATGAAATTCGTCTTTCGCCTGTGAGACCGTTGACCAGGTTTCGCCTAGTAACCCTAGGTAGGGGCCCTATGACAGGGTGCTACCATCTGGAGCCAGATGGACCCTGTTTTTCTTTACGAGGTTGATACTCCTCCCGCTCCTCCTTCCTCATCATTTGCGAAATGAGGCCCCGGGCTTGCGACCGGCAGTGGCAGAGTTAAAATGTATTTCATAATACAGGGTGCGGCATAAATAACTGACGAATTTCAAACGTAAATAACACACCAACCCAACACGATATTTACAAATTTATTGCACAGTTTAAAAGAGCAGTGTTTGCCAATGTTGTCACATAGATTGGAGTGGCAGATCTAACACCTGTATTCGGAATTGTAGACCCTTACTTTTTTGAAGAGGAGGATAAAACTGTGACAGTAACATCTGCTCGTTGCGTACAACTGTTACGCAACGGCCTGCAGCCAACACTCAACGACTTAGGGAATCCTCCTGTGTGGTTTCAACAAGATGGTGCCACTGCACACACAGCCAGGGCATCGATGAGCATCCTCAGAGAGATGTTTCCCTACGGGGTGACGTTCCATGGCCAGCCCGTTCCCCTGATCTCGCCCCTTGTGATTTCTTTCTCTGGGGATACCTGAAGGCTCGGGTCTTCCAACGTAAGCCACGAACACTACACGACCTGAAAGCTGCTATCCGTGAGGAAATCGAGGCAATACCACTAGATATGACTAGGAGAGTCATGCGGAACTTCAGGGAGAGGCTTCAGAAGTGCATCAAAAAGGGCGGTCGGCATTTGGATGACATTATTTTCATAACCTAGTGTGTTGTGTATATGAAGCAAATGGCAAACACTGCTCTTTTAAACTGAGCAATAAATTTGTGAATATCTTGTCGCGTTGCTTGTACGTTTGAAATTCGTCAGTTATTTCTGCCGCACCCTGTATAATATATTTTTCCGAAACTTTTCGCAATATACAAAGCTGGAATTTGTAGATATAATTTCTACTTATATGTATTGTTTTTCAACACAGACGTGTTTCAAAATGTACTTAAGTTTAATTTTCCCAGACGGAAATATTCATTAAAGTACTGTTAAAATTACGCCATTTAAAAATATTCATGAAGATTCAAAAGTACATTGTTTTCATTAAGTCTAGTGTCAGAGAATCTCGAAGAAGATCTCTGAATAAATTCGATCGGTTCCTGTTAATGATGTAGTTTCTGAGAGAAAGGTAAGTAAAAAGTTCGGAATCAGCACAGAACATTCCGGAGTCTCTTAAAAATGACAAGCCAAGTGTAGTGAAATTACAAATGTTTGATAAAACTACAGCTTTCATCCTTTTCGTCTTCTCCTACCTACAGTATATTTTTAAAATTATAATGTTGAACTTTTTTGGAGCAGGTAAATATATTTTAATCTACTTGTGAGGTGGTATTACTGCGGCGTACATTGTGAGGTGAGTTCTGAGTGACCGGCGATTAATGTTGCTTGTTCATAGGCACACACAACAAAACTATGTACTTGAAATTTGTCGTGTTGGTACTTCAACTACTCTAACACACGATACAAACACAAACATTTCTTAAAATCAAAGTACAGAGGAACGTCGTTTATCCAGACTAATTGGGACCGAAAGTATTCGGGATAACGATTTTTCCGGATAATCGAACATGTATTTATTTCATAGTACAACCCTACTACAATAGCGCAGTTTCTAATGTAGGAAACGCTTCTCCATGTCTTGGTCCTTCTTCATCTTTCCCATCTAAGCTTTCATCCTTTTCGTCTTCCCCACTTACTTCTTGCACCAGAGAAGTAATTTCATCATCATCATCATCATCATCTAAGATTTGAAAACCTGAGTCACCGTCACTTTCCAAACAAGCTTCTGCGCCTTCTCTATCACAGTCGGAAAATCCAGCAACTTGGGGGAATAACTCATTTGTCACTGCATCCACATCTTCATCAACAGTGTCTGTGGTCTTAATGGTATCTTGTTCTCATACCAATTTATTCAATGCATTTCGAAGATTCTGTGGTGTTAGTGTTCCATCCGTCAGCTATCAAGTAACAGTAGTCCTTAAGAGAAAGCTTTTTTGAAAATATATCACCCTCTCCTCATCTTATGCCAACAGTAAACGACGATAACCATCCATCTTGTACATCCGCCTAAGCTTTTTTTTGCCCGTCCGGATAATTGACGTTCCGGTTGATTGACGTCCGGATAAACGACGTTCTATTGTATAGGACGTTAGTACTCATATTATGTTTGTAATGCGAAATAATAAAATATTTCTCTGATAATTAGATGTAATTAATTTTTAAATTAAAAACTTAAAAATATATCATTATACACTTATTACTTAGAAACAAATATACATGGTTGACACAAAATAATCTTCTTCAGCTGAAAGTGTATCACCCGCCTGCATGGTCAGCGTGGAACATTAACTGTGAGGTGCGATCACTGATATCTTTCGAAATCTTTACAACGCAATCGCCCGCACGTAACAGTAGCTAGAGCTGCACTGAGCTATACAGTGACTCAAGACAATGTCCTCGGAAGTTTGACAAAAGAAAAGGTGGGAAGTAACAATAGAAGGGATAAAAATAATACTTCAAAATATTCTTACGGTCACCTTGACCGCATCTCACAATAGAGGGGTAAAAGTATCCCATGCAAAATAATTAATAGTTTGCTTCCTCTGTTTCATTTAAAATACTGATTATTTCTTTTTTTGGAGGAGGGGGGTAGGGAGATAGGGGGGAGGGAGGGAGGGGGAAGGCAATATTATTATAACTTTGATAGATTCCATAATCTAAATACAGTAGTATCTCTGTTCAAACCTGATTTCTTCTTCGTTTAAAAGAGCTATTGTGTATATCACCAAGTATCTTAATAAGGTCCGATCAGAACCTAAACAAACACGAAAGATATCCAGCTGGGAGAGGGGTTAGGTGGGCACTTGAATGCTGAAAATAGTCGGCATTTTCAAAGTTGTGTTTTTGCGCCATGTTAATCCATGGATGTCTAGCTTCCTAATGCAAACAATAACAAGTCACTTCCATGACGCCCTATTAGCTCTAGCGGCATCCTCTGGGGCCTCCTTTGAGGCCTCCTCTACGGTCTCTATTGCTTCCACACTTCTCACTTTGAAATCAGCTTGCCACGGTGGGTGAATGGATATCGTGTCGGTCTACTAACCCCAAGATTGCAGGTTCGCCCCTGACCGTGGTAAGTGATTTTTGAAAGGCTGCAAATATACGATACGCATGTCATACGATGTTGGCATGTCAAAGAACCCATTTGAATTCAGTAGGCCGAGTTCATAATGGCAAAATTAATCTCGGGAGTTTCCGCCAGCACAAAGTTTCTCATTTCTCTACTAGAAAGCGCTATTGTGTTCAAGGAGATTAGATATCTAACATCTAATCTCCTTAACTTTCTTAGTCAAGGAACTACGAAATTCGACATGCAAGCTACCCTCTGGGTGTCAAATAGCAAAGCTTGCACCAGGCACCCGAGGCCATACGATATTATTATTATTATTACTTTGAAATCGTTCAGCACTGAATCTAACCATCGCCTCCAAAGTCTAACTCTGCTCCCTTTACCCTCTACAGCCGATCGCATTAACCTCTTTGGATATCTCTCCTCCTCCATTCTCTTCTCTTGACCCCACCATCTCAGTCAGCTCATACCTACAGCTTCATCTAGCGTGCCCGTTTCTAACTTTGGTTTTATCTCTACGTTTCAAGTACCTTCCTGTCATTGCTCCCATCTAATTGTTCCAGCAATCATTCGTGATACCCTCATATCAGTTACCTCTGGCTTAGGCTATGTATCCGATATCCTGCAACTACCCAACTCTCACTTCCATACAGCATGGTTGGTATAAATACTGAGCGATGTAGGGAGGATTTTGCCGCTACAATAACTTCTTTTTTGCAGAATAGATCGCAACTGAGGACTCACAGCATTGGCTTTTCTACACCTCACCGCCATTTCCCCATACCACCATCCTGTGATAATACACAGCCCAAATACTTAAAATGTTCCACCTACTCCAATTTAGTTCCTCCTACCTGGTATTCTAATTTCTTGTGTTTTTTCTTCACCGATATAATTTCTTCTTATTAATCTTCCTATCGTTTTCCTGCTGGTGCAGGGTCCGCTATTCTCATCTTGCCTCGCCATTTTGTACGATCTTGGGGATCTTGATGTCTTAAGTTGAGAGTCTTTATGTCAGCATTTACTGTGTCATGCCAGCGCTGCTTTGGACGACCACGTGGACGTTGCCCATTTATTTCAAACGAGTGGGTGAAATTGGCGACTGTTCCAGGTGCATCACGCAGGACATGACCATACCATTGGAGACGCTTTTCCCGTGCCTTCTCAATGATGGGTGCGATGCCTATTAGCTGGTGAACAGTGTCCTTTTTGACATGATGCAAGAGCGTGATGCCCATGGACCAACGGAGCATACGCATTTCCATCTTGTGTAATTGGCGCTCCGTAGCTTTATGGCAGGTCGATATTCAACTTCGCACGTCATCAACTATCCCACCATCAGTCTGCAGGCAAGATCTTAGATACGTGAAACTTACGGTCTTCGTATGGTATCTCCATCAACTTGGATGGAGCCGTTGCTTGGGATGATTTCCAGGTATTCAGTCTTCTTTTCGTTAAGTCTGAGACCGAATTGTGAAAGGCGGATGTGCCAATCTTCAATTTGGCACTGCAATCCTCTTCCAGTTGTATCAGCAAGGCCGATATAATTTCGTCTTTGAAATATTGATCTATTATACAAAACTCATAATAATACATTGTTTAAGCAAAGGTCTGCGTTCGAAGGAAGGACAAGGGGCATGGAAGAAAAGCAAAGTTGATGCTAGTGGAAGAAAAGTAATAGGATTACTATTGCACTGTCATATCCAAAGAAATTGGAAAACGTTTTGATACGAATTTCTTTCGGAACTTACCAACATAGAAAGCTGTAACTTTTGAAGTAATTCCTCCTTACAAGTGTTAAATTTTAACACAGCTGGTTTTTAAATGTACTTTCTTCAATTTACCACATGGAATTGCTCATGAATTTGCTGTTAAAATTATACAATTTAAAAAATGTCCATGAACAATTCAAATAAAACACAATTTATTTGCAAAAAGCTTGTGTTAAAGTAAGGAGAGAGTTTTGAAGAATATCCTGAAATAAATCGAGTAGTTCCTGTAAATAATAATAAATAAAAATGGCAAATATAGACTTGAATATTTGCATGGTTAATATAGAAAATCGCGGGGCCCCTTAAAGACACTCAAGAGAAAGAGAGTGATTTCCGCGTTGTATTGGTTACAACGGTGAGAGTGCTACGTGGCTGGAGATAATAATAAGCTTTTATAAAAACGAGGCCCGTAGATAGGCTAATGAAATTTCTAGCAGAAGCTTCCTCAGTGATATATAGGTCTCCTGGCGTTAAAAGGGTTAAGAATACTGTAGAAAATTCTTTCAGCAATATTTTCCTACGGAAATTTTCAGCTCAAAAGCCATCAACAATCTGCATTGAATTCTAATGGTCAACTTTGTAATAAAGCCCAGTTTCCAAAATGAAAATTGGATTGAGGTGTACTCAGCATGTGTAGGGTACCTGAAAGGGTAGCCTCTACAAAGTATTAATCTAAGGGTTGAAATAAATGTGTTTATGGGGAAAGCTTGGCAATTACGTGTAAGAGGTGGTGATTATCTAGTGGCTTGAGATCGTCAGTACGATCAGCAAGGGTAACTCCCCAATGTACTGCTTGTCGGGGTAGTTCAGGGTGTGAGTGTGGAAGGAAGGGTAGTTTAATTAGTGCTCTGTGCGCGATATCGGCGCTAAGCGGTCTGATGTGAATCGTAAGCAGGCGAGCTGGGAGTGAGCCTGCTGGTGTCCGCGCTGTGTCTGTGACGCTTTGCTGACGTCACGAAGCAATTAAATAACAGTGCTAATACTAGATCCTACCTAGCGGGGAAGCTGAGAGGGTAGGATCTTATCAGCTAATTAAATAAATGAAAAGACCAGTGGCTTCTACTATGTTTGAATGAGTACTTCGAATTTGAAATACTCCTGTAATTAGCAGTTCAGTTAATAAAAATAAGTAATTATAACAATCCAAGCACAGGGGGATGGGATTGTAATTGAATGTGTGTGTGTAGTGATCGCTTAAGACACTTACCCTTCGGCTTCCAGCAGCGATTCGGCACGCAGGTAACACTGAGACAGACTGATCCGGAGGCATGACCTCCCGGAGTTTTTATAGGAGCGTCGCGCTGCGTTTGCGGAATTTGCACATTTCTCCCATGTCATAGCCCTCCCTGGGGTCGTTGGGCTTGGACACGAGGCTACCTGAGTTGAGTTCATTGAGGCAATAATTTGTGTAGATGTGTAATTATGTAGCTGTATTCGTTGGTTCTTGAAGTAGGTATGTGGCATTTGGGTTTCCGGGGGTGTTAGTGTTAGGGGATGATGGTGGCGTACCCTAGGAGTACAACACATGCAACAGAAATAAATACAGTAGCAGGGTAATTTATAACATCAAGCTTGAAGTTGACAATTCCTTTCCATCAAGTGGAAAGTGTTCACACAGGTTCCTTCCGCTGATCCATAGGGCTCCATTGGCTATACAGATTTACATGTATAATTGCTTTTGATTTGCTTATAGGCTGTTGGAAAGCTTGCTTAGGAACTGAGATATTATTACACATTAGTTCAGCTGGAAGCTGACAACTCCTTTCCATCTAGTGGTAAGCGTTCACATAGGTACCTACCACTGATTCATGGGCCTCCATTGGCTATACAGATTTATAATTGCTTTTGATTTGCTTATAGGCTGTTTGGAAGCTTGCTTAGAAACTAATATATTATTACACATTACTTAGCAATTCTTGTTTCAAGATGTGGAACAGGTGGGTCATCTGCCCTATGTTACACAATAATAAAACATATTTAGGCAAATAATGTCCCTAGAAGTGCAATAAATTAGGTAAAATCATTTAGTTGTAAGTGAGATTCTGACTTTTAATTGCGTATTTGGAAACTAACGTACACGGTCGGACTGTCTTTTATGCAAATACGATATCTATTAGTTAAATGTATAAAACTCTCAACAATACCTTGAATCATTGCATCACATAGACAACAAAAATAGATCACGGATACTGCGAGTGCCATGAACGGCAACTTCACAAAAATTTGGATATATAGTCTTGAATTTAAGGACATTAGCCAAGCTTTCTTAAAATGCTTTTCTGTTTTATGTTTTGCTCTGAACCAAACGTAACTTAAAATCACTCTTCACTGTTGAAGGAAGGAAGGAAGGAAGCTTGTAGTTTAACGTGACCGTTAATCTGTAGATCATGAGCCACGGGACCTTCTTTTTTACGTGGAATCCGAACCACAGGACATGGTATTTCACTTCGAAAATCTCGCATGCATTGACCGGGAATCGAACCCGGACCGCCTTGGTGAGAGGCATACAGCTAGACCGCTGAGCCACCACGCCCCCTCTTCACTGTTGGGAAGTAAGTTGGTTAGCCAGTTATTTATATAGTTATTGCATTTTTTTTTTTGCGAGACCATTTGTCCCTTGTTGTAAAGTAAAATTTGCAATTTACTGTAGGACATTCCTTTTAATTAATGGAGATATTATGGTCTATTTAGTATTTGATGCACAACAATTAGTTAGTTAGTTAGTTAGCTATTGTTGTTTTAAGGGACGGAACTACGAGGTCATCTTCCCCTATGCACAACAATTAATCATTATCATTATTGTTATTATTATCATTATCATTATTATTATTATTATTATGAAATTGATGCAATCATTTATGTAACATATCGCGTGTCTAAGTGTAACAGATGTACAATTGCCATGCCCTCACCAATAACAAAGACATAAAATAATATAATATACATAATTAATATGTGCTTTTCTATTTCAGATAAATTATTCGCTAGACAATGGAAGGAGTCGGAGGACCGTACATAATAGAAAAGAGTTTCGACTATGTGAGAATTAGCTGGCAGCGTCTGTTCTTATTATTTATGAAGAAATTCCAAGAATATTCAAAACACAAGAGTAACAGATTTCTGAAACAAAGAAATTCTTTTGGTGCACTATTATTTCTTATATATAAAATTCTGCCAAACAAGCTGACAGAAATTAACCAAATTGACTTCGATTAATTCCAAGATTAACGTAGAATTGGACCCTTAAAATTGTTATGCTAGACATGATTCAGCTCCAGCTGCCTTGGATATTCAAAGTACTTAAATTGAAACATGCGCTTGTTGTGTAAAAAATTTAATGAAAATTGTGATTGCTATCAAATATTTCATTTTTTGTATGTGGTACATGTACATGGGCAAAATAAATTTAAATCGAGGATGAATTTGTATATTGCTATGTATCTTTCGCATTCTTTAATTTTCAAAATAAAACTTTCAGGTACAAATGGCTGATTACGTTAATTTTATTCTCACGTTCTACCAAAAATGTTACCTTTTTAGGATTGGTAGTTGAGGCAATGGAACTGTTAGTGATGAATGTTTGTTTTGTATTTAGATAGTCATTAATGTATGGATGTGTTCCCATTATCAGAATTTTGCATGCAACTATTCAAAACATTTCATCATTTGACTTGTTCTAATCAAAAACCAATTTAACCTGGCATCTGTGTTGTATAATAACAAACCAAAAAAGCATATTTTCAGAAAATATACTGGATTATAGCAATATTTGGTGGGGGGATTGGTATCCTAATGAATTACAACTCGGAGTATTTTCAAGAAAATAGTCTGTTGATTAACAACGACTTATCATAAAACAATATAACATGCAGTAAATCTAACTTGCCTACATAGCACATCACGAGCAAATTGACGCTATATATCACCAATAAGAAATAAACCAACATTGTGGAATCTATCATTAAGGAAACAATTAAAACTTGAAACCCCAAATTTGTCAAGAAGCAACGTGTGATAGGAAATCAAATTTTCAATCCTTCTTTGATCAAAAATGCAATCATATTGCCTAGAAAACGCAATGTAAAATTGTTTCAAAAGAATTAGTTATATCGAAAATTAAATCAAAAACTAATGAAAACTAATGCTTGATAGTGATAATTTTAAAATTTTCGTTTATAACGTGAATGGATGAGTGGTCATCCACCGCTGTCTAAACAGTTTACAAGTGTAGTTCAATGTCGAGTTTAGAGCACAAGATAATGGCATCAGATGGTTCAATTTATGTTTTAAATAATATAGGGCAATATCTTACTTAACATCCCTGGATTTCATACCACGGGAATCATATATTACTGTATGTTTCTTACGTTACAAGACCTAAAACATATTTGGTATATATTTATTCATTTCTTTTACAATGACTGCAAATATTTGCTGTTTGACTGTCTAATAAGCCAAGTAAAACTGTACAAGAAATTAAACACCGTAGTAGACTCCATTCCATATAACCCGTACCGTTGACATAAAATTTAAATGAGGACATAAATTACTTAAATGAGAGTGGTTTCTTAGATGCGGTATGTAACAAAAAGTCCAATTAAATAAGAAAGTATGAATGACAAATGGATTGAAGATTTTACTTTATTGAGCTAAAACAAACTTTAAAATGCTCCAAATGTAGTGTAGGAACAAGAGGGATTTGAATCTGGATAATCAATTTCTCTGCATATGATACCTAAATACTTGCACTATAGTGACCAAAACATGTGATTTAATTTTCAAATCACTTGTTTTGATTACTTAGCGCTAATGTGAAATGCCCAATTAACAATGTACTGTATTCCTTGACCAACTCACAGAGTGGTGTTATTTTAAATCAGGTCGAGTCCATTTTACCGACACTTGCATTACGAACATTTTGAATTTACCTGTCTTTACCACCTACCATAAGATTGGTGATGATAATTGTTGTTTTAAGGGGCCTAACATCTAGTTTATTGGCCTATAATGGTGTGGATTATTGTACACTCAAAATTAAATGGAAACTTAAACTAAACTAACTCCAGACTTACAACTGGAACTAACTACTCACTTACCAGTACATACTTGAAGAAGAAACGTAAAACAAAACAAAATGAATAAGTTAAATTAAAGAAAGGGGGAAATTAAATACCCTTAAACCTCGAAGTACGAAAATTTTGGGACTTGGAAGAACGGAGAGCGATGAAAGGCAGATAAGAAATAAAAAAGAAAAGGGTCCGCCCCAGAATCACTGGAAAAAGGGGGAAAACCGCACCCAGCTCAGGAATCCTTAGAGCTCACCTAAGCCTGTGCTCATCAGTCGCGAGCCCTTGAGGTATTGCACTACCCATCAGGAACATTGAGACAAGGGCCAATTAAGGCGGGAAAATTAAAGACACCCTAGTTCTCAGATACCCTAATACCATCGGTGTCGGAAGAGAACAAGGAAGGTCCACAGGAAAGATGAAAGAGAGGAGCCCGGCACAAGTAAGTAGAAGCAATGTTGGACTCAGGTGGGATCCCGTGGTCGCTAACTCACTTCCCGCTAGGTGTGAGTATCTGGGGGGTTCCATTAAGAATATTCTGAATGTACCTGTCTTCACCACCCACCATAAGGAATCCATATATTTAAACAGAATTCTCGGACTATCTTAAATCATTGCCCATTTTTAGGTTAGCCAATTGCGTTGAGTTACGCAAATCTAGCGATGGGTGGTTTGAATCCTCGTTCGAGCAGTGGTAAACTTTAGAGTACTTTTTGCAGGAGTTTTGCCCACTCAACCAAGGTACAGTAAATGTCTAAATGGGACTTTATTTCAAGTTCCAGGACGCAATCCCCAATACTAGGCCAAATAATTACTTATGACACTATAGCAGTCATCCCAATAATGTTATTGCTCACGTCTATAGACTGACAAGTTACACAAGTTTTTACAAAATTATGTAATCTAAACATTGATCTGAAAACTCATTAATAAAACCTTGTCTTCCCGATTCCTTATTGGCAAATTTTAATATATTATGAGAATTAAAACCTTGTGTCAATAAGCGTACTTAATATTTAATTGATAAAAAAGCGCACAATGTGCATGAATATACATAAATAGATGGTGTCATCCTGACTGCGGTCATTCCAGATTGCGTTCACCTCATTAGTAGTCCAGATTGCGGTCACTTTCATTTGAAGGAAGAGCTATAAACATTCCAGCGTCCAAATTGCAATCACTTTTCTTGGGAGACCGATCCGGTTGTAATTCCCCTTTATATTTCCTCACCTTTCACTTCCATCCCTCTTGCCAATGTTGAGGTACATGTCATGTGTCAGTTCTCTTTGGTCCTGATACACTACATTTTGACAGTGAACGTATTGATTTTGACTTATCAAAAGTCACAAATTTCAAATCTGGAATGTTAATAAAGCTAAAACTTCAAATGTTTGATTTTGTGTGTAGGAGGGGGCGGGGACAAAAATTGATCACAACGGTGATTTAGAATCAAACGCAGAACGAATTACTTCCACGAGACGAATTTTTCGAGGTAATGAAAAGAATGTTTTTCACGATATACAGTACCTATTATAAAAATAGATATCTCGCGCCTCAAATGGGAGAGGAGGGGCAAAAATTAAAAATTATACCCTGTAAGTATAAAATTTCCGGTTACAACAATTTTGTTGCAAGTGAAGGTCGTTGATTCCGATCCTGAAACTTTTCTATTCTTAAGACTGAAAATGTTATAAATAATCATTGCTTTACGAGGTGCCGTCAGATTGGGAGGGACTTAATTCTTTTTAAGCGAAGTTTTATGGGGTGTGCTCAGCTGAACACTGAACTGTATTCTTTGGTTAGGTGGTGAAACATCAGGTTCCCCTTGCTATCCACAAAACTTACGGAAGGTATGAGTCGTTTGGGAAGAACCAAGGACCAAGAAAAGTGATCGCAATCTGGACGCTGGGATGTTTATAGTACTTCCCTAAAATGAAAATGACCGCAATCTGGACCACTAATGAGGTGAACGCAATCTGGAATGACCGCAATCAGGACACAACCAAACAGATACATTTCACTATCTAGTTCAACAATCTAAACAAAACTGAGTCAGTGATACAGTTATGTTAGAGCACGTTAGAAAATGGTACGTATCACACACTTTTCCACATAGCTCACGAATGCACTCATCTGTTGCTTCATGAAAGGTCATCAGTCAACAAACGCGGTGGTGGAATCCTTGTGTTGCCAGGCGCGTCACTATAATTAAGTCTCAGCTCATATTCTACCTACATCCAATCTCTGGTTTGCATAGCCGTAGTGGCGTAGAAATCCTCTTCTATGCTATCCCTCTTCGCTTGTAGTTCCAGTGTCAATTCCTCGTAAGCAGCTGTAGATGGCTGCAGCATTTGTAATCTCAGATCATTTATTAGATACGTTTCTCTGAACAGAATGTAAGTGTATCGGGATTTTGTATAATTCGAGAGCCCGAATACCCTTTCAGAAATCTCGGCTTAAGTATCATAGTAACTCCTAACAATTTATTCCTTGCCCAAACATAACACTTTAAATACTCACTTTTCCTGGATTATATTTTTACAGCAACATAATCATATGGATATTTACTCTCACATGATCAGTCGATCATATTAACATCAAATTTCTATGCATGCCTTTAAAATATCTACATTTTCAACTTCAAGCTGATTTCTTCAAGAGTTTTGTGTTTCACCTTTAATATGAGTCGTTAGGTATCAAAACAAGATACATCACTATTTCAACGATTTTGAGATTGTGGCTGATTATCAAGTACTTAATGCCATCTTTACATTTGGGAAGAGAAAGGTATTCAAAACAGGACACATCATGCTGTTTTAGCCTATTTTTATTTATGAAACAAGATGTTCAGTAAAGAACATATAGCCTACTTTCTCCTAAATGTATGAGTATAGTTATAACTCGTTGTTATTATCAAAGAGTATAACAGAATCATTTCTTGGTTGAAGACCTTAGAAACTATTTACCTCTACCAAACGCCACAACCTAGAAAAAAAACTACTACCATCATTGAAGAAAGATAGATAAGAAGTATCTCAAGAATGTTATGGATCTGGAGACATAATCGACCGGACTGGCTGCGTGGCTCTGCAGTAACGTTCTCGCTTGCTGGGCCCTAGGTTGCAGGTTCATATCCTGGCGCAGTCAGCTGGCATTTGAGGGTGCACAAATGCGAGGGAGCCGTGTCAGTAGATTTACTGGCACGTGAAAGATCCCCTTCGGGCCAAAATTCCGGCACCCCGGCGTATCTAAAAGCAGCAGTAGTTAAAAGGGTCGTAAAACAAATAACATTATTATTATTGTTATTATTACATAATCGACCTGCCGTGGGCAACATCCAACTTTGAGTTGAGGCATGTCTTTACACGTCTGGTTGTGCATGGCTTTCACAACCCTAATTAAATTAACAAATCTTTCCGTGTCCCTACAGAGACGTGTGTATACAAACTATGTGGATATTTTCGATTGCTATTTGCCTGAAATAAAAGTATTAATAACCTGAACTAGTACCAGCGGCTAGAATTCAGTTACTATGTGAAATCGTTTTGTTCTTTACTTCAAATAACATTTTCAAATAACGCACAATAGGCTGTAACAAACCCTTTAAAATAAGAAGTAAAAATGTATCATAGTATCATCCTGTCATTCTTCAAATTCGATGCGCATAGAATGCCAATGGTATACTATCAATGGAGTCCCATGTAGACCAGTCGTGAAATCTAGTGGAGAAATATCGAACAATATAATCCTAACAGGGCGAGTGCATTCTAGCGGCCATAAGAAGAAACTTTTCAATAAAATCTGGAAGTTAATAAGTAGGCCGGCGTGCAGCTACCTTTTTGGCTGCTAGATCTCTCGAGCAAATCTGCTGGCGAATTATGTTTTAATTAAATATATCTTTTGCACCGTAATATGCACAATATAAGGCTTAATTTTAAAATGTCTGAGTCATTACAAAGCAACAAATATGTAAAATTTCAAGCAAGAAACCAAACTCTGATAGGGTTTGAACCATAGGCATATGAATGACAGACTAACGCTTTACCACGGAGCCATTTGTGCCAACGAACATTGATCTATATAAAATGACTTACATAGAACTTGTTAGCAAATAATGGTTTAGACCTAACGATTTTATCAGTGGAGTATATTATTTATGTATAAAGCATTTCATACTAAGTTTATTTATTTTATATCAGTACGCTATATTGCATGCAATACTCAAATTAGTGAAATATAAGTCAGGCACAAGATATCCGATGCCATCTTGTCTTCTTACCGAGACGGCTCAGCTTTTTAAAATCACTTCTGCACTATAGTATTACAAAATAAACTTTTAATTTCGAACGTGCCTCTTCCTTTAGAACAGATAAATCGATTCTCGGCTCGATAATCGGAACTGGTGGGTCCCATGATATGGATTATAAAGTTTGCATATTTCGCACGGCCACCATCTTGAAATGGTACGGCAGATGACCTTGTAGTTTGGTCACAAGACGCGTCCTATACGAAGATATGTTGTTACCAAATTTGGTAGAGATCGGATAATTTGGTTAGTCGCTATTTGATTTTACGTATTGAACGTTTGAGTGGCCGCCATTCAGATTTGGTAAAGATGGCGGCAATATAAAACATGACACTGAGGTGCCCTTTGCTTGTTCTACCTCTGTACTAAATTTCGTTCAATTCGGTTTCACCGTGTTCGAATTGATAGGGAGGACAGACATTCAGAGTACACACACTCACACACACACACACACAGACCCACACACACACATACACACACACACACACAGACAGACACACAAATTTTGGCCCTGTAGTGATCTCATAAGTCTACTTTCATTTTTTGCAAAAATCGAAAGTAGGCTAAAAATAGGCTCATGAGATCATCTTTTGTCCGTGTGTACGTGTGTGTGTGTGTGTGCGCCTAATAACTTCTAAACGGTTCGAGCATTTTCAATAAAACTCGTTACATTCAGAGCACTATTTCTGACGACCCCGACCATGCACTTCAAATTTTGTTATGTCTAACCAATCCAACATGGCGGCTGTGCGAAATATTTCACCTGCATTCAATATCTCCGATACTATTACCGATATAACCCTGGAATTTTATACGGTGATAAAAGGAACTACTAGAAGTTCACCTATGTAACTTATGAAAATCTGGTGATTACAAAACCAACATGGTGGCCTAGCGAAGTTGCGACTTTAAAATAGACGTTTCTCGCGATTTAACCAACCAAACGCAATGAAACATGGTACAGTATATGTCTATACACATGGTAATGCAACGATATCTAACTTAGTTAAATTGTTTACATAACCTCAGGATGGCGGCTGTGTGAATTTTAAAATTAAATTTTAATTCTTGTGTCGTAATCATGCTATCGAAGTGAAAGTTTGAAATAAGAACCTACGCAATATTTATACGGATCAAAATATCTACGAATCTATTACACCAATCAAACTGAATTTTTTAATGTTCATAGGGGCTATGAACATATGTTCACCTGTAGGACTTTCAATAACCTGGTGATAACAAATCCAACATGGCGGCGACGCGAATTATACATATTCACATGAACGTTTCTCGCAATTTAACCATCCGAGTTCAGTGACACTTAGTACAGTAAATCCTTATACACATGTTAATCCACTAGCATCTAATTTATTTCAATTGTTTCCATAACCACAAGATAGCAGCTGTGCGAAATTTTAAAATCTCGTTTTTACTTTTCATACACTAATAATTCCATTGAAGTTTGAATACTACACGTGCACAATAATCTTCATGTAACAGTACATAACTCTAAGACCTACATATATAAAAATCCAACATGGCGTCCATCCGCAATATATAGTCGGTTCTCAATATCTACGAATCTATTACAGCAATCAAACTGAAATTTTGTATGTTAATAGTGGCAATTTACATAAGTCGGCTATATGAAAATAGGCTTAAGTTCTTAACGGAACTACTTATTAAATGCTGAAGTAGTCGGTAGGTTTCAAAATAAGACAAGTAGATGAATGATCATCAAAACAAGGCACTTCTTGTCAGGGTCCATTGCGCATCGATCAGCGCATCAGCTGAAAGGGCGCTGTCTGTGTGCTGCTTATGCAATTCTTTCGTGTTCTGTTAGTGCCAGTGTGTTTACATTTTATTGGTGTGTTAAATCGACTTTATACTTGTGAAGAGTTATTATTTAATTTTCAAAATAAGATACATACGATTACTGAGTTGCAAAACAAGATTCATCAGCAAGTTTTAAAACAAAATAAGACACATCAAACATGAAAACGCTTATAGGAAGGAAAATAAAACAGCATGAGTAATGAAACTTTTGGGAAATATTTGTCTATATCACTTAAAACTTAAAAAAAAGAGGCATATTTTTTCTCAGTAAACAAAGGACTTATTCAGTTTTATGTGTCTCCTGAAATATTTTGTTGAAGTGATGTGTGTTGTTTTCATACCAGACGCTTCATATATAGCCTACAATACTTTTAATCGGATCTGATTGTTTAGAATTTTAATGCATTTTTAGCTTTTAAACTATTAGTGTTTTTAGATTACTTCTTTATAATAACCATTGTTTAGAAATATTTCAAGTGTAATACTTGCTACTGAACTTGATATATCTGAGGTCTGATCTGCTGAGGAAGGTCACAATGTGTTCGAAACCGGTACCACTGTAATTAAAATGAGGTTTATTGACTTAAGGTTTTAATTCTCATAATATATGAATCTAAACATCTCTTCTCTATATATACTGCTCAAAAAAATTAAAGAACCACTTTTTTCAAAGGCCACCAAATTTTGAAAAGTTGACCTACAAGCTCGAAATCTCAGTATGACGTTTGCCCTGACGCCTACCAAGCATATGCTTCAGCACAACTCCCCAACTTGAGTAGTTTCGGGGTAGCACCCCGAAAACCAGCCCATTTTCGAAAACCGCAAATTGAAGTTTGCGAAAAACGCTGCAGGACTTGTCGCAGGTTGCCAAAGCAGTCGAAAATGAATGAGTCTTGCTCTTAAAGGTTCCACAAACACGTTGAAAACGTTACATTTGACGTTTGGGCATTTTCAACCCCCTTCATCATCCCCTAAACATGGACTACCATTGGGGGCGTCTGAGAAGGTACCGGGTGTGTTTAACCACCTGAAAACCTGTACACCGTCCTCAGTTGCTGATTGCAGTAAGTTCTTAAGGCCTCCGGCAATGTCCACACCCCCTAACACCCTCAACTGGCATGGGACCAAACCACCCCTTCTCGATTCACCCCTAAGGAAGGTTTTAATCGAGATGTTTATCAGTGCTGCTAATGGGGGGGGGTCTTCCCCTAACGTTTCAAAAAAGGAACTGTGCCTTTGTCACCACCACTTCCCCTGCAAGCCCCGTTTGTATGATTTTTCGAATCAGGCCCTTTTTAAGGGCCGAAACGACGTCTTAATCGCTGAAAGGGCTGTAAAGGTCCTTAGAAGTAGTGGTGACACGAAATCAACCCCTTACGATCGATGATTGACATTCCGTCCCCCAAATTCGAAAGTTTTGCACCCCCAACCCTCCCTGTCTGGACGCGTAATGTGTCATGGCAGAGTTTTCAGAGTTGGATGAAAATGAAGCTTATGGCATGCAATGGAGCCCAAAACAGCAGGCTGGATAGAAATTCATCGGTAGGTTGGGAAACGGGACCAAAATTTTTCTAAAAAGTGTACAGCCTACATTAAGTACGCCCATGCATAGCCAACCCACATCACGTCCGTGCGTGTGGGTTGCCTATGATCGGCAATAGGTTACAAAGTTTGGCAATGGGAGAAAAATGACGTGATGTGGGTTGCCTATGCATTGGTGTACTTCCTAGAGGCTGTTAACTTTTTTGAAAACTTTTTGGTCCCGTTTCCCACCCTACCGATGAATTTCCATCCAACCTGCTCTTTTGGCCTCCATTTCAGGCCATAAGCTTCATTTTGATCCAACTTTGAAAACTCTGCCATGACGCGTTACGCGTCCAGACAGGGAGGGTTGAGGGTGCAAAAATGTCAACTTTGGGGGATGGAATGTCAATCAAACATCGGAAGGGGTTGATTTCGTGTCACCACTACTTCTAAGGACCTTTACAGCCCTTTCAGCGATTAAGACCTCATTTCAGCCCTTAAAAAGGGCCTGATTCGAAAAATCATACAAACAGGGGTTGCAGGGGAAGGGGTGGTGACACAGGCGCAGGTCCTCTTTTGAAACGTTAAGGGAAGACCCCCCCATTAGCAGCACTGATAAAAATCTCGATTTAAACCTTCCTTAGGGGTGAATCAAGACGGGGTGGTTTGGTCCCTTGCCAGTTGAGGGTGTTAGGAGGGGTGAACATTGCCGGAGGCCTTAAGAACGTACTGCAATCAGCAACTGAGGACGGTGTGCAGGTTTTCAGGTGGTTAAACACATCCGGTACCTTCTCAGGCGCCCCCAATGGTAGTCCATGTTTAGGGCATGATGAAGGGGGTTGAAAATGCCCAAACGTCAAATGTAACGATTTCAACGTGTTCGTGGAACCTTAAGAGCAAGACTCATTCATTTTCGACTGCTTTGGCAACCTGCGACAAGTCCTACAGCGTTTTTCGCAAACTTCAATTTACGGTTTTCAAAAATGGGCTGGTTTTGGGGGCGCTATCCCGAAACTACACAAGTTGGGGAGTTGTGCTGAAGCATGTGCTTGGTAGGCGTCGGGGCAAACGTCATACTGAGATTTCGACCTTGTGCAGTCAACTTTCCAAATTTGGTGGCCATTGAAAAAAGTGGTGCTTTAATTTTTTTGAGCAGTATATATAAAAATGAAAGTTTGTCTGTTTATTCTGAATTTCAACGGAAATTTGAGTTATTAACGCGTCTCAGACTGGTTTATGACGGTTGCGCGCAAAAACAAATTTTTTGTCGGTCTGTCTGTTTGTTTGTTTGTTTGTCTGTGTACAACTTTGCACGCGCATCACTCGAGAACGACAGAGTGGATCAACGTAAAATTTGGTACAGATGTCCATAAGAGTCACGAAAGTAATCATTGATGTAACTCTTCTCCATACCTCTCATAAAAGAGGGCCTACCCCCTTAAAATGCGTGCTGAAATGGGCGTAGAAAGATGAGATAAAGCTCATTTTCAGCGTCTCAATATGAGAAACAAAACTCGGAGACCCTACGGGCCCCGAAAACCACATTTAAAGGTCCTAAAACCAACAGTTTTTGAGATATACCAAGAAAACTAATTTCATTTATTAAGCTATTGAAAGAATGCAAGCCGGTAACCATGGCAACACAATCTCAGAAATCCTTCTATTTCTGTAAGACGCAATGCCATTCCATTTATTACAATACTGTGAAAGATCGCAAACGGCTATAAGGTTATCATGGAACCAACTTAAGCTGTAAAATTCATCAATACGTATGTATTGAACCCTTCAGAATAGCAGTGTTTATGTGCAAGAATCTTGATCAAGGGGTCGCGCTCAGTTCATAGTGTGATGTTTACGTCCGCCAAACAACATGCTCTACTGAGGCAAGGGTCATAGGATTAAAACTATAATTAAGAAAGTAAGGAGACAAGACGTAAAATAATAACATGATTTAATGACTAATTGTGCATAAAAAGAAAATAAACAACAATAATAGAAATATCCTCCCTGAATTTTCCCATGACAGGAACATCTATCAATGTTGAGGAGTCAGACGGATCTCCCCCTTTATAAAAATGTGGATCCATGTTCCACTACCTTGCATTTGGATTTTTATGTACGCGTGATGACTAACTACGAGAAATGAGTACTTGGATGACTGTTCGTTTACAACGGGTTAACAGCCACGGTGCTCACGAACAATCATCGCGTAAATCAACGTTTATGGATATGGGCATGACGTTAATAAAAACCCTTAAAATCTAATGCTGACACCCATACTACAAATCTAATATTTACAGGAATCTCCCTGAGACCCTTATTAGTGCGATGACGCACTTAACAAACTGAGCTCCAACCTGGCCAATTGCTCAATAAACACACAAGGAAAGACAGCATTGCACGTGACTTCACGGGTCACTGATATGGAAAATAAACATGGAATAAAACCAACAATAACAAAAGCCTGACCGGCTAAGATTACTTTATATGAACAAAACTGCATGTTAAGGTAACGCTTCGGAGATTATCGTGATTCGTAGGCAACTCCCATTTATTTAAACAATTTTTACCATTGATCAGTTCTTATTCTGTATTTCAAGTAATTACGGAGTCAATAAGCGCTCCTCACTAATGACCTTGCTTGCAACGTTCAGACCGCCTTGTGAAACATCTCCCCCTCTTCAATACTCGTCATGTCCCAACTCCAGTGTATATAAATAACTGGCCAGCTGTGCCGTTATCTCAAGGAACCAACAGCAACAAAAATCTCAACCACCTCAACATATGGTCAGACAATAATCAAAATATCCACAATTGCCCTCGCAAGGTTACAATATGGATCTGGCACCAAGCTGACAGAAATCAGTCTAAGCTGAAAATCCCGCTTGTAATGACCACAAAATACACACAATCACACCTCTGGGAATGACATGACGATTTTCACACAGGTCTGCTGAATAGATGCTCGCAAACATTAAAAAAAAAATTACAACCTACGATAGAGCTAATTGCTCTTCGTCACAAATTACATTGATTCAAAGGCAATAATCTCACTGAATCTGATCAATAATAAACCTTAAACAATTTAATTACCCTCCAATCTACTATATCATTATATTAACTCAGTCCTACTTCTGAAACACAACATATCTCCGAGAGACGTTTTTAACCGCATTGCGTAACATATGCAAACACGGCCGTTAACATAGCTACGTTAGTTAAAACAACACACAAAAACAAGAACCTTCCACTAATAACATATGCGAGCTGTTTCCATGCAAAAGGTGTGTCAGACCAAAACTAAAATACTACGTTAATCAAACAAGCAAAGTATTTACAAAAATATGTCCCATAAACCATAAGTTAATTTATCAAATAATAAAGAATATTATATTGTACTCATCTCTCGTTCAGTCACCCGTCAAAGAACATCAGCTGCCATCTCCCAATTGAATGCTTCTTATCTCATCTCAGCCATCTGGACGGAGTGTTGAGAATTCCAAACTTCTTCTATGGTAATCGATGTCATCTCTCGTGCTGATTCAGAAAGTTAGATTATTATACACTTGATATCTGACTACTAAATTCGCCGTTCCAGGTACTACTTTCCCCGTAACAGTTTGTTGGCGAATTATCGACGATACTGCCCCTACAAAATATAGTACTGTGACTATCTATCACTGAATTTAACACATTTACAATAACTTCTATGTCCTCATGACACGCAAAAGTATAACAGCCTACGTCCTTAGACGCACAAAATTAATAATAAACTTGTGTCTTCGACACACAAATGTAATACGTTCCGTCCTCAGGCGAACACAAGTAAAAAGTCTACGGCCGTCGACGCACAGAGTAATAGTCCTTGTCTTGGCTTTTCACGCCACTTATAAATGAACTGGCCCTAGGTCTTGATGGGGGGGAATTATACAAAAATTTCTCGAAATAATGGTGGTACAGGAATGAAATAAATATCACTGAACTCGTAACATTGCACAGATCAAGAATATGCCCATTAATCCTAGAATCGATCGTTGAGATTTTGTCTAGGCGATTTCCCGCGTGAATGCTAGCCACCGCGTACCCAAGCTGGTCTTGCCGCGCTCGTAGGCATTCATTTCTCATTGGTTCCACATTTTCTGTAACTTGGCGGTTTTTAGCAGATCTTGGCGTCGTAGGAGTGTCTATTATCTTCATCAGCCACTCACGTTACTGCATCATATTTCTTCTAGGCGCGAATATTACAATGAACATACCAGAACCATGTCTCACTGCGCGTCGCTTCTATTTTGAGGTGGCCAACACCTGTCCTTCTGACACATCGCTAGGCTATTTCCTTTCACAGCTAAAGTATTTAGCCTTTTGTCAAACTGCTTCAGGTATGTCCCCGCTGTCTCCAACAAATGCTTGAAATTTCCTCATCTCCGTCTGGCTACTTTCATGATGCTGGTGGAAATATTTATTAATTGAAGAAATAAAACATAGAATCACTTATCCAACAGAGGATAAAGGGTTCAGTATATAATGCGCGTAAGGGGGTCAAGGGGTACTCATGAATTTCTTCACGCGATTTACACCTGCGGGTGTGGTACTAAAGGTCTATTATATCCCTATCCCTATATTATTAAATTATTATTATGATTATTATTATATTATGGCGTTCAAGGATGGGTCAAAATTCATTTTCAGGCTCGGAGGCTACTACGTTTTAAAGCTCTAAAACCACATTTCTGAGATATTCTCAGAAAACTAATTTCAGTTAATAAACTAATAAAAATAGCTGACGAGTACAGAAGAAGACCAAATCAGGAGCTATATACGAGGCACGTCCAGAAAGTAAGTTCCGTTTGGTAATAAAATTAAATTGTGTACAGATACAGAAAAATTATTTCTTGCACAACATTCTACACCTCTTAAACTACTTTCTCCTGGTAAGCACGCAATTTGCCTAACAATGGTGGCCAAACGATAGGTTATCTTACAGGGGAGTCTTCACTCTCGTTTACGGTCCGTGGCAAACTTCTATGAAGAAGGTATCCAAAAACTTGTGCCACGCTATGAAAAATGCCTGCAAAAGTTTGGCAGTTATGTGGAAAAATAGTTCAAGAGGTGTAGAATGTTTTGCAATAAATATTTTTCTGTATCTGTACACAATTTAATTTTATTACCAAACGGAACTTACTTTCTGGACGTGCCTCGTAGATATACTGAGAAAATCACAGTTGTGGCCAGGAAGAGATGTCTGGCTTTCTACGGACATGTCTCAAAGATGAACCCAACAAGACGAACCTACCGGCTTCTCAACTACTGGGAGAATAGTAAGAGCGTGGCACCGTGGTTAACAGAAGTTAACAAGTACATCCAAGAACTGAAGATCATGGAAAGTGATATTAGAAGCCGATCACATCTCTGAAAGATACTTACACAAAAGAGTTTTCGGGACACACCACCCTGTAAGAAAACCGGCATCATCTGTACAAAAGAGAGAAAGGAGAAACATAGCCAGAGAATGCGCGAATATTGGGCAAAGATCAAGTCCCTCGCCAAGCTGAAAGAAGAAGAACAAGAAGAAACTAATGAAGGAATGCAAGTCGGTAACCATGACAACAGTACGGTCTCTCATGAGGTGACCTCCAACTTTCCATCTATTTCTGTAAGAATCAATGCCACTCAATTTATTAAATTTCTGTAAAAGTTTGCAAATTGCTCTAAGGTTATCATGGAAACAAACATAGGCTGTAAAATTCATCAATGCGCTTAAGAGTGTCATGGTGTACACTAGAATATTTAAACGCAACTTACACGTGCGATATGTTGTACAGAAGGTCTATTATATCTCCAAACAGCAACGTTATTTTCAAAAATTCCTGAATTGAAATAGTGTTTTTTACGGCATTTGGGAATTTGGGCCATTATAGGCTAAAAATCCTGAATTTTCATGCACCACAAGCCTCTATTATTTATTAAAGGAGTCTTCCTGGGGATGGGGACTTTCCACAACGGTGAGGGTCCGTTTTTATTTGACATATATTGCGTTTCGTCAACAACGTTTTCAATATTATTTTCTCGTCAGGAAGTACACGTTGGGTGAATTTAGTTTGAGAGCACATTTTAACTAATCATATTTTTGTCCACAAACGGGTTCATCGTAAAGATGATTTTGTTTGACACTGTGTGGTTGATATATCTTTATGTTTATGTACGCCTATAAATCGTGTTCGGGTGCTTGGAGCATCGTAAAATTAGGTATTGTAACCATGAGTCAATACACCAATCATTTATAAAACTCTTCACCGTACTTCTCATAGAAGGGTTGGTATAGGGAAAAACTTTTCAAAATACATTCTAAAAAATAGGCGAAAAATAAACATTATCCTAGAAAGACGACCAAAGCATATGTTGCGCTTCTCAATGTGTGACACAAATCTAGGGAGTCTATAATGGGTCTCCGAAACCACATTTTAAGGCCCTTAAATTAACAGTGTCTGCGATATACCCAGAAATCTAACTTCGTTCTGATAAACTTATGAAGGATTGACAAGCCCCTAATCATAGCAACAGTAGCTCAATTGATAACGTCTGGATATTAATACCGAAGAGGGTTACTTCTGCTAGTTGTTTATATATTTGTGCATAAGTGTAATTCATAAACGTCATACATTACCTAAGCCTAAGTGAGGAGGATATGATGATGATCGCTTGACGATTGAAACATGTCATCCAATTAAGCACCGTACCCACCATTTTTAGCCTACTTTCGATTTTTGCAAAAAATGAAAGTAGACTTATGAGATCAACACAGGGCGAAAAAAGTGTGTCTGTCTGTGTGTGTGCATGTGTGTGTGTGAGTCTGTGTGTGTGTGTGTGTATGTGTGTGTGTGAGTCTGTGTGTGTGTGTGTGTGTCTGTGTGTGTGTGAGTGTGTGTACTCTGAATGTCTGTCCCCCCCTATCAATTTGAACACGGTGAATGCGAATTGAACGAAATTTGGTACAAAGGTAGCACTAGCAAAGGACACCTCAGTGTCATGTTTTATATCGCCGCCATTTTGACGGAAACGTAATGGCGGCCACACAAATGTTCAAAGCTTAAATCAAATTACGACTAACCTAATCATCCGATCACTACCAAATTTTGCGACAACATACCTTTATGGGAGGAGCATCCTTTGACCAAACCAATAGGTCATCAGCGTAATAGTTTGCGGATGGCGGCCATCTTTGTGTGAAAATCGATTCCCCCTATTAATTCGAACACGGAGCAACCGAATGGAAAGAAATTTGGTACAGAGGTAGTACTAACAAAAGGCACCTCAGCGTCATGTTTTATATCGCCGCCATATTGACGGAAACGTAATGGCGGCCACACAAATGTTCAAAGCTTAAATCAAATTACGATTAACCTAATCATCCGATCTCTACCAAATTTTGCAACAACATACCTTTATGGAGGGAGCATCCCTTGACCAATCTAATAGGTCATGAGCGTAATAGTTTGCGGATGGCGGCCATCTTTGTGTGAAAATCGATTCCCCCTATTAATTCGAACACGGAGCAACCGAATGGAAAGAAATTTGGTACAGAGGTAGTACTAACAAAAGGCACCTCAGCGTCATGTTTTATATCGCCGCCATCTTGACGGAAACGTAATGACGGCCACACAAATGTTCAAAGCTTAAATAAAATTACGATTAACCTAATCATCCGATCTATACCAAATTTTGCAACAACATACCCTTATAGAGGAAGCATCCTTTGACCAAATGAATAGGTCATTAGCCTAATAGTTTGCGGATGGCGGCCATCTTTGTGTGAAAATCAATTCCCCCTATTAATTCAAACACGGTGAAACCGAATGGAACGAAATTTGGTACAGAGGTAGCACTGGCAAAGGGCATCTCAGTGTCATGTTTTATATCGCCGCCATATTGACAGAAACGTAATGGCGGCCACACAAATGTTCAAAGCTTAAGTTAAATTACGACAACATAACCATCCGATCTCTACCAAACTTTGCAACAACATACCTTTATGAAGGGAGCATCCTTTGACCAATCTAGTAGGTTATTAGCCTAATAGTTTGCGGATGGCGGCCATCTTTATGTCAAAATTTATTCCCCCTATTAATTCGAACACGGTGGAACCGAATGGAACGAAATTTGGTACAGAGGTAGCACTAGCAAAGGGCACCTCAGTGTCATGTTTTATATCGCCGCCATCTTGACTGATATGTAATGGCGGCCACACGAATGTTCAAAGCTTAAATCAAATTAGGATTAACCTAATCATCCGATCTCTACCAATTTTTGCAACTACATACCTTTATGGAGGGAGCATCCTTTGACCAATCTAATAGGTCATTCGCCTAATAGTTTGCGGATGGCGACCATCTTTGTGTCAGAATCGGTTCCCCCTATTAATTCAAAGACGGTGAAACCGAATGGAACGAAATTTGGTACAGAGATAGCACTAGCAAAGGGCATCTCAGTGTCATGATTAATATCGCCGCCATATTGACAGAAACGTAATGGCGGCCACACAAATGTTTAAAGCTTAAATCAAATTACGACTAACATAACCATCCGATCTCTACTAAACTTTGCAACAACATACCTTTATGGAGGGAGCATCCTTTGACTAATCTAATAGGTCATTAGCCTAATAGTTTACGGATGGCGGCCATCTTTATGTCAAAATTGATTCCACCTATTAATTCGAACACGGTGGAACCGAATGAACGAAATTTGGTACAGAGGTAGCACTAGCAAAGGGCACCTCAGTGTCATGTTTTATATCACCGCTATCTTGACGGAAACGTAATCGCGGCCACCCAAATGTTAAAAGCTAAAATGTAATTACGACCAACCTAATAATCTAGTCTCTACCAAATTTTGCAACACCATATCTTTATGTGGGAAACATATTCTGACCAAATTGCAAGAACATCAGCCCAATAGTTTGCAGATGGTGGCCAAGTATGTGTGCAAATCGATTCCCCCAATCAATTCAAACACGGTGAAACCGAATTGAACGAAATTTGGTACAGAGGTAGCACTAGCAAAGGGCACCTCATATTCATGTTTAATATCCCTATAGCAAGTTGTATTTCAACAAGCTACTACAACCAACATTCAATCATACTCCTTGAAAAGGACAAAGAGTTATAACAATACCCATGCATTTAGGAGAAAGTAGGCTATATGTTCTTTACTGAACATCTTGTTGTACATAAGAGCATGTTTTTCCGTGATAAATAAATAAAAATATCCGAATGATGGACAATTGTGCGTAGTACCAAATGAAGTGGTATACAGAGAACTGGACCCCATCACTGATACTATTCGGAAGAACCGGATTTCTTTTTGGTCACATTATGAGTATACCGGAAACCACATTATCAAGAAAAATTGTTGAGAAACTTTGGAATAAGAAACAACACGTAGGATGTAATAAGGAAATTAGAGGAGATATGAAAGAATTAGAAATAAACTTGGATGACATGCAAAGCAAAACAACAAATTAAAAAAACTGAAAGACTTAAAATAAGATTTCAACCAAAAATAGACAAACATCATACAGTATAAAGGGTATTTAAAGATGAAGAACGCCTGAGTAGATCAAAGCGAATTAAAAGCTACCGGGCAACTCTGAAGGAAAACTTACTGAAAAAGAGGACCAAGAAGTGATCCAATGAGGCCGTAAAAGCAAAAGAAGAAGAAGAAGTTTTTTTTTCAAGTATGGGTACATGAATACTTTTCTTCCTGCCTAATGTAATTGAGCACAATTTATGTTGACCGGCTGAACAGCTTTCTTTAATAAGTATTAGAATTGGAACTCTACTAAGCAACCTATGACTGAGATTTTATGAACTAAGACTTATAATCACCAAATGCAATGGATGTTTTACGCGACAACATCTTACGGCTCGGAGTGCTGTGAATTTTTGCCTCCTTTCTAATATCCGACGTCTTTGACCTTCAATTGAACCTGTGATTTTGAAGTCCTGAAACGGACACTCCTCCACTGATCAAGCGAGGAAGTTTGTTGGATGCTAATCAACTGCAATGATAGACTTTTACTGGTGGGGCTAATATTTTAGATCCCCCCTCTGCAACCTCCATGGGATTTATTCCACCGTTCATGGTATGACGGCTTACTATATCTCGAATCAGTGAGGTGGGATGCCATTTGTAAAGGTCCAAGAATTAATGTACGATCAATCATGGGTGCTGAGTTATATAACAGTAGCATGGTATCAGATACGAGCTCCTTTCACTCGCACAATACATCTGGAAGCCTGGCTTACGGAATGAGCCGCCATAAATCTGTGTGGGGTCGGAGGGAAGATCAATGCAGTCAGCTTAATTAGCGGGTACTCTGCAATGAGATGGAAGCCGGCAGTAAAATATTTCATTCCCTCTTCACGGCTCCAGACGCAGAAATGTTTCTCGCAGTCAACATACCATATTTTTTATGGCAGATGCTGCGAATAATACGTCTAAAAAATTAAATTTAAAACCACAAATGTGACATACGTACATACTGCGCCCGTCCCCAGAATTGGATGGCGCGTGATGACCATGCAGAAACTGCCGCACACAGTCAGGAAAAGGAATACATACACTTACATTCAAAAATACAATGCAATAAAATTATCTTAGTCGAGTGGCTGTCAATAAAACTCCTCAGCGAGGCTCTGCCATGCCTACAAAGGCTCTTCCCTCTCGAGTTGTCAATTACATAAGCAAATCCGGGCACAATACAAACATACATACTGCGCCCACTTACAGTACTGAACGGTGCTTGACGACCCAGCTAAAATCGCTGCACACAGTCAGGAAAAATAATATACATACTTACATTCAAAAATACAACGCAATAAAATTACCTTAAACGAGTGGCTGTCAACCAAACTCCTCTGCTAAGCGCGGCATACCGACAAAGGATCTCCCCTCTCAGGTTGTCAATTGCGTAAGCAAACCAGTGCAAGTCACTTATCCGGGCTCAATACATAGAGTACATACATACGCACACACACACACATACATTTTCATTTTAGAATGTTTTGTCTTACAGCGTCCAGTCTGCAATCCTCTGTTTGCGAAAAGATTGCCTCCATGATCTTCTATTAGAAGCTAGCATTGCGGCTTCCTATGTCCCTCCCCTTGGAACTGTTCAACGATAAATCTAAAAATTGATTTAGGAATCTCTGTTTCGCGGGCTTATAGGCCGTGTTCTAAGGACATTATTTTGTTGTCCTGACGTTTCGCTGAAAACTGCGTTCAGCATGTTCACAGGTTACATTAAGCGAGGTAAAACAAGTAAACAGAAGATATATAAATAGTCTACAACCCACACATAGAAGCTACCATAGCAACGGCGTACCACATAACAGTAATGCATCAAGGACAGTGCTGCTCTTCCGTTGCATCTTCTCGTCTACGACGGTCAATGAGGGCAGGCTTGAGGGGATTAAGAACTGGAAGCCAAGCTCTGTTCACACGTTCTGCTTCCTCCTTAAGATTGAAGCTGTTAGTATGCTTCAGGATTTCAATGGCCTCCCTTTGTAGCCTGTCATGATAAGATACCGTGGTGGACAGAACATCGGTGTCTCCATATCTTATGTCGTGACTTGCGAGTAACGAGTGTGCTGCAACAGTGGATTTATCCGTTTGTCCCAGCCGGCTGTGTCGTTCGTGCTCCTTGAGGCGAGTGGCAATACTTATTTTCGTTGTTCCAATATATACTTGGCCACAATCACACGGGATTTACTAAACATTAATTCTCTATAGCCGAGCTCATTAACCTCTTAGTCCGGCTCCATGGCTAATTGGTTAGCGCGCTAGACTTTGGCCCAAACGGTCCCGGGTTCGATTCCGAGTCGGGTCATTAGGGATTTTAATCTCCTGGGGTTAATTCCCGTTGCTCGGGTACTAAGTGTATGTGACATCTTCATCATCACTTCATCCTCATTACGACGCGCAGGTCGCCCACGGACGTCAACTAGAAAGACCTGCACTCGGCCTCTCAAGAAGCCACACGAAAAAATAAACACTCTTGGGTATTCTCTCCTCCCTGTTCTTGGGACATGACCCCACCATCTAAATTAGCTCTTACCAACAGCTTCATCTAATGTGTTCATTCCTAAAATAGCCTTAATCACATTAAATGTAAAAAAATATAAATAATTATGTTTAAATGTCATTAGGTAGCACATTCTATAAGAAAATCCGCCCCGTGACTTAGTGACTCGAATTCTTGACTGTCAACTCGGAGGTAAGGGTTCGATTCCTGGCTATGGCAAGGAATTTTATTTCTGGTCTGAAGGCTGGAACGGGGTACACTCCGCTCTGTTAGGCATAACTGTGAAGAGGTGGGTTCGATTCCTACATCAGCCATCTTGGAAGTGATTTTCCGTGATTTTTCAGTTCTACTATAGACAAATGCTAGGATGCTTCCTAACGTAAGCCCGCAGCTGTCTACTTCCGATTGGTCACCTGAATTACAAATACACACATCAAAAAAAGTTTTGCATCACCTCGGTTCCCAGATCTCCGGCATATAGACGTTGACTGTGTATATTGTATCCAAGATACAGTCCCTTTGACTGTTCATAGATGTCACTAAAACTGCTCAAAGATGTAAACAACCATGCATGAGCAGGGCCTATTAGACGGAGGGGGTACGACAGCCGATCAGTTCCAGTCATTCCACCAGGACGAAGGTACGCTGCTCATGTTGTCTGTAGTTCTACCATGCCTAGAAGGTCAATAACGCAGTTCGATCGCGTCCGCATTGTTACTTTGTGTCAAGAAGGGCTCTCAACAAGGGAAGTTTCCAGGCGTCTCAGAGTGAACCAAAGCGATGTTGTTCGGACATGGAGGAGGTACAGAGATACAGGAACTGTCGATGACAGGCCTCGCTCAGGCCGACCAAGGGCTACTACTGTAGTGGATGACCGCTACTTACGGATTGCCGCTCGGAGGAACCCTGACAGCAATGCCACCATGTTGAATAATGCGTTTCGTTCAGCCACAGGACGTCGTGTTTCAACTCAAACTGTGCGCAATAGGCTGCATGATGCGCAACTTCACTCCCGACGTCCATGGCGAGGTCCAGCTTTGCAACCCCGACACCATGCAGCGCGGTACAGATGGGCCCAACAACATGCTGAATGGACCCCACGGAATTGGCATCACGTTCTCTTCACCGATGAGTGTCGCATATGCCTTCAACCAGACAATCGTCGGAGACGTGTTTGGAGGCACCCTGGTCAGGCTGAACGTCTTAGACACACTGTCCAGCGAGTGCAGCAAGGTGGTGGTTCCCTGATGTTTTGGGGTGGCATTATGTGGGGCCGACGTACGCCACTGGTGGTCATGGAAGGCTCCGAAACGTCTTTACGATACCTGAATGACATCCTCCGACCCATAGTGCAACCATATCGGCAGAATATTGGAGAGGCATTTGTCTTCATGGACGACAATTCTCGACCTCATCGTGCACATCTTGTGAATGCGTTCCTTCAAGATAACGACATCGCTCGACTACAGTGGCCAGCATGTTCGCCAGACATGAACCCTATCGAACATGCCTGGGATATGTTGAAAAGGGCTGTTTATGGACGTCTTGACCCACCAACCACTCTGAGAGATTTACGCCGAATTGTCGTTGAGGAGTGGGACAATTTGGACCAACAGTGTCTTGATGAACTTGTGGATAGTATGCCACGGCGAATACAGGCATGCATCAATGCAAGAGGACGTGCTACTGGGTATTAGAGGTAGTGGTGTGTACTGCAATCTGGACCACAAATGCTGAAAGTCTAGCTGTATGATGGTACAACATGCAATGTGTGGGTCTCATGAGCAATAAAACGAGCTGAAATGTTGTTTGTGTTGATCTCTATTCCCTTTTATTTAACGGTTCCGGAACTCTTGGAACCGAGGTGATGCAAAACTTTTTTTGATGTGTGTACACACACTAATACAGCACTCACAATAAATCACATTGAAAATCCACAGCATGCTTCCAGTCGACCGACCGGATCAGGGATGAAATGAATGAAGCCCAGCTAGCGGCCAGGATATGAACTGTGCCGGCTGCGGAAGCCTGTCGCACTCCTCTGAAGCAATGATTAAATGCATGATAGATGAAATGAAATGATAGTGGAGATTGTTACTGCTCGAGTCTAAGCTGCGTGGACCTGAGGGGAATGTGCATCGCAGACTATAAGTAGTGATGGTGACGAGTGATGCGGTTTCTCGGTCCTTGCGTAGTAACGGAAGCAAATACATTAGTCGGTGACTCAGTCACTCATTCCCAACGCCACACTGGTTTCAGAAAAGACCCATGTTAGCAGAATTGGAATAGAAGAGGATGTCAGGTAACACAGCGGGCTGTCGACAGGCTTCTCTATTCTCGCCTGCTCCTGCCCTGCCTCTCCCCTTCATCCCGCAAGTGCACAGAGCTTGGAACCGAGCTGTACTGGAATGACATTTTTGACTGGGATAACCGAAGTACCCGGAGAATAACCTGTCTGCCTCCTTTTTGTCCCGCACAGATCTCACATGGAGTGACTGGGATTTGAACCACTGACCCGGCGGTGAGAGGCCGGCGTTCTGACGCCTAAGCCTAGGAGGTTGGTCACAACAAATCAGATTATCAGACAAAGTTTGGGGTTACATGACCACGTTGTCGCAGCCCTTAAACTTAAGAACCAACCAAAGTTACACACACACCAAAGTAGACAGCGCTGATTGACCGCGATGTCCAAGCTCCCAAATGAAACAACAACAACAGAACCAGCTCGATGATAAGATGTGTGAATATGTGGAACAATGAATCAGTGAGTGAATGTGAAGTATCTAAATACATACTGATGTGTGAATATGTGGAACAATGAATCAGTGAGTGAATGTGAAGTATCTAAATACATACTGATGTGTGAATATGTGGAAGAATGCATCAGTGAGTGAATGTGAAGTATCTAAATACATACTGATGTGTGAATATGTGGAAGAATGCATCAGTGAGTGAATGTGAAATACCTAAATACATACTGATGTGTGAATGTGTGGAAAAATGCATCAGTGAGTGATTGTACGAGTGAATGTGAAATATCTAAATACATACTGATGTATGAATATGTGGAAGAATGAATCAGTGAGTGATGTGAAATATCTAAATACATATTGATGTGTGAATATGTGGAAGAATGAATCAGTGAGTGAATGTATGAGTGAATGTGAAATATCTAAATACATACTGATGTGTGAATATGTGTAAAATGAATCAGTGAGTGAATGTGAAATATCTAAATACATACTGATGTGTGAATGTGTGGAAGAATGGATCAGTGAGTGAATGTGAAATATCTAAATACATACTGATGTGTGAATGTGTGGAAGAATGGATCAGTGAGTGAATGTGAAATATCTAAATACATACTGATGTGTGAATGTGTGGAAGAATGGATCAGTGAGTGAATGTGAAATATCTAAATACGTACTGATGTGTGAATATGTGGAAGAATGGATCAGTGAGTGAATGTGAAATATCTAAATACATATGTGTGAATATTTTGGGTAGATTCTTACTTTGTTTTTTGGTTGGTTGGTTCCTCAGTTTAGGAGCTGCGACAACGCGGTCATGTAGCCCCGTGTACTTTGGGTGTGTGTAGAATCTATCAGATAACCGGTGTTAATTGTGATGACTGTATTAGTGTGTGTTACATGTTTTTTTAAATTCTAGTAAGGACTGCAGACTTTTGAATTTTTCAAATAGTTCCTACTTTTGCCACCAAACGCCACCGTCAACGACTGCTAGTTCAGAACTTAGCTACCAGACGCCACCGCAGTCGGCTCTTGGCAACGTACGTAGGAATCTAAGAGCGTTGTTTACATTCTTAACCTATACAATTTATCTTCACACAGGTGTAATTAGTGGAAGTTTCTTTAACATGCCATAAATCTATGACATGGGACCGCCCGCTTTACTTCCCCTCCAAAGGAAGGCATACTGAGGGAATTTAACGCTGTTAAAAAATCCGACGACTTCGGCCGGATTTGAACCCGCGATCTTGGGAATAGAAGCTCAGCATGCTACCAACTTCGCCACCGGAGCCGCTCTTACTTCGTTTGTAAATAGTGGATATATTTATTTTTGAATTTATTGTAATAAGGTCAGGGGACTCTATGTTAATGTTGCTTCCCCCCGTCTTCCATACATTCTGTTGAGGTTTGTGGTTAGTATATAAATAATGAATACATAAGTCTTTTCATCAAGAGTAATCTGCTGCCATTGCTGGCAACTATTTGTCCCGGTAATCATTCGTGTTACCGTCATGACAGTTTCTTCCAGCTTATTTATGAGACTAGCAATCCGCCCCGGCTTCGACCGGTATTTATTCAGCGTAAGTTTGAAAGGCTCACGGACGGCAGGTCCTAGACGCATTTTAGAAAAGCCGATTTGAACAGTGAAACTCCAAACACATACACCATTTTCTGAAGTCTCTCGATACGAATCAACAGTTTAATGCTGGCTGAAGCTAGGGTGAAAGGCTCACTCGCTAGCTGGTAAACTCGCTCCGAATGTAGTAATCTAAATTTCCACTGAATGGAGATTGTTGGAAGAAATGAAAATGGAAGAACACTTATAATGAGCGATGTACTATATTACAGATAGAGATATGCTGTCGCGGACTTCCTTATAGAACTTTTCATGATGAACAATTCTTACACTCATAGTATATAGATATTTTAACGATTTACCCATCGTAAGCTTAATAGGCGCACGGACGGCAGGTTTTTCATCAACTCGATTCACTGAAATCGTTAGGCTACTGCTCGGCTTCCTTTGGTCATAAATGAATGTTTTTCAACAGAAACCTTCATTAAGAAATCCTTTACAATGTGGTGAAAACCGCATCAAAATCCATCCAGTGATTCTCGAGATTACCTGTTACATCCAAGAATCGGGGAATATGTTTTATACTAAGTAGAGACGCCGTGAATCTACTTTCTCTCACCAACAACCTCGGTCTAAATGTGTGTAAAAAATATTCAATTCTGAAATATACGAATAACGCAGGCTGTTTACACCAAGCGAGGTATGGTTAGAGCCCTGAGCAGATAAACAAACCGTTATCCGCATCCGCCCCGTATCCGCACGAATGTTATCCGCATCCGCCCCGCATCTGCACGACTGGTATCCGTATCCGCCCCGCATCCGCACGTTTGTTATCCGAATCTATTGGCATTACAGTAATATTTTTAATTAGATCAAGCATTAATGCAACACATTTAGACATTTGAGGAAAATGTCGTTCCCTTACGCTTCCTATACCATGTGCTATGTCTAAAATGAATGTTATACACACAGAATTGCAACCATTTTCAGTTCGGAGTGTTAATTATGCTTAATGACAATTTAATGAGATTAGCTTAAATCAACATCTTACATTTGTCATGAAAAAAAAACATAAAGGAAAAATATAAGTCATAAACATCCGGGTCCTTGTAATGATATTCAACAAATTCGGATTGTAGACTATTCTAAAAGACTATCCGAAAATGTATTCCAAACATTATCCGCTATCCGCACAGCCGTGCAAACTATATCCACATGGCGAAGAATTTTGCGGATATCCGCCGGTTCAACTGCGGATATCCGCATCCGCGAAGGGCTTTAGATATGGTCTGTATTTGAACTGGTATCGTCTTTAATCTGCTGACGTCACACATCTCAGTGTGACGTGCAACCGTATTGTACACGTTGTCCCCTCCGAAGAATTGTACGTAATTACTGTAATCCAATTAGGCTTCATTCAGTGAGCCCAGCAGCAGTGGTGAACTACCGTGGCCCCTAAGAAGATACCCTAATTAGATCCGCCCTGCACAGTGAATAGGGTTTTGTGCTCTTTCTAACTTCTCCTGGTCGCTTTATCCAACACCGGAGTTTTCAACGGGCATAGTAGACTTTTAGAAACAGTCTCGGGCTTAGCCGTGTTCATATCGCATTATGACCTTCTGAGGCTTCGTTAATCCTAGAGTTCCTTGAAGGGGGATCTGACAATGGCACTTCCATTCCACAGAGACTCAGTGTAGTTGATTTAAATTACATGCCATTATCAACAAGAATGTTGGACCAACTCGTGGTGTAGCGGCTAACATTCTTGACTTTCGCCGCGGAGGCTCGGGTTCGATTCCCGGTACTGCCAAAAAAACTGATCTGAGGGCCAGAACGGGACACTCTCAGCCTCGTGAGTATAATCTTAGAAAATATTGATTCGAATCCCTTCTCAGCCATCCTGGAGGTGTTCTACTGTGATTTTCCACTTCTACTCCAGTTAAATGCTGGGAAGTTCCTAACTTAAAGCCACGGCCGCCTCCTTCCCCAATTATCACCTGAATTACAAGTACACTCTGTAATACCGCCATTACAATAACATAGGTTATCATACAAAACAAACGACTTTCACCCAAATACACGGGGATGAATGACCACGATGTCTAAGCCCCTCAAACATGAAAAGACAGCAACGACAACAACAAAAAATGTTTTGTAATTCATTTATACCTGAGTATTTATATAAGTTTTTCATTAAATCGTCAATGAATTTAGAGTAATTAATTGGTAACTTAGTGTAGGAGCAGTGCACGTGCCCTTTATTGGGTTCGATTCCAGGCTCTGCTCCCTTCTGTGGAGAAAGGTTTGCCCTAAACTTTCAAATACGAGAGATCGCATCAAGCATAAGCTTGGAGAAAATAGCAAAGCAGTAAGTAGCAATTCAGACTAAACGAAAAGCGGGAAATGGCAGAAAGTAAACAAGAAGTTCCGTGACGAACTAAAGAGCCTACTTTTCTTCAAATTTAAGATTCATGCCAATGATTAATCTATATGGATCTATTTACAATAATGTCGAAATTAAGTTGGTAATATCGAAATCTCTAATTAGTTCGAAATACTGTATTCCTGGCATAATGTAGCCTAATAGAGCACTACAGTTGGCAGCCCTGGTGACTGAATATATTCTTAGTTCCATCTCTTAAGGTACAGAATACAAAATTTGGTTGAGGTCCAATGAATAGCATGGACGTTACATGCAGTTTAACATTGGATTTAACAACGCGCGTAAAATCATGTTGGCAACAATGTCATGCATGTAATGGTCAGAAATAATCTGAAATAATATGATCTATTGTTGTGCCAATTTTGAATGAAATCCATTAGTTAGTAGAGAAGTTACATGCATTTTAAAATTGGACCTATCAGCAGGCTTAGAATCATGTTGGCAGCACTGACGTATATTAGTTACTCCAAATTCATCTAGAATGCCAGGTAGTATACGTGTGCAAAGTTTAGAGCGATTGGTTTGCATACTTTCTGATATATTGATATTAGGGTAACAAAAATAGAGACAGCACATATTAACAGTTGGCAGCCCTGGTTACTCTTAAGAATACGCATAGTCATATCTGTTATGGTACACATAGCACATACGAAATTTGGTTGAAATCCAAATGATAGTATGGAAGTTACATGTATTTAAATTTGGACATCTCAGCAGGCTTAGAATCATGTTGGTAGCACTGAGGTATATAAGTTACTCCAAATTAATATAGAATGTCAGGTAATAAACGTGTGCATAGTTTAAAGCTGTCGGCTTGCACACTTTCTGATATATTGGTATTTGGATAAAAGAAATTAAGAGCATTTATTAACAGTTGGCAGCCCTGGTGGGTCTTAAGAATACGCTCAGTCATATCTGGTTATGTGCACTTCCAGCATACGAAATTTGGTTGAATTCCAATTGATAGTGTAGAAGTTATATGCATTTAAATATTGGACCTATCAGCAGCCTTAGAATCATTTTGGCAACACTGCCATGTATGGCCTCCTGGAAATAAAACTGCAATATTATTATCTATACGTGTGCCAATTTTGAAATAGCTCCCATTCATACCTTCCAAGATATCCAACATGAAGCTCAAATTTCAATTGCGATTTTTTAGCAGTTGGTAGCACTGACATCATTTTCAAATATGGCCGTGAGATATTCAGGTATAGATATTTACTCCTACCAAATTTTGTTTCGATTGCTCCAGCCGTATAGGAGTTGATAGGGGGGCGGGGGGGTGGACACACACACAGCCAGACAGACAGACAGACAGACAGACACACACACATTTGCCCGATCTCATAAGTCTACTTTTTCCTCATTTTTGCAAAATGTGAAAAGTAGGCTAAAAATTGAATTAACAATATTTATTGATGAATAGAAGCAATCATCAAAGTAATTATAAAATGGTATTATTGCAGACATGGGAAAGCACATAAATGCTTCAGACAGAAATGACTAGATTGTAAATGTAACAAATTGTATGCGTCTGATTACAGGAGCCCTGATTAAAGAGAGACCAATGGAATGCTTGCTTCTTACTGGAGAGAAATTGAATTCTAAATGTATAATACACATGAATAAAATAATGATAAAACTGAATGAAAAGATGTATGACAATGGTAAAAATCGAATTTTCATAAAATTAACTTATCTCAAAAAAAAAGTTGAAGAGAAGTTCTTAAAATCTCCAGCTAGCGATGAATGGTGTTGTGATGTTTTGACAGTTCCTTCGGAAGGAGGCATCCGTGGCCTCAGAAAATGTATTCCATAGGTAGGAAGTCGAAATCTTATTTCTTCTTTCTTGATGATACGACACCTGTAGTGAACAGGCGGGGATTTAGAAGAACTTTGAAGTTAGCTAGCAGTCGGGATGACTGCTGCTGTCTCGAAAGATGAATGAAGATTGACACATATTTGAGCGATGCGTCAGAGCGAAGAACTCATGGTGTAGCGGTGTGGTAGCGAAGTGGCTAGCGATGTAACGATGAGTGGCAGTGATTTGAGCTGTGATGAGTGCAGAGCAGTGAGATTTGGCGGGGACCGCATCCCCCGCGTGGCAGCCGACCTTATCTACTGCTGCCTCCGACATGCTGTTAATCTAAGTGGTAGCCACATGCAAGGAAAATGTGGAGGAATCAGGTAGGTGTAGTTGTTAGAGGGAGTGGCAAGCACCTCTTAAAAAGCCTTCCTTAGGCTCGAGAAATCCAAGACCACGTGCCAGAATGGAGGATGGCGATTGGTCGATCGAGGATCCACAGTGACGTAGTCGGCTCAACACAGCCAGACTACAGTGACCATGTTGCAGGTCAGGTTGAAATTGCACTAGGAGCAGACCAGACAACTGTAACGCCCTTAAGGTATTGTCTTAAAAATGTGTAATGGTACATTTAATACGTAATATATTTATTTAATTGAGTTGTTGTTGTTGTTGTTGTTTGAGTCTTCAGTCTTTCGACTGGTTTGATGGAGCTCTCCATGCTTTCCTGTCCAGAGCTAATCATTTCATCTCTACATAGCTATCACACCCTACATTCGAGGCAATCTATTTAACATATTCTAACCTTAGTCTACACCTAGTTAGTGTTCTCATCCTCGACTCTTCCTTCTATAACTATGTTTGCTATTCCTGGGTGTCTTAGTATATGTCCTACCAACCTATCTCTTCTCTTCATGAGCAGTCGCCAGAAACATCTCTCCTCTCCCACTTGTCTTAATACGTCCTCGTTCGTAACACTATCTACCCATCTGATCTTCATTTAAATTGAGTATAATAATTGAATAAGATTATCGTCAATCGGAGGCTTTGTGGGAGCAAAAAAAAAAAAAGACGGTATAATTGAGTCGACACTAAAAGAGAAGAATTACTCAAAAGAAAGCGTGATATATCACGAATGTGATCACACGGTGATAGCCATGATTACTAGCTACTACAGCACGAGTTGGACGTCACGTTAATATACCAAATATTTAATGATATACAAATAATATGTTTGTATACGCTAAATATTTAAACTGAATTAAACTTCACCCCAAATAACTGAACATTTGTCCACGCCCTTTCTCCCATCACTAAAATCATGGAGCTCCAATGGATGGAATGTTTTACACCATGTCTAAATGCAAACAATTTTGGACTGGGATTAACATTTATGCTCTCATAAAATTTTAAGCATATACCAGATTCTGTTGAGTTGAGGTGAAGCCGATACCATATTATTATTATTCAATCTCAAACTCAGAATAGTATATTCAACTAAAAGATACAATTCTCGCTAACTTTGAGCTCTGGATGAAAATAAACACTCGTTATGTGGCGAAACCAACAAATTAAGTAATCTACTCAGTTCTAACACTACAAATCTAAGTCAGTTTTTAATGCAGTCACCTGAGGCAATAACGTGGGATCCTATACTGGGGTATCGCTGCGGCACCAATATATACTCACTATTGCAAATGGAAACTTTATGATCACCCCTTATACAGTATATTAACCATCAAAACATTGAATAAAACAAACTTTTAAAGTTTGGTGCTTTTCAATCGGTCAACACGTTTGCACCTAAATGAGATGGGTTATTCCGTAATCCTGAAAACAAAATACCTGAAATTAATAAATACACTTGGATGGCCAGTTTCGATCGTCATGCGATCATCATCAGATCCATTATACGCAGGCGAAAATATGGGTGAAAATATTTACAATATGTACACTTATTTAGTTGCAGTATTAGTAATGCAACTCGCAGTATAATAAAACATTGAATTATAATCTTTTCCATCCTTCACTTCATTTTGCATTAGTGAAATGATTGTAAGTTACACAGAAGTGTTGATTGGTTGATTCCTCTGTTTAGGGGCTATGACAACGCCGTCGTGTAGCCCTGTGTACTTAGGGTGTGTGTAGAATCTGTCTGATAACCGGTGATAATTGTGATGGCTGTATTAGTGTGTGTATCTGTTTTTATTCAAGTAAGGACTACAGACATTATTTTTCAAGTAGTTCCTACTTTTGCTGCCAAACGCCACCGTTAACGACCAACTAGTTCTGAACTTACATACCAGATGCCACCGCAGTCGCCTCTTGACGACGAACGTAGGAACCTAAAAATATTGTCAAATATTTAACCTATATATAATTTAGCTTCACACAGGTGTACTTAGTGGAAGGTTCTTTAACATGCCATAAATCTATGACATGGAATCGCGGGCTTTACTTCCCCTCCGAAGGAAGGCATACTGAGGGATTTTAACGTTCTTAAACAAGATGTTCAGTAAATAACATATAGCCTACTTTGTCCTAAATGCATGGTTATTGTTATAAATCTTTGTCCTTTTCAACGAGTATGATTGAATGTTGGTTGAAGTAGCTTGTTGAAATACAACGTGCTATAGGGATATTAAACATGAATATGAGGTGCCCTTTGCTAGTGCTACCTCTGTACCAAATTTCGTTCAATTCGGTTTCACCGTGTTTGAATTGATAGGGGGAATCGATTTGCACACATACTTGGCCACCATCTGCAAACTATTGGGCTGATGTTCTTGCAGTTTGGTCTGAATATGTTTTCCACATAAAGATATGGTGTTGCAAAATTTGGTAGAGACTAGATTATTAGGTTGGTCGTATTTACATTTTAGCTTTTAACATTTGGGTGGCCGCGATTACGTTTCCGTCAACATAGCGGTGATATAAAACATGACACTGAGGTGCCCTTTGCTAGTGCTACCTCTGTACCAAATTTCATTCCATTCGGTTTCACCGTGTTCGAATTGATAAGGGGAATCGATTTTCACACAAAGATGGCCGCCATCCGCAAAATATTAGGCTGATGACCTATTAGTTTGGTCAAAGGATGCTCCCTCCATAAAGGTATGTTGTTGCTAAATTTGCTAGAGATCGGATGATTAGGCTAATCGTAATTTGATTTAAGCTTTGAACATTTGTGTGGCCGCCATTACGTTTCTGTCAATGTGGCGGCGATATAAAACATGACACTGAGGTGTTCTTTGCTAGTGCTACCTCTGTACCAAATTTCGTTCATTCGGTTCCAACGTGTTCGAATTAATAGGGGGAATCAATTTTGACATAAAGATGGCCGCCATCCGCAAACTATTAGGCTAATGGCCTATTAGATTGGTCAAAGGATGATCCCTCCATAAAGGTATGTTGTTGCAAAGTTTGGTAGAGATCGGATGGTTATGTTAGTCGTAATTTGATTTAAGCTTTAAACATTTGTGTGGCCGCCATTACGTTTCTGTCAATGTGGCGGCGATATAAAACATGACACTGAGGTTTTCTTTGCTAGTGCTACCTTTGTACCAAATTTCGTTCAATTCGCATTCACCGTGTTCGAATTGATAGGGGGGGGACAGACATTCAGAGTACACATACTCACACACACAGACACACACACATACACACACACACACAGACTCACACACACACATACACACTCACAGACAGACACACTTTTTTCGCCCTGTGTTGATCTCGTAAGTCTACTTTCATTTTTTGCAAAAATCGAAAGTAGGCTAAAAATGCGACGACTTCGGCCGGATTTGAACCCGTGATCTTGGGCATTGAAGCTCAGCATGCTACCAACTACGCCACCGAAGCCGCTATTTAAGTGTAATATAGAATATATTTTGTTTGAAAATGTATTAAAAAGTAATTATAGCATGAAAGTACTTGGCTTGGGCAAGTTGCGATTCACACTACCTATGATATCATGGACACGTATTAAAACCATGGAGCTCCTTTTATATCACAGAATATTAGGTCGTTCACAGTACTCTGGGATCCCGCATGATTAAAGCAGCTCCACCAATACAAGTCGTGTGCTTTTACCACATTCTGCACGCGATCAAAAGGGTTGTTGGTTAATTATGTGTGTAGAGACCTCACCATATTCCCTTCACTTTTGACTATCCTATCAAATAACAAATCTCAACTTGTCTGTCCTATCAACGTGAAAGGGATGGCTTATATTAAGGAAATATAAGGATGCTGTTGGATGTCAAATTAAACCATCTCCATTCAATGTGTGGTGAAACATTCAGTAGCACAGTAGCTCTAAAACGAATTAACAATAAAAGTTGATTTCATCATTATAAACATTTGCTGTGCTGCTCCTAGCGTGTCAGGTCGTATTTGGTGCCTTTCCACTTCCCACTATCGAAACACCGTAGTAGTTTCCCTACTCAGGTTATTTCTTATCATACTTTCCCTGATCGAATCCTAGTTTGTAATAGCTTCCCAACACAGTTTCATTCTTATGATGCAGTTCTAGATTGAGTCCGTTATAGTTTCCCAACTCAGGTTATTTCTTATCATACTGTTCTTGATCAAGTCCTAGTTTGTAATAGCTTCCCAACTCAGTTTCTCTCTTATAATGCCGTTCTAGATTGAGTCCGTGTCCGTAATAGTTTCCCAACGCAGGTTATTTCTTATTAAACTGTTCTTGATCGGGTCAGAGTTCGTAAGAGTTTCTCTACTCAGGTTCTTTCTTATCATATCCGTCTTGATCGAGTCCTAGTTTGTAATAGCTTCCCAACTCAGTTTCTTATAATTCAGTTCTAGATTGAGTCTGTGTGCCAAGTCCAACCCCTCCTCCACGTGGTGGGAGACGGGCAACGGCATGAAGTAGGGGATTGCCTGTAGGGGTGAAGTACAGTGGGGACTTTGTGTGCCCCGGGACCGCTGCGGTAGCTGTGCAGGCTCAATGGGAACCCTGAAAAGTGACGGCTGACGGGGCTCTGGTGAAGCTACGATAGGCCTAGCAAGCCAGTAGTGGATATCATATTTGCTTTCAAAACAGGAACAGGCCTCGGAAAGGACGGATGCAAACGACGACGACCCGGATATGCTAATGGACTACGAGTTGGGACAATAAACATACAGACACTGACAGGAAAGGTGGAGGAGATTGTAGATGTGATGGAGAGAAGAAAACTGGATATACTGGGCTTGGCAGAAACAAGATGGAAAGGAGAAGGTCGCAGAGAACTGAGGAAAGGGTACCGGTTGTACTGGAGTGGGAACAGTGAAGGAAGGAGCAGCGGAGTAGGAGTAGTTGTGAGAGATCGAATGAAGGAAGAGGTAAAGGGAATAAGTGACAGGATCATGAAGATCAGAGTAACTGTAAAGGGAAGAAGCCTGGAGATAGCCCAGGTATATGCTCCTCAAGCTGGATGTACAGCTAAAGAGAAGGAAGACTTTGAGGAGGAGCTACAACAGCAGTTGAATGGTCAGAGCATCATTGTCATGGGAGATTTGAATGCACATGTAGGAAGTGAAAGGCAAGGATATGAAAATGTATTGGGAGCAGAAGGATGGGGTAGCAGGAATGAAGAAGGGAGGAAGTTGCTGGATTTTTGCAAGAGAAACGGTTTAGTGGTAGGCAACTCCTGGTTCCGGAAGAAAGAAAGCCACAAGGTAACGTGGTACAGCAGTGATTTAACAAAGACATCTTTGGTAGATTACATGCTGTACGAAATGCTGGGAAATGAAGAGAAGTGTCAGAGATATAAAGGTAATACCATCAGATGCCTTAGATAGCGACCACAGAATACTTGTAATGAACCTGGGAGTTGTTAAGGATAGCAAGAGGACAGAGTACCAGGAATGGAGAATCAAAGTATGGAAACTCAAGGAAAAGGAAGTCAAGGAAGAATTCCAGAAGATAATAAGGGAAAGGATGCCAACAGACAATCCTAAAACAGGGGAAGAGGAATGGAAGCAATTCAAGAACACAATGGTGGAAGCTGCAGTGGCAGTATGTGGAAGAACTAGCAACAGAAAGCGGTGTAAAGAGACACCATGGTGGAATGAGAGAGTAAAAGAAGCTGTGGGAAGGAAGAACAAGGCTTTCAGAGTGTGGTTCCAGGAAAGAACTGATCTGGCAAGGGAAGATTATAAGATAGAGAAGAAAGAAGCAAACAAGATTGTCGCAGAGGAGAGGAAGAAGTGGATGGTAAAGTGGACAGAGATGATGGAGGAAGACAGCAGAGGAAATAAGAAAGTACTTTATGGGATGGTCAAAAGTAAGAGAAGAGGTCTGCGAGAGGATGTGGTAATGATGGACAAAAACGGAAATGAGGTACACAACAAAGAAACACTCAAGACAGTGTGGAAAGAGTACATTGAGGATTTGCTGAATCCAAATGGTCATAGGGAGGAAGACAATGTATTGGAAGATGGAGAAGACAACACAGGAATGGAAAAGGATTTGAATTGGAGAGAACTGGAGATGGCTATAGACAAGATTAAAGGAGGAAGGGCACCGGGTGTGGATGAAGTGAGTGTTGAAATGGTGAAGGCAGCTGGGGAGGTTGGGAAACAGTGGCTGTACCGTGTGATGAGGGTGATATGTAAGGAGAAAAAGACCCCAGAAGATTGGAAGAAAGGATTAATTGTCCCAATATTTAAGAAAGGAAGCAGAAAGGAGTGCAGAAATTACAGGGGAGTCACACTCATACCTCACTGTGCCAAGATATATGAAAATATATTAGAAAGTACAATACGAGCCAAAGTGGAGAGAAAATTGAGAGAGGAGCAGTATGGTTTCAGACCTGGGAGATCAACAGTGGATCTCATATTTTCAGTGAGACAGCTCCAGGAACACCACTACGAATTTGGAGAGGATCTGTTGATGGCCTTCCTGGACATCGAAAAGGCCTATGATAGTGTGTGTAGGGAGAAGGTTTGGAAAGCAATGGAAAACATGGGAGTGGAAAAAGGGACTGTAGGCAGAGTGAAGGAGATGTATGGTGGAAATGTGAGTTGTGTGAAAGTTGGAGGGGAAAGAACAGACTGGTTCAGACAAATGAGTGGCCTGAAACAGGATATTGCGCTGTCACCCCTTCTCTTTATTGTGGTTATGGACGAGGTAATGACACGGATAGCAGAAAATATAGGAGAAGATAAGATGAAAGCAATGGTGTTTGCAGATGATCTCATGGTCTGGGGAAACAGGGAGGAGGAAATTCAGGAGCAACTGAAGGCTTGGGAAGAAACAGTGGGAGAATACGGATGGAAGTTCAACATCAGTAAATGTGAGATCCTGTTAACGACCAGGAAAAAGGACAGACCAATGAGTGGGATAACACTTGGAGGTGGACAGCTGAAGAAGGTGGAAAGTCTCAAGTACTTGGGAAGTATAGTGGAGGAAAATGGGAGAAATGACAAAGAGATTACGGAACGTGGCAGACAGGCAGAAGCATTCCTGAGAAGCATTAGGAGCTTAGTGTGGAATAAAGATGTCCCACAAAAGAGCAAGGAAGTTTTATACAGAAGCTACTATATCTCGATACTGACCTATATTTCAGAAACGTGGACAATGAAGAAAAGAGACATAAGCAGAATACAGGCAGGTGAAATGAAGTTCCTACGAAGTAGGATTGGAGTTAGAAGAAGAGGCAGGGTGAGGAATTAAAAGGTCAGGGAAATGGTGAAAGAGGAGCCCTTGCAAGGTAGGATTGAGGCATCAAGACTGAGGTGGTATGGACACTTGAAGAGAATGGATGAGAAGAAGATTCCCAAGAGGATACATGAGATGCAGATGCAGAAGAAACGACCAAGGGGAAGACCAAGAGATAGATGGCTGAAAGGAGTGGAGGAATGTGTCAAGAAGAGAGGCGAGGACTGGACCAGAGTGACAGCGGAGAGGTGGTGGGAAGAAAGGACTAAGTGGCGAGGCTTATGTTCCAAACAGACCCAGCCTGGGGCTGGAAATTGTACAAGATGATGATGATAATTGAGTCTGTGTGCGTAATAGTTTCCGAACTCAGGTTCTTTCTTTTGATACTGTTTTTGATTGATTCCGAGTTTGTGATAGTTTCCCAGCTCAAGTTATTTCTTACCATAATGTTTTTGATCGAGTCCAGCAATTTAGTTTGGATCTACCTCTTGTCCTCCTTTATTTAACATTGGCCTCTGTCAACAAATTCCGCAAATTGATCTTTGTAATCAATATTCCACATAAATGGACACCAACAATCTAATAGTGGAGAAGAGGAAAAGTTTCTAGAGGTACTCTAAGAAATACGATATTATTTTCTCTCTTGACGGCATTATCAGAGGAAATTGTCCTGTCAACGCTCATAAAATACTATGATGTTAAATATGTGACATGGAAGGAAAAAAATGTTTTGTTATGAAATACGCAAGGAGAACAGCTAATTAAGTGTAAACAAATACTGATATTGAGAAAAGTAGGTAGACTCTAAATGAATGAAGTTATTCCTTTTGAACTCATACCATACAGGCCTACAACAATTTAGGACCCTCAGTAAGAAGTCAGATTCTGCATCATAAATGACGGATGAAGGGAAATATACAGTGCAACGCTTCACCGTCCAGTCTATGAGTACTATCTATACATTTCTTAACAGCATTGCCCTTTACGATTCAAGGTATAGACTGTACGGTTCAAATCCACCAGCGATTTTTAAGCCGAGACGTAGGATGTATACCGAATTAATACCAGCACTAACAGATCAAGAAGCTATACAGATACTCATAGACCTAGCCTTCTCCGATGGTGGTCACATCTGGCCGACAATAGTACATTATGTAACGAACCTATAATGTCAATAATTAAGACACGAGTATGTTTATAATGTGCATAGCCCGTTTTATAATTTCCATACGAGTGTCTTAATTACCATAATAGGCGAGTTGCATACGACTGTTTTGTTCGACGTTAATTATAACTTTATTATATGTTTTAACATACATATTCATAAATATCTCTGGGATTCTTTCACTTCAGTCAGTGAACAGAGCGCGCTCGTTTTACTTACTGAACAGGGCGCATGCGTGGGTCAAAGACCTTCGGAAGCAGAGACCATTTACTTTGTTTGGCAATGTTATTGTATACAGCTTGCATGATTTCTAGTGCCGATCAATACTAGCATTCACTAATATTGTCACCGAAGTCGTTTGAAAGCAATGCGCTGTGTAGAAATTGGAGTTGAGGATATTAAGGTACAGTGCTATTTCTTGTCTCATATTTGCCAGTTTATTTACGCGAACATAATTATGGTACGTGTACTTTCCATGTCGGATTTTATATTGAAGGATGCTGTGTTGCTTACTTCTGGACGTAGATTCATAACTTTCATGCATATGTCATAGTATTTTCTTGTTCCCGTAAACATTCGTGCTGAATTTGTCTTTGTGCTTGGGATTGTAACTACAATGGTTGATCCGATATTCATTTTGAACTTTCAAATCATGTAATTCATGTACGACATGTTGGATTTTGAGCGCATGCGCGAAGGTATCCTTAGCTAATTTGTCAATGAATGAGCTCTGATTGGCTGGAGAAACTGTCTCATTTTGAAAAACAGTACTATGCATAATGACCATCATTATGATACAGTTTTCTGACGTATAATATTTACATTTCGACATCGTGGAACATAAAAGGTATTTTGGAACACCCGTCTTAAGAATGCTACATACGATAATCGATCACCTGCTAACCCTTTCAATAACAACAACAACAACAGTCATAACAAAAACAACAACAATTGCCAGAAAATTACCAGATAACTCTACCGCGGAGGGCAAGGTTTCTGTTCCACCAATTGTGTGCCTAAACATGGGGATCATGTTATACTAATATTCAGTATAGACATGTATCCGTTCGTTTCCTTGAACTAATGTTTCATCAAACCGACGTTCCTGACGGTAGTCGACATAGGAGGCAAATACGCAGAAGAATCTAATAGTCACATAGTGACAGATTAGTTTTTATTCCTACAGAATTTTCTTATCTAGACCAATCGTCTTCTGTCCTTCTTCTTCTTTTCGAATCACTTACTTTGGGGTACGTCAGATCAATCACTTTTTAGACGCTTGTGTACTCCTTTTCTCCCTGTACTTCTTCAATCTATCTGAACTCTTTCTTTCCTCTTGTGATATCTGCATCGGTTTTCTGGAGACGGCTCTGGCTTGGAACTTCATGGTGTTGTCTTTGGTCACGATTTTGGCTGTACCATTCATCAACATGATTTCAGTAATCTGGAGCTCTCGCATGTCCTTTTCTACTTCAGTAAACCAATTAGGTTTGATCTTCTTTTTGGAAAAGAAGTCATAGGTTTTCTTGGTTAATTGAGCAGGATTTTTTTTAAACTTTGATCATCACCCAATGAAAAATATTCGGATTCGGAATTTTTTACGATGATAATTTACTTTTGGTTTACGAGAATCTCAAAATAACTCGTAATGGCCCATTGGTAATTTGATTTGAGAAGGATGGGGAGGGGTGATGTGTCTAACACCATAGTCGCCAAAGTGTAAGGAACTGACTTTGCTTCTGATCCGATCTACCTGCCACTTCCGCGCTTGCTTTGAAAAGCGAGTCCCTACTCCCAGAGCTATCTGTAGTCCAGCCCTACTTTCTTCCTCTGTCTATTTGCTTCGCAACGCTAGGTACGTTGACATGTACACCACTGTGCTCATGTCAGCTCTCTTCTCATCTAACTGGCTGCGTGGCTCAGCGGTAACGTTCTCGCCTTCTGAACCCAAGGTTGCAGGATCGAATCCTGGCGAAGTTAGCAGGCATTTGAGGGTGCACAGATGCGAGGGAGCCATGGCAGTACATTTACTGGAACGTTAATGATCCCCTTCTGGGCTAAATTCCGACACCGTGGAGTCTCTAAAAACCTTAGTAGTTAAAAGGGATGTAAAACCAATACCATTTTTAAAAAATCGTTATGCCCAACTACGGAGCGCGCTTTAATTTATTTTTTACAATGTTCCTTTCTCTTTTCTTCCCAATAGCTCTTCATTCGTTCACTGTGTTCCTTTCTGCGTGCTTCTGTCCAGCCTGTATTTTTCCTTTTAGGTTTCTCTGCAAAATTTATGTTTGTTTACTAGGCATCTAAATTTTACTCTATCTGGAATGGTTTTCTCAGCAATACCCATTGTAGATCTTCATGTATTTCTGTTAACCAATTGTTGCGGATTTTCAAGGTTAGCGTTAGATTTAGAATTCTCTTTGTCAGCTTGTCGTTATCCATTCTGTGAAGGTGTCCGTAGAAATTTAATCGTCGTTTCCTGATAGTATCTGTGATTTTTTCTGCGGATTGAAAAATTTCACGTGGTTTCTTTTTTATCCAAATTCCATTTTCAAACTTTGGTCCTAGGATTTTTCTGAGAATTTTCCTCTCTTGTTTCTCGATACTTTTCATTTGTGACCTGCCCCCAATGATCAGTGTTTCGGTGGCATACAGTGCCTCTGGTTCGATGACTGTGTTGTAATGTCGTAATTTTGCATTCGTTGAGATTCATCTTTTGTTGTATCTGTTCCATGTGATTTTGTAAGCCATTTGCTATTTAGCAGTTCTTTCTTTGTTAGTTTCCTGATTTAGCCCTGCTGGCTGAATAATTTCGGCTAGATACTTGAATTTGTCTACTTGGGAAATTACTCCGTATTTGGTGATTAGTGGATGATTATCAAATCTTGATTTAGTGCTATCCATAAACTGCATCTTTTCAAATGATATTTGAAGTCCGGTTCTTGCGGCTATTGCTTGCAATTTTTCTATAGAGTGGATTGCTTCTTGTCTGTTACTTGAGAGGATTTCAAAGTCATCTGTGTAAGCTAAGCAATCAAGGTGAATTCTGTCTTTAAGACGTCTGCCAATATTTTCTTTCCTCTATTCACGAATCTCTTTTTCCAAAACTACATTGAACAGTAATGGGAAGGGTCCAAAACCAATAACATTATTATTATTAATATTTCTCTTCGCCTCATTCGGCACCAAGCTGGTAGTCAGTTCTGGACTGTAGTGAATCACTAAGTGTGATAATTACACTGGGAAACACGGCTTTTAATGTTTGTGAGTCCCTTTTTGGATTGTTCTTGGGTCGTAGATTTTGAAAATGGGTTTTGCGTGTCGGCTCTCCTCATGGTATGCCATATTAGGTTATTAAATTAAGCCTACAATATATACAAAGACACATCAGAACTTCAATAACTTAACAACCTTTTATGGGACATATTATTTTAAATTTGATGTTAGTTATTATATTTTTTTTTATTTAACATGACAAAATGCCTAGCAGAAAGATGACAACACCTAGGCCTACAATTTTACAAATCGCTGAATCCACGTTTACTGTGATTTTCTGCGATGTGATATTTCTGGACATTCTCGTTGTATGCTCCAACAATAGTCCGCTATCATATGCTCGACCAATCATCCACTGTACCGTTCTTCTACGGTTGTAAAGTCTAAATTAAAACTGCTTCGGTGGCGTAGTCGGTAGCATGCTGAACTGCTATGCCCACGATCGTGGGTTCAAACCCGGTCAAAGTCGTCAGATTCTTAAGAGCGTTAAAATCCTTCAGTGCATCTTCATCAGAGGGAAAGTACAGTAAATGTCATAGATTTATGGCATGTGAAAGGACCAACCACTACAATTGGTAATGTGTAGCCAAAACTTGTAGGTGATTTGGTTAGAAACGCTCTATCAAGTTCAACATTCGCCGCTGGTGTCAGAGTGACAGTGGCGTCTGGGAGTCAAAGTTGCAGCTACTAGAAATTTAACTTGTGGGGGAGCCTACTGGGGTTCAATTGAAATGCCCTGCTATGACTGCAATTTAAATATAAAGTCTAAATTAATAAATTATCACACTACATGGAGGGATCTCTTCGGCGCCTAGATGGACTACCAATGACAACCAAATTCGGCAAAATCTCTCAAGTGTCTAAATCCAAATACCTGGGAGAAGTCATCCAACCTTCCGGACTGAATCGTGGAGCAAACAAAGAAAGGATCTCTTAACTGATGAAAGCTTACAGACTCACTTGGAACAGGTATAATAAAAAACCAATATTCAGAAATGCAAAATTACGGCATTACAACACTGTAATCAAGCCTGAAGCACTATATGCTTCTGAAAGACTGATTATAGGGGGCAGATCATTAATTAAAGATCAGGAAAAGCAAGAAAGGAAAATCCTAAGAAAAACTCTTTGACCAGTCTGTACAGGGGGAACCTGGATGAAAAGAAAATCCCAATACTTATACCAGCACTCGGAGAAAATCCCAGACACATTTAGGAAAAGACGATTGAAATGTTACGGGCATATCCTCATGATGGGCAATCAGACACTGACCAAAAGGATTCTTAACCTTGCCCTGTCAATGAAAGTTAAAAACACCTGGTTGCTTGAAGTTGGAAAAGATCTTCAGGAAATAGGCATCACAGTTGGCATTGTACTAGACAGAGCTATGTTCTGAGAATTAGTCGATAATCACCGCTTTGCAGACCATCCAAGCACTATCACCAACAAAACCTAGTCAGAAGATCGCAAGAGAAGCCACAGCGAGAAGATGAAGAGATTTTGGGAGAAGAGAAAGGCAATGCCATCAGCTAAATAAGTTCAATCGCGCTCCTTAGTCGGGCATGACGAAGAAAGAAGAAGAAATTGTCACAAAATGAACGATATCTAATTAAGATTATAAACTAGAGTCACTAGAGCAAAATAGAAAGCAGTTTTGGCAAGAGCAACAGCAATACACCCAGAATCAATTTTAAATGTCCAGACACCACCCGAAAGAAGAAAGATACTACATCCGCTTCACTGAGGTACATCGAATCATGGTTTTCAGATCTAGATTATGAATACCTGTTAATCTTTCTAACAAGGTTATGTTACAAGCGAGCACATGTTTACACCACTCGCAATTTTAATGGGGCTAGTTCTGTAAACACTGTAAACAAGTTTAGTTAGTTATTGAGGTTCTAAGGGTCGAAACAGCAAGGTCATCTGCCCCTTTAAAACCAGTTTCTTAATAACGTTGTTGACACACTAACATTGTGGGGTTTGAAGCCATTTTTCAGTGTTGCCTTAAGAAACAAAAGTTTGTTGATTTTCACTCGGTCAACACGAATGTACCCAAATAGAGCTGGGTTATGCCCTAATCCTGAAAAAAATTACATGAGATTAATAAATACACTAGGATGACCAGTTTCGATCGTGAAGCGATCATCATCAGAGCCATTACACTTAGGCTGTAAAATCTATTTTATAAAATACAGGTAAAAATATGTACAATATGTACAATTATTTAGTTGCCGTATTGGTAATGCAACTTGTCAGTGTCTGCTAGTTGTATTATATATGATGTTAGGTGAAATGCTAAAATGGTGATAGAAATCTGGAATTTGTCTGTTCGGAGTGTCTATATGGTTGTAAAAGTCAACTATGGTTGTACTGTATAGTGCAGGCTATTACTTATCTGGTTGGAAGTCTTCCGCGCTGTAGCTGCGAGTAGTGTCAACTTCCCTCTTGGAGCAATGACAGTATAAACTACAACTAGCAGACACTGGCAAGTTGCATTTCCAATACTACAACTAAATAATTGTACATATTGTAAATATTTTCACCTGTATTTTGAAACATAGATTTTACAGCCTAAGTGTAATATATATGATGATGATCACTTGACGATCGAAACTGGTCATCCTAGTGTATTTATTAATCTCATGTAATTTTTTTCTGGATTAGGGTATAACCCAACTCTTTTGGGTACATTCGTGTTGACCGACTGAAAAGCACCGAACTTTAGTTTTGACATACTAAGTTAGCTCGTATTTGTGCATTGAAGTTTCGGGGACAGGTTCAAATCCACAACAGGGATCGTCTCATACGTTCAGCAGACAACAATATCACAGTGAGCAAGTTACTCTAGAAAGTATCGATGTGTTATATGCGCTCCTCGTTCTCGGCCGGCAGAGGCAGAAATATGATGCGGAGAAAGTATCTGCGCGTGCCCTCTTAGGGGGAAGGTGCGCGGTAGACCATCACATATTTTGTATCACGCAAATCTCGGCGTGACCCTTAGCCGAAAATCATATCCATCTAAACAAGTAGTTTCGTGAAGAACTATACAGCCTATTTCCATATATCCTTCTCATGTTAATTGCCTCTATCAACATACAAAATTTCAGTTTGATGGTTGGGATAGATTCGTAGATATTGAGAACCGTCTAAATATTCCAGATGGTTCACAGGTTGGATTTTTATTTATGCACTATTACATGAAGATTATTGTGGACGTGTGGTATTCAAACTTCAATCCCATGGTTAGAACACAAGAGGTAACAAGATGTTCAGTAAAGAACATATAGCCTACTTTCTCCTAAATGCATGGGTATTGTAGTAACTCTTTGTCCTTTTCAAGGAGTATAATTGAATGTTGGTTGTAGTAGCTTGTTGAAATACAACGTGCTATAGGGATATTAAACATGGATATGAGGTGCCCTTTGCTAGTGCTACCTCTGTACCAAATTTCGTTCAATTCGGTTTCACAGTGTTTGAATTGATGGGGGGAATCGATTTGCACACATACTTGGCCACCATCTGCAAACTATTGGACTGATGTTCTTGCAGTTTGGTCAGAATATGTTTCCCACATAAAGATATGGTGTTGCAAAATTTGGTAGAGACTAGATTATTAGGTTGGTCGTAATTACATTTTAGCTTTTAACATTTGGGTGGCCGCGATTACGTTTCCGTCAAGATAGCGGTGATATAAAACATGACACTGAGGTGCCCTTTGCTAGTGCTACCTCTGTACCAAATTTCGTTCATTCGGTTTCACCGTGTTCGAATTAATAGGGGGAATCAATTTTGACATAAAGATGGCCGCCATCCGCAAACTATTAGGCTACTGACCTATTAGATTGGTCAAAGAATGCTCCATCCATAATGGTATGTAGTTGCAAAGTTTGGTAGAGATCAGATGGTTATGTTAGTCGTAATTTAACTTAAGCTTTGAACATTCGTGTGGCCGCCATTACGTTTCAGTCTAGATGGCGGCGATATAAATCATGACACTGAGGTGCCCTTTGCTAGTGCTACCTCTGTACCAAATTTCGTTCCATGCGGTTCCACCTTGTTCGAATTAATAGGGGGAATCAATTTTGACATAAAGATGGCCGCCATCCGCAAACTATTAGGGTAATAACCTATTAGATTGGTCAAAGGTATGTTGTTGCAAAATTTGGTAGAGATCGGATGATTAGGTTAGTCGTAATTTGATTGAAGCTTTGAACATTTGTGTGGCCGCCATTACGTTTCCGTCAAGATGGCGGCGATATAAAACATGACACTGAGGTGCCTTTTGTTAGTACTACCTCTGTACCAAATTTCAATCCATTCGATTTTACCGTGTTCGAATTAATAGGGGGAAACAATTTTCACACAAAGATGGCCGCCATCCGCAAACTATTACGCTGATGACCTATTAGTTTGGTCAAAAAATGCTCCCCCCATAAAGGTATGTTGTTGCAAAATTTGGTAGAGATCGAATGATTAGGTTAGTCGTAATTTGATTGAAGCTTTGAACATTTGTGTGGCCGCCATTACGTTTCCGTCACGATGGCGGCGATATAAAACATGACACTGAGGTGCCTTTTGTTAGTACTACCTCTGTACCAAATTTTGTTCCATTCGGTTGCACCGTGTTCGAATTAATAGGGGGAATCGATTTTCACACAAAGATGGCCGCTATCCGCAAACTATTACGCTGAGGACCTATTAGATTGGTCAAAGGATGCTCCCTCCATAAAGGTATGTAGTTGCAAAATTTGGTAGAGATCGGATGATTAGGCTAATCGTAATTTGATTTAAGCTTTGAACATTCGTGTGGCCGCCATTACGTTTCAGTCAAGATGGCGGCGATATAAAACATGACACTGAGGTGCCCTTTGCTAGTGCTACCTCTGTACCAAATTTCGTTCCATTCGGTTCCACCGTGTTCGAATTAATATGGGGAATCAATTTTGACATAAAGATGGCCGCTATCTGCAAACTATTAGGCTAATAACCCATTTGATTGGTCAAAGGATGCTCCCTCCATATAGGTATGTTGTTGCAAAGTTTGGTAGAGATCGGATGGTTATGTTAGTCGTGATTTAACTTAAGCTTTGAACATTTGTGTGACCGCCATTACGTTTCTGTCAAGATGGCGGCGATATAAAACATGACACTGGGGGGCCTTTTGTTAGTTCTACCTCTATACAAAATTTCGTTCCATTCGCTTGCACCGTGTTCGAATTAATAGGGGGAATCGATTTTCACACAAAGATGGCCGCCATCCGCAAACTATTACGCTGATGACCTACTGGTTTGGTCAAAGGATGCTCCCCCCACCATGGTATGTTGTTGCAAAATTTGGTAGAGATCGGATGATTAGGTTAGTCGTAATTTGATTTAAGCTTTGAACATTTGTGTAGCCGCCATTACGTTTCAGTCAAGATGGCGGCGATATAAAACATGACACTGAGGTTCCTTTTGTTAGTACTACCTCTGTGCCAAATTTCGTTCCATTCGGTTGCACCGTGTTCGAATTAATAGGGGGAATCGATTTTCACACAAAGATGGCCGCCATCCGCAAACTATTACGCTGATGACCTATTGGGTTGGTCAAAGGATGCTCCCCCCATAAAGGTATGCTGTTGCAAAATTTGGTAGAGATCGGATGATTAGGTTAGTCGTAATTTGATTTAAGCTTTGAACATTTGTGTGGCCGCCATTACGTTTCCGTCAAGATGGCGGCGATATAAAACATGACACTGAGGTGTCCTTTGCTAGTGCTACCTTTGTACCAAATTTCGTTCAATTCGCATTCACCGTGTTCGAATTGATAGGGGGGGACAGACATTCAGAGTACACACACTCACACACACACAGACACACACACACACACAGACTCACACACACATACACACACACACACAGACTCACACACACACAGACAGTCACACTTTTTTCGCCCTGTGTTGATCTCATAAGTCTACTTTTATTTTTTGCAAAAATCGAAAGTAGGCTAAAAAGGACATTTTAAAATTTCGCTCAGCTGCCATCTTGTGGTTATGAAAACAATTGAAATAAATTATATGCCAGTGGATTAACACTTGTAAAGGCAATTGAAGTGCAAAGTTTCACTGCAATCGGATGGTTAAATCGCCAAAAACGACCATTTAAATATTTATACTTCGCGTCGCCACCATGTTGGATTTGTGCTCACCAGGTTACTGAAAGCCCTATAGGTGAACTTATGTCCATAGCCTCTATCAACATAAAAATATGAGTTTGATTGCTGTAAAAGATTCGCAGATATTGATAACCGTCTAAATATGTCGGATGCTCGCCATTTTGGATTGTTATATGTATAGGCCATAGAGTTATGTACCATTAAAGGGAAATTATTGCGTAGGTTCATTATTCAAACTTTCACTTCGATCGCATGATTACGACACAAGAAATAAAACCTTAATTTTAAAATTTTGCACAGCCGCCATCTTTCACTTCGATCGCATGATTACGACACAAGAAATAAAACCTTAATTTTTAAATTTCGCACAGCCGCCATCTTGAGGTTATGTCAACAATTGAACTAAATTAGATGCCAGTGCATTACAATATGTATAATCATTTACTGTACCATATTCCATTGCGCTCAGATGGTTAAATCACGTGAAAAGTCTATTAAAATATTTCAACTTCGCTTGGCCGCCATGTTCGTTTTGAAAGCTTAACAGTTGTTTGAAAGTTACATAGATAAACTTGTAGTAGTGCCCTTTATCACCGTACAAATCTTCACGGTGATATCCGTAATAGTTTCGGAGATATAGAATGCCAGTTAAATATTTCGCACAGTCGCCATTTTGAGGTTATGTAAACAATTGAACTAAATTAGACGCCAGTGCATTACAATGTTGGTTTTGTAGTTACCAGGTTTTTGATAGGTGAAGTTCTAGTAGTACCCTTTATCGCCGTACGCAATTTCAAGGTGATATTGGTAATAGTTTCGGAGATACTGAATGCTGGTGGAATATTTCGCACAGCCGCCATGTTGGGTTGGTGAGACACGATAAAATTTGAAGGGCACGGTCGGGGTCGGACAGAATGGTGCTATGATCTTACCGAGTTTCATTGAAATCGCTCTAGCTGTTTAGAAGTTATTAGGGACACACACACCATCACACACACACACGCACAAACAGACACACGGACAAAAGGTGATCTCATAAGCCTACTTTTTCATAAAATGAAAATAGGCCTAAAAATATTTAAAAGAAGCTCTTGATAAGAGAGAACAGACCAACGTACAGTACAATATGACAGCTAGATGGCATTTATGTAACAACGATGCAACTAGTAACAAACGCTGAAAATAAATGTTCTGGAATCAATCTCACTTCATTGATATATCGGCCAACTGCTAGATTTAGTTCTCACATACTTATTTTCAAAGCACGGCCCATATGGAGAGCCACAATAAATCCGTAGATCAGAGGTTCGAATTTCAATGCTGACAGTAATTTTCCACTTTCACTCCCGGCAAATTCAGGTAAGTAGTGGTTTTGTACGGGTTCAGATGCCACCGCCACCACACAAGATGGCGTTGGCGCGATATCTCTCGAACGCATGGTCGTATTTTGGCAAATGAGGTGTCATTAAACGCGGACTAACTCCCCCTTTCCAATGGATAACATATTTCAACCCGAAAATAAAACCTACCCCTACTAGGGGGTGAAATTGTAATTTTTAGAGAATCTCGCTTTCCAAGTGCAACATGTGAGAGTTTGAATGCCAATATGGAATTAAACGTTATTCAACACAAGAGACATGTGTATGGTGGATAGCCACTATGAATTAACATGCTTGTTTTTTGTTTTTTACACATGCCCACTCATGGCTATTGCAAGAGGGCGGGCTTTTTAAAGATGGCAGCTGTAGTGTAACCTAACCTAACTCAACCTAACGGGTCATTGTTGACAGGTCATTGTTGACGAGTCCTTGTTGACACGTCCTTGTGGACGAGTCCTTGTTGACGTGTCCTTGTGGACAAGTCCTTGTGTACGAGTCGTTGTGGACAAGTCATTGTTGACAGGTCATTGTGGACGAGTCCTTGTTGACAGGTCCTTGTGGACGAGTCCTTGTGGATGAGTCCCTTTGGACTGATCCCATTGGACCGGTCCCTTTGGCCTGGTCCCTATAGACTGGCCCATGAATTTATTTAAATTATGTCAAAGGGCCTAACTACATTTTGCGTGTAAAGCAGTGTGTTGAACTGACGTTGTTCACTAATCCCCCATTACTATAATGTGATAACGATATGAAAGGAAAGTGACGAAATGCATGTGCACATACAAGGGATCTAACTTGGTCGATGGATGTGTTCTAACGAGTCATTTGTAGTTGAAAGAGAATAATACATGTTCTTAAGATGTTAAAAACTGTGGAGATGGTACGTGCAGTAAGACGTCTTGTGATTTCCGGTGTCATTTTACAGACATGGCAGAGAGCGCGCAGATCTCTTGCTTTGACTAACGCTGCAGTAATTTGAAACCGCAAGTGTTCATGAAGACAATGGGTGATGATCATGCAAAGTTAGCAGTTATTGGATATTACACAGGTATTCCTTCCGGTGTCATGTTGCTGACATGGCAGAGAGCACACAGTTCTGTTGCTATGACTAACGCTGCAGTAATTTGAACCCCCAGATGTTCAACAAGACAATGGGTGATGATCATGCAAAGTCAGCAGTCATTGGATACCACACAGGTGTTCCTAGTGTACTTTGGACTCTCAGCTCTATTGGGAAAGGAATTGCAATGATCTGCAAAAAACTGCTGACACGAGCGATGAGAGTTTATATAAGAGAGGTGTCATATAATTATGTCCCTACTCTCAGTCTTTATTACTCGCATTGAGTGAACAGTGCTCTATTACTGCTCAAGAGTTGTAAAAAAGCCTTTTTGGTAGAAAATCATTAAATTATTTTGCATGGTAAGTACTTATTATTAATGGATTGTAGTCTTTTATAACTAATTGATGTTGAAGTTATTGATTGGAATGTATTTATTGATTGATTGATTGATTGATTTATTTACAGATAATTGGGTTCCTGTAGGTTACCAGATTCCTACAATCTGTTCATTCAGTGACAGCAGTTGATAAATTATAAAAAGGTAAGTGCCCCCTCTAATAACTTTTAAACAGTTAGAGTGATATTTTCCAATGTTCACCACTACATGTTAGTGAAAATGGTATATTTGGCCGTCAAAAGTTAGAATTACTTGACCATGGTGTGTAAAGCTAATTTTGTAGGTTAGATTTTGATTACCGCTCTATTAAGTCTGAATGTTCATTGCTAGGTGTCAGTGACAGAGGGAATATTTAAAGACTTAACCTCAGTTCACCTAACATAACCTAACTTTACCTAACTTAACCTTGTCACGTGACATGTTTTACTAGTTTAGACTTGCTTTATGACTGACTATGACGTCACACTTAGCTCACTTGAACGGAACCTTTAAATGAATGTAATGCTTAAAAGCGTAAACGTTCTCAAGATTGTGAAAATAGTTGTGCAACAAAAAGAAAGAATAATGGTGAACCTTCGATAACACATTGTAATGTATGTAATATTGATATACCTTCTTCAATCATTCATGTACATTTACGCAGTATTCAATCATAAAAACAAGTAGTTCCGTGAAGAACTATACAGCCTATTTTCATATATCCTACTTAGGTTAATTGCCACTATCAACATACACAATTTCTGTTTGATTGCTGTAATAGATTCGTAGATATTAAGAACCGACTAAATATTTTGGTTGGTCGCCATGTTGGATTTTATATATGTAGGTCCTAGAGTTATGTACTGTTACATGCAGATTATTGTGAACGTGTAGTATTCAAACTTCAATCGCATGATTAGGACACAAGAAAAAACAAGGAGAATTTAAAATTTTTCACAGCTGCCATCTTGAGGTTATGGAAACAATTGAAATAAATTAGATGCCAGTGGATTAACATTCGTATAAGGATTTACTGTACCAAGTTTCACTGCACTCGGATGGTTAAATTGCGAGAAATGTCCATGTGAATATTTATAATTCGCGTCACCGCCATGTTGGATTTGTGATCACCAGGTTATTTAAAGTCTTATAGGTGAACTTAAGTTCATAGCCCCTATGAACATTAAAAAATGCAGTTTGATTGCTAAAATAGATTCGTAGATATTCAGTATCGTCTAAATATTTCGGATGGTCGCCATGTTGGATTGTTAAATGTATAGGCCATAGAGTCATGTACCATTAAAGGAAAATTATTGCGTAGGTTCATTATTCAAATTTTCACTTCGATCGCATGACTACATCACAAGAAATAAAAACTTAATTTTAAAATTCGCACTGCCGCCATCTTGAGGTTATGTAAACAATTGAACTAAATTAGATACTAGTGGATTACAATGTGTATAAATATTTCCTGTACCAGGTTTCAGTGCGCTTGGAACATTAAATCGCGAGAAAGGTCTATTTAAAATTTTCAAATTCGCTAGGCCGCCATGTTCGTTTTGTAGTTAACCGGTTTTTGAAAGTCTTATAGATGGACTTCCAGTAGCGCCCTTTATCTCCGTACAAAATTTTAGGGAGATACCGCTAATAGTTTCAGAGATATAGAATGCCGGTGAAATATTTCGCACATCCGCCATCTTGTCATTATGTAAACAATTGAACGAAGTTAGATGTCGGTGCATTACAATGTATATAAACATATACTGTACCAAGTTTCATTGCGTTTGGTTGGTCAAATCACGAGAAACGTCTATTTCAAAGTCGCAAATTCGCTTGGCCTCCATGTTGGTTTTGTAGTTACCAGGTTTTCAAAAGTCACATAAGTGAACTTATAGTAGTTCCCTCTATCACCATAGAAAATCACAGGGTAATATCGGTAATAGTTTCGGAGATATTGATTGCTGGTGAAATATTTCGCACAGCCTCCATGTTGGATTGGTGAGTCGTAACAAAATTTGAAGGGCACGGTCGAGGTCGCCGGGAATAGTGCTATGAACTTTCCGAGTTTCATTGAAATCGCTCCTGCCGTTTAGATTTTATTAGGGGGGGACACACACACGAATCACACACACACACACACACACACACACGCACACACACACGGACAAAAGGTGATCTCATAAGCCTATTTTTTCAAAATTGAAAATAGGCTAATAACGCTTGCCATGAAAAAAATTCTGGAAATATTCAACAAATTGGTCAACCCCTCCCTGGCACTATCCAGCCCATGACGGGCTAAGGCCGACCAGGCGACCGCTGCCCAGCCATTTGGCCTGCAGATATTGGGGTGAAGCGTGATCAGCGCGTTGGGTCCCCTCGGCCGTTAATCTTGGTATTCGTGATCGGGGCGCTGTCTCACTGTCAGACAGCTACACAATTGTCCTCACGAGGCTGAATGCACCCCGTTCCAACCCTCACGTCAGTTTTAAATTCCCTGACGGAGCCGGGGATCGATTCCGGGGCCTCCGGGTGAGAGGCAGGCGCGCAACCCCAACACCACGGGGCCGGCTCAACAAATTGGTAGTGCATTTAAAAGTCGAATTGCTAGTTATAGACATTATAGTAAAGAAAAAACCCAAAGTATTGAATCATTTTTAAAAATGATCAACCTACTGTGTTTGGCTTGGTAGAAAATGTTTTAGTAGAGCATAAAACAATTAAAATGAATTTTGATCTTTTTGGACTCTATGTAAAAACTGGGAGTGAATGTGAAATTACAGATATCAAATCTTTTAATACAAAAAACATAATTGTTAGCGAATCAACTAATATTAGTGATATATAACAAAATATTTCAAGTGCTATCATTGTGAAGAGTGTAGAGTTCCAGGAAAGGGAGTCAGGCTGGGCGTTGGTTGAAGTACTTTATTTAGAAACCAACATGAATAAATACAACCCCCTTCGAGCATTATCATACATTGATTTGCCAGGATGGATCAAACGTAAGCATGCTTGTGTAAACGTTATGAATAATGATGACGCATGCTTTGCATGGGCTGTAACCTCAGCTCTCCATCCAGCAGTGAGGGACACGATGAGAACATCATCATATCCTCACTATTCTTCAGTGTTAGATGTAAAAGAAATGGAATTTTCTATGGCGATAAAAGATATTCAACGTTTTGAAAAGCTGAACAATGTAAGTATTAATGTTTATGAAATTGAAAATAAGAGAATAGTAGGTCCTCTATATTATACTCAGGAAAAAAGGATATTCATGTAAATTTACTATACATAACTAAAGGTGAAAATGCCCACTATTGTTGGATAAAACATTTAAGTAGACATGTCAGTAGTCAAATGTATTTTAGAAATGAGGATCAACTAACTCAACACCAAAACTGGGGGTGTAATCATGTGTGTACGGTATTACCGACTCCTTACAATAACTTTCTAAAATTTAAGGATTATGAGAAACAGCTTCGAGTACCATTTGTTATATATGCTGACTTTGAGGCGTTGCTAAAACCATTTAATAAATGTTCATCGAATCCAGCCCAGCCTTTCACCAACACTACTCTCATTCATGAACCTTTTAGCTTTGCATATTATATTAAATGTAGCTATGGTGACTCTTTAAATAAGTTTGAGCTGTATAGAGGACCTGATGCACCTAAAGTTTTTATGGAAAGAAATATGGAAATATGGAAAGAAATATGCCATCCGTATATCCTCTATTTTAAATACTATCATTCCAATGGAGCCACAAACATCATCCCAGCAAATGGGTTTTGAAACTGAAACTAATTGTATTATATCTGGTGAATGTTTATATACGGACAGGGTTCGCGATCATGACCATTTAACAGGAAAATATCGTGGGGCTGCTCACCAAGAATGTAATTTAAATTATAGAGTAAGTAAATTCAATCCAGTCTTTCTTTCTACATAACGGTAGCAAATACGATAACCACTTTGTCGTTAAAGAATTTGGAGCTTCAGATGTGAAAATTGATGTGATTGCAAATAATAAGGAACAATACATATCGTTCACAAAATACATCGAAACTGACAATAAAAAACCTATAAAACTGCGATTTTTAGATTCATTCCGCTTTATGCCAAGTAGTCTTGATAAGCTGGCTAGTAATTTAAAATCAGATCAGTTTCATGAGATTCAACGTGTCTTTCCTAAAGATGATGATTTTAATTTGATTCGTCAAAAGGGTATATTCCCTTATGAATATTTTAACTGTGTGGAACGTCTTGAGGAGTGTTCTTTACCACCAAAAGATACATTTTACAGTTCCTTAAACACAAGTAATATTAGTGATCAGGAATATTTACATGCACAACGTGTATGGACACAGTTTGACATTCAAACTTTAGGTGAAGTTTCAGACATACATTTGAAGACAGATGTGTTATTATTAGCAGATGTTTTTGAAAATTTTCGGAATGTTTGTATGAAAACTTATGACCTTGATCCTTGTCAGTATTTCACTGCTCCTGGGTTAAGTTTCAGTTCAATGTTGAAAAAACGAAAGTAAATTTAGAATTAATGACTGATATAGACATGATCAATTTTATAAAATCATCATTTCGAGGTGGATTAAGCCAATGTAGTGGGCGATATTCTAAAGGGAATAATAAATACATGCCTAGCTACAACCCTTGTGAAGAGTCAAAGTATATTGTATACCTCGAAGCAAATAACCAATATGGTTGGGCTATGAGTCAATATCTACCACTGAAAGATTTTCGCTGGCTGACACAACTTGAAATTGATGTCTTACAAGTTAACACTCTTAATGATAACGATGATAAAGGATATACTGTATTTTAGAGGTAAATCTTGAGTGCCTTAAAAAGTTACATGATGATCATAATGATTTACCATTTTGTCCTGAGAATATGAAATCTCCACACATCACATCACGAACAAAAATGTTAATTGCTAATGTAAATGACAAATGTAAATATGTAACACATTATCAAAACTTGAAACAGTGTCTATAGCATGGATTAAAATTAACTAAAATTCATCGCGTACTACAATTCCGTCAGTCAGCATGGCTCAAGACATATATTGATCTGAACAATAATTTAAGAACACTATCAACAAACGCGTTTGAAAAAGATTTTTATAAACTCATGAATAATAGTGTTTTTGGAAAGACTATGGAGAATGTTGATAAGCAAGTTGATGTAAAGCTGATAACAAAGTGGGAGAATGATGGTAAAAGGTATGGTGCGAGCAACTTAATAAGCAAGCCTAACTTTCATAGCTGTTCAATTATTCATGAGGATTTAGTTGTAATACAAATGAATCGTCTTAAAGTAACTTACAACAAACCCATATATGTGGGCTACACCATTGTGTAATTGTCAAAAACATTTATATATGAATTTCACTATGATTATGTAAAGAAAAACTATCTTGATAATGCTAAATTACTCTACACAGATTCTTTTATTTATGAGTTTAAAACTGATGATTTTTATGAGGATATCAAAATATAGCTAAATAGGTTTGATACAAGTGACTATCCCGAGGATAATATTTACCATTTACCTCTAGTAAACAAAAAGGTTCGTGGGAAATATTAAGGATGAATGTGCTGGTGTTATTATAGACACCTTTGTAGGCACAAAATCTAAATCATACAGCTACATATATGACAATTGATGATGTAGTAGTAAAAAAATTAAAAGGAGTGAAAAAGAATGATGTTAGTAAAGAGTTAGATATAAGTGATTATAAAAACTGTATAGTTAGTAACCCACCTGTATTATATAAGAAAATATGTGTATTTAAAAGTTAAAATCATCAGCTACATACCAATTTGCTGAACAAAGTTGCTTTAAGTAATGAAGACAACAAACGATTCATTATACCCAACACATTTGATACTTTTGCTTGGGTAAACAGTCGCATTGACGACTATTACTTCACTTAAGTCTAATGATCACTATATTTTAATATTTGTAGTGTGTTTTACATTGTAATATTTTTTGTAAAAAACTGTAAGTAGAATGTATAATGTTAGGCTACTGTAGTTTAGTAAAAATGAGATAAGTAATACATTTTAGTGTAAAATGTTTGCTTTTGTATATTACGAAAAAGATTTTTAAAAATTTACAGAATGTGTGAACTAAACAAGGGAAATGTAAAAAATGTAAAGTGGAAATTGTAAATATCCATGTGTGAAAAATGAAACTGGCTATCACCATTTTAAAATTAAAATACTTTGTGATCTGGCAAACCTAATTTTTATTTCACAACAACAAAAAAGAACAGAATGTGTGAACTAAACAAGGGAAATGTAAAAATGTAAAGTGGAAATTGTAAATATCTGTGTGTGAAAAAATGAAATGGCTATCACCATTTTAAATTAAAAGACCTAGTCATCTGGTAAACCTTATTTTTATTTCATAACAAAAAATAATGTACAGAATGTGTGAACTAAAAAAGGGGAATGTAAAAAATTTAAAGTGGAAATTGTAAATATCCATGTGTGAAAAAATGAAAATAAAGAAATGGCTATCATCATTATTAAAATTAAAAGACATTGTGATCTGGTAAACCTTGTTTTTATTTCACAACAAATTTGGCTTTACAAAATAGAATACAAATAAATACCAATTCCTCAATCCTTTTCATTGTTCATTTCCACTTTCCTTTTATAGCACTCATTACAATGGGGGCTGCCAACCTCTCTCCTACTGAGCCATTATAGGATGTCAAACGTTGTTTAGCTTTTTCAACAATACTTTATCCGCCACACGTATTAAAGCAGAATGACTATGACGATAAGAAACGTCGTGTTCTTTACATGCTTAATCCAAAGAATTAATAGGTATTCACTTAACACAGGGTCTTGAGTCCATGAGTTTGGTATAAGTTGCCAGATTTCTTTCACGGCATTGACTGTCACATAATAAATGAAAACTTGGGGAGCACCAATAATTCATCTTTGGTAAGACTATCCAGGGTCTCGAGTCCATGATTTTGGTATAAGTTGCCAGATTTCTTTCACGGCATTGACTGTCACAAAATAAATGAAAACTTGGGGAGCACCAATAATTCATCTTTGGTAAGACTATCCAGGGTCTCGAGTCCATGATTTTGGTATAAGTTGCCAGATTTCTTTCACGGCATTGACTGTCACATAATAAATGAACAACTTGGAGAGCACCAATAATTCTTCTTTGGTAAAACTATCTGCATATCGATGACAGATAACCTTGTAGTTCCACCCTTAAAACAACAACACAACCTCTTGCATAGTCTGTGATGTTGATGGCTCTTGAGACGTGAAAGATGGATTAAACATAACTTTTACAACAAAGGAGATAAACTTTGCTCAGTAAACAATGCACTGTCATGAGCCACAGTATTTTTTCCTGGACTTGCTTTTTTCTTTTCTTTATAAGTGTTTGAAACGGTGTATTAAAAGAGAATGATAAACATCCAAAGGGTAAATAGAGTAACAAATAAAGAGAAATGAAAATGATACTCCCATATCAATTGCCAAGCATGAACTAATCTCTAGTAAAGTTCACTCAATAATATAAATAATAGTTTAAAGTGGGAGCAAAAGTGGGTGCAAAAGTGGGTGCAAAAGTGGGTGCAAATGTGGGTGCATTAGTGGGTGCAAAAAGTGGGTGTAAAAGAGGGTGCAAAGGTAGGTACAAAAGTGGGTGCGAAGGTTGGTGCAAAAGTGGGTGCAAACGTAGGTGCATAAGTGGATGCATAAGTTGGTGCAAAAGTGGGCGTATGTTCCAACCCCGCACGCACACGCCTTTGCCGTGTGCGCCTGGGTCGCGCGCGATCGCGCACGACGCAGGAAGTGGGAACATACGATTACGTCAGCAAAACCTCTGAGCCATCCACAGGGATCCGTCAACAGGGACTGGTTCGCTAGATATTAACAGAAGTGCACTTAGACCCTTTGTCAAAATTTCAAAAATAGATTAAGAAAGGGGGCGTTTGCGAGATTCAAAAAGGGGTCATTTTTTCACCCATTTTTGTACCTACCTTTGTACCCACTATTGCATCCACTTATGCACCCACATTTCCACTCACATGTGCACTCACTATTGCACCCACATTTCCCCCCACTTATGGACCCACATTTGCACCTACCTTTACACCCACTTTTGCACCAACTTATGCATCCACTTATGCACCTACGTTGGCACCCACTTTTGCACCAACCTTCGCACCCACTTTTGCACCTACCTTTGCACTTTTGCTCCCACTTTAAACTATCTTTATATATATAATTCTTCGACACGTGTGTATGTGACTGAACTCCTCCTAAACGACTGAACCGATTTTGATGGAATTTGGTATGTGTATTAGGGTGGGTCCATGTACGGTTTAGATTCACAATCTGACCTGGTAGGTGGAATGAACATAATTTTAGAACCACAATTTACACGCAATTTTAGAACCACAATATACTGTCAAAAACAGTCGTCATGGAAACCACTAGCCTTGGCCTTCGTGAAAGCTGATGTCTTTGGACGATTTATCTTTGCACGTTAGAGCCACTTGGTTGCAACCTGTGCAACTACGGCCATTACATACACTCCGCCCGTGGCGGAAAGTTGTGTTTTATACCAAAGGTAGCAGTGATGTCGAATTCTACTGTTTGTCTCTGCACGTTAGAGCGTTTCAAAGTCCCGTATGCGTTCATATACCATTCATCCGATTGCCATGCAACTTGGGTGATATGTTGAGTGAGCTCCAGGGAAGGTGTTTGGCTTAGTAAATCCATTTTACAATAGATAGCGCACGAATAGATTCAACAAATGAGCGACGACGCTCGAAGCGTTTCAAATACCATTCGTCCGATAGCGATGAAACTTGGGTGAGATGTTGTGTACACTCCAGGGAAGGCCTCTGGCTTAGTGAATCAATATCACATTAGGTAGCGCACGACTAGATTCAACAAATGAGTGACGACGCGCGAAGCGTTTCAAGAAAATCCCGTATAAGTTTATATTCCATTCATAGATTGAGATGAAACTTTGATGAGTTGTTGTGTACACTTAAGTGAAGGCTTCTAACTTAGTAATCCATTTCACAGGAGGTTGCGCACGAGTAGATTAAACAAATGAGCGGCGACGTGCGAAGCGTTTCAACAAAGTCCCGTATGCGTTCAAATACCATTCGTCCGATAGCGATGATACTTGGGTGAGATGTTGTGTATACTTACGTGAGGGTTTCTAACTTAGTAAATCCATTTTACAATAGGTAGCTCACGAGTAGATTCAACAAATGAGCAACGACGCGCGAACTTTTAATCAAAGTCCCGTATGCGTTCATATACCATTCATCCGATTGCAATGAAACTTGGGTGAGATGTTGTGTACAATTACGTGAGGGTTTCTAACTTAGTAAATCCATTTCACAGGAGGATTCGCACGAGTAGATTCAACAAATGAGCGACGACGCGCGAAGCGTTTCAATAAGGTCCCGCATGCGTTCAAATACCTTTCGTCCGATTACGATGAAACTTGGGTGAGATGTTGTGTACACCCTACGGAAGGTTTTAGGCTTAATAAATCAATTTTACAATAGGTAGCGCACGACTAGATTCAACAAATGTGTGACGGCACGCGAATCATTTCAATAAAGTACCGTATGCGTCCATATACCATTTATCCGATTGCGATGAAACTTTGTTGAATTGTTGTGTACACTCCAGGAAATGTTTCTGTCTTAGTAAATCCAGTTTTTAATAAGTAGCGCACGAGTAGATTCAACAAATGAGCCACGGCGCGCGAATCGTTTCCACAATGTCCCGTATGCGGTCATATATCATTCATCCGATTGCGATCAAACCTTGGTGAACCATTGAGTACACGCCAGAGAAGGTTTCAGGCTTAGTAAATCTATTTTACAATAGGTAGCACATGAGTAGATTCAACAAATGAGTGACGGCACGCGAATCGTTTAAAGAAAATCACTTATGCGTTCATATGTCATTCATCCGATTCCGATGAAACTTTGATGAGTTGTTGTGTACACGCCAGGGAAGGTGTTCAACTTGGTAAATCCATTTTACAATATTGGTAGCGCACGAGTAGATGTAACAAATGAGTGACGACGCGCGAAGCGTTCCAACAAAATCCTGTATGCGTTCATATACTATTCATCGATTGCAATGAAACTTTGATGAGTTGTTGTGTACACGTACGTGAAGCTTTCTGACTTAGTAAATCCATTTCACAGTTGGTAGAGCACGAGTAGATTCAACAAAAATGAGTGACAGCGCACGAATCATTTCAACCAACTCCCGTATGCGTTATAATGCCATTTATCCGTTTGCGATGAAACATTGGAGAGTTGTTGAGCACGCTCCAAAGAATTTCTAAATTAGTTAATTCAATTCACGATAGTTTAGAGGCAGTTAACAGAAATTGAAAAAAATATTGTGTATCCAAAAGCACTTCAAATAACAAAGTTACAACTTCCTTTGATTGGCAGGACAACGTCTGCCGGGTCAGCTTGTTATTTATATTATTGAGTGAACTTTACTAGAGATTAGTTCATGCTTGACAATTGATATGGGAGTATCATTTTCAATTCCCTTCATTTGTTACTCTATTTAACCTTTGGATGTTTATAATTCTCTTTTAATACACCGTTTCAAACACTTATAAAGAAAAGAAAAAAGCAAGTCCAGGAAAAAACACTGTGGCTCATGACAGTGCATTGTTTACTGAGCAAAGTTTAACTCCTTTGTTGTAAAAGTTATGTTTAATCCATCTTTCACGTCTCAAGAGCCATCAACATCACAGACTATGCAAGAAGTAGTGTTGTTGTTTTAAGGGTGGAACTACAAGGTTATCTGTCATCGATATGCAGATAGTTTTACCAAAGAAGAATTATTGGTGCTCTCCAAGTTGTTAATTTATTATGTGACAGTCAATGCCGTGAAAGAAATCTGGCAACTTATACCAAAATCATGGACTCGAGACCCTGGGTTAAGTGAATACCTATTAATTCTTTGGATTAAGCATGTAAAGAACACGACGTTTCTTATCGTCATAGTGATTCTGCTTTAATACGTGTGGCGGATAAAGTATTGTTGAAAAAGCTAAACAACGTTTGACATCCTATAATGGCTCAGTAGGAGAGAGGTTGGCAGCCCCCATTGTAATGAGTGCTATAAAAGGAAAGTGGAAATGAACAATGAAAAGGATTGAGGAATTGGTATTTATTTGTATTCTATTTTGTAAAGCCCAATTTGTTGTGAAATAAAAACAAGGTTTACCAGATCACAATGTCATTTAATTTTAAAAATGATGATAGCCATTTCTTTATTTTCATTTTTTCACACATGGATATTTACAATTTCCACTTTACATTTTTTACATTCCCCTTTTGTAGATCACACATTCTGTACATTATTTTTTGTTATGAAATAAAAATAAGGTTTACCAGATGACTAGGTCTTTTAATTTAAAATGGTGATAGCCATTTCATTTTTTCACACATAGATATTTACAATTTCCACTTTAGATTTTTTACATTCTCCTTATTTAGTTCACACATTCTGTACTTTTTTGTTGTTGTGAAATAAAAATTAGGTTCGCCAGATCACAATGTTTTTTAATTTTAAAATGGCGATAGCCATTTTCATTTTTCACACATGGATATTTACAATTTCCACTTTACATTTTTTACATTTCCCTTGTTTAGTTCACACATTCTGTACATTTTTAAAAATATTTTTCGTAACATACAAAAGCAAACATTTTACACTAAAATATATTACTTATCTCATTTTTACTAAACTAGAGTAGCCTAACATTATACATTCTACTTACAGTTTTTTACAAAAAATATTACAATATAAAACACACTACAAATATTACAATATAGTGATCATTAGACTTAAGTAAAGTAATAGTCGTCAATGCGACTGTTTCCCCAAGCAAAAGTAACAAATGTGTTGGGTATAATGAATCGTTTGTTGTCTTCATTACTTAAAGCAACTTTGTTCAGCAAATTGTTAGGTAGCTGATGAATTTTACTTCTACATGCACACATTTTCTTATATAATACAGGAGGGTTACTAACTATACAGTTTTTATAATCACTTATATCTAACTCTTTACTAACAACATTCTTTTTCACTCATTTTAATTTTTTTACTACTACATCATCAATTGTAATATAGCTGTATTATTTAGATTTTGTGCCTACAAAGGTGTCTATAATAACACCAGCACATTCATCCTTAAATTTCCCAAGAACCATTTTGTTTACTAGAGGTAAATGGTAAATATTATCCTCGGGATAGTCACTTGTATCAAACCTATTTAGCTCAGTTTTGATATCCTCATAAAAATCATCAGTTTTAAACTCATAAATAAAAGAATCTGTGTCTGTGTAGAGTAATTTAGCATTATCAAGATAGTTTTTCTTTACATAATCATAGTGAAATTCATACATAAGTGTTTTTGACAATTCCACAATGGTGTAGCCCACATATATGGGTTTGTTGTAAGTTCCTTTAAGACGATTCATTTGTATTACAACTAAATCCTCATGAATAATTGAACAGCTATGAAAGTTAGACTTGCTTATTAAGCTGCTCGCACCATACCTTTTTCCATCATTCTCCAACTTTGTTATCAGCTTTACATCAACTCGCTTATCAACATTCTCCATAGACTTTCCAAAAACATTATTATTCATGAGTTTATAAAAATCTTTTTCAAACGCGTTTGTTGACAGTGTTCTTAAATTATTGTTCAGATCAATATATGTCTTGAGCCATGCTGACTGACGGAATTGTAATACGCGATGAATTTTAGTTAATTTTAATCCTTGCTGTAGACACTGTTTCAAGTTTAGGTAATGTGTTACATATTTACATTTATCATTTACATTAGCAATTAACATTTTTGTTCGTGATGTGATGTATGGAGATTTCATATTCTCAGGACAAAATGGTAAATCATTATGGTCATCATGTAACTCTTTAGGGTACTCATGATTTACCTCTAAAATACAGTATATCCTTTATCATCGTTATCATTAAGAGTGTTAACATGTAAGAAATCAATTTCAGGTTGTGTCAGCCAGCGAAAATCTTATAATGGAAGATATTGACTCATAGCCCAACCAATTTGGTTATTTGCATCGAGGTAGACAATATACTTTGACTCTTCACAAGGGTTGTAGCTAGGCATGTATTTATTATTCGCTTTAGAATATCGCCCACTACATTGGCTTAATCCACTTCGAAATGATGATTTTATAAAATTGATCATGTCTATATCAGTCATTAATTCTAAATTTACTTTCGTTTTTTTCAACATTGAACTGAAACTTAACCCAGGAGCAGTGAAATACTGACAAGGATCAAGGTCATAAGTTTTCATACAAACATTCCAAAATTTTCAAAAATATCTGCTAATAATAACACATCTGTCTTCAAATATATGTCTGAAAATTCACCTAAAGTTTGAATGTCAAACTGTGTCCATACACGTTGTGCATGTAAATATTCCTGATCACTAATGTGACTTGTGTTTAAGGAACTGTAAAATGCATCTTTTGGTGGTAAAGAACACTCCTCAAGACGTTCCACACAGTTAATATATTCATAATGGAATATACCCTTTTGACGAATCAAATTAAAATCATCATCTTTAGGAAAGACACGTTGAATTTCATGAAACTGATCTGATTTTAAATTACTAGCCAGCTTATCAAGACTACTTGGCATAAAGCGGAATGAATCTAAAAATCGCAGTTTTATAGGTTTTTTATTGTCAGTTTCGATTTTTTTTGTGAACGATATATATTGTTCCTTATTATTTGCAATCACATCAATTTTCACATCTGAAGCTCCAAATTCTTTAACGATAAAGTGGTTATCGTATTTGCTACCGTTATGTAGAAAGACTGGAATGAATTTACTTACTCTATAATTTAAATTACATTCTTGGTGAGCAGCACCACGATATTTTCCTGTTAAATGGTCATGATCGCGAACCCTGTCCGTATATAAACATTCACCACATATAAAGCAATTAGTTTCAGTTTCAAAACCCATTTGCTGGGATGATGTTAGTGGCTCCATTGGAATGATAGTATTTAAAATAGAGGATATACGGATGGCATCTTTCTCAAGTCTTTCCATAAAAACTTTAGGTGCATCGGGTCTTCTATACGGCTCAAACTTATTTAAAGAGTCATCATAGCTACATTTAATATAATATGCAAAGCTGAAAGGTTCATGAATGTGAGTAGTGTTGGCGAAAGGCAGGGCTGGATTCGATGAACATGTATTAAATGGTTTTAGCAAAGCCTGAAAGTCTGCATATATAACAAATGGTACTCGAAACTGTTTCCCATAATCCTTAAATTTTAGAATGTTATTTTTAGGAGTCGGTAATACCGTACACACATGATTACAACCCCTTTTTTTAGCCTACTTTCGATTTTTGCAAAAAATGAAAGTAGACTTATGAGATCACTACAGGGCGAAAAATAGTGTGACTGTCTGTGTGTGTGTATGTGTGTGTGTGTGTGTGTGTGAGTGTGTGTATTCTGAATATCTGTCCCCCCCCCCTTCAATTCGAACACGGTGAGCGCAAATTGAACGAAATTTGGTACAAAGGTAGCACTAGCAAAGGACACCTCAGTGTCATGCTTTATATCGCCGCCGTCTTGACGGAAACGTAATGGCGGCCACACAAATATTCAAAGCTTAAATAAAATTACGACTAACCTAATCATCCGATCTCTACCAAATTTTGCAACAACATACCCTTATAGCGGCAGCATCCGTTGACCAAACTAATAGGTCATCAGCCAAATAATTTGCGGATGGCGGCCATCTTTGTGTGAAAATCGATTGCCCCTATTAATTCGAACACGGTGAAACCGAATGAAACGAAATTTGGTACAGAGGTAGTACTAGCAAAGTGCACCCCAGTGTAATGTTTTATATCACCGCCATCTTGACGGAAACGTAATGGCGGCCACACAAATGTTCAAAGCTTAAATCAAATTACGACTAACCTAATCATCCGATCTCTACCAAATTTTGCAACAACATACCTTTAAGAAGGGAGCATCCTTTGACAAATCTAATAGGTCATTAGCCTAATAGTTTAAGGATGGCGGCCATCTTTATGTCAAAATCGATTACCGCTATTAATTCGAACACGGTGAAACCGAATGGAATGAAATTTGGTACAGAGGTAGCACTAGCAAAGGGCACCTCAGTGTCATGTTTTATATCGCCGCCATATTGACAGAAACGTAATGGCGGCCACCCAAATGTTCAAAGCTTAAATCAAATTACGACTAACCTAATCATCCGATCTCTACCAAATTTTGCAACAACATACCTTTATGAAGGGAGCATCCTTTGACAAATCTAATAGGTCATTAGCCTAATAGTTTAAGGATGGCGGTCATCTTTGTGTCAAAATCGATTACCCCTATTAATTCGAACACGGTGAAACCGAATGGAATGAAATTTGGTACGGAGGTAGCACTAGCAAAGGGCACCTCAGTGTCATGTTTTATATCGCCGCCATCTTGACGGAAACGTAATGGCGGCCACACAAATATTCAAAGCTTAAATCAAATTACGATTAACCTAATCATCCGATCTCTACCAAATTTTGCATCAACATACCATTATGGACGGAGCATCCTTTGTCTAAACTAATAGGTCATTAGCCGAATATTTTGCGGATGGTGGCCATCCTTGTGTGAAAATAAATTCCCCCTATTAATTCGAACACGGTGAAACCGAATGGAACGAAATTTGGTAGAGATGTAGCACTAGAAAAGGGCACCTCAGTGTCATGTTTTATATCACCGCCATCTGGACGGAAACGTAATCGCGGCCACCCAAATGTTAAAGGCTAAAATGTAATTACGACCAACCTAATAATCTAGTCTCTACCAAATTTTGCAACAACAAATCTTTTTGTGGGAAGCATATTCTGACCAAACTGCTAGATCATCAGCCCAATAGTTTGCAGATGGTGGCCAAGTATGTGTGCAAATCGATTCCCCCTATCAATTCAAACACGGTGAAACCGAATTGAACGAAATTTGGTACAGAGGTAGCACTAGCAAAAGGCACCTCAGTGTCATGTTTTATATCGCCGCCATCTTGACGGAAACGGAATGACGGCCACCCAAATATTAAAAGCTTAAATCAAATTTCGACCATCCTAAGAATTTGATCTCTACCGGATTTTGCAACAACATGCCTTTTTGTGGAAAGCATCTTATGACTGACTACAAGGTCATCAGCCCAATAGTTTGCAAATAGCGGCCATGTATGTGTGCAAATCCATTCCCCAGATCAATTCAAACACGGTGAAACCGAATTGAATGTTTTTTTTACAGAGGTAGCACTAGCAAAGGGCACCTCATATTCATGTTTAATATCCCTATAGCACGTTGTATTTCAACAAGCTACTACAACCAACATTCAATTATACTCCTTGAAAAGGAAAAAGAGTTATAACAATACCCATGCATTTAGGAGAAAGTAGGCTATATGTTCTTTACTGAACATCTTGTTGGTGTTGAGTTAGTTGATCCTCTTTTCTAAAATATAGCAAGCAACCATCACATAACCACTTTGTAGATTTATCTTTTGATATCTGACTACCGACAAGTCTACTTAAATGTTTTATCCAACAATAGTGGGAATTTTCACCTTTAGTTATGTATAGTAAATTTACATGAATATCCCTTTTTCCTGAGTATAATATAGAGGACCTACTATTCTCTTATTTTCAATTTCATAAACATTAATACTTACATTGTTCAGCTTTTCAAAACGTTGAATGTCTTTTATCGCCATAGGAAATTCCATTTCTTTTACATCTAACACTGAAGAATAGTGAGGATATGATGATGTTCTCATCGTGTCCCTCACTGCTGGATGGAGAGCTGAGGTTACAGCCCATGCAAAGCATGCGTCATCATTATTCATAACGTTTACACAAGCATGCTTACGTTTGATCCATACTGGCAAATCAATGTATGATAATGCTCGAAGGGGGTTGTATTTATTCATGTTGGTTTCTAAATAAGGTACTTCAACCAACGCCCAGCCTGACTCACTTTCCTGGAACTCTTCACTCTTCACAATGATAGTACTTGAAATATTTTGTTATATATCACTAATATTAGTTGATTCGCTAACAACTATGTTTTTTGTATTAAAAGATTTGATATCTGTAATTTAACATTCACTCCCAGTTTTTACATAGAGTCCAAAAAGTTCAAAATTCATTTAAATTGTTTTATACTCTACTAAAACATTTTCTACCAAGCCAAACACATTAGGTTGAACATTTTTAAAAAATGATTCAACACTTTGGGTTTTTTCTTTACTATAAAGTCTATAACTAGCAATTCGACTTTTAATTGCACTGCCAATTTGTTGTCCAGAATTTCTTTCATGGCAAGCGTTATTTTTATGATGAATACTGCGTAAATGTCCATGAATGATTGAAGAAGGTATATCATTATTACATACATTACAATGTGTTATCGAAGGTTCGCTATTCTTCTTTCTTTTTGTTGCACAACTATTTTCACAATCTTGAGAACGTTTACGCTTTTGAGCATTACATTCATTTAAAGGTTCCGTGCTAGTTGATAGTTTTACAGATTTCAATTCCCGTTGTTCTCCATGCACTTCAACCATGTGGGATTGATATCGCTTTACAGCAGAAAAACCAAGTTCGCAAACTGAACACGAAAATGGCGCTGAACTAACATGGTTTAAATTTACATGCCGCTCAAGACTATCCTGTCTGTTAAATGTCATAACACAATGACTGCACAAAAACATTTTAATGTCATGTTTAGCATTCGCATGTCGTTGAAGGCTGTCAGGTCTTGAGAACACTTCCCTACATTCACCACACTTGAACATGACGATCACTTTCGAAATTACCTATAAAAGAAAGAAATCAAAAATGTTAATAAATAATAAAACAAAGTACAATATAAATAGTTTAATTATATTCCAGTCAATGGTTATAGCAGGGTATTTAAATCGATCATCTGTGAACTCCTAGCAAGTCTAACTTCATGTAGTTCCAACTGGGGGTTACTATATACCACAGTCACTGACACCTAGCGGTGAACATTGGAACTTGATAGAGTGGTATAAACCAGCGGTCGCCAGTTAAGTGAGCTAAGTGTGATGTCCTAGCCAGTCTTAAAACAAGTCTAAACTTGTAGAACATGTCACGTGATAGAAACCAGCAGACACCAGTCAAGTGAGCTAAGTGTGACGTCATAGTCAGTCATAAGGCAAGTCTAAACTTGTAAAACATGTCACGTGACAAGGTTAAGTTAGGTAAAGTTAGGTTATGTTAGGTGAACTGAGGTTAAGTCTTTAAATATTCCCTCTGTCACTGACACCTAGCAATGAACATTCAGACTTAATAGAGCGGTAATCAAAATCTAACCTACAAAATTAGCTTTACACACCATGGTCAAGTAGTTCTAACTTTTGACTGCCAAATATACCATTTTCACTAACATGTAGTGGTGAACATTGGAAAATATCACTCTAACTGTTTAAAAGTTATTAGAGGGGGCACTTACCTTTTTATAATTTATCAACTGCTGTCACTGAATGAACAGTTTGTAGGAATCTGGTAACCTACAGGAACCCAATTATCTGTAAATAAATAAATAAATCAATCAATCAATCAATCAATAAATACATTCCAATCAATAACTTCAACATCAATTAGTTATAAAAGACTACAATCCATTAATAATAAGTACCCACCATGCAAAATAATTTAATGATTTTCTACCAAAAAGGCTTTTTTACAACTCTTGAGCAGTAATAGAGCACTGTTCACTCAATGCGAGTAATAAAGACTGAGAGTAGGGACATAATTATATGACACCTCTCTTATATAAACTCTCATCGCTCGTGTCAGCAGTTTTTTGCAGATCATTGCAATTCCTTTCCCAATAGAGCTGAGAGTCCAAAGTACACTAGGAACACCTGTGTGGTATCCAATGACTGCTGACTTTGCATGATCATCACCCATTGTCTTGATGCACATCTGGGGGTTCAAATTACTGCAGCGTTAGTCATAGCAACAGAACTGTGTGCTCTCTGCCATGTCAGCATCATGACACCGGAAGGAATACCTGTGTAATATCCAATAACTGCTAACTTTGCATGATCATCACCCATTGTCTTCATGAACACTTGCGGTTTCAAATTACTGCAGCGTTAGTCAAAGCAAGAGATCTGCGCGCTCTCTGCCATGTCTGTAAAATGACACCGGAAATCACAAGACGTCTTACTGCACGTACCATCTCCACAGTTTTTAACATCTTAAGAACATGTATTATTCTCTTTCAACTACAAATGACTCGTTAGAACACATCCATCGACCAAGTTAGATCCCTTGTATGTTCACATGCATTTCGTCACTTTCCTTTCATATCGTTATCACATTATAGTAATGGGGGATTAGTGAACAACGTCAGTTCAACACACTGCTTTACACGCAAAATGTAGTTAGGCCCTTTGACATAATTTAAATAAATTCATGGGCCAGTCTATAGGGACCAGGCCAAAGGGTCCGGTCCAATGGGATCAGTCCAAAGGGACTCATCCACAAGGACTCGTCCACAAGGACCTGTCAACAAGGACTCGTCAACAATGACCTGTCAACAATGACCCGTTAGGTTGAGTTAGGTTAGGTTACACTACAGCTGCCATCTTTAAAAAGCCCGCCCTCTTACAATAGCAATGAGTGGGCATGTGTAAAAAACAAAAAACAAGCATGTTAATTCATAGTGGCAATCCTCCGTACACATGTCCCTTGTGTTGAATAACGTTTAATTCCATATTGGCATTCAAAATCTCACATGTTGCACTTGGAAAACGAGATTCTCTAAAAATTACAATTTCACCCCCTAGTAGGGGTAGGTTTTATTTTGGGGTTGAAATATAGTATCTATTGGAAAGGCGGTGTCAGCCCGAGTTTAATGACACCTCATTTGTCAAAATACGACCATGCGTTCGAGAGATATCGCACCAACGCCATCTTGTGTGGTAACGGTGGCATCTGAACCCGTACAAAACCACTACTCTGGTATACTACCTTAATTTCCAGTCCCGAGGCTCCTACCCTGTTCCTCATCCTAATAATTACAGTTATTCACACTGCTACAGATACATAGTTCAAGGGGATATTGTAAGTCCTATCTCCGCCATGCTAAATTTGAAAATTCATGGTCCTTTTTCTCGTTTTTCTCATTAAGTAATTGAAACCTTATATATATTTATATCTATATTTTATCTTTAAATGCTTTTTAGCCTATTTTCAATTTTGAAAAAATAGGCTTATGAGATCACCTTTTGTCCGTGTGTGTGTGTGTGAGGTGTGTGTGTGTGTCCCCCTACTAAAATCTAAACGGCTTGAGCGATTTCAATGAAACTCGGTAAGTTCATAGCAGTATTCCCGGCGACCTCGACCGTGCCCTTCAAATTTTGGTACGTCTCACCAATCCAACATGGCGGCTGTGCGAAATATTTCACTAGCATTCAATATCTCCGAAACTATTACCGATATCGCCCTGAAATTGTGTACGGTGATATAGGGCCCTAATATAAGTTCATCTATGAGACATTCAAATACCGGGAGACTACAAAACCAACATGGTGGCCAAGCGAATTTGAAACTTTTAAATAGACTTTTCTCGCGATTTAACTATCCAAACGTAATGAATCTTGGTACAGCAAATGTTTATACACATTGTAATGCACTGAAATCTAATTTAGTTCAATTGTTTACATAACCTCAAAATGGCGGCTGTGCGAAATATTTCACTGACATTCTATATCTCCGAAACTATTACAGATATCACTCTGCAATTTTGTACGGTGATAAAGGGTACTGATACAATTTTATCTATGTATATTTCATAAACCTGTAAAGTACAAAACGAACATGGCGACCAAGCGAATTTGAAATATTTTAATAGACTTTTCTCGTGATTTAACTCTCTGAGCGCTGTGAAATGTGGTACAGTGAATGATTTTGCAGATTGTAATGCACTGCCATTTAATTTAATTCAATTGTTTACATAACCTCAAGATGGCGGCTGTGCGAAATTTTCAAATTAAGTTTTTATTTCTTGTGTCGTAATCATGCGATCGAAGCGAAAGTTTGAATAATGATCCTAGGCAATAATTGTCCTTGAGTGGTACATAACTATATGTCCTATACATATAACAATCCTAAATGGCGAGCTGCCGAAATATTTAGACGGTTCTTTATATCTATGAATCTTATACAGCAACCAAACTGATTTTTCTTATGTTCATAGAGACTATGAACATATGTTCACCTATAGGACTTTCAGTAACCTGGTGAGCACAAATCCAACATGGCGGCGACGCGAAGTATAAATATTTAAATGGACTTTTCTCGCGAATTATCTATCCGGGTGCCATGAAACGTTGCACGTTAAATGCTTATACAAATGTTGATCCACTGGCATCTAATTTATTTCAATTGTTTGCATAATCACAAGATGGCTGCTGTGCGTAATTTTAGAATCTCGTTTTTACTTCTTGTGTTCTAATCATGCGATTGCAGTTTGAATACCACACGTGCACAATAATCTTAATGTAAGAGTACAAAAATAAAAATCCAATCTGGCGACCATCTGAAATACTTAGACGGTTCTCAATATCTACGAATCTATTACAGCAATTAAACTGAAATATTGTATGTTGACAGGGGCAATTAACATGAGCAGGATATATGAAAATAGGCTGTATAGTTCTTCACGGAACTACTTGTTTTTTTTTTTGGAAATCTGTGGGTATATAAATAATATTTTAATATTTCTTCAACGTTAAATGTTTCTCTACGAGAACATAGCATATTTTTTATTTCAGTTCATGATATTTTCATAAGAAAACATACAAACCTTTATTTCATAAAATTTAATTACTAAAACAATCAAATCGAAATTGTTAATACTTCCTGAGAAAAGAAACATTTGTGTAGGAAAAAACAAAACTGTAGAGAAATACACTTATAAATAAGTATGTGAACCAGGCCCATATTCTGGCTCATCTAGGTGGTCATCATCTTCTCTGCACCTCTTGTGGTTTTTAATGGCCTAGCTTATTTAGAACTTGCTTGGAAGAACAAAGGAAGAATGGAAGGAAGGGGAAGGAAGAAAGGAAGGGGAAGGAAGGGAGAGAAAGGAAGAAAGGAAGAAAGTGGAAGGAAAAAAGAAAGGGAAGGAAGGGGAAGGAAGAAAGGAAGGAAGGAAGAAAGGAAGGGAAGGAAGGAGAAGGAAGAAAGGAAGGAAGGAGGAGAGGAAGGGAAGGAAGGGGAAGGAAGAAAGGAAGGAAGGAGGAAAGGAAGGGAAGGAAGGGGAAGGAAGAAAGGAAGGAAGAAGGAAAGGAAGGTAAGGAAGGGGAAGGAAGAAAGGAAGGATGGAGGAAAGGAAGGGAAGGAAGGGCAAGGAAGAAAGGAAGGATGGAGGAAAGGAAGGGAAGGAAGGGGAAGGAAGAGAGGAAGGAAGGAGGAAAGGAAGGGAAGGAAGGGGAAGGAAGAAAGGAAGGAAGGAGGAAAGGAAGGGAAGGAAGGGGAAGGTAGAAAGGAAGGAAGGAGGTAAGGAAGGGAAGGAACGGGAAGGAAGAAAGGAAGGAGAAAAGGAAGGGAAGGAAGGGGGAGGAAGAAAGGAAGGAAGAAGGAAAGGAAGGGAAGGAAGGGGAAGGAAGAAGGGAAGGAAGGGAAGGAAGGGGAAGGAAGAAAAGAAGGAAGAAGGAAAGGAAGGGAAGGAAGGGGAAGGAAGAAAGGAAAGAAGAAGGGAAGGAAGGGAAGGAAGGGGAAGGAAGAAAAGAAGGAAGAACGAATGGAAGGGAAGGAAGGGGAAGGAAGAAAGGAAGGAAGGAGAAAGGGAAGGAAGGGGAAGGAAGAAAGGAAGGAAGGAGGAAAGGAAGGGAAGGAAGGAAGGAGGAAAGTAAGGGAAGGAAGGGGAAGAAAGAAAGGAAGGAAGGAAGAAAGGAAGGGGAAGGAAGAAAGGAAGGGAAGGAAGAAAGGAAGGAAGGAGGAAAGGAAGGGAAGGAAGGGGAAAGAAGAAAGGAACGAAGGGAAGGAAGGGGAAGGAAGAAAGGAAGGTAGGAAGAAATAAAGGATGGGAAGGTAGGGGAAGGAAGAAAGGAAGGAAGGAAAGGAAGGGGATGAAAGAAATGGAGGAATAAGGAAAGGAAGGGGAAGGAAGAAAGGGAGGAATAAGGAAAGGAAGGGAAGGAAGGGGAAGGAAGAAAGGAAGGAAGGGAAGGAAGGGGAAGGAAGAAAGGAAGGAAGGAGGAAAGGTAGGGAAGGAAGGGGAAGGAAGAAAGGAAGGAAGGAGGAAAGGAAGGGAAGGAAGGGGAAGAAAGAAATGAAGGAAGGAGGAAAGGAAGGGAAGGAAGGGGAAGGAAGAAAGGAAGGAAGGAGGAAAGGAAGGGAAGGAAGGGGAAGGAAGAAAGGAAGGAAGGAAGGAGGAAAGGTAGGGAAGGAAGGGGAAGGAAGAAAGGAAGGAGGAAAGGAAGGGAAAGAAGGGGAAGAAAGAAAGGAAGGAAGGAGGAAAGGAAGGGAAGGAAGGGGAAGGAAGAAAGGAAGGAGGAAAGGAAGGGAAGGAAGGGGAAGGAAGAAAGGAAGGAAGGAGGAAAGGAAGGGAAGGAAGGGGAAGGAAGAAAGGATGGAAGGATGAAAGGAAGGGAAGGAAGGGGAAGGAAGAAAGGAAGGAAGAAGGAAAGGTTGGGAAGGAAGGGGAAAGAAGAAAGGAAGGAAGGAAGGAATGGAAGGAAGGGGAAGGAAGAAAGGAAGGAATAAGGAAGGGAAGGAAGGGGGAGGAAGAAAGGAAGGAAGGAAGGAGGATAGGAAAGGAAGGAAGGATGGTAGAAAAGAAGTAAGGGAGGTAGGAAGGAAGGAAGGTTTTAGTTTTATATGATATAATATATTTATATTTATTATATTTATATTTATATTTCAAATTACGGGAATGAAATTAAATCAAATTTAATGACATATAAATGGCATTTATTAAGCATTTTCAGTAAATAAGACTCCAGGCTATCAAAATAACATAAATTCTAAAATTCCAATTTTTGACCCAAAGCAGCTTACAACCTCCCTTTAACAACCAAATTAAAAACACTCCTAAGTTCATGGAGCTGACGTCCAAGATGTATCAGGCACCTAAAATGAAAGAAAATCAACTGCCGCAATTAGGCATATGAAGGTGTTTAAATGAGGGATACGTATCTCAATAGATACTGGCAAACGGATGTCACTAAAGCTACAGCAAACAAAAGGGATATTAAATGAACAACGTTTTTGTTTATTACGAGAAGGAAATTTCACAAAGATTCCGTTAGCCTATTAGTGAATCGATGAAGTTAGATTTTGAGGTTGTCAGCCAAATTCCCAAATTACTCTATTTGATGGTAGTATGTGAAATGTCTTATTCAGAGCAAGATTGTAAAAGTATTACTATGAGAAGATAGCAGTATGTTCGTGATAAGTAGCAATCTCCTGCTGCACTTAAAGCGAGGTGTATCATGGAGACCACTACTAACTTGTCTTTATTATCTTGCGAGCACAGGATATTCCGTGTGGAAGTGGCATGCACTTGAGAATACAGCTAACACAATATGCTTGAATTAACGTTCTCAAAAGCTCCCATGATTATTATCAGCCTGAAACCAAGGTATTCCTTCTATTTTCTTATTTACGAGAAGATTGCTTTCTAATACGATTGAAGGAGACCTCTTTGCCGCACATGACATGCACAGAACACCGTCTGCTCATAGCTACAATTAGCGAATTGTTATCTGATAACCTGTGTTATAGTTATACCTGCGTAATTGTGTAGTTTTAAGCGACCGTTAATCTCTGAACTGGGTATTTTTGAGCGCTTGGTGTAACCTCTCCTGTGTATTATTTCCAGCCAATTGTTACGACAGTACAGGCGGAAAGGTTTGCGGGAATATTAGCAATAATAATGTTGTGTTATAGTACAATAAAGAAATTTCAACGTATCTATATATATATAATAAGTAGTGCGGTGAAGAACTATACAGCCTAGTTTCATATATCCTACTTATGTTAATTGCCACTATCAACATACACAATTTCAGTTTGATTGCTGTAATAGATTCGTAGATATTGAGAACCGACTAAATATTTCGTATGGTCGCCATGTTTGATTTTATATATCTAGGTCCTAGAGTTATGTACTGTTACATGCAGATTATTGTGTATGTGTAGTATTCAAACTTTAATCGCATAATTAGGACGCAAGAAGTAACAAGGAGATTTTAAAATTTCGCACAGCTGCCATATTGAGGTTATGGAAACAATTGAAATAAATTAGATGCCAGTGGATTACCATTCGTATAAGGATTTACTGTACCAAGTTTCACTGCACTCGGATGGTTAAATTGCGAGAAACGTCCATGTGAATATTTATAATTCGCGTCACCGCCATGTTGGATTTGCGATCACCATGTTATTTAAAGTACTATAGGTGAACTTAAGTTCATAGCCCCTATGAACATTAAAAAATTCAGTTTGATTGCTATAATAGATTCGTAGATATTCAGAGCCGTCTAAATATATCGGATGGTCGCCATGTTGGATTGTTAAATATATTGGCCATAGAGGCATGTACCATTAAAGGAAAATTATTGCGTAGGTTCATTATTAAAACTTTCACTACGATCGCATGACTACATCACAAGAAATAAAAACTTAATTTTAAAATTTGCACAGCCGCCATCTTGAGGTTATGTAAATAATTGAACAATATTAGATACCAGTGTATTACAACGTGTATAAATATTTCCTGTACCAGATTTCAGTGCGTTTGGAACATTAAATCCCGAGAATGGTCTATTTAAAATTTTTAAATTCGCTTGGCCGCCATGTTCGTTTTGTAGTTAACCGGTTTTTGAAAGTCTTATAGATGGACTTCCAGTAGTGCCCTTTATCTCCGTACAAAATTTCAGGGAGATACCGCTAACAGTTAGAGAGATATAGAATGCCAGTGAAATATTTCACACATCCGCCATCTCGTGGTCATGTAAACAATTGAACGAAGTTAGATGTCGGTGCATTACAATGTATATAAACATATACTGTACCACGTTTCATTGCGTTTGGTTTGTTAAATTAAGAGAAACGTCTATTTAAATTTGCAAATTCGCTTGGCCGCCATGTTGGTTTTGTAGTTACCAGGTTTTCAAAGGTCACATAAGTGAACTTATAGTAGTTCCATTTATCACCATACAAAATGTCAGGGTAATATCGGTAATAGTTTCGGAGATATTAAATGCTGGTGAAATATTTCGCACAGCCACCATGTTGGATTGGTGAGTCGTAACAAAATTTTAAGGGCACGGTCGGGGTCGCCGGGAATAGTGCTATGAACTTACCGAGTTACATTGAAATCGCTCCAGCCGTTTAGTTTTTATTAGGGGGACACACACACACGAATCACACACACACGCACACACACACGGACAAAAGGTGATCTCATAAGCCTATTTTTAGCCTACTTTCGATTTTTGCAAAAAATGAAAGTAGACTTATGAGATCAACACAGGGCGAAAAAAGTGTGTCTGTCTGTGTGTGTGTATGTGTGTGTGTGAGTCTGTGTGTGTGTGTGTATGTGTGTGTGTGAGTCTGTGTGTGTGTGTGTGTGTGTCTGTGTGTGTGTGAGTGTGTGTACTCTGAATGTCTGTCCCCCCCTATCAATTCGAACACGGTGAATGCGAATTGAACGAAATTTGGTACAAAGGTAGCACTAGCAAAGGACACCTCAGTGTCATGATTTATATCGCCGCCATCTTGACGGAAACGTAATGGCGGCCACACAAATGTTCAAAGCTTAAATCAAATTACGACTAACCTAATCGTCCGATCTCTACCAAATTATGCAACAACATACCATTATGGGGGGAGCATCCTTTGACCAAACCAATAGGCCATCAGCGTAATAGTTTGCGGATGGCGGCCATCTTTGTGTGAAAATCGATTCCCCTATTAATTCGAACACGGTGCAACCGAATGGAACGAAATTTGGTACAGAGGTAGTACTAACAAAAGGCACCTCAGTGCCATGTTTTATATCGCCGCCATATTGACTGAAACGTAATGGCGGCCACACAAATGTTCAAAGCTTAAGTTAAATTACGACTAACATAACCATCCGATCTCTACCAAACTTTGCAACAACATTCCTTATAGAGGGAGCATTCTTTGACCAATCTAATAGGTTATTAGACTAATAGTTTGCGGGTGGCGGCCATCTTTATGTCAAAAGTGATTCCACCTATTAATTCGAACACGGTGGAACCGAATGAACGAAATTTGGTACAGAGGGAGCACTAGAAAAGGGCACCTCAGCGTCATGTTTTATATCACCGCCATCTTGACGGAAACGTAATGGCGGCCACACAAATGTTCAAAGCTTAAGTTAGATTACGACTAACATTACCATCCGATCTCTACCAAACTTTGCAACAACATTCCTTTATGGAGGGAGCATCCTTTGACCAATCTAATAGGTTATTGGCCTAATATTTTGCGGGTGGCGGCCATCTTTATGTCAAAATTGATTCCCCTATTAATTCGATCACGGTGGAACCGAATGGAACAAAATTTGGTACAGAGGTAGCACTAGCAATAGGCACCTCAGTGTCCTGTTTTATATCGCCGCCATCTTGACAGAAACGTAATGGCGGCCACACAAATGTTCAAAGCTTAAGTTAAATTACGACTAACATAACCATCCGATCTCTACCAAACTTTGCAACAACATTCCTTTTTGGAGGGAGCATCCTTTGAGCAATCTAATAGGTTATTAGCCTAATATTTTGCGGGTAGCGGCCATCTTTATGTCAAAATTGATTCCCCCTATTCATTCGAACATGGTGGAACCGAATGGAACGAAATTTGGTACAGAGGTAGCACTAGCAAAGGGTACCTCAGTTTCATGTTTTATATCGCCGCCATCTTGACTGAAACGTAATGGTGGCCACACGAATGTTCAAAGCTTAAATCAAATTACGATTAACCTAATCATCCGATCTCTACCAAATTTTGCAACTACATACCTTTATGGAGGGAGCATCCTTTGACCAATCTAATAGGTCATTCGCCTAATAATTTGCGGATGGCGGCCATCTTTGTGTCAAAATGGATTCCCCCTATTAATTCAAACACGGTGAAACCGAATGGAACGAAATTTGGTACAGAGATAGCACTAGGAAAGGGCATCTCAGTTTCATGATTTATTTCGCCGCCATATTGACAGGAACGTAATGGCGGCCACACAAATGTTTAAAGCTTAAATCAAATTACGACTAACATAACCATCCGATCTCTACCAAACTCTGCAACAACATACCGTTATGGAGGGAGCATCCTTTGACCAATCTAATAGGCCATTAGCCTAATAGTTTGCGGATGGCGGCCATATTTATGTCAAAATTGATTCCCCCTATTAATTCGAACAGGGTGGAACCGAATGAACGAAATTTGGTACAGAGGTAGCACTAGCAAAGGGCACCTCAGTGTCATGTTTTATATCGCCGCCATCTTGACGGAAACGTAATGGCGGCCACACAAATGTTCAAAGCTTAAATCAAATTACGATTAGCCTAATCATCCGATCTCTAGCAAATTTAGCAACAACATACCTTTATGGTGGGAGCATCCTTTGACCAAACTAATAGGTCTTCAGCCTAATATTTTGCGGATGGCGGCCATCTTTGTGTGAAAATCGATTCCCTTTATCAATTCGAACACGGTGAAACCGAATGGAACGAAATTTGGTACAGAGGTAGCACTAGCAAAGGGCACCTCAGGGTCATGTTTTATATCACCGCTATCTTCACGGAAACGTAATCGCGGCCACCCAAATGTTAAAAGCTAAAATGTAATTACGACCAACCTAATAATCTAGTCTCTACCAAATTTTGCAACACCATATCTTTATGTGTGAAACATATTCAGACCGAACTGCAAGAACATCAGCCCAATAGTTTGCAGATGGAGGCCAAGTATGTGTGCAAATCGATTCCCCCTATCAATTCAAACACGGTGAAACCGAATTGAACGAAATTTGGTACAGAGATAGCACTAGCAAAGGGCACCTCATATTCATGTTTAATATCCCTATAGCACGTTGTATTTCAACAAGCTACTACAACCAACATTCAATCATACTCCTTGAAAAGGACAAAGAGTTATAACAATACCCATGCATTTAGGAGAAAGTAGGCTATATGTTCTTTACTGAACATCTTGTTTCAAAATTGAAAATAGGCTAAAAATGAAACGCTGTTCGTTAGTCTCGCTAAAACTCGAGAACGGCTGGACCGATTTGCCTAATTTTGGTCTTGAATTATTTGTGGAAGTCCAGAGAAGGTTTAAAAGGTGAATAAATATGAAAGTTGTAGCGCACGAGTAGATTCAACAAATGAGGGACGGCACGCGAATCACTTAAAAAAAGTCCCGTAGGCGTTCATATACCATTCATCCGATTGCGATGAAACTTGGGTGAGAGGTTATGTACACTTCAGGGAAGGTTTTTGGCTTAGTAAATCCACTTAAGAATAGGTAGCGCACGAGTAGATTCAACAAATGAGCGACGACGGGTGAAGTGTTTCAACAAAGTCCTGTATGCGTTCACATACCATTCGTCCGATAGCGATGAACTTGGGTGAGAGGTTGTGTACACTACGGGCAAGGTGTCTGGCTTAGTAAATCCATGTTATAATAGGTAGCGCACGAGTAGATTCAACAAATGAGCGACGACTCGCGAAGCGTTTCAACAAAGTCCCTTATGCATTCATATACTATTCGTCTGATAGCGATGAAACTTGGGTGAGATGTTGTGTACACTACAGGCAAGGTGTCTGGCTTAGTAAATCCATGGTATAATAGGTAGCGCACGAGTAGATTCAACAAATGAGCGATGACTCGCGAAGCGTTTCAACAAAGTCCCTTATGCGTTCATATACTATTCGTGTGATAGCGATGAAACTTGGGTGAGATGTTGTGTACACTACAGGCAAGGTGTCTGGCTTAGTAAATCCATGTTATAATAGGTAGCGCACGAGTAGATTCAACAAATGAGCGACGACTCGCGAAGCGTTTCAACAAAGTCCTGTATGCGTTCACATACCTTTCGTCCGATAACGATGAAACTTGGGTGAGAGGTTGTGTACACTTCAGGCAAGGTTTTTGGCTTAGCGAATCCACTTTACGATAGGTAGGGCACGAGTATATTCAACAAATGAGCGACGACGCGCGAAGTGTTTCAACAAAGTCCCATATGCGTTCATATACAATTCGTCTGATTGCGATGAAACTTGGGTGAGATGTGTACTCTTCAGGGAAGGTTTCTGGATTAGTAAATGCACTTTACAATAGGCATCGCACAAGTAGATTAAACAAATGTTCGACGGCATGCGAATCTTTTAAACAAAGTCCCGTAGCGTTCAAATACTATTCATCCGTTTGCTATGAATCTTTAGTTGAATTGTTGTGCACACTCCAAGAAAGGTTTCTGACTTAGGAAATCCTTTTTATAATAGGTAGCGCACGAGTAGATTAAAGAAAATAGTAACGGCGCGCGTATCGTTTAAAAAAATATGTATGCGTTCATATACCATTCATGCGATTGCAATGAAATTTAGAGAAATGTTGTTTCTACTCCCGCAAATATTTCTGATTTAGTAAATCCATTTTACAATTGGTAGCGCACGAGTAGATTCAACTAATGAGTGACATGAAAATTCAACAAATGAGTGAAGGCGCGCGAATCGTTTAAACAAAATCCCGTATGCGTTCATATGCCATTCATCCGATTGCGATGAAACTTTGATGAGTGTTTGTGTACACGCCAGGGAAGGTTTATGACTTAGTAAATCCATTTTACAATAGGTATCGTACGAGTGTATTCAACAAATGGGTGACGGCGCTCGAATCGTTTCAGCCAAGTCCCGTATGTGTTCATATTCGATTCATTTCATTGCTATGAAACTTTGGTGAGTTGTTGAGCACGCTCCTATGATTTTTTTGAAATAGTAAATCAATTTTGCAATAGTTTAGAGGTGTTTAACGGAAAATAAATAGATATTGGGAATCCAAAAGCATTTCAACAAACAAAGATACAATGCCAACACTTTCTTTGATTGGCATTGCAACGCATGCCGGGTAGAGCTAGTTAAGTATAATTCAAGAGACATTTTGACCATTTTTACAGCAACTATAAGTTCCTTTACCTGATTAGAACTTAAAGAGTTTTTTTCTGTATGACCTAAATTGTTCATTTCCGCACATTGAGAGATGCAAATAAAACGTATAAAATGCTACCGAGATCAAACGTGTAGGTTTGCTTTCATTGATTGTCTTGTATTGCTCCCCGCACAAAGCAAATCAAACACATGACCAAAACAGAAAACAGCAAGCAAAAAGCAGAATTCAAAAGGAAAAGTGAAAAACAAACACAAAACCAAAAACAAACGAAAAAGCAAAGCAAAATTCAAAATAACAGAAAAAGCAGAAAATGAACACAAAATAAAAAAAAAACAAAAAAAAAACAAAGGCAAATAAGTTATAGAAAACAAACACAAAAAACACAAATCAAAAACAAAAATTCAAAAACAAAAGAAAAACTGAAATTGAACACAAATTCAAAAACAAAACAAAAAAAGCAAAAATCAAAAACAAAAAAGTAAATACAGAAAACAAACAGAAAAACAAAAATTCAAAGACAGAAGAAAAAGCAGAAAACGAACATAAAATCAAAACCAAAAACAAAAGAAGCAAAATTCAAAAACAAAAGCAAATACAGAAAACAAACACAAAAACGAAAAACACAAAGCAAAAACAAAAAAGAACACAAAACAAAAACAAAAAAGCAAATACAGAAAACAAACGCAAGAACAAAAATAACACAAGGCAAAAACAAAAATTTATAAAAACGAAAAAGCAGAAAACGAACACAAACTCATTTACAAAAACAACCAAGATGTCGTAACTGCTGCCAACCTGCTGCCAAAACATCAATTATCTCGAAGACATTCACCATGCCGTGAAAACTCGACACACCCAGGAGGACCTAGCGGCAAAGTATGGAGTACGTATGAGGGGTCTAGATGCAAAACTCACGTTCTCCACTTTTTCTAATTTTACAGGAACTAAAAAAAAAACTTCTGAAATGTATGTAACTAATGGAATCTCTAAGAGACTTTTCTCTAGTTGCAGGCTATACATAATTACACCTTCTTGTATAAACTATGTTTCATTATTTATATTAATGTATCTGAAAAATAAGTTTTAATTTTGGAGAATGTGACTTTTGAATCCAAACATAGGAGACTGTGAGTTTTGTGTCTGAACAAGTTGGAGAATGTTACTTTTGACACAAAAAAAAAATACTTCAGACAAACAATAGACAATTTGGCCAAGTTTGTAAAACATGAAGACAAATGAAACCAATGCATTGTTGAAATTCACATATTATGTATTTATTATGTAGAGGTTACGAGTTGAACAGACAATAATAACATTTACTTGCAGCTGTAGAAAATCACGTAACCAGAAGCTGTCTTGTGATTGGCCAACAGGGAGAATGTGCTCTTTGCAACTAAACAGTGTGGAGAATGTTAGTTTTGCATCTAAATTGAGGTTTTGGCATTTGAAAACCACTGGATATTGTGAGTTTGGCTTTTCAGCACTAAGATAGTCGTGTGTAGTTGGGGACGAAGAATAAGAATGCCTTGCTAACTCAATTTCGAACAAAAGTGGAGAATGTGAGTTTTGCATCTAGACCCCTCGTATATATTCGTCATGCCCATTAAATTATAACATTTAACAAACGAATATATACGTCATACCCAGTTAAGAGGTTATTCTCGCAATTCCAACCATTGGACGTGATGTTTGACTTCGAAAATCTCACATGAACAAGAGTTGACCAAGGGTGGTCGACGAAAGAGAGGATTTCTGAACAGGTAAGTGGAAGCAATGCTTCAGCTGGGGTCGCATGGTCACCAACTCACACCCCCATCCCTGCAGGGTTTACCACGAAGGATAGCTGCGTATTTACGCTTGATTACCATGACAACCAAATGGAATTTGCATTTGAATTAGACTTGTCTTTCAGGGCAGAGTGGGGCTCATGGTCAGAAATTGTTCTGGAATTGCAATCCCCAACTTGCGATCGTTGAGTAGATCCTTGCCTGTTCACCTCGAGATATTTCCTGTTAGTCAATAACCGTTCATATTACATCTGCCAATGCAAGATTAAACTCATTCAAAGTTGAATTGAATTACTGTACTTATGATGGGGATATAATTATATTTCATTTTCGATTAGTCATGCTTTTGATAGCACAACAGAGACTGAAATCCTGGTTCATTGTTCTTGAATACTTTTCTTTTTCAAAAACTGTCGTGCATGGCCCAGAAAGATTAGATAAAGTATTCATCTTTGAATTGAGGTAAACTTGTAATTTTTACCTTGAGGGCAAGCGAGTCCTCTTCAGTTAGTGGCTATTATTCCAGCGGAGTTTAACACACCGTAACATTATAACAATGTTTTCCTAGATAAATAGTCTATTCAGGGGCTCATCACTAAAGCATATCCACGTACAGCAGTAGAAGCTGCACCCCGCTTCGTCTTCGGGCAAATGCCGGGATGGTACCTACTGTAAGGACACGGCCGCCTCCTTCCCTCTTCCTTGCCTATCCATCCCAATCTTCCCTTCCCTTCCCATCCCTCATGAGGCCCCTGTTCGCTTTGTAGGTGAGGCTGCCAGGGTGAAGTGCTGATCACACCTCCCCAGTTGTATCCAATCCTACCAAGTGTTCCCAGCTCTAGGACACTGCCTGGGAAGGCGGTAGTGGTGAGTTCCCTCGCTGAATCCTTGGGAACCTCCAACCTGGAGGGTAAAATTGACTAAAATTGACAGAGTTACAGTCTATTACTCGATCGACTGTGGTTCGAAACCGGGCGAGGTTGGTTATTTTACTTGATCTTTTATAATTATTGATTTTTAATTACTCAGGCTTAAAATATTAAGCATTAGCCTATATTGTGCATTTTGCAATGGGAAATATTATTTACATACGTATATACTGTACAATATACGTATAGAAAGCATAATATTTCAACAAGCTACTACAACGAACATTCATTTATACTCGTCCATCGCGTTGTGCAGTGGCTAGCGTTCTTGGCTATCACTAAGGAGGACCGGGTTCGATTCCCGTCTCTGCCAAAACATTTCATTCTGATCTGATGGCTGGGACGGGATCCAGTCACTCAGCCTCGTGAGGCTTAACAAAGGAGAGGGTGGGTTTAATTCCCACCTCAGCCATCCTGGAAGTGGCTTTCCGTGGATTCCCATTTCTAGTCCTGACAAATGCCAGGATGGTACTTAACTTAACACCACGGCCGCTTCCTACCCAAATCCTACGTTAATTAGAAAATACACACATTAGTCCATTCGTCATAGTGACACAGGTTATCACACAAATTCTACACTCGCCCAAATACACGGGACTACATGACCACAATGTCGCAAAGCCCCTAAAAGAGTCAACAACAACATTTATACTCCTTGATAAGGACAAAGAGTTATAAATTATAACTAGGGCAAGGCATTTAATGTTTTTTTCATCTTTTTTGTATCAAGGCCGAAAGATAGCTCGAGTATATATACATGTGTTTCATGAATTGACTGATTAAATATGGGCAATTTGATAGGGCATTTCTTTCGCATGTTTTGCCGTTTACAATAGATAGATAATTTTTGGAGCAATTTTAGGTCATTTTTGGCATTTTATTTGGTTTCTGGTAAGTATGCACCAACTGTTTCATTTGAGGTAGAGAGAAGCTTCTCCATGTATAAATCGTTACTTGCAGACAATAGGCAATCGTTTTAATTTGAGAACCTACGCAAAGTTTTCATTGTGCATTTCAATTTGAATTTATTGAAAACAGCCACTGAAGTTTGTTTTCTTAAATATTCTTTGTTAATTAAATGACAATTATTTGCTAGGAGAGTATTTTAAGAATATGCCAGTTCTAAAATATTTAATTTTCTTTCACCAGGGACGACAAAGTGGTATTTACTTTGTTAGTATCAAAAATAATTTAAACTTAATGCATTTTCAACCATTAAAATTCTCTCTCAAATCAGCTAATTGCTTTTTAAAAGGATTAATAAACAAGTTGTTCAGTAAAGAACATATATAGCCTAGTTTCTCCTAAATGCATGGGTATAGTTATAACTTGGCCCGATTCAAGGAGTATAATTGAATGTTGGCTGTAGTAGCCTGTTGAAATACATCGTGCTATTTCGGATATTAGTTAGTTAGTTAGTTATTGTTGTATTAAGGGGCGGAACTACGAGGTCATCTGCCCCTATATTTCGAATATTATACGTTGAATGATTGAATCCTCACCTGAATTATATACGCACACTAATACAGCCATCACAATAACGCAGGTTATCAGACAAAATTCAACATTCACCCAAGTACACGGGGCTGAATGGCAATGATGCCAATACATCTCATATGAAACAACAACAACAGCTTCCTACCCAAATCCTTCCTCGTATAAAAATAAAAATACACACACTAGTATGCCTACAGACATCGTCGTCGTCGTCGTCGGCTTTAACTCGTTTCCGAGTATACATCTTCTTCCAAAACAGTCTAAAATAATCTAAGGTTGAGGTCTGTGGGCATGTTTGCGGTGACTGAACAGCCCAATGCGTGCATGAAACAAACGTCCACACAGATCACACAGAACTGTTGGTGGAGGGCGTGGCTGTGCTGCACGGAGCTTACGTGCTTGTCGCTTGGCCTTAACAATTCTACGACGTTCTTCTTCAAACATTTTGACAGCAGCCGGGATGGTCTGGCGCCAAGTTGAACGGTCTTTAGCAAGCTGGTCCCAGGTTTGTGGATCGAGACCTGTCAACTTCATATTCTGCTTGAATTGGTCCTTGTAACGTCTCTTAGGGCCTCCATGAGGTCTGGTGCCGGAGGTGAGTTCACCATACAGAACCTGGCGTGGTAGTCTCGTATCATCCATCCGTTGGACATGTCCAATCCATCTAAGTTGATGACCAATGATGGATGATTCTATACTATTAGCAAGCGCTTTCTCAAGAACATCAAGATTGGTGATGTGGTCTTCCCACTTTATCTTAAGGATGGATCGAAGCTTCTGTTGATGGAAGCGCTCAAGCTTTCGGAAGTCATGTCGATAGAGGGTCCAGGTTTCACAGCCATACAACAATGTTGAGATAACAACAGCTTGGTACACCATGAGCTTCGTCTTCACGGTCAGATCTTTATTCAAGAAGACCCGGTGCGATAGTCGCCCAAATGCCGCATGGGCAGCACCGATTCTCTTCTCAACATCCTGCCCACAATTGCCGTGTACAGATAGCAGACTGCCCAGATACGAGAAGTGGTCTACCTGCTCCAATGGAGTATCTGAGATAGAAATGTTGAAGTGCGGAAGGGAAGTGCCTGGTGAGGGTTGTGCCAGAACCTTGGTCTTCTGAACATTAATGGTGAGACCAAAACGTTCACATGCATTCTTGTAGCAATTAACAGTCTGTTGCAACTCCACTGGCGTGAGTGTAGATGATGCTGCATCATCTGCATACAACATATTGGTTATCTTCGTAACCTGAGTTAGCTTCTTGGAGCGAAATCGAGCTAGGTTGAAGAGCCCTCCATCAAATCGGTACCTGACATCTACACCTGGGATGTTTGTGGGCGATTTATAGAGCATTGCAGCCAAATACAATGCAAACAGTGTTGGAGCAAGTACGCAGCCTTGTTTCAGTCCATGAGTGATAGGAAATTCGTCAGAGATCGTATTTTGCTGACAAACCTGACCGGTCATGCCATCATGGAGAGCTTGGATTAGATCAACAAAGCGTCGAGGACAGCCAAAGCGTTGTAGCCCACATAGCAGATCTTGGAACTGAGTCAAAGGCCTTTTCCAGATCATAAAAGACTAAGAAGAGTGGATTCTGTTGCTCACTACATTTTTCTTGTAGTTGTCTTATGCAGAAAATCAAGTCAGTTGTGCTTCTGGAAGATCGAAATCCACACTGGGACTCGGGGAGGATCTTTTCTGAGATAACCTGAAGGCGGTTAAGTAAAATTCTGGCGAGAATTTTACCCACAGTAGATAGTAGCGATATACCGCGATAGTTGCCACAAACACTACGATCACCTTTCTTGAAGATTGTGATGATAGTGGCGTTCTTTAGGTCACCAGGTACTTCTCCTAATTCCCAAATTTTGAGAATAAGAGTGAAAATCCGCGTTTTGAGGGACTGACCTCCAGCTTGAATTAATTCCAGTGGGATGTTATCTGGGCCAGGTGCCTTTCTTGGTTTCATTTGATTGAGAGCTACACTGAATTCCGTGTAAGAAGGAGGTACAGCCATCCATGGTTGTTCAGGATATTTCGGCACATCACGGAGGAAGTCTTCAGCAGCTGTTGAGGGACGATTTAGAAGGATGGAGAAATGTTCCTTCCAACGCTCTAAGATATCATGGCTGTCAGTAAGAGTGGCAGAGTTGTCAGCACTTTTTAGTGTACCTGATGAAGAACGAAGTGGGCCATATATCTCTTTAATCCCTGCATAGAAGTTCCTCAGATCACGAGTATCAGATAGCCTCTGAAGTTCCTCAGCTTTCCGCTGCCACCAAGTATTCTTTATCTCTCTTATTTGTGTCTGACACTTACTCTTGAGTTCTAAATACAGAGCTTTCTTCGTATTTGAGGATGGGTCTTGAAGATGAGATAGATAGGCTTCCCTTTTGATGTTGATGAGACGCAAAATTTCTTCATTGTTGTCATCAAACCAGTCTTGACTTTTCTGCTTTACCAAACCAATGGTTTCTTCAGCTGACTTAGTGATTATCTCCCTCAGATTGGTCCATTCTTCTCGAATGTCACTTGTTTTAACTGGATGATCTGATAGCTGGGCATTGATCATATTCTCAAAGTTTGTGGAGATAGATTCATCCTGAAGTTTGGAGGTGTTAAACTTTCCTCTGGATGGGGTTTGGAAACGCCTTGGTGGTTTTGGGCTGATGGATATCCTGAGTTTACAGATGAGAAGTTTGTGATCCGTCCAACAATCGTCAATATTCCTTGCTGTTTTGGTAATAAGTATGTCCTTCTTATCACATTGTCGGGTAATGACGTAATCAAGGATGTGCCAATGCTTAGAACGTGGATGCATCCACGTGGTCTTGAAGCGGTCAGGTAATCGGAATTGAGTGTTGGTGATGAAGAGTTCATGTCCTGCACAAAGACCAAGAAGAAGAAGTCCATTGGGATTACAGGATCCAAGACCTTGTTTACCCATCACATTTTGCCATAGCCGGTTATCTTTCCCAACTCTTGCATTGAAATCACCAAGGAGTAAGAGCTTATCTGTAGATAGTACCTTGGAGATGATTGTGCCAAGCTGGTCATAGAACTGGCCCTTAACTTCATCATCGGCCTTCAAAGTTGGAGCATAGGCAGATATGAGAGTCATGAATGAACCTCCAGAGAGTGGAATGCGGAGAGTCATAAGTCTTTCGCTGATTGCAGTGGGAGTAATTTGGAAATCATTAACTAGCTTGGTCTTTACAGCGAATCCTACACCATGAATACGATGTTCTCCCTCCTCCTTTCCCTTCCAGAAGATGGTATAACCTGATCCAAACTCAGTAATTTTTCCTTCAGTGGACAACCTGGTTTCACTGAGAGCAGCGATGTCAATGTTGAGTCTGGATAATTCATGAGTAATAAGAGCCGTTCTTCTTTCAGGCCTGTCGTTATCTTTTAAGTCAAGCAAAGTTCTGACGTTCCATGTTCCAATGATAAAATTGTGTGTCCTTATTGACTTGGTAGTTTTTGTTTTTCGACCGCATGAGGGGTGACCTGCTGGGTGCGGCCGCCCAGCCGGAGAGTAGATGTGACTTCCGATGTTTAGCCCACCTTTTCTAGGGCCTTCCCCATGTGGGGTGAGCAGCGGTAATCCTAAACAGGCCTGCTCAAACACAGATGCAGGACCGAACTCCTGAGTAGCCACAGAGTCCCAGGAAGACGACCATCACACATCTGCTGCCAACGTGCAGGTCCGAACTAGGGGCTTCCAGTTACACCTATAACCTGCCCCCACCATCCATATCCCATCGCCGTTGGACTTTAGAAAATAAGTGACTGATGGAAGAATTGCCACTGGCGTGTATTTGTTTAGGGTGGATCACAACTTGCCAGGAAGTGACCCACTCACTATGATCTCGGAGTCGTGTCCTGCGGCACATATGAAATGAGACATGCAAGACCAGACACAGAGACTGCAACGAACTGCCGCAGACTCAAAATATTACTGAGATGCGCCTTCACAGCCAATTCGTCTGGCATGGCCTCTTCCGCCTTCACGACCGTTGGGAACCATAAAAGTAATGGATTCTTCTTCCGCCCGCTTTGCCGTTGGGCCTAAACACATGTGCCCCATCCGCCAGCTCCGCCGTACCGAAGTTCATCTTCTCCGCCTTCACTGCCGTTGACAGTGACACAGTTTATCACACAACTTCAACACACACCCAAGTAAACGGGGCTACAATGCCATGATGCCGCAAAACCCATCAAGAATAAACAACAACAACAACAATAGACTCTACCGCGGATCAAGGACAACGGATTTTAATCGCTGTAGCCGAGTGTTAAAATATGTGGTGTTATAAGCTTATTTGCAATCGAAAATGCTATATATTATGTAACATTTTCGATTGAAAATACACACTATATATGCTTAACATAATAGCGTGTGAGTAGTTATAAATCAATAAATACAAAAAGAAACAAGATGTTCAGTAAAGAACTATACTCCTAAATGTATGAGTATAGTTATAACTCTTTGTTTTTATCAATGAGTATAATAGAATCATTTCTTGGTTGAAGACCTTAGATACCATGTACCTCTACCAAACACCACAACCTCGAAAACAACTGCTAGTACCATCATTGAAGAAAGAAAGAAAAGAAGTATCTCAAGAATGTTATCGATCTGGAGACTTAATCCGCCGCACTGGCTGCGTTGCTCAGAGGTAACGTTCTCGCTTGCTGGGCCCTAGGTTGCAGGTTCGTATCCTGGCGCAGTCAGCTGGCATTTGAGGGTGCACAAATGCAAGGGAGCCGTGTCAGTGGATTTACTGGCACGTTAAAGATCCCCTTCGGGGCAAAATTCTGGCACCCCGGTGTCCCTAAACCCACAGTAATTAAAACGGACATAAAACCAATAACATTATTTCCGTATTATTATTACATAATCGACCGGACGTGGGCAACATCCAACTTTGAGTAGAGACATGTGTTAAAACGTCTGGTTATGCATGGCTTTCACCACCTTATTAATTATCATCCTGAACTAGCACCAAATGCTAGAGTTCGGGCACTATGTGAAATCGTTTTGTTCTTTGGCTCAAATAACATTTTCAAATAACGCAAAATAGGCTCTTAGAAACCCTTTAAAATAAAAAGTAAAAATGTATTGTAGTATCATCTTATCATTCTTCAAATTCGATGCGCATAGAATGCCAATGATATACTAATCAATGGAGTCCCACGTAGACCAGTCGTGACATCTAGTGGAGAAGTATCGAACAAGATAATCCTAACAGGGCGAGTGCATTCCAGCGGCCATAAAAAGAAACCTTTCAATAAAATCTGTAAGTTAATCAATAGGCCGGCGTGCTGTTCGCAGCCAGTTGGCCATGATAATTCACTATTTTGCTGCTAGTTGTCTCGTGCAAATTTGCTTGCGAATTTTGCTTTAATTAAATTATAATTTCCATTGTAATATGCACAATATAACGCTTAGTTTTAAAACGTTTGAGTCATTACAAAACAATAAATATAAACAATTTCAAGCAAAAAAGACTAACTCTGATGGGGTTTGAAGCTTAGCCATAAGAGTGATTGGTCAACGTTTTACCACGCAGCCAAAGGTGCCAACTAACATCGTCCGCTATCAAATGAGTTACATAGAACGTGTTAGCAAATAATGATTTAGACTAAACGATTTCATCAGTGGAGAATATTATTTATATATAACGCATTTCATACAAAGTTTATTTATTTTGTATCAGTACGCTATATTGCATGCAATACTCAAATTAGTGAAATATAATTCAGACACAAGATATCCGCTGCCATCTTGCCTTGTAACTGAGACGGCTCAGCTTTTTCAAAGCATTTCTGCACTATAGTATTACAAAATAAACTTTTAATTTCGAACGTGCCTCTTCCTTTAGAACAGTTAAAACGATTCTCGGTTCGATAATCGGAACTGGTGGGTCCCATGATATGGATTATAAAGTTTGCATAATTCACACGGCCGCCATCCTGAAATGGTACGGCGGATGACCTAGTAGTTTGGTCACAGGATGCGTGCTATATGAAGATATGTTCTTACCAAATTTGGTAGAGATCGGATGATTTGTTTAGTCGTTATTTGATTTTACGTTTTGAACGTTTGAGTGGCCACCATTCAGATTTGGTAAGGATGGCGGCGATATAAAACATGACACTGAGGTGCCCTTTGCTAGTTCTACCTGTGTACCAAATTTCGTTCAATTCGGTTTCACCGTGTTTGAATTGATAGGAGTGGGGGGGGGGGGGGCGACAGACATTCAGTGTACACGCATTCACACACATAAACACACACACTCAAACACACACACTGACAGACACACAATTTTTGCCCGTGTGTAGATCTCATAATTCTACTTTTATTTGTTTTAAAAATTCGAAAGTAGGCTAATAAATGATTTACAAAAAATTAATTGGTATTTTTTTTTAAATTTGTCATTTTTTAACAATTCTCAGGTCATAAATGCATTTCTTATTTTACATTTTCTTGCTATTTTTGGTCATTAAATGGCATGCCCTAGTTATAACTATACCCATACGTTTAGGAGAAAGTAGGCCATATGTTCTTTACTGAGCATCTTGTTTGTATTTGTCGGTTGACACAGCCTACAGATGTATCAGTCCGATTTATGACTGTGACGATGAGTGGTGCTAAGGATGCCTGGGGATGCTGATATGTTGAGTGCTGCTGTACTGGCTCAGTGAGAAAAGCAATGACAAACTACCTCACTTTGCCTAGTACGCTTCACTATAGCGTTGCTTTCGTTTCTTTTGTCAATCGTACATAACCTATGGTGGTACATTTTGGGCTATTTTAGCCTATTTTCATTTATGACAAAATTGGCTTATGAGATCACCTTTTGTCCGTGTGTCTGTCTGTGTGTGCGTGTGTGACGGTGTGTGTATCCCCTAATAACTTCTAAACGGCTGGAGCGATTACAATGAAACGACCCCGACCGTGCCCTTCAAATTTTGTTAAGTCTCACCAATCCAATATGGTGGCTGTGCAAAATATTTCACCAGCATTCAGTATCTCCGAAACTATTACCGATATCACCCTGGAATATTTTACGGTGATAAAGGGAACTACTAGAAGTTCACCTATGTGACTTTTGAAAACCTGGTAACTACAAAACCAACATGGCGGCCAAGCGAATTTGCGCCTTTTAAATAGACGTTTCTTGCGATTTAACCAACCAAACGCAATGAAACTTGGTACAGTATATGTTTATACACATTGTAATGCACCGACATCTAACTTCGTTCAATTGTTTACATAACCTCAAGATGGCGGCTGTGCGAACTATTTCACCGGCATTCTATACCTCTGAAACTATTAGTGATATTACCCTGACATTTTGTACGGAGATAAAGGGCACTACTGGAAGTTCAAAACCCGGTTAACTACAAAACAAATATGGCGGCCAAACGAAGTTGAAAATTTTAAATTGACCTTTCTTGCGATTTAATGATCCAAACGCAATGAAACTTGGTACAGGAAATCTTTATACACATTGTAATGCACTGGCATCTAATTTAGTTCAACTGTTTACATAACCTCAAGATGGCGGCTGTGCGAATTTTAAAATTAAGTCTTTATTTCTTGTGTCGTAATCATGTGCTCGAAGTGAAAGTTTGAATAATGAAACTACGCAATAATTTTCATTTAATGGTACATGACTCTATGGCCTATACATATAACAATCCAACATGGCGGCTATCTGAATTATTTAGATGGATCTCAATACCTACGAATCTATTACAGCAATCAAACTGAATGTTTTATTGTTCATAGGGGCTATGCACATATTCACCTATAAGACTGTCAATAACCTGGTGATCACAATTCCAACATGGCGGCGACGCGAATTATAAATATTCACATGGTCGTTTCTCGCAATGTAACCATACGAGTGCTGTGATACTTGTTACAGTAAATCCTTATACAAATGTTAATCCACTGGCATCTACTTTTTGTCAATTGTTTACATAACCAGAAGATGGCAGCTGTGGGAAATTTTTTAATCTCGTTTTTACTTCTTGTGTCCTAATCATGCGATTGAAGGTTGAATGCTACACGTACTCAATAATCTTCATGTAACAGTACATAACTCTAGGACCTACATATATAAAATCCAACATGGCGACCATCCGAAATATTTAGTCGGTTCTCAATATCTACGATTCTATTACAGCAATCAAAATGATTTTTTTTATTTTGATAGTGGCAGTAAACATAAAGGGGATATATGAAAATAGGCTGTATAGTTCTTCACGGAACTATTTGTTTCTTATGAAATGTAGGCTAATGTGATTATTTTGTGTCCTTGTATGTGCCCACGTGTATGCGTGTGTGCAGGTATGAGTGTGAGTGGGTGGCCCTAATAAATTTTAAACGGTTCGAGCTCTTTCAATGAAACGTGTTAGTTAGTTATTGTAGTTTTAAGGGGCGGAAGATAACCTGTGTCATTGTGGTGTCTGTACTAGTGTGTGTACTTCTCAACAAGGAAGGATTTGGGTAGGGAGAGGCCGTGGTCTTAATTTTGGTAACATCCTGGAATTTTGTCTGGAGTAGAAGTGGGAAACCATGGAGAACCACTTTCAGGATGGCCAATGTTTGCCTCGCGAGGCTGAGTGTGCCCCGTTCCAGCTCTCAGAATTAAATTTCTTGGCAGAGCCGGTAATCGATCCCGGGCCTCCGCGGGGACAGCCAAATACAACTATTCTTTATAGTATTTTAGGCCAAGGGACGGGTGTAGGAATTCTTAGGAAATGAACTAACCAACCTTGTTGTGGAAGCTGTATAATTTGTATTTATTTCTCAATAGAAAATACGTATTACAATGAAAGTAACAAGATGTTCAGAAGAGAACATATTATAGCATACTTTCTCCTAAATGTATGGGCATAGTAGGCCTAATATCTCATTGTCCTTATCAAGGAGTATAAATAAATGTTGATTAAAGTGGCTTGTAGAAATACAATGTGGTGTACTATACGTTAATTGATTGATTGTTTGTTTGTTTTTTTAAAGGCCGGAACAGTCAGTTCATCTGCCCCAGTTTTAGAACTATATGTTATACTATGCTAAAGATGTTCTTTAGTTCCGACCATTACGGTACTTCCTGAACATATTATCGACTTCTGAACTCAATGTGGTCCCTTTGTCGAGTGATCTAGATGCTTGACTTTTTCCCGAACAGCCCGGGTACAAATATGTAAAACTTGTTATTTGTAAATTGTGTTTCATTTTATTTGTTGATTTATAATTACCTGTGTAATCCTTGTACACGGAGCAACATGACCACGATGTCTAAGCCCCGCAAATAAAATAACAACTGTCTACACATGAAAACTGCCAACACGTGCTTACTGCGTATGACAAGGCTGGCTGTAGACTAGTGGGTTAGACAGCCTTTCTTGCTAAGGGTCTCCTATATACCCTAAACCTTGCTATACATGTTAGTTCTGAACATTTATTGGTTTATTGTATATTGAGTTTGTATACAGAACTTAACTTCTTGCACGCGGTCAAACTTCACAAGAGTCACATGCAACACGCAAAGTATGTTTCCGTTACCTAGCAGTAAATATGACCACTACCTGAACAAATAGCATTACACCTAGCGGAGGATATGAACACTTACTAGTGATATCCAAAGTGAGGTAAAGTTAGGTTAGCCATGAAAATAAGCTACCAAAATAAGCTACCAAAAAATTATTTGTTTATACCCTTGAGGTCTTGGTTCCAACTCGACTATACCCAGAATTTAATTATCATCTGAGAGTTGAAAGGTTAGGTTAGGTTAGGTCAGGTGAAGTTAGGTAAGGTAAAGTTGGGTTAGGTTAGGTTAGGTTAGGTTAAGTTAGGTTAGGTTAGTGAGCTGAGTTTAAGTCTTTAAATATTCCCTCTCTTTCAAATACATTCCAACACCAAGAAAAAAATCCACTAAATACATTGACAAAAATAACTTCTCAAATAAGCCAATACAAAAGCCAATAGAAAAGCCAATACAAAAGCCAACACAAAAAGCCAACACATAAGCCAATATATAAGCTTATGGTAGGTCACTCCATCAGCAAAACAGTTGTAACCTTTGTAGTGTGAACATCGTACTGACAGGTCAGTTACTACTATGGAACTTACTACAACCAACAAAGGTAGGCAACGTGCACTCTATCAAGGCTACTCTTATAACTATAATCGTCAGAATGCGAAAGGAATAATATTCTGGCGATGCTCAAAAGAGTGGTCAACAAAATGTCGAGGCAATCTGAAAAGTAAAAATGGATATGTTTTAAGTGTGAGTGTTCATCAATGTAGTGCTCCAAACGAACCACGGTTGCTGTTTACAAACAATTATCAAAATGCTAAAAAGCAAGTTCAATAAAACGATATTGCGGCTAAAAATAGTGCCGTGTTTGTTCAAAAGGACTTATCATGTCCTCAAAAAGTCATGTTAAGATAGATGTCAACATCCAAGAAACCTTTAACACTATCAAAATCAACGCAGTCTATAAATGAAGTGGTATTGCAAGAGGATCAAAAAGGACTATATAGTAATAGTGATGATGGTCATGATGATAATGATGATGATGATGATGATGGTGATGCTTTGTTTACACCTAAAATTCACTTGTTAAATTTGTATACTGGAACAAACCCAGTAAGCTAATTCAACGGCTTCGACACTTGCATGCTTTACAACAAGCTGGGCATACCAATCACGATTGGGAAATCAAAGAAATTGAACAAGAGCTACGTCGTGCTAAAATTATTGTGTTATGGGTCTACCAATTTGCGACCACTTTTACCCCCACTCTTGGTTCTTATTTTGCTTATTTGCTTCCACTTTTACCTGAACTCTTTGGATTCATAATTGCTCTCACATTAAACTATTATTCGTATTACCAAGTTGACTTTACTAGAGCTAAGACTATGCTTGACATTTGACATGGAAATATCAGTGACTAGGTGTGGTAAGCCTTATGCATACTATAAAGGATATTCATATATTATGAAACGAACCAATAAAAACGGAACTGTTATTTGGCGCTGTTCAAAACAACGTTCCAAGCATTGTCGTGGTGACCTAAAAAGTAAAAATAGTGAGGTTTTGAGTGTCAGTGATCATCAATGTAGTGTACTGCATGAAACACAGTTGCCGTCGACAAAAAATCAAGAAAACCATATTGCTACTCAAAATAGTGGATTGTTTAATGAGCAACGTTTAACCCCTGTTCTAAAAGTTATGTTTAATCAATTTCCACATCGCAAGAGCCATCAACATCACAAACTATGCATGAGGTAGTGTTGTTGTCGTTTTAAGGAGTGGAACAACTGGGTCACCTGCTCTTGATATTCAAAAAGGTACCGTAGTATTGCAAGAGGATCAAAATGACTAAATAGTAATAACAATAAGGTTTTTATGCCTATACAACCATTGCGGCTTCCCCAGTTTTTGAAAACAACAGTGAATGGACATTGCTATAAAAAGATCTACAACAAGCCTTGTGTTTAAAAACTATAACAGACTATTGTAAAGAGAGAAGGAATTGTATTAAGTGTGCATCTATTGTCATAATCATGTATACTCTGCAATGTTAAATATTCTAACTTTGTATAAAATAAAACAACATTGTAACATCATTTTGCATTTATTTACAAACTTTATATACATTTTTTGTTTCATGATAATATTTTTAAGAAAATACTAAAAACTACAACATTATTATTCTATACCAGGGGGTCCTAACCTGGGGGGCTTTATCAAGGGGGCGTGAAGTGATTTCCGAATTAAGTTTTTTTAAACACGAATATTACAATTTTGTAAACAATTTTTTTCGAATCTCTCCAAGTGATTGTCGCACCAAGTCAATCGTTCAAAAGCGCTGACAATTGCCAACTGTCGGCACAAACCTCTGCGGAGTCGCGAGGTTGGAGGTGAAATAAGGAATTTGCTGTGTTGTAAGGACCAAAATTATGCCAATTTTATCGTCTTGTTGGCATATCTTTGTGATTTCTTTGAAGCTTTCAACAGTTTGAACCTACATTTTCAAAGACATATCTATGCAAGTCAGGATTTTCAACGCTGAGTGTCATAGGGAAACAAAGCAGCGCTGTCGTTTGATGTTGAAAGTGATCTCCGCTGTGTTCTGTCAGGTATCAAACCAATCATACCGAATCTTACCAAGAGAAATCATTGTCAACCCTCTCTCTGACATTTGTTGACTAATTTAAGGATTTGTTGTAAAAGTGTGTTCTTTGTATTGTGCTAAAATGAAGTTAGTATGTAATAGAGAGGCTTATTTCATTATATACTGTAGTGTTATTAGGTTAGGTTTATATCCTCCGCGTCAATCGAAGAGGTTATAGAAGCGATGAGTGGTAGGGAGGGGGGGGGGATGAACTCCCGTATCTGAAAAGGGGGGCGTCAGCTGACAAAGGTTGGGAATCACTGTTCTATACACATATTTTTTTCTTTCAGTCCATTGTCATAACATATATGTTCCATTATTATTTCACATTTGTTTCTTTTTTTCTTCATTTAATTAAAACGAACCATGCACCTATTGTTTTTAAAACCTTCATAAATTAAGTGTAGAGGTTGCACAGCATTATTCACTTCATAAAAAACACTCTCCGACATATCTTTAAACCGTGTAGGCAGAAATGTTTCAAAGTTTTCACATACACAAAGTACACGATCACCATATGTTGTTTTCAATTTCCGAATCTTGATAATGCGGAATGGAATATGCGTTGGCAATTCGCTGAGCTTCTTTGTCTCTAAGCCACATGCTTGACCCACAGCATTCAAAACATTCATTGTAGTAGTCTATAAACAAAAGAAAAACATATCTATTACACTCTAAAACAGCTTTAATAATATTGTGCAATTAGGGATTTTGCACTATGCATGGCTAATAAATTATACTATTTATGCAAGAAATGCCCTAACTGTAGCAGATACTGCTTTTCTGCATATAGCACCAGTGTTAAGTTCTAATGCACACTCGACACAGGCTATCATGTGTCCACAAGGCAAAAGTACAACACCTAGTTCATCTTGATAAAATATTTTACATAATTGTTGGTCACACTTTTGTATCTGTTCGTGAGACAAGTCTTGTTTTTTCAGCCTCATGTATTTGCTCCACGTGTTCTAACTCTAAAGGCACTTTTATGTCTTGTGCTGCAATCTCGTTTTCTTTACGAATAGTGTTCACAAATTCCTGACCTTTAAGCAACACCATGTATCTACAGCTAGGTAACCAACGAGCGTGTTGCACAAAATGGTCATCAGTCATTTGCCAATCCTTTAAAGCAAATCCACAATAAAAACATAGTGTTTTATCCCCTTCACCAGTATAAAAAATTCCAGCTTCACTTAGCTGTTTGGTAAGGTGTTTTAATATTAATGGCCAAACATTTTTATAAAATTCTAAACGTTTTTCAACAGAGCTGTACTCTGGGTGTGCTAGTGCTTTAGTCTTGCAAACTCCCAATTTTTCAAAAGCACATGCCAATTCAACACTGTCTATGGCATATGGACCACATATATCGACACTACCGTTGTTGGCTGGTAATAGATCATTATTATTATTATTATTATTATTATTATTATTTATTTGTGATTCAGCAACGTAATCAGCGACCACTGGCCTTGTGGTTCGGTAAAATGGATACAGGGGTATGTTACCCACATGTTTTCCAAGCATATAAGCACAACAAGGAGACCATCGCAAATGGTCTCCAAAGGGATCATCCCCTTCTTCCCAGTGTGAAAGTTCAATACGACAAAAAACACAGCGATCCACATCTTCTCGGTTCAAGTAAAAAAAAAAAGGCCTTTGCAAGTGTGTGTGTTGACAAAAAGCCTACAGGCCAGGATTCAAATGTTAACTAACGATCATGTTCTGATTTTAAAATTTAACCCACATGGTAACCAACTTGTTCACTTGTATTTGGTACTAACGCCATGTGTTATAATCAACCTTTTTCTTATTGTAAGTTATTAACGTTGCACAAGAGCACAGAGTACTTTAAAGCATAATGTATGCTTGTTCACTGTCTGTTCACTACGTTAATGGCGCATGACCACACCTAAAAACAAACAAAATAACCCATCACTCACTCAATCAATCAATCAATACTTGTAATTAATCTTTAACGTTAATTGACATTAATATATCAAAACACCATTAAAATTAGACTGTATGTTGGCACTAACAATAACCCATGCACTTATTTCCTTTTTATAAAGCTTTAGTCATTTACATCCCCCTTTAACCAGTATATAAACAAAAATGAATGTCATGTCAGTTTGTTCAGATTATCTTGTTCAAACCTGTGGATATTTGTTGAGTCCATAAGGAACCACCCATAAATTAAATTTACCGGTTGCCAATACATAGTCATTAATCAAGAAAGCAATCATTGTCCTAGTCATGTACAGGTAATGAATATTTTTTGTCTATGGTTTTTCATTAGTGGTAAAATGGAATAGCATTTTTAAGTTAGACTTACCTGAGTTTTCAATAGTTCACTGCTGGAAACAATGGTTGCACTCTGCTGCGTCTTGGGTTTTCAGCAACTGCTACGGGGGTAAGGCTTTTCTTTCCAAGTTTCTAAAAATGAATAAATTATACCGCTATAAATAACTAAATTCAGGTTAATACATGCATTTCATAAAATAAAATAAAATAATATCAAACAAAAAAAATGAAACAAGTTAGTTTAAAAAAATAATCTCACCTTCACTTCTAGTGGGCCCAAAAGCGTATTGATTTCTTGTATATCAGACATGTAAGGTATACCGGTTATCTGCAAACACATAAATAAATAAAAATCATTAATTACCTAATCAATAACTACAAATTTAAGGTTCATTAGCATTTCATTATTAAAATAATCATTCATAGGTACTTACCAAAAAAAAAAAGGATTTTTCTTCCAAAGTTCAGTTCAGAGCTCAACTGTATACGTCCGTTTGCTAAAATGGCAAGTGCATCACTAACGCAATCGTTATCAGTTAGCCTAGTAACAGAGAGAGTTGCATGTTCTCAGCGTTTTGACCTTGAAATGTTGTCTCTCTCACACGTGTTCCCACGCCTCTTCACATTCCTCAATCTGTATAAGATTCGTGTACCTTATACTAGTTTCATGTTTTTAATAACGAACCAAAATGGCTGCCTCTTATTCATCGGTAGTACGGCTGTCTAGGGTCCAAAATGGCGGTCTCTGCTTAAACAGCACACCTGCTAGCCACCACGAGGTAAGTAAGCTGATGTCACACTTCCTGCTGACGCAGACATTTTTGTCTTATCAGCAGTCTCTCTCACAAGTCCTCTGGCGAGGAACAATATTCAGTCTCCAGTGAGCAGGACTGTGTGTGTGTTAGCATCGAAAATATGTGTGTCTTATTATTATTATTGTTACGTGCCACCCCCCTAGTGGCACTTTTGTTAACTCGATTTCGGTGGGTAGGAAGCACAACACCAATTACTGCTTAAAGAAATAATTAACTTTATTGCGGCCAGAAAATTACACCACTCATCAGCATTTACAGACAATAGGAACCTTACTCCAGTTTCCTCAAGTCTCTTGCTTGTGGAGAGCTCTTGCCCTTTCACTTGTCAACAAACCACAGAAGTTAATCCTGCCGCTAATGAGCCTAGTGGCCTTGACAGAACTACATGCAACTTCTTCCTAATGTGCGCCTACTACAGTACTTACGAGCACTTGCTGCACGCTGTTCACAAGCTGGGAGAAACAATGTCACTGGATTTCGACACCACAATATCTCAGACACTCAGTGAAACCACACTCACTCAGAACACAGGCAGTCCCCTGTATGTTTCTCACTTCGCCGCTACACTAGGGGTTTCGCAAGTCACCACACTTCTGTCGCTCAGAATAAACGCTCACACTAGCTCGTAAAACACAACAACAACCCGTGCTTGACAGGTCGCACTTATATAGCAGGCCGGCGACTCAATAAACGCTTCTAGATCCATCCAGGGTTCACGGCTTCTCGAGGTTTCCATCGCTGGTCCAGTCACGAATATTCTGGACTATCCCTTTGTCCTAGTAGCCCTGTTGCATAAGGCGTACGCAATACAGGAGGCAGGGCACAGCCCAGCCCTGGGGCAGTTGTGACTCATGCGGCGAGCGATGACACAAACTCACAGCCGTAACACCACCCCCTTCCTAAAAAGGCTGATCGTCCCGATCAATCATTGGTCCGTCTGTGTCCCTCCGTAGGCTGCCAGGCGATCTCGATGCACGATCTTCATCTTCGCCCTCGGGCTCCGCTGGATCCTGTAGACGACATCGTTGATCAATTTCACGACTCGGTACGGGCCCTCCCAGGACTTCTGAAGTTTGGGTGACAGGCCTTTCTTCCGTAATGGGTTGAAGAGCCAGACCAGGTCGTCCTCGTGGAATCCGCCGGCATCCGTCTGCTGGTCGTATCGGGTCTTCATTCGGTCGGTCTCGATCCGCAGTTTCTTCCTCGCGAACGCGTGCACGTCCTCCAGTTGGTCGACCAGTTCTTGACAATACTGGCTTACCGGGATCGGATCATTCCCAGGTCGGCCGAAGGCAAGATCGACAGGTAGACGGAGCTCCCTCCCAAACATGGCCCGGGCTGGTGTGCACCCGGTGGCTTCATGCACGGCGGCGCGATAGGCCAGGAGAAATAGTGGAAGATGTTTGTCCCAATCCCTCTGGTGCTCGCTGACGACTATTCGGAGATGGTTCTCGATGGTGCGATTGAATCGCTCTACCATCCCGTCGGACTGAGGGTGTAGCGGCGTTGTCCTTGTCTTCCGGATTCCCAGCAGCTGGCATAGGTTCTGGAACACCTGCGACTCGAAGTTCCTCCCTTGGTCGGAGTGCAGCTCCAGGGGTACTCCGTACCAGCTGACAAATTCCTTCACCAGGGTCTCTGCAATCGTCGCGGCTTCTTGGTTAGGGAGCGCATACGCCTCCGGCCATTTGGTAAAGTAGTCGCTGACGACTAATATGTAGCGGTTCCCTGCCTCGCTTAACGGGAATGGCCCAGCAACATCGATGGCCACTCTCTCCATGGGGCCACCCACGTTATAGGTCTTCAGTGGACCCCGTCGTATACGTCCTGGGCCCTTGCTGGCTGCACAATCGTGGCACCTCGCACGGTGGTTCTCCACGCCATTTCGACATCCGGTCCAGTAGAACCGCTCTCTCAGCTTCTCCAGGGTCTTCTTTATCCCTAGGTGTCCACCAGATGATCCTCCATGGACTTCCTTCAGGACTTCCTCCGTCATCGCCTTTGGAACGACGACTTGTTCCCGAGATGTCTTCCCGTCGGTGTTCTCCCAAGTACGGCATATGAGGCCATCCCTCACAACCAGCGAGTGCCACTGCGCCCAGTAGGACTTAAACTTTGGGCTGCAGTCACTCACAATGTTCCACCCGGGTCTGGGGACACAGGCCCTCTTCCATTCGGCTATCAGTCCCAGGTCATCATCTTCTGCTTGTGCCCACGTGAAAGATTCGCGGTTCCAGCTCCCTTGAAGTTCCACGGTAGTCCTTCGGCACTGTATCCCGGTGTTCTCCTCCCTTCGGGCACAGAAGGTGCAGTCTTCGGGGCACGGTCTTCGTGACAGGGCGTCGGCGTTAGAATGCAGTTGGCCTTTCCTGTGCTGAATCTCAAAATTGTACTGTTGAAGCCTCTCTAACTACCGCGCGAGTTGACCCTCGGGCTGCTTGAAGTTCAGGAGCCACCACAGGGATGCATGGTCGGTCCTGATGAGAAATTCTTGCCCGTACAGGTACTTGTGGAAGTGTTCAATGGTATTCACGATAGCGAGCAGCTCCTTCCTGGTGACGCAGTAGTTCCTTTCTGGCTTTGACAAGGCCTTGCTGAAGTAGGCCACTACTCTCTCCTCGCCGTCCACTACTTGCGACAGGTTTCCCCCTATGCCAAAGTCGCTGGCATCGGTATCGACGATGAACCTTGTTCCAGGTCTGGGGTAGGCCAGAATAGGCGCGGTGCACAGAGCCTGCTTGAGTTGTTCGAAGGCACTGTGGCATTCTGCTGATCACGTGAAGAGTTGGTCCTTCTCAGTCAGTCGATGCAAAGGTTTGGCGATGTCGGTGAATCCTCTCACGTAGCGACGGTAATAAGTGCAGAGTCCCAGGAAGCTTCGTTGTTGGGACTTGTCCTTCGGAACTGGCCACTCCCTCACAGCTGCGGTCTTCTTTGGGTCGGTGCGCACCCCTTCCTCGGAGACGATATGCCCAAGGTACTGGACACGCTTCTGGAAGAGCTGACACTTCTTGGGACTCAACTTCAGCTGAGCAGCCCGTAGCTTCAACAAGATCTCCTTCAGGTTGCTGTAGTGCTCCTCGAAGCTTCTCCCCAGAACGATGACGTCGTCTAGGTAGAACAGGCAGGTCTCCCAGTGTAGTCCCCTCAGAATGGACTCCATTAGCCTTTCGAAGGTCGCAGGGGCGTTGCACAGACCGAATGGCATGACGGTGAACTGCCAGAGCCCGCTGCCCACAGAGAACGCAGTTTTCTCGCGGTCCTTAGGGTGGACCTCCACCTGCCAGTAGCCACTCTTCAAATTCAAGGTGGAGAACCATCTCGACCCTGATATGGTGTCCAGGGTGTCGTCGATCCGGGGTAGAGGGTAGCTGTCCTTCTTCGTGACGTAATTCACCCGCCTGTAATCCACGCAGAACCTGGTGGAACCGTCCTTCTTCTTCACTAGCACGACCGGAGAACTCCAAGGACTATGTGATGGCTCGATCACCCCTTGCTCCTTCATCTCTTCTACCATCCGGTCGACTTCGGCTTGCTTGGCGAGCGGGACACGTCGGAATGGGGCCCTAATCGGTGCGCTGTCCCCAACGTCGATTCTGTGCTGAAAAAAGCTTGTCCTGCCGAAGTCTTTGCTCCCCACGGAGAAGACGTCCTGGAATTCGCGTAGCAGGTCCTGAAGTTGGCGTGATTGTTCCTCGTCTAAATGGTCCTGGGATCCTTGGTACAGCTTCTGTAGTTCTTCTGGCAGTGTGCGTCTTCTTCGGTTGTCCGTCTGCAGGTGTCCGTCTGTCGTATCTGTGATGCGGGCAATCCAGGTAACGGGCTCGCAGACTCCTAGGTTGGTGTCCCGGTGAACCCTAATGTCGTAGTCGTTCAGGTTGGACAGGCGGACGTACGGCCGAGACGTCGTGTTGATGGGAGTCTTGGCAACTAGCAATCCTTTTGTCTGGATGTCCTCATATTTTGCCTCAATGACAGCCGCTACTCCCTCAGCAGTTCCGTCGACAATTACGGCAGCGCTGACCTCCGTCCTGGCGGGAACAATGACGTCTTCTCTCAGCCTTACTCGTCGTGCGGTGATGGACTCGTGCGCAGGTTGCAAAGCAAGTTCCTCACCTCCGAAGTGCAGAGTGTTGGTACTCAGATCCAAGATGATGTTGTTCTGGTCCAGGAAGTCCAGTCCGATGATCACTTGATTTGATACGTCAGCCACAAGCACTGGATGCTTTATCGCCCGTCGACCAATGACAAACTCCAGTGATGCTTCGCCATGTACCGGTGCGGTCTCTCCGGTCGCGGTTATTAGCTGGAGGTTCCTTTGTGTGGGTTGCACTCTCCACTTCGGGATTACGGTGGGACTGACGATGGTCCTCGATGCTCCCGTGTCGATTAGCATGGGCCAGCTCTCTCCGTTGACGACTCCGTCGACCATCAGGCTGCTATTATCCCTCCGTAACTGCGTCACACGAACTTGGACTGCCGGGGCTTGACGACTGTCACAAGCCAACCTTTGCCCCCCTAGGCTGGCTGATACTTGCTTTCCTGGTCCGCGCGGTTTCCCTACGACTGACTGTCCCGACGGAAACCCTTGGCGGCGGCGATCACCGCAGTCCTTGCTCAGGTGGCCTCTCTTACGGCAGGTCCAGCAGGTCGGTAGTCCTCTTCCGGGCCACCTCTCCGGTTGCCTTCCGACTGCGTCGTTGCTGGTGGTGCCGCGACTATCGAAGAAACGGCTTAGCGCCTCCATTAATTCGTCGGCCAGGGGCTTGGTCTCGTTGGTTTTTACTGGTTCGTCGACGTCCACTTGACGCACCCGCGCGTGCATTCTGGATGCCTGTTTTGCCGTCTCGAACTCTAGTGCGTGGCTCAGCGCATCTGTCAGGGTCTTATTGCACGCGAGTTGCAGCGCCTGTTGAGCGTCCGAGTCCCGTAGCCCGTCGGTGAAAGTCTGCGTCGCTATCTGCTCCAGAAAGTCGGCCGGCGCTGTTGGGTAGGCGAGCCTTACGAGACGTGCGATGTCCATCTCGAACTCCTGCAGGGTTTCCGCGTTCTTTTGTACCTGGGTCCGGAGCTGCATCTGGTAGGCCTGCTGAAGATGTCTATCTCCATATCGGGACTCCATATGGGCGATTAGTGAAGCGTAGTCCTGGGATCCAGTCGGGATGGCCTGAAGGACGTTAAGGGCGTCCCCTCTCAGCGCTACAATGAGAGCTGTAGCCTTTTCCGTGCTGTTCCAGTTGTTTATTGAACAGGCTGCCTCGAACTGACGTAAATAGGTGCTCCACGGGACCTTTCCGTCGAAGGTTGGGGGCGTCGCTCTGCTCTGTCCCGTTCCTGATATTCCCGGTGTACCTGTGGGCGGGCGACGGCGCAGCTCGGCAACTTCCTCTTGAAGAGCGTTGAATCTCGCTTCCATCCCCGTCGACGGGTGTTGGTTCAGCTCAGAAATTTATTTTTGTAAAGCGTTGAATTTTTCTTCCACCCCCGTCAGTGGGCGTTGGCGCAGTTCGGCAACTTCCTCTTGTAAGGCGTCGAACTTCTTTTCTACTGCTGTGACTTCCTCACGTAGGCCCTGGCAGACGGTGTTGACTTCCTGACGCAGACCCTGTTCCAATTTCTTTAGACTTTCCTGTAATTTCGTCAGCAGACACTCTTCCAGATTTTTCTGGCCATCCAGAAATTTGGCGGTTAGGTCCTCTGCTAGCTTATTCTGACCGTCTTATAATTTGGAAGTTAGGTCCTCGGCTAAACTTTTCTGGCTGTCTTCCATCTTCTTCAGGTCCTCCGCTAACTTATTTTGGCCGTCTTCCATCTTCTACTGGCCGTCTTCTAATTTGGCAGTTAGCTCCTTGGTTAAATTCTTCTGGCCGTCTTCTATGCCATTTAACTTTTCTAGCAATGCTGCCAATTGCGCCTCCATTTTAGTTGTTTGCCTTGTAAAGGGCATGCACTCACAGGAAAATTTGAGAAAATGACCTGCTCGGGTTTTGAAACCAGGACCGTCAGGTGTTGTGCTTGAGTTCGTAATCCGGCTTCTGACACCAGTTGTTACATGCCACCCCCCTAGTGGCACTTTTGTTAACTGGATTACGGTGGGTAGGAAGCACGACACCAATTACTGCTTAAAGAAATAATTAACTTTATTGCGGCCAGAAAATTACACTACTCATCAGCAATTACAGACAATAGGAACCTTACTCCAGTTTCCTCAAGTCTCTTGCTTGTGGAGAGCTCTTGCCCTTTCACTTGTCAACAAACCACAGAAGTTAATCCTGCCGCTAATGAGCCTAGTGGCCTTGACAGAACTACATGCAACTTCTTCCTAATGTGCGCCTACTACAGTACTTACGAGCACTTGCTGCACGCTGTTCACAAGCTGGGAGAAACAATGTCACTGGATTTCGACACCACAATATCTCAGACACTCAGTGAAACCACACTCACTCAGAACACAGGCAGTCCCCTGTATGTTTCTCACTTCGCCGCTACACTAGGGGTTTCGCAAGTACCACACTTCTGTCGCTCAGAATAAACGCTCACACTAGCTCGTAAAACACAACAACAACCCGTGCTTGACAGGTCGCACTTATATAGCAGGCCGGTGACTCAATAAACGCTTCTAGATCCATCCAGGGTTCACGGCTTCTCGAGGTTTCCATCGCTGGTCCAGTCACGAATATTCTGGACTTTCCCTTTGTCCTAGTAGCCCTGTTGCATAAGGCGCACGCAATACAGGAGGCAGGGCACAGCCCAGCCCTGGGGCAGGTTTGACTCATGCGGCGAGTGATGACACAAACTCACAGCCGTAACATTATTAAACATTTTACTGTAATAATAATTACTAGCAAGCGGCCATCCTCAACACATGATCATGTTAACCACATACTTTCACCCTAAAACACATGATTTTGCCCAGTTCAATATTTAGTTTATAACATTTCAGGCCAATGACTTTACCGTTTTGACTCTTTGCGTACATGCACATGACTTGGTCGAGCAAATGTTATAGGTTTATATATTCTAAAACCATTTACTGTCATGGACAGCAGTCTCGCTTATTACCGTTTACTAGCATGTTAAAGATCCCCTTCAGGGGTAAAAAAATCCTAGCTCACTTAACACATTTTCAAATATTCGCCTCCATCCGTCATAGGAAGTGTCACAAAACCTACCGTCATAAGCAGCCCCGCCATCCCACCAAAATAGCAATTCATTTCTTCCGGGCACGGTCACCGAGATCGCCAACGTCTAAGAATCACTTGGTCATATCCTACAACCGTCTGTTGTGTCAGAGAGCGATCTCGCTCATCACCGTTAACTAAAACGTTAATGATCCCCTTCAGGGGTAAAAAATCATAGCATGCTTGTCACATTTCAAAATATTCGCCTTCATTCATTCGTCATAGGAAAAAAATATCGAAAAACGACCCCTCGTTTTGCCATACATCGCCCCGTCGAAATAGCCATTTCCTGTATTTACCATGGCCAGTCATAGCCTCGTTGGAACACACGCCCAGCGCTACCGGCTCTCTCTGTCTACAAACACTCTTTTATTTAAAAAAAAATAACATGCTTAGTTTCTTGGTCCTAGAGACTTGAAATTTATTTTCATGGTAGAGGGTGTAGGGATCTTTCATTTATGTCAAACAAACTTATTTGTAAACTTGTTAGTTTCCAAATTTAAAAATCAAAATTTAAGTGTTTTAAAAAATCTCAAAAAATACAAAAAAAAATTAACAAAAAATAAAGGTTATAGAGACCATTCGTTTCAACTATGGCACAACGTTCTATCAAGTTTGATTTTCAAACTATCGCCTACTTTCAAAAACAAAATATTTCAAAATTTCTTTTAAAAATATAACGAGTAATCTGTAGGAATGAGGACGTCAGCGCGAGTCCAACGACACCTCATTTGTTAAAATCCGACCATCCGTTCGCCATTTATCACCAATGTTCGCGAGAAAGTAGGCTATCATTCTTTTTTCCTCCTACACCCTTGAAACTTGCTACCCCACTGGAGGGCGTACCCACCTTTCATTAACGTCAAACAAACGTTTTTCCAAAATTCACCGTTTCCAAAATAGCGCCAATCCAAAAAAACAAAAATTTTCATTTTTTAAAATACCAACACACATTCATAGCCAAGAGAACGTTATCCCAACGCCAACAATACCTAGTTCGTTAAAATCCGACCACGCGTTCGGGAGATATCGGCAAAGTTTATATGGAAGTAGGGGGAGGAGCAGAATGAACACTACCCCACTACTGCACAGTTTTAGTCCTAGAGGCTTGATATTTATTTTGCTAGTAGAGAGGGTCAGGGCCATTCATTTATGTCAAACAAAATGTTTTGTAAACTCTTTAGTTTCCAAAATATAAAAAATTCAAAATTAAACTTTTTTCAAAAAAACATAAAAAAATTTAGAAGTTTTATTATAAAGAATTGTGGTCATAAATATCGTTCGTTTTAGCTATTGCACAACGTTCTATCATGTTTGGTTCTCAAAAAAAATAAAAAATATAACGAGTGGTCCATAGGATAGCCCCCGTCAGCTTGAGTCCAACGACACCTCATTCGTGAATCTCTGACCACGGGTTAGGGAGTTATTGGCTCGCATTGGGAGTAGTGGTGGGGGTGGGGCAGAACCATCACTACTCCCCTAATCCCCTGTCGTCATTTCATTCTAGCAAGGAGACTGCCGTGGCTTTATGCTATCATAACAGCATTTTGCTCAAATACAATGTGAGAAATCACTGAAAACCACTTCAAGAATAGCTAAAGTGTGAATCGAATTCTCTCTACTCATTTGGGTCTAGGCTAAAGCTGAGTAGACCTCGTTCCAATTCTTATACAACTTTTAAACTTCTTGACAGAGCCGGGAATCAAACCCAGAACCACTGTGGGGCACCAGCTAATCATGCAAATTTGTGCTGAACAAAGCGATGAGATATAGTTTTTTCTTTCTCTGGCAATGACAGATTCCCCTGTCGTCATTTCATTCTAGCAAGGAGACAGCCGTGACTTTATGGTAGGTATCATTACAGCATTTTGCTCAAAGACAATGTGAGAAATCACTGAAAACCACTTCAAGAATAGCTAAAGTGTGAATCGAATTCTCTCTACTCATTTGGGTCTGGGTTAAAGCTGAGTAGACATCGTTCCAATTCTCATACAACTTTTAAATTCCTTGACAGAGCCGGGAATCAAACCCAGAACCTCTGGGGAGCACCAGCTAATCATGCTAATTTGTGCTGAGCAAAGCGATGAGATATAGTTTTTTCTTGTCTCCGGAAATGACAGTTTCCCCTGTCGTCATTTCATTCTAGCAAGGAGACTGCCGTGGCCTTATGGTAGGTATCATTACAGCATTTTGCTCAAAGACAATGTAAGAAATCACTGAAAACCACTTCAAGAATAGCTAAAGTGTGAATCGAATTCTCTCTACTCATTTGGGTCTGGGCTAAAGCTGAGTAGACCTCGTTCCAATTCTCATACCACTTTTTAAATTTCTTGACAGAGCCGGGAATCAAACCCAGAACCTCTGGGATCGCCAGCTAATCATGCTAATTTGTTCTGAACAAAGCGATGAGAGATAGTTTTTTTTCTTTTCTCCGGCAATGACAGTTTCCCCTGTCGTCATTTAATTCTAGCACGGAGACTGCCGTGGCCTTATGGTATCACCACAGCATTTTGCTCAAAGACAATGTAAGAAATCACTGAAAACCACTTCAAGAATAGCTAAAGTGTTAATCGAATTCTCTCTACTCATTTGGGTCTGGGCTAAAGCTGAGTAGACCTCGTTCCAATTCTAATACCACCTTTTAAATTTCTTGACAGAGCCGGGAATCAAACCCAGAATCTCTGGGAGCACCAGCTAATCATGCTAACCGCTACGCTACAAAAAGTGATTCAGGAGTGACTTAAAACTTGTTTTCATGATTTTTCTATTTTCACCACCAGGCAAATGTCAAGACAATTCCTTTTCAATAGATTCAGAGTTGATTTCATTTTAATATTCAGTAATTCATATAGCAGTACATACATGCAATATAACATGTAGCATGTTTAGAGAATGTACAATTTAACACTGTCATCTTGCTAGAGTTGCAGTTTTCATTATCTCCAGGTCGCGCTACATGCATGCGAGCGGGCAGTTGTGTTTCATGTTTCTCGCCAAGAGTTCACATCTCGTTGAACGTGCGTAAGCAATCACAGGGCCTCAGCTGTGTTCAGCATTGCATTCACTTACTTGTGCCGGGCTCCTCACAATCTTATTTCATGTCGACCTCACTTGGTTAACTCTTATTCTCTTCCAATCTCAACCTACACTGGTTTTTCCACTGTCACTATTCCATTCTAGCAACACTCTCCACAATCATTTCATCGATTATTCATTTAATCATTCCCCCAGGAAAAGTGCGAAAGGTTTTAGCAGCCAACACTGTTTTACATCCCATAGCTAACTGGTTAGTGCGCTAGGCTTTGGCTTCACGAGTTGGATTGTCTGCTACAAACCATGGCATAAGCCTCTGTGATTTAGGGTTCATTCAAAACTAATGCAAGCATGGCTATTATCTTGGTCAATGCTAAGCAGTCATGTTTTAAGTTTCTTTCCAGGGTGGGCTCACATCTAGTAGAACGTGGGTTAGCAATCACAGGGCCTCAGCTGTGTTCGGCATTGCTTTCACTTACTTGTGCTGGGCTCCTCTCAATCTTCTTTCCTGTCAACCTCACTTGGCTAACTCTCGTTCTCTTTCAATCTCGACGTCACCCGGAAAGTATGCTATGGGTCAATATTTGGCTCCTCTCAATCTTATTTCCTGTCGACCTCACTTGGTTAACTCTTGTTCTCTTCCAATCTCATGCTACACCGGTTTTTCCACTGTCACTATTCCATTCTAGCAACACTCTCCACAATCATTTCATCGATTATTCATTTAATCATTCCCCCAGGAAAAGTGCGAAATGTTTTAGCAGCCAATACTGTTTTACATCCCATAACTAACTGGTTAGTGCGCTAGGCTTTGGCTTCACGAGTTCGATTGTCTGCTACAAACCATGGCATAAGCCTCTGTGATTTAGGGTTCATTCAAATATTAACTAATGCAAGCATGGCTATTATCTTGGTCAATGCTAAGCAGTCATGTTTCAAGTTTCTTTCCAGGGGGGGGGGGGGGGCTCACATCTAGTAGAACGTGGGTTAGCAATCACAGGACCTCAGCTGTGTTCGGCATTGCTTTCACTTACTTGTGCCGGGCTCCTCTCAATCTTCTTTCCTGTCGACCTCACTTGGTTCACTCTCGTTCTCTTTCAATCTCGACGTCACCCGGAAAGTAGGTTGTAGATCAACATTTTTGGAATTTTTAGAAAAAGGGTTGTCAGCCTCGACACCTCATTTGTCAAACTCCGACCATGCGTTCGGCTTGGAATTTTTGATTACACCTCGTTGCAAAGTCACCAGGAAAGTAGGCTATGGGTCAACATTTTAGGTTTTGTTTTGGAAAAATTGAAAAATACACTGTTTTGTTATAGAGGTAGATGTATGAGTTAACATATGACTTTTTAGGATTTTTTTAGTTTAAACATATAGCCTACTTTCCCAATAATGTTTAAAAATAAAGATAAAATCATAGGTCAGTGACCTTATAGGTTGGTCTTTTTCACAAAATCTAAAATCTAAAATCTAAAATCTAAAATATGGCCGCCATTTTTTAGCCGCCATTTTGGTTAGTCGCCATTTTGGTTAGTGGAAAGTAGGCTATGGATCAACATTTTTGATCACCCCTCGTTGTGAGGTCACCCGGAAAGTAGGCTATGGATTAACTTTTTGATTACACCTCGTAGGTGACGTCACCAGGAAAGTAGGCTATGGATTAACATTTTGGAACATTTTTGATTACCCCTCGTAAGTGAGGTTAGGTTGGGCTAGGTTAGTTAAGCTATAGCCGTGACGTCATGGTCGGCATCTTGTGCGACGTCATGACAACGTCATGACCGTGTGACGTCATGGTGACATCATGGTCGCCATCTTGTGTGACGTCATGGTGATGTCATGGCCACCATCTTGGATGACGTCGCAGTGACGTCATGACCGCCATCTTGGATGACGTCATGGCCGCCATCTTGGATGATGTCACCAGGAAAGTAGGCTATGCGTTAGAACCCCCACTGACCTCCTACTCATAGGTATAAAAGGCAATACCCAGGCAAAACCTGGCTGAAGGTATAAAAAGCACACAGGAAAGGCAATAATAGTAATTTGCTTTAAAAAATGTCACTGCCTGTGATACAGCAGGTTACCTCTAGAACCACCGCTAGAGGTGACAATACGCAAACCGGTGGCAGTGGGATGGCAAGCTGCTGTCCACCCACCAGTAGACCCGAAGAAGCTCCAGCAGCTCAAGACGATATTGGCGGTACACAAAATCTCGAGTCTCGCACCGCAACTAACGGCAGAGCCTTTGTATTAAATTCAACCACTCTCGCAGGTAAGCCCAGAAAAAGCATGCAATGGAAACCCATATGAATGAATCTATCATGCGGGCATATTATCGAATAACTCATCTTGAAACAGATATGACTAACTAGCGCCAAGCACTGCATGTGGCTTTCAAGCAGCAGTATCCTCTGTTTAACATCACTGAGCAACGGGTCGCGGATCAAAAAAGAGCAATTGTATAGAATCATTTAGTTCCCGACCCTGTTCTAGATCGAATCAGACAGGAGATATCTCATGAACTATATCCCTCAGCTGCAAGTGGTGAAACACTGATAATGAGGTCACCATGAAAGAATCGACTCACGTAATTGAAATTCAGAATGGGGAAACAAGCCATCATTCCAAGATCCAATACGAATTTAATTCAGCTCAGCTTGAATATGCAGGTACTGACCCGACCCAACGTCCAATACTTCCGAGGCAGCAGTCTTCCTGCAAGTTTGCCATGGCGTTGAAAGAACTGAACGAAACCGTACTTCCTAACTATCTAGAAGAGCACCAATCTTTCATGGAGGTTCATACTGCTATCTATTGTGCAGCACTAGCTGCAGTACGAATTAATGGGGGTAGGCCACGCCCTCCAAACCAACAGTCCGCTACAAGGAAACCCAGTGATCCACCATGGGCAAAACGTTTGAAACAACGCATTGAACAACTACGCCAGAATGTAAACAGACTGCAACAGTATACGAATTGAGTGAGAAGTAGACGTCTGAACAGCCGCATACGAAGGATCATGATGGACACCTCACAACAAGAATTTCAGGTCCCCGAGGACGCTGTGATAACAGAAGTACTTGATACTTTTAAACAAAAAATTTGCAGCCCTCTCTAAGCGTCTTAAGAGATACCAGAACACTGCCGAACGGAAGAAACAGAACAATGACTTCAAGAGAAATGAGAGAAAGTTCTATGAAGACCTGAAAAAGACACCTCAAGTTCAGAATGATTCTCCAGAAGGACCCAGTGCGGAGAGTGTTACCGACTACTGGTCATCAATATGGTCTAGGCCGGAAGAACACAACAATGAAGCTCCGTGGTTTAAGGAAATAGAGAATGCTACCAGACGAATAAATCAAATGGCACATACAGACGTTGACGTTGAGGAACTACGCCAGGTCATCAGCAGCCTACAGAATTGGAAAGCACCTGGAATTGACCGGATCCATAACTACTACTACAAAAGGCTCACATGTACCCACCGTTTACTGGCTATCCACATACAATGTTTTCTGGAAAATCCTGCTGCATTTCCATTTTTCCGAACCAGAGGGTTAACCTATCTCAAGCCAAAGGACTCTAAAATACAAACCCATCTAAATATCGCCCCATCACCTGCTTGCCGAACTTGTATAAGATCATTACATCCATTATTGCAAAACGTATTCGTGCGCATTGTGAGGAAAATGCCATTCTCGCAGAGGAGCAAAAGGGTTGCAGAAAGAATTCTCAAGGATGTAAGGAACAGCTCACTATTGATGCCGTGGCATTAGAGCAGGCCAGTCGTAGATCACGAAACTTTTATGCCTGCTTTATTGATTACCAAAAAGCTTTCGATTCCGTGCCTCATACATGGCTTATACAGAGCTTGGAGATTTACAAGTTCAACCCTATTATAGTGAACTTCCTGAAGAGCATAATGGTTTCATGGATCACTGCTCTCCAACTTACAGTGGGTGGCACTCGTTTAACATCTTCATTAATACTGATTCACCGATGAATTTTCCAAGGAGACTCGCTAAGCCCACTCTGGTTGTGTCTCGCTTGGAATCCTCTCTCGCAAATCCTGCACAGTAGCAACTACGGATTTAGTATTAAAGGTAATCATGGTGAAGCGTACAAGATGACCCATCTTCTTTACATGGATGACATTAAACTGGATGCATCAACTAAAGTGCACCTACAATACCTCATCTCTATCACTCGGAGCTTTTCCTCAGATATCCATATCCAGTTTGGTTTTGATAAGTGCAGAAAACAGTCTGTTACTAGAGGCTCGCACTCTGCACAAGTAATACCTGTTGGAGAGTGACAGAGAAGTATTCAGCCGTTGGAGGAAGGCGCGTTGTGCAAATATCTTGAGTTCGCCCAGAGTACCCGTCTCAGACATGGTGATATCAAAAAGAATATAACTGAGCAGTATACTTCACGACTTCGCAGTGTTCTCTCTTCAAACTTAGCGCTAAACATATAATTAAGGCAGTTAACACATTCGCAATGCCCGTAGTTACATACTCCTTTGGTATATTCAGGTGGACTCAAACTGAGCTGCAAGATCTGCAACGAAAAACATCGGTGCTTTTATCACGCCGTCGTATGCACCATCCGAAATCAGCAACAGAGCGCCTGACTCTACCTCGGTCTGAAGGTGGTATAGGACGGATAGACATCATGAACCTTTATACAAAACAAGTGACAACTCTGCCTGTATTTTTCCTCAACAAAGGAGAAACATCCCCTCTCCATCGCACTGTATCTTCAGCTGATGATAATTACACACCACTCCATCTGTCATCTTTAGATTCACCAGCAAATGAAGTGAAAACTACTGAATACAAAATCGGGAATTGGAAACAGAAGGCGCTTCATGGGAAGTTTCCACATGAGTTGGACCAGCCTCACATCGACAAGTTAGCGTCGCACGCATGGCTGACCCACTCGGTTCTCTTTCCGGAAACAGAGGGATTTGTTGTAGCTATCCTAGACCAAGTTGTTGCTACTCGAAATTATCGGAAATGTATCATAAAAGATCCAGCAACAGAGAGTGAGAAGTGTCGCCGCTGTGGCAAATGTAGTTAGACCATTCAACACATAATATCTGGTTGTTCCCACCTTGCCAACACTGACTACAAAATTCGACACGATCAAGTTGCCAACATTATCCACCAGAAACTGGCCTTGAAGTACAAACTTCTTTAAAGCTCCGTCCCCTATTGGAAATACACACCATCTGCAGTACTCGAAAATGCCACACACAAGCTCTACTGGGTTAGAGGAGTTTTGACAGATGTTGCAGTCAGTAACAACCGGCCAGATATCATTGTCATCAATAAAGAACACAGAGAGGCATTACTAATAGATATCGCATGTCCCAACACTCAAAACATCCAAACAACAGCTGCTACTAAAATATCTAAGTACACAGAGTTGGCATTTGAGATAAAGCAGATGTGGAAACTTGAGTCGGTGACTACCATCCCAATAATTGTATCGTGTACTGGTGTTATACCCAAAACTCTCCACAGTAGTCTATCAATATTGAATCTACACCCGCAGATATATATTGAACTACAGAAGGCAGTTCTGTTAAACACCTGTCATATTGTCAGGAAGTTCCTTGGTGTCAATACCCTCGCCGAACACTCATAAGCCTCGAAGATGATTCAGAAGGAAATTTATCTCATTCTATAAATGAGGGGACTCATGAAGTGTCCGGACACGAAATTAACGTAAAGTGAGGTTCCTTTAATATACATACATCGTATTTCAGTACAGATGGTTCCATGCTAAGGCCGAACCAGGCTGTAATATAAAATGTAACCGGTATCTGCCGAGTTAATGATGCTAAATAAATATATAATAATACTAATGTTGTTGGTTTTACGTCCCTTTTAACTACTGTTGCTTTTAGAGACGACGGGATGCCGTATTTTGCCACAAAGGGGATCATTAATGTGCCCGTCAGAGAAGCTGCCAGGACAGCCAACAACCGAAATGACTTCCCTAACATCTCATCCGCCGCACCTAATTGCCGAGAGGATCAGGTGAACTTCCTAACAGGCCAAAGCAGCACGAGAATCCATCGTCCACGGGGATCGTGGTACATGGTGACAAAGGTCATAGACTGCCTAAGGAAAGGTTCACCTTAAAACTAGACTGAGAAAGAAATATCTAGACTTATGTAAAACATCGTGAAGAATTATTTTAGAATCAACAAACCCCTATCCTAGTTCGGAGGGTTTCCATCGGCTAATACGCAAGCTAATAAATAATCAAAAACAAGATGTTCAGTAAAGAACATATAGCCTACTTTCTCCTAAATGCATGGGTATTGTTATAACTCTTTGTCCTTTTCCAAGAGTATGATTGAATGTTGGTTGTAGTAGCTTGTTGAAATACAACGTGCTATAGGGATATTAAACATGAATATGAGGTGCCCTTTGCTAGTGCTAACTCTGTACCAAATTTCGTTCAATTCGGTTTCACCGTGTTTGAATTGATAGGGGGAATCGATTTGCACACATACTTGGCCACCATCTGCAAACTATTGGGCTGATGTTCTTGCAGTTTGGTCAGAATATGTTTCCCACATAAAGATATGGTGTTGCAAAATTTGGTAGAGACTAGATTATTAGGTTGGTCGTAATTACATTTTAGCTTAGAACATTTGGGTGGCCGCGATTACGTTTCCGTCAAGATAGCGGTGATATAAAACATGACACTGAGGTGCCCTTTGCTAGTGCTACCTCTGTACCAAATTTCGTTCATTCGGTTCCACCGTGTTCGAATTAATAGGGGGAATCAATTTTGACATAAAGATGGCCGCCATCCGCAAACTATTAGGATAATGACCTATTACATTGGTCAAAGGATGCTCCCTCCATAAAGGTACGTAGTTACAATAGTTGGTAGAGATCGGATGAATAGGTTAATCGTAATTTGATTTAAGCTTTGAACATTCGTGTGGCCGCCATTACGTTTCAGTCAAGATGGCGGCGATATAAAACATTACACTGAGGTGCCCTTTGCCAGTGCTATCTCTGTACCAAATTTCGTTCCATTCGATTTCACCGTGTTTGAATTAATAGGGGGAATCGATTCTGACACAAAGATGGCCGCCATCCGCAAACTATTAGGCGAATGAACTATTACATTGGTCAAAGGATGCTCCCTCCATAAAGGTATGTTGTTGCAAAGTTTGGTAGAGATCGGATGGTTATGTTAGTCGTAATTTGGTTCAAGCTTTAAACATTTGTGTGGCCGCCATTACGTTTCTGTCAATATGGCGGCGATATTAATCATGTCAATGAGATGCCCTTTGCTAGTGCTATCTCTGTATCAAATTTCGTTCCATTCGGTTTCACCGTGTTTGAATTAATAGGGAGAATCGATTCTGACACAAAGATGGCCGCCATCCGCAAACTATTAGGCGAATGACCTATTACATTGGTCAAAGGATGCTCCCTCCATAAAGGTATGTTGTTGCAAAGTTTGGTAGAGATCGGATGGTTATGTTAGTCGTAATTTGGTTCAAGCTTTAAACATTCGTGTGGCCGCCATTACGTATGAGTCAAGATTGCGGCGATATAAAACTAGACACTGAGGTGCCCTTTGCTAGTGCTACCTCTGTACCAAATTTCGTTCCATTCGGTACCACCGTGTTCGAATTAATAGGGGGAATCAATTTTGACATAAAGATGGCCGCCATCCGCAAACTATTCGGCGAATGACCTATTACATTGATCAAAGGATGCTCCCTCCATAAAGGTATGTAGTTGCAAAGTTTGGTAGAGATCGGATGGTTATGTTAGTCGTAATTTGGTTCAAGCTTTAAACATTCGTGTGGCCGCCATTACGTTTCAGTCATGATGGCGGCGATATAAAACATGACACTGAGGTGCCCTTTGCTAGTGCTACCTCTGTACCAAATTTCGTTCCATTCGGTTCTACCGTGTTCGAATTAATAGGGGGAATCAATTTTGACATAAAGATGGCCGCCATCCTCAAACTGTTAGGCTAATAACCTATTAGATTGGTCATAGGATGCTCCCTCCATAAAGGTGTGTTGTTGCAAAGTTTGGTAGAGATCGGATGGTTATGTTAGTCGTAATTTAACTTAAGCATTGAACATTTGTGTGGCCGCCATTACTTTTCTGTCAATATGGCGGCGATATAAAACATGACAGTGAGGTGTCCTTTGCTAGTGCTACCTCTGTACCAAATTTCGTTCCATTCGGTTTCACCGTGTTCGAATTAATAGGGGGAATTGATTTTCACACAAAGATGGCCGCCATCCGCAAACTATTAGGCTAATGACCTATTCATTTGGACAAAGGATGCTTCCTCTATAAGGGTATGTTGTTGCAAAATTTGGTAGAGTTCGGATGATTAGGTTGTTCGTAATTTGATTTAAGCTTTGAACATTTGTGTGGCCGCCATTACGTTTGAGTCAAGATTGCGGCGATATAAAACATGCCACTGAGGTGCCCTTTGCTAGTGCTACCTCTGTACCAAATTTCGTCCTATTCGGTTGCACCGTGTTCGAATTAATACGGGGAATCGATTTTCACACAAAGATGGCCGCTATCCGCAAACTATTACGCTGATGACCTATTAGATTGGCCAAAGGATGCTCGCTCCATAAAGGTATGTAGTTGCAAAATTTGGTAGAGATAGGATGATTAGGTTAATCGTAATTTGATTTAAGCTTTGAACATTCGTGTGGCCGCCATTACGTTTGAGTCAAGATTGCGGCGATATAAAACATGCCACTGAGGTGCCCTTTGCTAGTGCTACCTCTGTACCAAATTTCGTTCCATTCGGTTCCACCGTGTTCGAATTAATAGGGGGAATCAATTTTGACATAAAGATGGCTGCCATCCGCAAACTATTAGGCTAATAACCTATTAGATTGGTCAAAGGATGCTCCCTCCATAATGGTATGTTCTTGCAATGTTTGGTAGAGATCGGATGGTTATGTTAGTCGTAATTTAACTTAAGCTTTGAACATTTGTGTGGCCGCCATTACGTTTCAGTCAAGATGGCGGCGATATAAAACATGACACTGAGGTGCCCTTTGCTAGTGCTACCTCTGTACCAAATTTCGTTCCATTCGGTTCCACCGTGTTCGAATTAATAGGGGGAATCAATTTTGACATAAAGATGGCTGCCATCCGCAAACTATTAGGCTAATAACCTATTAGATTGGTCAAAGGATGCTCCCTCCATAATGGTATGTTGTTGCAATGTTTGGTAGAGATCGGATGGTTATGTTAGTCGTAATTTAACTTAAGCTTTGAACATTTGTGTGGCCGCCATTACGTTTCAGTCAAAATGGCGGCGATATAGAACATGACACTGAGGTGCCCTTTGCTAGTGCTACCTCTGTACCAAATTTCGTTCCATTCGGTTCCACCGTGTTTGAATTAATAGGGGGAATCAATTTTGACATAAAGATGGCTGCCATCCGCAAACTATTAGGCTAATAACCTATTAGATTGGTCAAAGGATGCTCCCTCCATAAAGGTATGTTGTTGCAAAATTTGGTAGAGATAGGATGATTAGGTTAATCGTAATTTGATTTAAGCTTTGAACATTTGTGTGGCCGCCATTACGTTTCAGTCAAGATGGCGGCGATATAAAACATGACACTGAGATGCCCTTTGCTAGTGCTACCTCTGTACCAAATTTCGTTCCATTCGGATTCACCGTGTTTGAATTAATAGGGGGAATTAATTTTCACACAAAGATGGCCGCCATCTGCAAACTATTAGGCTAATGACCTATTCGGTTAGTCAAAGGATGCATCCTCTATAAGGGTATGTTGTTGCAAAATTTGGTAGAGATCGGATGATTAGGTTAATCGTAATTTGATTTAAGCTTTGAACATTTGTGTGGCCGCCATTACGTTTCCATCAAGATGGCGGCGATATAGAACATGACACTGAGGTGCCTTTTGTTAGTACTATCTCTGTACCAAATTTCGTTCCATTCGGTTGCACCGTGTTGGAATTAATAGGGGGAATCGATTTTCACACAAAGATGGCCGCCATCCGCAAACTATTACGCTGATGACCTATTGGTTTGGTGAAAGGATGCTCCCCCCGTAGTGGTATTTTGTTGCAAAATTTGGTAGAGATCGGATGATTAGGTTGTTCGTAATTTGATTTAAGCTTTGAACATTTGTGTGGCCGCCATTACGTTTCCGTCAAGATGGCGGCGATATAAAACATGACACTGAGGTGTCCTTTGCTAGTGCTACCTTTGTACCAAATTTCGTTCAATTCGCATTCACCGTGTTCGAATTGATAGGGGGGGACAGACATTCAGGATACACACACTCACACCCCCACAGACACACACACACACAGACTCACACACACACATACACACACACACACAGACTCACACACACACATACACACACACAGACAGACACACTTTTTTCGCCCTGTGTTGATCTCATAAGTCTACTATCATTTTTTGCAAAAATCGAAAGTAGGCTAAAAATATCTAAGACACTCTTACAAACTGGGTGCTAATCAGCACACAAAAGGTGACATAGAGGATTTGTACACTTTTACATCAATAAATCAATAAATACAAGACCACAGTTTTATTCAAAGCCTACCTACAACTTGGTTTACTGTTTGTAAACCATAGTCATTTAACGTGTGTAATTACAGTGAAGACTACGTCTAACATCGTATGGCCTGCGCTCCACCAGCTACGAACTAAAGATTCGAGCAAGCCTCTGTCGCTACGAAAAGTGTCAGCTGTCCTAAAGTCATTTCCTCCAGGAAATACTTTCATTGGCACGGCTATGTCAGCAGGTTCCAAATGCAAATGAACAAGATTAAATAGATAGGATTCGTTAGTAATATTTTGTTTATCAAAATTATGCGTTTTATTATTAAGATGTCGGTTTAAATTATCGTTGGTTTATGGCGAATAACAGCTGACTAGCCTGGCACGGAGAGTCTCTATGAGATCATCTCTGTCATAAACCCTCGACTCAAAAGTCAGAATACAATCAACGAGCAATAACAACTCGGACACACAATAACACAAGTTACCAGCGGCGCACAATTCGCGTTCAATAACTCTGGGACGGGCCTGGACACATCAGTTACCCTCCCTAAATATCTGGTCTACGGGAACAGTTCCGCACATGGTACACAAAATACCTTCACACATGAAAAACCCTCATCACGGGGCTAGCCTCCAACATAAAATAAGAATCCTGACATAACTGTACTCGTCGAAACAACGGTACACGCAAAAGGCGTTTAACTATAAATGACAATCTAAAGAACATGTGAGCAGATGCAGAAATGGACACTGGGTTCTATGAGCTATCAATGCAATTCTGTCCTGTGTTAATATAAGTCAGTCTCACTTGGAAGCAAGCGCTCTCACTCGTGCGCTGGGAAATATTCACAAACCTGTCTGAGTCACAGCAAGTTGCAGGCTCCCTGTACTATTAGACACAACACCTTGACTGGGCCGGCAGTTCAGGCAAGAAAATAACTATGAACCTGGCCTCATAATAATACCTTTACCATAGGTTATAAACATCAAAGAATGTGTGCATTAAGAGCACGCTATAAAGCTGAATACAAACATATAACTCTGTCTTTCATAGCAAAGACGTTTAAAAGATAGCAATGTCACTCATTGCTGGAGCTCTTTGCTCTCAAAGATAAAATACTTCATTAGTTTCTTGTATCAAACATTCAAATAATCACGTGTCATCACACTTGACACAAACAAAATAATATTATGGCGCAAACTCCACTCTGCTGGATTTGCTTAATGATACGTTGGGAACTGGGTTCGATGCTAGGCTACAACGAAACATCCTTTTCACTTGCAAGGTCTACACTTGACCTGGATGGCTTCTGAGCACATCCTGAATGAAATATAAATGCAGTTACAAAACTGGTAATTACAGTCGATTACCTAAATGATACGACTTCTCTAATGAAGTCAGGGGCGTAACATTGACTGTCTGCTATGAGTGCAGTTAAAGAATTATGAACATGGCATCAGTTTGCCGTAACAGGAGTCTGCTAAGACTCAAAAATCACCCCAGATAGGGTTAAACAAAGTAGCCTTGAGATGACTACGGTCACGTTTAGCAATAGACAGGAATTGGCGTCCTATGACGTCCATCAGTTTGCACCAGGGTTGAACAAAATATCAAACCCAAGGGTGGCTCACAATCACTGTGGATAAATAACATCTAATTATACTAATTACATTCCCTACCTATGAAATGGCTGTCACTAAGTTCGGCTGATTTACAATCTACACTAATCTAACTATACCACCAATGACTAGAACAAAGAAGGGTTGTACAAACTCACGATATGAAGGAGCCCATACTTAGCTCTCTGTCCAACGACAAGGGTTGAACAAAAGCACCTCTGGCTTTCAGGATTGGCATCGTCCGTATCAGAACTTCCATCTTGGCTCTCCTAAAGACCAGGGTTCGGTCTGTCCCTGTAGTCGACATCGTGAATGGGTTGGACATGCCTAGGAAAGGCATCCTCGATTCCTTCCTTCTCGTTCGACGTTCTTGAAGTTCCCAAATCATGCTCGTTCCATCCGAGACATCTCCCTCATACCATAACGGTACTTAGCCCATTGTCTCCGACTCGAACATGGTGTTATAAATGTCGAACACGTGGTCGGTAATATTAGACATCATGTATTCCATTTGTACTTGAAAATTGCGGTGTGCTTTGTAGCTATCACAGGCGTTACACATATATCTAGCAACACTGCCTCTACACTTTGCAGATATCATTAATAAATGGCCATGCACTGATCTGCTGGTTCACACGTGCACAGACTCTACTTTTGCAATCACGTGACATCCGTGAAATTGGCGTCGAATTCATGCGGATAAATCCACCGCAGCAATTTATATACGATGTGTATTTAGTGTAACACTCGTTTAATGCAACGTTATCACGATTACATGTATATTTAACACTAGGCTTCAGCCCTCCACAAATCACGTGGGTACAAAAATGTGGTGCTACAGAATCATAGAAAATTCACAATATATTTCAAATAAGTTCACAATGCTACTAGGGCGCCCGTACTGCTCTGCAGCATATTTTTTCAGTATTGGAATTAAAAAAATACGACATTAAGTAATAGTGTATAACCTTTATTTTACAATACTTCCTTCCAGGCAATGTTCGCTGTACGTCGACTCTTAGTTTTAAATGATTTTCCTCGGGATAAGGCAACATAGAACATTCCATGGCCTAAAACAGGATCAGGCAAGTAGATTCCAACTCGATGAAGCGTTTGACCCTGCACTTTGTTGATTGTAATACAAAACGCTAGTGTAATACGAAATTCCCGTCATTAGAACAAAAGATATGATTGCTAAAATGAGAAAAAATATTGAAAAATGAGATATAATATCGAATGTTCACTCATAACATTCCGAAGAATCAGCAGATTTGAATAGTTAACAGCTCAAATGAAAGGGCTTCAGTCCCTGAGTGTTCTCAGACTAAAACGACTTGAGTACCTCGATCAGAACCAAACATATAATTGCTTCAAAGTTGGAAAAAGATGAAAAACGTTGAAAATATCAAATAAATTGAGGAAGGCGGAAGTGAAGTGATTTGTAATACTTGATAACAAATCTTTGCATGAATACCTTTCAATGAATAGTGGCATGAAGGAAATCGACCGGATAGAATGGCCAGACGGACTCGGTTAAATTTTCATAATTATTTCTAATATTCGCTTCGGCACTCATAACATTCCTCAGAATCGACCAATGTAAATATTTAATACCTCAAAAGATAGAGCTTGATCCACTGAGTGCTCCTAGACCAAACCGAACAGTGTAACTCATTTAGAACCAAAGATATGAATGCTAAAATGAGAAAAACTGTTGAAAAAATGACCTGTAATATCGTATGTCCACGCATAACTTTCCTCAGAATCAGCCGATTCGAATGGTTAAGAGCTCAAATGATAGCGCTTGATTCACTGAGTGTTCTTAGACTAAAACAACCTTCGTTACTCAATTAAAACCGAAGATATGATTACTTCAAAGTTGGAAAAAGTTGGAAAAAGTTGAAAAAATCAAATACTTTGAGAAAGGCGTAATTTAAGTGATTTGTAATACTTGATGACAAATCTGTTCATGAATACCTTTCATTAAAAAAAGGATGAAGAAAATCGGCCGGATAATATGGCCGGACGGACTCGGATAGGTTTTCATCAATATTTTTAATAATATAGATAGCTTCAATGTAAAAAAAAAGTAAAAAAGGTGCAAGAAATCAAATAATTTCAGAAAGGCAGAAGTTAAGTGATTTGTAATACTTGATATTAAATCCGTACATGAAAAACTTTCATTTGATAGTGGTATGAAGGAAATCGACCGGATAGAATGGCCGGACGGACTCGGTAAATTTTCATAATTATTTCTAATATTCCCTTCGTCATTCATAACATTCCTCAGAATCAACCGATGTAAATATTTAATACCTCATACGACAGACCGTGATCCACTGAGTGCTCTTAGACCAAAACGAACAGTGTAAATCAATTAGAATCAAAGATATGATTGCTACAATGAGAAAAACTGTTGAAAAAATGAGATTTTATATCGTATGTCCACTCATAACATTCCTCAGAATCCGCCGATTTGAATGGCTAAGGGCTCAAATGATAGCGCTTGATTCACTGAGTGTTCTTAGACTAAAACAACCTTCGTTACTCAATTTGAACCGAAGATATAATTACTTCAAAGTTGGAAAAAGTTGGAAAAAGTTGAAAAATCAAATACTTTGAGAAAGGCGTAATTTAAGTGATGTGTAATACTTGATGACAAATCTGTTCATGAATACCTTTCATTTAAAAAAAGGATGAAGAAAATCGGCCGGATAGTATGGCCGGACGGACTCGGATAGGTTTTCATCAATATTTTTAATAACATAGATAGCTTCAATGTGAAAAAAAAAGTAAAAAAGGTGCAAGAAATCAAATAATTTCAGGAAGGCAGAAGTTCAGTGATTTGTAATACTTGATATTAAATCCGTACATAAAAAACTTTCATTTAATAGTGGTATGAAGGAAATCGACCGGATAGAATGGCCGGACGGACTCGAAAAATTTTCATAATTATTTCTAATATTCGCTTCGTCACTCATAACATTCCTCAGAATCAACCGATGTAAATATTTAATACCTCAAACGATAGAGCTTGATCCACTGAGTGCTCTTAGATTAAAACGAACAGTGTAAATCAATTAGAATCAAGGATATGATTGCTACAATGAGAAAAACTGTTGAAAAAATGAGCTGTAATATCGTATGTCCACGCATAACTTTCCTCATAATCAACCGATTCGAATGGTTAAGATCTCAAATGATAGCGCTTGATTCACTGAGTGTTCTTAGACTAAAACAACCTTCGTTACTCAATTAGAACCGACGATATGATTACTTCAAAGTTGGAAAAAGTTGGAAAAAGTTGAAAAAATCAAATACTTTGAGAAAGGCGTAATTTAAGTGATTTGTAATACTTGATGACAAATCTGTTCATGAATACCTTTCATTAAAAAAAGGATGAAGAAAATCGGCCGGATAGTATGGCCGGACGGACTCGGATAGGTTTTCATCAATATTTTTAATAATATAGATTTGTGCTGATCACTACACTTTACAAATCGTGATGCACAGTACGATGGTGCTCGATGACACTTGATAATAATTCCTCGCTATAAAGCGGACTTTTCTCACGTCTTACACGACGGGTATTTCAACACGCCTCCACCGGGCGGATTCTCAAGACGTAGTGCACGGAACTGCGTTCCTCGTGGAACCAAGTCGTCAAATTAAGTCGTTGAGCGACTATTCACATCCCTTCTTGCGTATCTGCAATGATATTACCATACCTTAACGTGAAAAAAACATTCTCCAAAATGTTTCAAAAATACTGAATGACGAAATGGAATATTCTGAGTCTCGTAGAAAGGTAAAGTTGATTAATAAGACCTCAGATAAATAATTAGCCGACTTCACCAAAGTCAAAAGTGCGATTCTCCGCTACTCCAAAGAGAATAGTATAAGCTCTCTGCTTCTGGTTGCTTTCTGGGTGTGTTCAAAGGTAATGCATCCCATCATAAATGTGTTGTCATGAAAAATATCACATGAACCTTAGCTCAGCGGGTTCATTGACGAGCCAGTAAATCTACTAACACAGCTCCTTCGCATTTGTGCACCCTCAAATGCCAGCTGACTGCGCCAGGATACGAACCTGCAACCTAGGGCCCAGCAAGCGAGAACGTTACCGCTGAGCCACGCAGCCAGTCCGGTCGATTAAGTCTCCAGATCCATAACATTCATGAGATACTTCTTATCTTTCTTTCTTTCTTTCTTTCTTTCTTTCTTTCTTTCTCTTTCTTTCTTTCTTTCTTTCTTTCTTTCTTCAATGATGGTAGCAGTTGTTTTCGAGGTTGTGGTTCCATCATGAATCTTGTGTAATATTTTAAATAAGACTTGTATACATGTTCAATGAAGCCTAGCGAGATGTTTTGCTCGCATAACTAATATAAACATGTCTTTATAGTTAATATTGTCCAATATATTTGTACATTATCTGTTTTCATCTGAGGTGTGATGTTCAGTACTGGAACTCTTGGTCCCTAATTAGCTCAGTGTCGTGTGCATAACAGCCATCTGTAGATAAATAAACTGCTCAAAAAAAATTAAAGCACCACTTTTTTCAAAGGCCACCAAATTTTGAAAAGTTGACCGCACAAGCTCGAAATCTCAGTATGACGTTTGTCCTGACACCTACCAAACATATGCTTCAGCACAACTCCCCAACGTGAGTAATTTCGGGGTACCACCCCGAAAACCAGCCCATTTTAGAAAACCACAAATTGAAGTTTGCGAAAAACGCTGTAGGACTTGTCGCAGGTTGTCAAAGCAGTCGAAAAAGAATCAGTCTTGCTCTTAAGTTTCCACAAACACGTTGAAATCGTTAAATTTGTCGTTTGGACATTTTCAACCCCCTTCATCATCCCCTAAACATGGACTACCATTGGGGGCGTCTGAGAATGTACCGAGTGTGTTTAACCACCTGAAAACCTTCACACCGTCCTCTGTTGCTGATTGCAGTAAGTTCTTAAGGCCTCCGGCAATGCCCACACCCCCTAACACCCTCAACTGGCATGGGACCAAACCACCCCCTCTCGATTCACCCCTAAGGAAGGTTTTAATCGAGATGTTTTTCAATGCTGTGAATGGGGGTCTTCCCCTAACGTTTCAAAAAGGGAGCAGTGCCTGTGTCACCACCCCTTCCCCTGCTACCCCGTTTGTATGATTTTTCGAATCAGGCCCTTTTTAAGAGCTGAAACGAGGTCTTAATCGCTGAAAGGGATGTGAAGGTCCTTAGAAGTAGTGGAGACACGAAACCAACCCCTTCCGATCGTTCATTGACATTCCGTCCCCCAAACTTGAAATTTTTGATCCCCCAACCCTCCCTGTCTGGACGTGTAACGCGTCATGGTAGAGTTTTCAGAGTTGGATGAAAATGAAGCTTATGGCCTGCAATCAAGCCCAATACAGCAGGTTGGATGGAAATTCATCGGTAGGGTGGGAAACGGGACCAAAAGGTTTTCAAAAAAGTTAACAGCCTATAGTAAGTACGCCCATGCATAGGCAACCCACATCACGTCCGTGCGTGCAGGTTGCCTGTGATCGGCAATAGGTTACGAAGTTTGGAAATGGGAGAAAAATTAGGCGAGGCCGCCTGATCACACCTCACCAGTTGTATCCACTCCGACCAGATGTTCGCAGCTTGGAGGGTAAAGCCGATAAAAAAAAAACATATTGGAAGTCATTTTCCAGTGTTGCCTTCGAAAACGAAATGGTTTATGCTTTTTAGTCAATCAATCCGATTGTGCCTAATTGTAATAGGTGGTATTCCCTAAACCTAAAAAATGAAGACCAAAGCGAGACCCCTTAAAAAGAAAATCTGATGATGATCGCTTGACGATCAAAACTAGTAATCCAAGTTAATGTATTAATCTCCTGTTGAGGGAGTAACACCCATTTCAACTGAACACAATCGTCTGAAAATCATTTAACATTTCGTTTGAATTAAGAGGTGAAGAAGTGGTTTCGGTGGCGTAGTTGGTAGCATGCTGAGTTTCTATGCCCAAGATCGCGGGTTCAATCCCGGCCGAAGTCGTCGGATTCTTTAAGAGCCTTCCTTCGGAGGGGAAGTAAAGCCGGCGCGGCGGTCCCATGTCATAGATTTATGGGATGTTAAAGAACCTTCCAATAATTACACATGTGCGGAGCTAAATTAGGTTAAAAATGTAAACAACGCTCAGGTTCCTACGTTCGTCGCCAGGAGCCGACTGCGGTGGCGTCTAGTAGCCAAGTTCTGAACTAGTATTCGTTGATGGTGGCGTTTGGCGGCAAATTTAGGAACTACTTGAAAACTTCAAAGTCTGCAGTCCGTACATGAATTAAGAAACTGATAACACACACTGATACAGTCATCACTAAGGCTCGGATCGATATGCTCGAAAAAATCTGCAGATATGCTCGAAAACCATGTGTTTTATGCTCGATAGATATGCTCGATAAACCCATTATATGCGGTTAAGTATGCAGAATATGCTTGAAAAACACCGTTAAAAACTATAGAAAGGAATGTGGAACGAAAAAACCAATAACATATCTTTATATACGGTACGGGCTTTATTCTCTAATTGTATGTATGATACACTGCGATATACTCGCATTCAAATTTCATGTATATATAAGAGAAGTTCTCTTATAAAAGTGGCAGTTTAAAAGTTCATTTCCAAAATGTTCAAAATTAGGCGAGTCAATGAAGTAGATTTACATTAGTCTGTACAACAAGAATTTTATATTTTCAGTTTTGAATGCTTTTCTTAAATCAGTCAATAAAAGTTTCAATGACGAGAACGACCTCACTGAAGGTTAAAAACCTGCGGTTTTATTATTCGCACCAGATAGGTTTTTCAATAATTATTTCTGTTTTCGAACCCCGAGGATGGCCAGGGCCCGAATTCGGCATGGGGAATTCGAAGGAAAACAAACTATATAGACAAAACCCACAAGAATATGCATTTATATGCTTCTATTCTGAAAATCGCAGTTTTATGCATTTGTATGCTCGATAAATTTCAATTCTGTTGGTCCCAGTGAGGTGAAAATACCACCGAAAGGCTTCTTTCAATGTGTACTATTCTGGGGAAAAGTATGCAAATATGCTCGAATCCGAGCCCCAGTCATCACAATTAACACCGGTTATCAGACAGATTCTACACACACCCAAAGTACACGGGGCTACATGACCGCTTTGTCGCAACCCCTAAACTGAGGAACCAAACAACCAAAAGGTGAAGAGGAATTTGCATATAATCGATGGGTAGTCCTCGTATGTCACAGATCATATTGACTTATGCTATCAATACTGTATTATTTTGAAGCACTCTGAAGTACTCGAAATCAAAATCATAGACGATTGTTTAGGACTAGCCCTGACTCGATTAGAGTTTGCGGTTGAAGTGGTGTAGATGTGACCAGATCTCCATGAAGCCATGTGCTTACCTTGCTCACTATTCTGTTATCGTACTGATATTTACAATGACAAGGATTGCCTAGGTAATTATATAATCAGTGTTGTAAATGTGCATTAAATATAATATCCCCCATCTTGATCAATGTTTTCCCCAATTTTTCCGCATTCCCTCTAGTCCGCCTCCAGAGTCACTCAGTGAAAGATAGGAAGTCTGAGAAGTATTTTCCCGAAGGGCGTTGAAGGTGCTTTGGACAGGCAATATATCAAATGTTGAGATTCTTCGAAAATGACGAAATATAAGAAAGCCCACAGTACAGAATATTTTGTATCTGAGCTCAAGAGAAAGGTCACAACTGACATCAATTTGCAATCATAATGTTCATCTTTTACATAATAAACTAAATGTATCAAAATAATAGGACAATTTAATTTCTCGAATATATTTTATTGTTGTAATGTACACTGCTCAAAAGCACTGTATTGTTCTCGCAGAATAGTATCAGTGGCCTCCAAGAAGTCGGTAGGAATTCTAAGGGTCAGAACCCGAAGGTATCTGCCCTTAGCAGCTGTTGTAGTCCAAGACCGACCAGTACAATGTAAATCCTCCATACTTCCTGTTTGTTGGTAACTATCCCAAATCCGGCCAACAATGCTATGGATCATTGAAGCATTAAAACATTGAAATTTATTCAACCTTAAAGGAGACCATAAAACAAAAACACATATTTCGTTATTTATTGCTTAATATGTAACATGGACATTTATTAACAATGCCGTTAATCCGGTGCCTCTACGTCCAACTGTTCTCAAGTTATGTGCGAGAATAGTAACTGCTCGTGACGTCACTGCGCTATCGACTCTACATAGCAGCCTGTTGCTGTGCATAAGCTCGGGCAGTCTTTTCCCGCACTCCGTCTACTGCTGCCGTGTTCTTATGTTGCCATTGTTAGCGTTAGTCAAAAGAATTATAATGGAAGTAAATAACATTCGTCCGTATCAGTTTGAGCCAGAACGAACGACATTTTCTGATGTCCATTCAGATAGCGATCATGACATGGATGTAGGGTTAAGAGCCGGCCGGAGTTGGGACGGCCGGCCGCCAGCCCAGCTCTTGTTGTAACATGGATCAAAAGTTTGTGAAACGATTTATAAAGAAACGGGAGAAGGTAAAATGATTTTGTTTCTACAGCGCGCTGAAGTATTTTATACACTTTTCATCAGTGCAAAAGCATATCGAACAGGAATACAAAGATAGTTATAAAAAGTGTAGTTAAAATCACAATTCTCCATATAAAATAGAGTTCTGAACTGCGATTTTCCTAAACTCTTCTGTGCCTTCAGATGATGTTGAAAACTGAAACAAACTCCACTGCAAGACAGCTTATAGTTTTCTCTAGATCGCTACTGAAACATATTTTAAAATTAAGAACTCTGTGTATGTTTAATCGTGATTTTAGAAAATGTTTGCATATTGAGTTGCTAATGCTAGCCAGTGTCGAGGTGCTGGTAGTTCAGGCAGTTACCGTCAGATACCGCATCGTCGCAAAGTCATGTCCTTGAAACAGGGTGAAGGGAGACAGCCGGCTTCTGAGAGGTGGTAATCGCATGCCAGGAAGTGATGAAATCAGCTCATGTCCAGGTGCTGTCAGTCGCTTCATTACAATCGGCAGTGGACTTGGTGAAGGAGATTTGGGTCATGGTGGTCATGTAGCCGCGTGCACTTGGGTGTGTGTATAATGTGTCTAATAACCTGTGTTATTTTGATGGCTGTATTAGGGTGTGTATTTGTATTTGGGACGGGTATTGTATATGCGGCGGCCGTGGCCTTAAGTTAGATACCATCCCAGCATTTTCCTGAAGCATAAGTGAGGAAACAACTTCCAGGATGGCTGAAGTAAGAATGTAACCCTTCTCTTCCCATTTCTGCCTCACAAGCCTCAGTGTATCCCGTTCCAGCCCCAAGCTCCCAAACCTGGACCTCTGGGTTGACAGCTAAGTAGGCTAGCCACTACGCCACGAGGTGGATTGTAAATAAAATGTTGCTTTGTCAGCCTAAATATGATGTAGCGACTACTGGCCTTTTGAAGTTACAGTAATTATTATATGAGTAGCAAGCAATCTCTAGTTAGTAACCATCACTAAAGTGGGCCTGAATTTCATTAAAATAATTTGTTTATTTATTTATAATTATTTGTTTGTTTATTTATAGTTCTTCTAACAGGTTACAACCTAATTACGAGAAATAACAATATGAATTACTATTAATATTTTTAAGATTTTTCTTACACTATTATAAAATGATACTTATAATACGTATGTCTAAATATTATTCTAGTAAGTATCGTAAGTATCGTATTTGAAATTATGTTAAAAATCACTGATAAGGAGTGTATGATATTAAGTGATTTCTCTACAATACAAATGAACAAAAGGTGCTGTCTGATATATGGAAATGTGTGCATGTTTTTTTGTTTTTTTTTTTGTAGATATTGAATGTGTTCGATACAGGCGAATGTTTATGTTACTCGGTATTGGTTCTTGGACAGTGGGATATTATACGTTTCGGTCTTATTGACCGCGAAGGAACATATAGTTCAAATTCAGAGGACAAATAAGGTATATCAAAGATGTTATCAAATTATTTAAATGTAATAACCTGATGTGTAGTTTATGTTATCGTCAATCTCGCGATCAATAGCCACGGGACCTCCTTTTTACGTGGAATCCGAACCACTGGACATGACTTTTCACTTTGAAAATCTCACATGCATTGACCGGGAACCGAACCCGATCCGCTGTGGTGAGAGGCCAACAGCTTGGCCACAACACTGGGCCACCACATTCCCGCTTAGCATATTTAGGATATACATTTGTCCTTTTGTATTCCAAGAATATAGGGAATTTATTTTTTTATCGATTCAACTCTATAGTTAGCATTCGCACATCTTGGGTTCCAAACTATTGAGCCAAATTCAAGTCTACTTCATACGAATGCATTATACAGTACAATCTTTAGCAATGTACAGGTTCCTAAAATAAAATGTGCATCTTCTTACATATCCCAGCATTTTGAATATATCTCAAAAATTCGATCAATACGGTGAGAAAAGGATAACTTTTTTTAAATCAAAGTATAGCCTACCATAAACCTAGATTACTTGAGATGGGAACTACATAGGAAATGGTGGTGTTTTTTTTAATCAAAGTTTTCGTGTAAATACAATTGGATGACACTTATAAATCGAAAGAATTTTTTTTGTTCCAATTTCTTTTTTCTTCATCTTTTGGAGCAGCATACAATCCCATAACGAATAAATGTATTTAAACGATTACACGTCATTTGCAAATAATAATAATAATGATATATTGGCATCCCGGAGCGAGCCTCCGTGGCTTAGGCGGCAGCACGCCGGCCTCTCACCGCTGAGTCCGTGGTTCAAATCCCGGTCACTCCATGTGAGGTCTGTGCTGGACAGAACGGAGGCAGACAGGTTTTTCTCCGGGTACTCCGGTTTTCCCTGTCAAAATTTCATTCCAGCAACACTCTCCACTATCATTTCATTTCATCTATCATTCATTTAATCATTGCCCCAGAGGAGTGCGTCAGGCCTCGGCAGCCGGCACAGTTCATATCCTCGCCGCTAGATAGGGGCTTCATTCATTCCATTCCTGACCCGGTCGGAGACTGGAAGCAGGCTGTGGATTTTCATTTTTCATTGGCATCCCGGAGATGGTTAATTAAGATAAAGATTACAGAGGCACAAGATTCGATCCCAGGGGATCACCAGAGGGTGAATGGAGCTTTTCTCTATGATACGAAGTGTTGCCTCTTACATACTGTAAGTATGATCCGTAATAGGACATTTTAGTAAGTTGTAGATTACGTCATGGTTAACTCTACCAATAATCTGTATATATTACATCGACTCGTTATCCTTTAATCTAAACCAGATGACTCCTGATTCGTGAAAATTGGTTATTGTTGATCATCGAGGGATGAATCCGTATTATAAATCGTGAATAAAATGGCATGTATGCCTGAATAATACATGATGTGTTCATGAAGTGTTTGCTCGTAAAGTTTGTTTGGGCAAACATAGTAGCTACCGGCACTGTTCGGTAGTTAAGAATTAGTGAGATCTCACCCGACTTGTGAAATATCTGGAAATATCAAAGACTTGATCGATAAATTAAATTTAATATCAAGAGGATAAGCAATTTTTTCCCGGATCGTTTTTTATCAAATATGGAAGAATAACGTCAGGATCTGCTACCCTCTTGTGTCCCATATATTCATCGTAAATATCGGAGTGAGAATGTCACTACGGGTTACCTCATAATAATTAAGATGTCAATTTCGAGATGACTTTCTAGGTTATCATGCGTTAAAATGTCATAGTTGGATCCATTTGGCAATATACTGATGAGTAAGGCTAGGATTTTAATGCAATGTCTACAGTATCATCATAGCAAACACTCGTATCGAGTAGATTGGCCTCTCAATCCGGAATGTCTCTCATTGGTGAGTTCGGAGGTGACTAGACAGCCCAATGCGGGAGGCACACAATTTGCCGCAGTGATGACAGATTGTTCCACGTGGGGCATCTGCGTTCTTTCCATTTCTTCTATGTAATATTACATTAAAAAATTTGAAATATGTAATATTGATTTAATTTTTAAATAAATCATATACATTACACATGATATTGCTTGTAGATTCTTCATTTTATTCATTATATTTTTTGCAAAATAAAGGGTGGTATAGCGTGGCAAGTTAGACCTGGCCTGTCATGGTGGAGTCTCGTCTAGGAGGGGAAGTAGTGGGATCACTAGGCGCAAATGCGATTTCCCCTCTTTGGTGCAACAACTGTTTGGGGCTGCTCGCTGCTCGTCGTGGTTATATTATGCAAGCCTAAAGTATCGAATAGGAGCATTCTCAGTGACATAGCATTGGTATTGGTGGTAATGAACTGAGGGCGCGCCCACTTCACACACTCCTGACAGCAAGCTTGTTGCCGTGCTTGTCAAAGAACAGAGCTGCTCAGTCGTGCTTCGCTTGCCTTGACAGCATCTGTACCGTGCCAAGGTGTTGGGAATAATGACTACTTGGCAACATCTAACCAGCGCGTGATGAAGTATGTGCTCACTGGTTGACAAAGAATCCAGGCAGGGGGATGACGTAATGCAACTGGACGCACATGCGCATCGGAAGGTTCAGATCTAACTTGTTCCCCAAAACACTAATTAATTAATTAATTAAGCATGTTCATATTATAGCAAATTTAAATAAATTCCATGATTATGTATGCGTACGGAAGAGTACCAAGGGAAAAGAAACTGAGGATTCTGAAGTACAGTATTATGGAATCCAGGGAAGGCTGCTACAGGCAATCAAAAGTACTGTATTTGTGTCTATAATGAAGCTGCGGTAAGAGTTGATGCTAGGATGAGTTCCTGGTCTAAGTTGTTACAGGAATAGGCTGAAATCTTTCACCACTACTACTGATTTTTTATATAGGCTATAATATTGTCTTCTGTTGCTTTTCAGTCGGTCAACACGACTGTGCCCAATGAATGGGCGGGGTACAAGATATAAATATGTAAATACACTCCTGGAAATAGTTACATGCATTAGTTAATTATCACAATTGCCCCATATAATTGCACCATATTTGTTCATGAATGGTGATGTGATAATCGTGGGAAACGGATCTTAGTTTTCTTTCCCTTGAGCAACTGAATTTGTAATTTCTGGACATTTCTTGGCTGTTGATGAGGAAAAGGCAATGCGAAAGGATGAGCTGAAGAAACTCAGTCCTGATAATAATATGCTATAGCTTATCGTTGAAGTTAATCCTGTGTGATGAGAAATGTAATTTCAAAAAAGGTATTCTACATTTTTTTTAAATATCTCCTTTGTTAAGAATAAAAGAAAAAATAACTTGTCATGGTTACTTACAAAACACGTAAATATAATTCTAGGAAATAAACAGGAGTATTTCACCATACTACTAAGTTACAGGTATACTAGGGAGTAGGCTTCCTTACGTATCTATTCGATGTTATCGTAAACACGATGAGTTATATTTTGAAATATTCAAACAAAAGTGTTGAAAATTTACTTTTCAACTCTTTTCAGGAATTAGTTTAGTCTGAACGATTCTTTATCACAATTAAGGTTATTATGAAGATAAAACAAAAGTTTGGTGCTTTTCAGTCGGTCAACACGAATGTACCCAAAAGAGTTGTAATTTTTTCAGGATTAGGGTATAACCCAACTCTTTTGGGTACATTCGTGTTGACCGACCGAAAAGCACCAAACTTTTGTTTACTAAGGGAACACTAAAAAATGGCTTCAAACCCCATAATGTCAGTATGAAGATGTTTATGAAAGTAAATGATTGAATATACACAATCTAATGGAGCATGAGCAACAACAACGACGGCGTGAAACCTTATTGTGGTTCTGTTTCGAACTTCGCAACATAGGCAGTTTTATGTAAGGAAGGTCTGTAAGGAAAAGGTAGAGCTTGAAGAATAACATTTTATTTCTTTCTGCGTTATCACATTATGCATAATATACTGTTTTAAAGACCATCTCGTGGTGTAGCGTTCTTGTGTGTCACCCCCGGATGCAAGGCGTTAGTGAGTGGTGTTGGGCCCTGGGGATGGAGAATCCTGCACTCCCTCACCTCTATTGCCAAATCATGTAATAATAATTTATAATCCTCCTGAATTTGCAGAAGCTGATAATAATTTTAGAATTATTATTATTATTATTATTATTATTAATAATAATAATATTAGTAATAGAAGCCGCCGGTGGTAGAGGGTGAAACAGGCGCTCCTCCCCCCCCCCCCCTCCTCACCACATGCAGGATCCGGAAAATATTTTAATTATTATTAATAATAATAATAGTAATAAGACGGCCGAGGTGGGATTCAATCCCACGCTCTCTCGATACCAGCGTGGCACGAGGTAGTGCGTTAGTGTGTATATTTGTGATTCAGATGAGGATTGTGAAGGAGTCGGCTGCATATGCCTGGAGTAGAAGTGATAATAATAATAATAATAGTAATAATAATAATAATGTTATTGCTTTACGTCCCTTTAAACATCTGCGGCTTTAGGAGACGCCGGGATGTTGGAAGTTTGCCCCAAAGGGGATCTTTAACCTGCCAGTAAATTCACTGACACGGCTCCCTCGCATTTGCGCACCCTCAAATGCCAGCAGGCAGCGCCAGGATTCGATCCTGCAATCTTGGCCACAGCAAGCAAGAACGTTACCCCTGAGCCACGCAGCCAGAGTAGAAGTGAGAAACCACGGAAAACCACTTCCAAGATGGCTGAGATGGGAATCGAAACCACATCTTTTCAGTTTTGCCTCACGGGGCATTCCAGCCCTCAGACAAGAATGAATCGAATTTCTTATCGGCGCCGGGAATCGAACCCGAACCTCTGGGGGCGACAGCCAAGAATACTAGCCGCTACATCACGAGGAAGGCCAAGGATATTTCAGTCTCTTGTGAATTCCGTAATCCGTAGTTTAACTATTAGCTTATCTATAGCAAAATATTTCGGCCATTCAATTGGAAGTAGCCTATACAGACTATCACTTGGAACTTTCTGGTCGCGATATTCTTGAAGCGCATTGCCACGAGATTGCATTTCCCCAGTGTTTGGACCCCGGAGCAGTTTGAACTTCTTCGCACGCGCGACCTTGAACCACCCTCACAGTAGGGGGTAATCCGTGCTGATACCTATGTACGGGCCATGTAACTACTAGGGGACAGCGACTACAACGAAACTAGTGGCAACGTTTTGAAATGAAAAGTGAAATAGGATTTGACTCCGGCCGGCTCTTAAGTGTCAAGATTAACAGCTAAGGGGTCCTGCCGGCTTAAATGCACTGAAACGTAACCCCTGAATTCATTTCATAACGGTCCGTCATCAAGTTCCTACCTATCCATAACTCTCTCCGCTATATCCCGTGAACCTTGATGCAATTATCCTATAACATACTCTCAGCGTTGCCATATGCATGAAGCCGTACATCACGACTAAGAGGAAGGGGGGAACAGACTTCAAATTTGGAAGTTTCAAATCCCGGCGCTGACGGTGGCCGTAATGAGTGTGGTTTCTCCCCGGGATTTTGCACATTCTCTCCAAGAAAATGATTGAATTGTATATTACTTTCCGGGCGCCTAGCGCAATCCTACACCCTTAAAATTCAAGACACTCACCTTATGATGGTATTCACAGAAACAAAGCGCTAAGACAACACGGCTCCTAAAGTGAGTTGATAACATCTTCGGCTGGGCGGAAATTTCTAATCACTCTTACGTGTTACAGCTTGGCTTAGTGTAATATTAAATACGGTAATGGTTAGTTGTTGTATTTGGGGAAACACTATTACATAAAGGGTTTCTCCAGAAACGTGATTTCTCACCAGTACTGTAAGTACACATAATTCTACAACACGCTAGAGAGTTAAAACACACTGATTTCTTTACTATCAGTATTCACATCTATTACAGTAAATAAATTCAAAACGGAACAATGTACCATGAAGGGATGGTCAGCATTTTAAACCACTATTTACATTACTCATAATTCATAGACCCAGTTCTATAAATTGATCTCTAATATCAAAGAAGGCACACTACACTGGAACATATTATAATACAGATATCGGCGCGCAGCTATGCACTTGACCGTTTAAGCTCAGTGGTAAGAGCGGGGTGTAGGGTGGTGCGGGGAACGTGTCAAATACTTCCCTACTGAGAACATTGACGCACATGACACTAAATTCTCACACGCCCAGCGTGGCAAATGTTTTACGTTGTGGTAGTATACCGGGAGGAGTGGGATGGGAAAGTGCAGAGCTACGCGCCGGGATCTGTCAATGATGTAAAAGACTCAGCCAGCATTTTAAGCCACCGTTTACATTACTCATAATTGATAGATCCAGTTCTAAACTCAGGTCACTTGTGGTCACTCGCAACTTCGGAGCTGATGACATTTCATAATAGGCTATATACTCTATATTCAATCATTCATTCCTTCAAACTCAAAGTCTTAGTGGTGACAAGATGTCGTGATCATCGTTGTTGGCCAATTTATGTAACTTCCAATGTTGTATTGTTGTAATATTCCATCATCTTGCACAATGGCCGTTGAGGAGAAGATATCCTATTTAAATATTTCAGAGGAATTAAAGGGAGTTGTTATACACCGAGTTCATTACTATCAGTATCCATATGTATAAAAGCGAATAATTTCATAAAGGAATAATTTACCATTATACAACGGTACAACTTTTGACTGTAGGCCTACATGAAAAACGTATACTGTATTTGGCTACAGCATGCTGGTTTCAGGACAGCTGATTAAACTACAAAAAACAATGAATCATAATTTAGTGAAGGGTAACACACGGACGTTAATGGCAGCTAATATCAAGCATTCATATACCCATATTTCCTTGGTGTTCACTCAATTTGGTTCCCATAATGCCAGGCGGTTTCAAAGAATCTATAATAAATTGATGTGATTCGATGTTTAAAATTATGATAACTTCGACCTGTTTATTTTATCTAAGATGGAAGTCGGGAAAATAAACTAAACATAGGCCTACGTTCAGAATGGATGTGCTGCAGTTTGAGTAGTAGTTGACTGCTGTGTGGTCTTAACTACTTTATATTATGTTTATTCGTTTGGTCGCGTTACTTTCTGTTGTTGATGATTCATTTAGAGGCTTGCGATATTGTGGTCATTCAGCTCCGTCAGCTTAAGTGGAAATAGGATTCTCTCTAATAACCTGTGTTGTTGATACGTCTGTGGTAGTGTGTGTATTAGGAAATGAGACTACAATTGACAATGAGGTGACCATGATGTTCAGTTACGAACCTTTCCGGTTTTTGCTTGCGATAAAAGGGGAAAACAATAGCTTGTTATATATATAGATTGCTTATCCAAAGGCACTTCAGTAAACGAAATTGAAATTCAAACACTACTTTTTATTCTTTCTTTCTTTCTAGGTTCAGAGGTAACGTTCTCGCCTGATGTGACGAAGATTGCAGGATCGAATCCTGGCGCAGCCAATTGGCATTTGAGGGTGCACAAATGCGAGGGGGTCGTGTCAGTAGATTTACTGGCACGTTAGAGATCCCCTTCGGGCAAACATCCTCCCTATATTACTCTGCTAAGGTCACATTCCGGTTTTGTACCGAAAATAAGGTCCTGTCAACACCAACCTACACATATGGGGTACCTACAGGTTCCGCATAACCCCATTTGTGCCCGAAACGCATTCACTTCCTCTTTAAATGCCTCACAACTAAATAAATACCTTAAAAAAGTGTACATTTACAATGGAAGCACCGTAACCTGGTGAGCCTGCCGCTACAGCGCAGGGCAGCGCGGCGGTGGCAGCCATCTGGCGGGAGCACGGCGTACTGCTAGCTGAGGAGTCTCTCAGCAGATGGCTCCGGTGTGGTCTCGCCAAGACTTTCTCTATGGTTCAATCCTTTGCAAATGTAAAAATTGCTGTAGAAGAAACTCCCGAGCAAACAATAACCGATGAATTCGTTCTAACATCGAATATTGTCTACAAAGAGGTGCTATGACAAGTACAAAACACTCTTCTACATAATTCTTTGTGTTCTTCTCCTGTACGTATGCCGTTTAACAACAATAAATACATTTCTTCAATACTTAAAACTTCATTCTCCCACATTCTTCCTCACTACCCCATAAACCTACATTCACGTTGCGAAAGCTCGCACGGGCCCACAAGTTATTATTGCCTTCCTTTCTTTCTATCTGTCTTTGATTGGCATTGCAACGCATAATAATTATAAATTATTAAGGTAAAAGTAATACATCTGTCCTCTATTCTTGTGTTGTAGACATTCCACCGCTTCACATTCGTTTCAAGTTACGATTCTATATAATCTGATCTGCCAAGCACAAACACCTTCTGGCTGGCTACTGTTATTTGCGTTATTTCTTTTGTTATGTATACAAAATTGCCTTTTGAGATATATATATTCAACTTGGCTACCGAGGAGTGAAATATTACGATAGAATTCAAGATCATGAATAATACGTTGAAGCCTCTCTGCCCAGCATGTCGTGTTAACCGTCATCTCCGTTGGTGACAACATTCAAAACGAATCGACTTCTGCCCCCTTTTTTCTATGGTTTTCAAAACATAAATCACACACAGTTTTTCTGTTCCATATCCGCTAAGTGGTGTCGCTTGCCCTGCTGCATTGCCTCCGCGTATCAGCTAGCGGGCTGACATTGTCCTGGAACTCGCGATAAATCAAACCCAGATTTCTCTCTCGCTTCCTCGCGATTTCTCTTCCTGAGCAGCGGTCTCAACCGTCGAGAATCCAGCTTCTTCTCAGTCAGTCCAACCACCGCAGTCGAAAGCGTGAAGTCACGTTTCATAAAGCTGATTTTTAAAACTCATCAGGAAACTACTATCGGTGTCATTTTGAGTTCTTGGGATTAACGCATGAGCTTGAGATAGCTTTCGATGTAAACAAAATCCTTCTCGTCTTCATATACAAATCCCGTTCCAGCGATTTGCGGGTCTGGATGTTTACGAGTCCTCTCCATCTAATTCTGTCTTCCACGACGAGCACACTGAGTCAGTGCAGAGTTACACTTAACTATCTCTGGTTTAATGATTTTTTAAAATATCAAACAACGCTTGAGGGTATCAAACCAAGGAATACATTGAGGAAATAATTATGTAAATAAGTTAATTTAGGTAGGATTCCAATCAAAAAGAAAACAAGTAGTTCCGTGAAGAACTAAAGCCTCTTTTCATATATCCTACTTATGTTAATTGCCACTATTAACATATACATTTCAGCTTGATTTCTGTAATAGATTCGTAGATATTGAGAAGCGACTAAATATTGCGGATGGTCGCCATGTTAGATTTATATATATATATAGGTCTTAGAGTTATGTACTGTTACATGAAGATTATTGTGTACGTGTAGTATTCAAACTTCAATCGCATGATTAGGACACAAGAAATAAAAACGAGATTTTAAAATTTTGTACAGCTGCCAGCTTGTGGTTATGGAAACAATTGAAATAAATTAGATGCCAGTGGATTAACATTAGTATAAAGATTTACTGTACCAAGTTTCACTGCACCCGGATGGTTAAATTGCGAGAAACGTCCAAGTGAAAATTTATAATTCGCGTCACCGCCATGTTGGATTTGTGATCACCAGGTTATTGAAAGTCCTATAGGTGAACTTATGTTCATAGCTCCCGTGAACATTAAAAAATTCAGTTTGATTGCTGTAATATATTCGTAGATATTGAGAACCGTCTTAATATTTCGGATGGTCGCCATGTTGGATTGTTATATGTATAGGACATAGAGTCTTGTACCACTAAAGGAAAATTATTGCGTAGGTACATTAGTCAAACTTTCATTCGATCACATGATTACGACACAAGACATAAAAACTTAATATTAAAATTCGCACAGCCGCCATCTTGAGGTTAAGTAAACAATTGAACTAAATTAGGTGCCAGTACATTACAATGTGAATAAACATTTGCTGTACCAAGTTTCATTGCGTTTGGTTAGTTAAATCGCGAGGAACGTCAATTTAAAAGTCGCAAATTCGCTTGGCCGACATGCTGGTTTTGTAGTTACCAGCTTTTCAAAAGTCACAAAGGTGAAGTTTTGGTAGTTCTCTTTATTACCGTACAAAATTCTAGGGTGATAACGGTAATAGTTTCGGAGATATTGAATGCTGGTGAAATATTTCGCACAGCCGCCATGATTGATTGGTAGGACGTAACAAAATTTTAAGGACTCGGTAGGGGTCGTCCAGAATAGGGCTATGAACTTACCGAGTTTCATTGACATCTCTCCAGGCGTTTAGATTTTATTAGGGACACACACACACACACGAATCACACACGCACACACAGACAGACAGACACAAAAGGAGATATCATAAGCCTATTTTTTCATAAATGAAAATAGGCTAAAAAAGAGAGAGAGAGTAAAGAAGAACAAGTTGTTAACGGCTGTTTTTCTGGAACCAAATTTAGGCTGGAAGTTATTTTCGGTAATTAGTGATTTAGTTATATCTTTGAAACTTTTTCTGGGCCATTCAACTTTGGCACAATTGTGGATATTGCTCCATTCTTGTTTTTGCTAAGATGGTGCCCTTAATTTGTCTCCTAAGAAATATTTTCAACGTTAAAATTCGGTGAATTTCGTGGGTTGCGCAAACAATGACAAATTTGGATATTTTGAGAATAATCAGAACAATGTTTGGTATTCATGGGTTTTATTGCGTGATAAATTATTTTGTATAGTTCCACATCAACCCCTGTGGGAATTTCCCAGGTAAAATTTCATGTCTTGTGGTTTGCTTTCCAAGTAATAAGCGATTCTGGGACTTATAATTGCGAGATTAACGTTCACATACAACTTTAAGCTTTCATTTCATATCTCGCTTATTGATGACCAAGTGCTAAGCTAACCTCTACCAAACGCCACAACCTAGATAACAACTGCTACCATCATTGAAGACAGAAAGATAAGAAGTATATCAAGAATGTTATGGATCTGGAGACATAATCGACCGGACTGGCTGCGTGGCTCAGCAGTAACGTTCTCGCTTGCTGGGCCCTAGGTTGCAGGTTCGTATCCTGGCGCAGTCAGCTGGCATTTGAGGGTGCACAAATGCAAGGGAGCCGTGTCAGTACATTTACTGGCACGTTAAAGATCCCCTTCGGGCCAAAATTCCGGCACCCCGGTACCTCTAAAAGCAGCAGTAGTTAAAAGGGATGTAAAACCAATAACATTATTATTATTATTATTATTATTATTATTACATATACGACCTGCCGTGGGCAACATCCAACTTTGAGTTGAGGCATGTCTTTACACGTCTGGTTGTGCATGGCTTTCACAACCCTAATTGAATTAACAAATCTTTCCATGACCCTACAGGGCCGTGTGTATACAAACTATGTGGATATTTTCGATTGCTATTTGCCTGAAATAAAAGTAGTAATTAATAACCTGAACTAACACCAACGGCTTGAATTCAGTTACTATGTGAAATCGTTTTGTTCTTTACTTCAAATAACATTTTCAAGTAACGCAAAATAGGCTGTTACAAACCCTTTAAAATAAAAAGTAAAAATGTATCGTAGTATCATCTTGTCATTCTTCAAATTCGATGCGCATAGAATGCCAATGGTATAGTAATCAATGGAGCCCCACGTTGACTAGTCGTGACATCTAGTGGTGAAATATCGAACAATATAATCCTAACAGAGCGAGTGCATTCTAGCGGCCAGAAGAAGAAACTTTTCAATAAAATCTGGAAGTTAATAAGTAGGTCGGCGTGCATTTACCTTTTTGGCAGCTAGATGTCTCGAGTAAATCTGCTGGCGAATTATGTTTTAATTAAATATATATTTTACACCATAATATGCACAATATAACGCTTAATTTTAAAACGTCTGAGTCATTACAAAACAATAAACATATAACATTTCAAGCAAAAAACCTAGCTCTGACCGGGTTAGAACCATAGGCATTTGACCGATAGGCTAACGCTCTACCACTGAGCTAATTGTGTCAACGAATATCGTTCTATATAAAATGACTTACATAGAACTTGTTAGCAAATAATGATTTATACTTAACGATTTCATCACTGGAGTATATTATTTATATATAACGCATTTCATACAAAGTTTATTTATTTTGTATCAGTACGCTATATTGCATGCAATACTCAAATTAGTGAAATATAAGTCAGGCACAAGATATCCGCTGCCATCTTGTCTTATTACTGAATCGGCTCAGCTTTTTAAAATCACGTCTGCACTATAGTATTACAAAATAAACTTTTAATTTCGAACGTGCCTCTTCCTTTAGAACAGTTAAAACGATTCTCGGCTCGATAATCGGAACTGGTGGGTCCCATGATATGGATTATAAAGTTTGCATAATTCGCACGGCCGCCATCCTGAAATGGTATGGCGGACGAGCTTGTAGTTTGGTCACAAGACGCATCCTATACGAAGGTATGTTGTTACCAAATTTGGTAGAGATCGGATGATTTGGTTAGTCGTTATTTGATTTTACGTTTTGAACGTTTGAGAGGCCGCCATTCAGTTTTAGTAAAGATGGTGGCGATATAAAACATGACACTGAGGTGCCCTTTGCTTGTTCTACCTCTGTACCAAATTTCGTTCAATTCGGTTTCACCGTGTTCGAATTAATAGGGGGGGACAGACATTCAGAGTACACACACTCACACACACACATACACACACACAGCCTCACACACACACATACACACACACACACACAGACTCACACACACACATACACACACACAGACAGACACACTTTTTTCGCCCTGTGTTGATCTCATAAGTCTACTTTCATTTTTTGCAAAAATCGAAAGTAGGCTAATAGTATTTGAGCTTCCTTTTTTTAGTTTTGTAGGATCAACTACTTAGAGATTGAGTAGTCTATTTTTAACAAATTAATCCTATATAAAGATTACCATGTTTTCAACATAATGTTTTAGATCCCTTATTTGGGGGTGGATCTAAAAGGGAGAGTTGCTGTACTAATTTATAAGGTGGTGCCTAAACGGGTAGCTTCCCTTGTCAGGGTAAGCTGACCAGTGTAGAGTGTTGTGGTGTGCTAGGAACTAGGGGGCGTTCCTATAAATAATGTGGTAGTGTTTGAGGGGATGGGAACCACTGCCCAGGGTCGCTGTACTGGTCGCACAGCTGACTGCTTGTTACGTAATTGAATCTGCTTGTATCAGCCGAGTGGCACGCGCTGCTTGTTGGCAGCCGGCTCGAGAAACACAAAGGTACCTGAGTTAGCGCTAATGGCTCACCGTCTGTCACGTCTTTACGTGACGGGAATAAGGAAGGGCGTAAGATGTAAAGAGGCGTATAACAGTAATGCGTGTGTAGAGTGTGGACCAAGTGTTTATTTGGTCTGTGATTCTGATAGTGAGTCCCTTGTAGGGAATGAAATTAGGTTCACAATGTATTACAAGTGTTGGGTTACAGGTTACAAAGTAGGAATTCTGAACACGATTTGACTGACTCACCTCGGTTGACACCAGCGTAGCCTCGGCCGTCTCGATGGAGCACTGACAATGGAGAGAGAGTTTGACCTCATTAGGACGTCTTCTTATACCTTCTGACGTCCTGCTGTCAGCATTGTGCTGGCATGCTGCCCCAGTTTAATACTATGTCGCTGAGTGTAATGATTACGTAAGGCTTGAGCTGCTTTATGGAGTAGCAAGCTGTCCTTACAGTATTAATGGATGTAGCCCCGTCTTTCCAAGGGTTGCCATTTTAGGGGATTTAGCCAGATGCTTGGGGGATGGTCTCCAAGGGGTGCATACCCCTGGGATGCTGTACAAGAGTCTTCCTTCATTTGTTCGCGTCCTCGCGAACGGGAACGGAACTGGAAGTTGGGATGTTGGCGTAGTGGTCCTCGAAAACCCCCTCGTATCTCCTGGTGGCGTCGTATCGAAGTGTGGGTGTGAGGTGAGCCCGTGTTCAGAGGGGAGGGTTATGGGATTTACATATATATGTATACATTGACATTGTGAAAAAACAAACAAAAAAAATTGACATTTGCGAAAGATTTGATTAACATTGGGAAAAAATTGACATGTTGAGAAGAATTGAACATTAAAATAAATTTGACATAAAAAAAAAATTGCCCTTGCATTTGCTGGCATATGCTAGTTTAAAAAAAAACATGGTTGCTGACGGTGATGTGTTACATATTTGTGCAGGGAGGAAAAACCCAGGGCCGAACGGATGATTGCGTCGCCCGCCCCATCTTAGGGAAAAAATGCTCCCTGCAATAAGAAAGGTAGAAGAAAATAGAAAAATGGGTGTTCCAGGGTATAATTTAAGGGAAATATTCAAAAGTATTTATTTGTGTGGGAAAAACGGAACACCCTGACAAATGGGGAAGTTAGAAGAAGGAAAAATGAAAAAAAAACAAATCATACACATGATGGACATTGGCATCTTGATAACAAACAAAAAGATATATAGTGTATAATTGTATAAAGTGTATCCTGAAAAATTATAAATTACAATGACCTTATGTCTAGTTAAAAAATGGTATAAAGTTTATCCTGAAAAATTATAATTTACAATGACCTTATGTCTACTTAATCGCGCTAATCCCTTATAATTATAGTTTCCGTGAGGTACCTCGCGTGCACGCTACCCGTCTGTACGTACTCTTGCCGTCTCACGGCTGATTCTGTACGGCCACTTCTTGGTACGGTATAGTGGTCGTACCGCTTGTATGTATGCTTAATACCTAACCTGTGAAGCATCCTCTGTGGGTGAATGCTTTCACACTTGACAATGAGAGTCACTGCCACAACCCGGTTGCGCCCTCATTGTCGTAATCTGCGTCACATTTTGACGCTTTATGTGTTTTAATTGAGTTGATCTGCCAGTAAGCCTGGTACCCCACAGGCACCAGTCCTGCTGTGCAGATTTATTTTGGAGTGTTTAGCTGAAAAAGAAAAATGTGGTGAGTGTTTGCGAGTGTGTCGGGATTAGTGCAAGTTGAAAAATAAAAAAAAATAGTACACATCATGGTATGCTGTAAATAATATGCCACTGCTATGGTAGTGAAATTCCTGTCACCAGTTTTCTGTATCTGGTGACGATGCCTGTGAAACAAATGGCGAGGTTTAGAAAAAAACATATTAGTACTGGTTGAAGCTCTTTTTTCACTGAAAAAAAATAGTATGATTAATGTTACTTAGTTGCAAGGCCGGGCTTACCCTATACGGTGCCGTAATGCCGTAAATAATATATATAGTTGGTCTTACCCCGGTAGCGGAATTGTGGTTACCGGGTGCCGATATATTCCACTTTGATTATGCCTATCTTAACCTAGTTTATCCTAAGTATTGTCGGGCTTACCTCGGTAACGGATTTATAGTCACCGAGTGCCGACCGGCGTTACTTAATACTATCTAACTTAATTATGGTCTAATAATAAAAAAAAACTATTACTAAGCCGAGAGGGTTGCCTTAATCTATTGCCGCAATGTGCTGCGCCATACCTGGCAACAGCGGTGAATAAATTTGCTTAATCCTAGGTTGCGTGTCAAATGCAACCGTCTTACAACTAAATTTGGCCTAGGACGATCGCCTGGGGCAATTAAATCCCCAGATCACCACCCGCACGAGCCCCAGAAACACCGGTTGTCTCTAGGGTCGCTAGATTCCGTCCCCTTAACTCTAGGTGTCGACGTCTATTACTAGGACTAATCTATGCGCAGGCGCTTACGGTGCCACTAAGCTAACCGTTTCGCCCGCTGTAACTTTCGTGTTCATAACCGTGTGCTGTTCCTATTTGACGTAGGTGAGCCGCCCACTTGGCTCCTGTGAGGGGCGCGCAATGCCCCTCTCTTAATGCCCTCTGGTTGCCCGTTGCGTCGCCATTTATGTGGGCATTGGACAGTGTGGTCCAATGGCATAATATTGTCTTCGCCTTAATCGGCCGTCGCAATCTGCTTTCGCAGTGATATTTGCCTCTATGGGCCGCCGTAGTATGCATTTTCGCATTGATATATAAATTTGCCTCTATGGGCCGCCGTAGTATGCATTTTCGCATTGATATATAAATTTGCCTCTATGGGCCGCCGTAGTATGCTCCAACGCACAGGAGTTTTGCTTCCCGCTATGGAAGCCGTGCTTCTTAAATTTAAACTTAACTAGAAGTCTAGTCATAATGGGGTCGTCTCTAGGGATAGTTCCCGAGGCCGGCGCTGAGTGAGCTATTTCTCCCGCCATCCTCAGAAAGTCACCCTGCAGATCTCGGCTTCGATGACCGTGACACATAGTGGGTGTAACGTTCTCCGACAAGGGGGATGGGCTAATATGCACCCCTAGATCTCGATGTTTGCCCGTGTCAGGTCCCGAATGCTTTGACCTTACGTGGTTCGTCTATTTGGTCAGGTCAGTGATTTGATGAGCCAACTGGGGTAAGGGTCCACATCGCCTTCCCCAGATCTGCTCCAGTGTGGTCCCTCCTGCCCTTCGGCTTACACCGTTGTCAACCATCAGTTCGTATCAGATTCCTTTGTAAGAGAGAAGAAAAAATGTAGCGTAACCTGTGTGAATGGTTCAATCTCCGTGTAAAATGTAAAATATTTCCAGTGTAGCGGGGTTGTAGATCTTCTAAGTACATAGGCTACTTCTGGTCTACCATCGCTATGTCAGCTTTCCAGCAATAATGCTTTCTTTACCTTAATGGAGGTGTTAGTAGGGTCTGTAATGTCAGGTACCCTGTTATTAGGATTTGGGGGTAGTTATTTGTTGAGTGGGCTTAAAGCATGGTAGGAAGGGTTTGCGCACCTTTGGGTTCCACGTTAGTGGTGGCCTAGAACCGGTGGTGGCACGGGGATGCTTCTATAGTGAGTGGAGTGGGGAGGTAATTCCCGGGATTGCAAAAATACGAAAATTCATGCAGGTTTGATATTAAAATCCCTGGTTAATGGGTGGGATACTCATGCATGTGTCTGGATATGAAGTTTCTGCCTTCATGTGCGGATAGGTGTAGGATGGGGCATAATACCATATGTTCCTTTCATGCGGGAGTGTTTAAGTGCTAAAGAATGGTTAGTATGTATATATGGCCTCCTCTCTCATTTGGAGAGGCGCATTATGCTTTTTTAACGTTTGCTGACACACCCCTAATACTCAGGTGTTAGCATCGGGACGCAAGGCGTAGCATGCCCGTTTTTTAGACGCCTGAAGTCCATCAACCCCTGTGTATACTTTGTATGTAGTGTAGCTGTTTTTGGTCGTGTAGCTATGTCTGCGTTGTCTATGTTGGGCGTGAGAAGGTTATGGGAAGGGAGTAAGGTGGTACGCTGGTAGCCTGTTCTCCTGTCGTCCTCCCTTGGTCCATGTTGGCTTTCTATCCGCGCCTTGGGATAGTAGAGCTGCATGACCTGATCTGGTCGGCCATTTGCAGTGTAGATGTGGCCAGTGGTCGTAGTGCGACTGGTCATGTGCTAGTCATCTGGAATGATGTATTTCGGGAATAGAATCGCGAAAAGAAGTTATTAAGGGGGGGGGTCCTGTTTCCTCAAAGTCCCTATGTTCGCTCCTAATTGGTGAGCGCGTGTGTGTGTGTGTGTGACTACGTTCCGCTACACCACGCGGACGGTTGGTCTGTTATAAGGCTAAGTCCTACTGTGTATGTTGTGTATGGGCGGGAAGCGCCCGTGGCCTTTCAACGTCTTTGCGAACGTGCCCTTATAGGCCCAAGATAAGTTCCGCTGTGTCACGTCTTGTCCATTGCCAAATGATTTTGCAGTGTGGAGAAAAAAATGTATGGTGTTATAATTGGTATGTGTTTGTGATTTCACGGTCACTGGCGATACGCAATAGCGTCTAGTCATCGCAGTATTGTAGTGTAATTAGTTTGCTGTCAGCAGTTGGTATGTGCTTTTTCTGCACGTGCGCAAGTGTGGTCATTGTTCTAGATTCCTAGCGGCTTAATGTAGCAATTCGCCCTAGTTATGTAATGACGTCGTGTGGCCATTGTTCCTTAAGACCTGTGTCTTGCGAAATTTTCCTACCTGTATTTGTGAAATGTATTCCTCTATGCCTGGTGTAATTCAAAATTTTATGTCTGGTTTTTGGTGGGAGGAAATGTAGTATTCCCTGTTTATGCACTTGTATGGGCCAATTTCAGTATGGTTGGACGCCTGAATAGCTGTTCTCCTTTGCGTCTAAATTTTCACTGGAACTCAGACCCGTGACCTTATGTCATTCTCTGTGTTTTATGTTTGCGTTGTGTGACAGGGCTTAGGGCTTTCCCAGTGTGGTCTTTGCTTGTGTTCCGTGTACCAAAAATACCGTTGGATAGTTAGTTTTTGGTACGCGTGTGGTGTGTGGTCATGGGTTCGAATCCGATTGTCTGTAAAGACTTGGTGTGATCATTTTCGTGCCGCATTTAAAATGGCACGTTCCCGTTGATGTGCAATGCGCATATGAAAGCATGCATACCTGTGTAGAGTTTGTATGTTTTTGATTTCCCCTTGTAGTGTAATTTTGGGAGATATAGGGTCTGTAAATCGGGCGTGAATGATGCCGTGCGCTCTGCTCTGAGAGCTGTTGTCTGTAAGCGTACAGTTTATCACTGAGGCCTGTGTTATTGCTGAGCATGGCGGTATCGGATTACAATGTCCTGTGCGCACGCTCGGTGCTTGTCTTGATAATGCTGTGTGTCCGGCACATGTATGTGGGAACCTGATAGCTGTCCATTGTAATTGCGGGCAGGCTCTTCGTAATGGAAAAGAACCTTCTACTAACTATTTTTGTGTCCCCGCTTGTGTGTTACTGTGCCGTGGTTCGATTATGTCCCTACAATGGTACGAAATGTCATTATGCCCGCGTATCTCCGGGACAGTTCTGTGGGGTGTTAGGATCGTATCCCGGCGCGGTCAGTGGGCTATTTCTTGGCCCTCTTTTCACGCCTGCCCGTGGGATTACTTCCTTTTCTTTTAGCAGTGTGCCCGCCTTTACGTGTAGGTGTGTGAGCTTTACGTGTGTGATATGCCTTCATCCGGCGGGCGTGAATAGTGTCCTTTATGAGTTTCCTCCCATGGCGCACGTTCACTATATAATTTAGGTCAGATACCTTCCTGCAGACTTTGAAGGGACCTGCCCATCGTGGTAGGAGGAATTCGGACACGTTCTTCTTACATCGGGCCTAATGCCTGCGTCATAATAGGAAAAGAGAAAAAAAAATGAGCTATGCCCCGCTCTGGATTAAGAGAGCACTTTGAAAGAAAATAATAGCAGGTGGCGATAGTCTCTAAAAATTATGTCGTGAACACTATAAAAAATGTTAAAAAAAAATGTGCTTGGGACCTGAGTGTAGTATTTACCATTTTGGTAACGTGAGTACTATCGTAAACTGGTTACGTCTCAGGGGAATCTACCGACACTGTCTAGTACACATTAAGAAGGCCTTTGCAAGACGTAATTGACACACTTGTATCCACGTCACGAGCAAAGCCAGTGCACTATGGGAGTCAAACCTGCCCTTCAAAGTAATTGTAACTCACCCCAATGACAGTGTCTCGTCCCGGTGTGCAATTGGGCTTTTCAGTTGGCTAAAGCACACCTCACCAAATTTTTGAAGTTAGTTTGAGATTCTTAATTCCTGCCACACTTACGGCTTTCGCCCGCAACAGGAGAATCTATCAAACTGTGGAACCCTAACATAGAACGTTGAGTCATTTCTACTTAGAAAGACTCACTTAAGCTTTATGCTGTGATTTTATGCTTAAGTTGTGTTCAAAATATCTCTTTTTCGGCCTGAAGCCTGCTTGGCTTCCCCTTGGCTTAGCATATTAGAGACTTTACGTTATGGCGTTAATCACTTCGCCCAATAACCATTGATGGCCTGAGAGGAAAATGCCATGGTTCCGAAAAAAAACTGGAAGGATTTAGAATTGTTCCTTCTAATTTGGCTATATTGCACTGTATGCACATAAAATAAGAAAGAAAAATATGCGATTTTATGTTTATTATGTACTTGTTGGACCATTGTCTTATCGCCCCCGTGTGAAAGAATTTATGTGGCCTATAATGTTGGTGTTAGCGATGTTAGTTTATTTCTGTGGCCCTGGTGGAAGTCGTTATCCTCTTTCGAGCTTCAGTGCTCAGAAAGGTGAAGGGTTTTGCCCTGTTATTAGATTATAGGCCTTTGAAATCCACTGGGGTGTTCCTTTGCTACCTTCCGGCGGAATTTCTAGCAAAGTAAGCTTAGGCCTCCTTCCACCGTAGCGCGTGTCTATAGGTTTAAATGTACCTGTATTCGAGGGCCTAATTGTGCTTGACGCTGCCCTAGTAGATTTTACGGGAGTGTGTATATATTTGCCTGCGTGGTTTTGTGGGATGGGCAATGACACTTTTCCTAATCCCCGTGTACTGTGTGGTAATGCCCGGTCAAAATGTTCGTGCGTATATCGTGCATCCTGAGGGACTAATACCGGTGTTCGCCTTTGTTCTGGCAAATTTGCCCTTTGAACTGGCGGTAAAGGTCGCTTAATGGCTTGTGTCTGACCTAACAATGTGGTGGCGTGTAGTCTGACCGCTTTTCGGCCTGTGGCCACGGCCGACTCCTGCCAATGTGTTAGCCTATCTGTGTACGTGTATGTAGGCTTTATGTACTGTAGGGCGGGCTCTATGTCGTCAGCCCATGACGTGGTTATGTCCCTTTGTTTCCCTGTCATATCATGTGTGTTTAATGGCCCTGGCTTCAACTCCCTCTCGTCCCTTTGTTTCGAGGGGATTGTTCTAGGCTCGGCCCCTCGGTTTGGCAAAATTGCCTTCCGATCCGGAGCTGAAGGACGTGTGTTTGTGTTAGGTTTATTTTGTAGTAAGTTGGAGCCTAACCTGGCCGTCTTCTTGACTGTGGCCACGGCGAACTCCTTCCATTCTGTGGCAGTACGTGGCGAGAGGGACATCCTCGCAAATTGTCGAGTCAGCGTATCCACGCTTATGTCCTCTCTCGGGTGGGCTGGTGGCCCTACCATGAACTCAAAAATGGCCTTGTTGGCTTGGAGCTCACGGTATTCATCCCAAATTTGGGTGTACTGCCTATTGAGGCATATGGCCTGTTCAGCGACTTTTGTGTCCTGAGTCCCTATCCGTCTGTGTTCCGTGATGAGTGTTTCCCATTGTTGGAACATAAACTCGTGTCGACAGTGTAGTTGCCAGTGTGCTTTTATGATTTGTGTGCGGAGGGTGGGGATTTTCGCCCGAATCTTGCGATTCTTAGCACTGCGGAGTGGCCGGACAAGGGCTCTTATGATCCGCATGTACTGGGCGTGCAGGAGCTGCTGAAACCTTCTGAGGTAGTCCTGCCTAGTTTCAAAAACTCTGTGCCAGGCAATTAATTCCTGGTACTCCCCAATGCTCCTTAGCACAGATAGGCGGTATAGGGGGGCCATGTTGAATGGAGTGTATGTGAAAAATAATAAAAAAAAAAAATCTGTGCGTGTTTTGACAGTGTATTCTTATATTTCTCTGATTCTGTATGGGGCTAGGGGGTTGGTTTATTAAGAATTTCCCCTGTGTAGCTAATTTGGAGCACACAAAAAAAATGGTGCTTTTTGTCTGGGGGAAAAATTTTCTCACTATTCGCTTGGCTTTTTGCGGTACGGAAGGGGTCGTTTTAACTACGAGGGCTCGTTGATTGAGTCCCTTTTCTCTATGCGTAGTACCCCGCCTCCACCAGTGTTTTAGATCCCTTATTTGGGGGTGGATCTAAAAGGGAGAGTTGCTGTACTAATTTATAAGGTGGTGCCTAAAAGGGTAGCTTCCCTTGTCAGGGTAAGCTGACCAGTGTAGAGTGTTGTGGTGTGCTAGGAACTAGGGGGCGTTCCTATAAATAATGTGGTAGTGTTTGAGGGGATGGGAACCACTGCCCAGGGTCGCTGTACTGGTCGCACAGCTGACTGCTTGTTACGTAATTGAATCTGCTTGTATCAGCCGAGTGGCACGCGCTGCTTGTTGGCAGCCGGCTCGAGAAACACAAAGGTACCTGAGTTAGCGCTAATGGCTCACCGTCTGTCACGTCTTTACGTGACGGGAATAAGGAAGGGCGTTAGGATGTAAAGAGGCGTATAACAGTAATGCGTGTGTAGAGTGTGGACCAAGTGTTTATTTGGTCTGTGATTCTGATAGTGAGTCCCTTGTAGGGAATGAAATTAGGTTCACAATGTATTACAAGTGTTGGGTTACAGGTTACAAAGTAGGAATTCTGAACACGATTTGACTGACTCACCTCGGTTGACACCAGCGTAGCCTCGGCCGTCTCGATGGAGCACTGACAATGGAGAGAGAGTTTGACCTCATTAGGACGTCTTCTTATACCTTCTGACGTCCTGCTGTCAGCATTGTGCTGGCATGCTGCCCCAGTTTAATACTATGTCGCTGAGTGTAATGATTACGTAAGGCTTGAGCTGCTTTATGGAGTAGCAAGCTGTCCTTACAGTATTAATGGATGTAGCCCCGTCTTTCCAAGGGTTGCCATTTTAGGGGATTTAGCCAGATGCTGGGGGGATGGTCTCCAAGGGGTGCATACCCCTGGGATGCTGTACAATAAGGAAGGCACAATGCACATTATAAGTGGGCCGTTCCGTCTTGACCGGTATATATTGCGTGCGCAGTAGTGTCTCCACGCACAGTGAGCCTTCATACCTTTATGTTCGATGATGTAGAAATGTAAATATTATACGTCAGAAAACTATATCATAATGATGGTCATTATCGTACTGTTCATCATTATGAGATAGTTTCTCCAGTCCAGCCAATCAGAGCTCATTCATTGACCAATTAGGTAAGGATACCTTCACGCATGCGCTCAAAAAAGAAACAACACGTCGGACATAAATTACATGATTTGAAAGTTCAAATTGGATATCGGATCAACCATTGTAGTTACAATCCCAAACACAAAGACAAAATCAGCACGAACCTTTACGGTAACAAGAAAATACTTTGGCATATGCAAGAAATTAATGAATCTACGTCCAGAAGTTAGCAACACAGCATCCTTCTACATAAATTACCGACATGGAAAGTGCACCGTCCCATATGTTCGCGTAAATAAACTGGCGAATATGAGACAAGAAATAGCACTGTACCTTAATATCCCCAACACCAATTTCTACACTACGCATTGCTTTCAAACGACTTCGGTGACAATATTAGTGAATGCTAGTTCTGATCGGTACTAGACATCACGCAGGCTGTAAACAATAGCATTGCCAAGCAAAGTAAATGGTCTCTGCTCTCGAAATGCTTTGATCCACGCATCTGCTCTGTTCAGTCAGCAAACCACCCAGCGCGCTCTGTTTACTAACTGAATTTACTGAATCCCACAGATACTTATGAATATTTATGTTAAAACATATAATAAAGTCATAATTATCGTCGGACATAAACAGTGGTTTGCAACTCGTCTATAATGGTAATTAAGACACTCGTATGGCTATTATAAAACTCGCTACGCTCGTTTAAAAAATCCATACTCGTGTCTTAATTATTGGCATTATAGGCGAGTTGCATATTGTACTATTGTAATCAATGCAAATAACGTGCGCAATGTGTCCTCGGCAGCGCATGAGTCCATTCGGCGGTCTCAGTGTTCTACGCGAGCTTTAGGAGAATTCTCACGCGCTTACGACCGGCCACGAATCACCGGCCCATCTATACCTGATGAGTTTTGGACTAATGTGGCATACATAGCTAATGCTGAAAATATAAACTACTCGTCGACTGTAAAGACGCAGTGTGTTTCAGCGATAAAGTAAATAGAAGTTGTTGCTGTCAATTCATATTAGTGATTTCAGACATCTTGGTCATCATCCCTGTGTAGGTGATTGTGTGCTGAACTTGTCTGATTTATGTGATGTCTGTAGTTGGGAGTGTAACTTTTTTAGGGATAAGGATGGAGTAGGTGTCCCGGGACTTGAAGTAAGGTACTAACCTGGCATTTGTCTGGAGGTAGTATGAAAGAAAACGGGGAAACCCACATTAAGGATAGCCACTTCCAGGATGACTAAAGTGGGAATTGAACACCTCTTCTCAGTATTTCCTCAAGAGGTTGAGTGTACCCCGTTCCAGTCCTATGACCAGAACTAAATTACTTGCCAGAGCCAGGAATCGAGCCCAGACCTTCGGGGTGACAGCCAAGAATGCTAGTCGCTACACCACGAGGTTCATTTATTTATTTATTTATTTATTTATTTATTTATTTATTTATTTATTTATTTATTTATTTAGCGTATGGCTTTTAGTGCCGGGAGTGTCCAAGGACATGATCGACTCGCCAGATGTTGTAGCTGCTTCAAGCGGATACACCTAGGGAGAGCTACAAAGTCCGTTCAATTTCATGTTGTTCCAACTTTCGCTACCAGATGTCACTGACACCTAGTGGTGAACGTTGAAACATTGATAGAGTGTTTCAACGAAATCTAATCTAGAAAAATAGCTTCGCACAAGTTTATTTAGTGAAAGGATCTTTTACATGCCATAAATCTATGATGAAATCGTCGTCTTTACTTCCCCTCTGAAGGAAGGCATACTGAAGGATTTTAACGCTCTTAAAATATCCGACGACGTCTGCCGGGTTTGAACCCGTGATCTTGGGCACAGCAGTTCAGCATGCTACCAACTACGCCACCGAAGCCGCTACCACGAGGTGGTCTGATATTTATGATAGCCACTGTCAGCGCTATGATTCGAACCTCCAACCTCCATACCAGCTGCAACAACCCATCTCATTCATGGTGTGCGATGTAACGCGTACGACTACGCAATGGGGTACAGCAAAATGAGAGGGACAGGGATTGTGGAGCGAGACAGAGAGAGATAGAAATTATCGGTATTTGGCAGCAAACAGGAGGTGTCGCAAGAAAGAGATGGAGAACGAGGGAAAAAAACCGGTGGGAACATTAACATACAGACTGCCCCTCCGGTAACACTTTAGTCTTATATATTATTATTTTATGAGGCGTCCTTGTAATCTGATTTACGGCCATATTAACCTCGTCTGCTGCTACCAACACATGCGAGAATAATGAACAGAGGTAGTGCATATATTTTATATGTAAGCTAGGTCTCCAGTTTATTTAACTACGTGTTTATGATGTATATTGCATTAAATCATTTACATAAATCCCATTGGTCTCATAATGGAATTCTAAATGCTTGTATTAGTTATATGGCAACAGCAAAACCAATCATGCCTTGCTTAAATCAAAAGATAAAATGTGTAGTATATGGGATCTGTTATTGTAGAGTTAACGTAGTTTGCAGTCAAAATGGCACACATTTAATAATCCAGATAATTATTTACTGTATATTTCAAACCTAGTGCTTTAACTAAATACTCTGGATTCGTAAGAGTAATTCGCTCTTATCTAATGCATTAATGTGTATAAATAAAACAATCCTACAAGAGCTGAAACACCTACTACCACTACCAATTAATTGGGGTCAATGGTAAAAACCTGGACCATGTTGGTTTCAGCCGGCGATTTCCTCACTGACACCACGCGTTTAGTTCTACGTGAAGTTTCACTTTCATCCGTCAGGCGGTACCCAGCGCTGTAGTCATGGAATGGCAAGTTATTCCTGATTCGAGTGAATTACTCATAAATAAACCTAATAATGTATAATCTCAATGGAAGCACGTCTGTTAAAGATAGATTATCTACCAAATTATCAAAGACCAATGCTCGGCGAAGCTTATAGACGGTATAAAGTTATGTTACATTTGTCTCTTTTAGATATAATGGTGGTATATATAAAATGCTTGAAATTTGATTTTATCAATTCAAGGCGGTTTGAATCCCACCTCAGGATATTTATTTTGCCTGATAATTTTCGTTTCTTTTTAATGTTTGTTGTTTCATGACATCCTATTTAATTACAATATACAAAATTTGTGTCCTTTTTCTTTATTAGGAACCAAATGTGTAACTTCATAGAGGAGTGTTGATCGAGTTACAGGCTTGGATATAGTAGTTCCACATTCATCCGACTACTCCGCTCCAGCTAACAAATGGTGTTATTCATAATTTCCAAAGCGGTGTATATAGCAGGCTGTATTTATAAGCCTGTGTATATAAATATGTTTCGCTTCGTGCTCAATTTAAATCTGGTTGGTTGGTTCCTTAGTTTAGGGGCTGCGACAGGTAGGACTGCAGACGATTAATTTATTCAAGTAGTTCCTACTTTTGCTACCGTCCGTGACACCTAGCTGCGGACGTGGCTACTAAATGCCATCACAGTCAGCACCTGGCGGTGAACGTTGGAACTAATATGGCGTTATCAAACTAACCTACAAATTTCAGATTTCACAAGTGTAGTTAGTGGAAGGTTCTTTTTCATGCCACAAATCTATGACATGGGACCGCCGGCTTTACTTTCCCTCGAAAGGAAGGCATAATGAGGGATTTTTAACGCTTCTTAAAAATCCGACGACTTTGGCCGGGTTTGAACCCGCGATCATGGGCATAGAAACTCAGCATGCTACCAACTACGCAACCGAAGCCGCTAAATTTAAATCTAATACGTGTCAAATAACAACATCCTCTTTTTCTTTTTGATGAGTAAGTATTCAGCTCATGTTTCAGTGTCCTTACGGTAAAGTGCGAAAGATTCGCCCGGGCTCACTACTTATAATTAATATTATTATTTTTATTATTATTACTACTTTATTATTATTATTATTATTGTTGGATTCTTCATTAATTTTTTAACGCTTATCCTCGAAGACTGCGCTTCACATACTTAGTTAGCAGACACAACTCGGGATGGTGACAGGTCGATAGCCAGAGTACCCCAAACTTGGATCTAATTAAGAAGGGATCAAGGAAGGGAACCGTCCAGGCATTTTCGTGAGGGTGAAAATGGGAAACCACGGTAAATTATTTACGGGGCAGCCAAGCTGGGATTCGAACCCAAGCTCTCCCCCGATACCAACGAGGCATGAGTTAGTATGTCAGCGCTCCCAGCTACCACCATCGGTCTTGATTAATAATACTGAGGTCATTCGTGCAACCTGTGAGCAATATGGAATGCTCATTAATAAGAGCAAGACAAAAGGTATGGTGATAAGTGCAAGAGGAAACAGAGTATTAAACATCAGGATAGGCCAGGACGATATTAAACAAGTGTCAGTTTTTAAATATCTAGGAAGCATACTAACGGATGATATGAGAAGCAGTAAAGAGGTAAGAAATCGCATTGCCGCTGCTAAATAAGACTGCAACAGAAAGATGAGACTATTGTGTGGACGCTTGGACTTGAGGTTAAGGAAGAAGCTGGCAAAATGCTTTGTTTGGAGTGTGGCGCTATACGGAGCCGAGACCTGGACGCTAAGGAAGGATGATGAAAGAAGACTAGAGGCGTTTGAAATGTGGTTTTGGAGGATGATGATGATGATAATTGTTGTTTTAAGGGGCCTAACATCTAGGTTATCGACCCAAGGTTATGGAGGAGGATGGAAGTGATATCCTGGGTGGAAAGGGTCCAGAATGAGGAGATATTGGAGCGAGTTGTAGTAAATAGGAGGCTGTTGCATACCGTCCATACAAGGAAGAGGAACCGGCTTGGGTACTAACTACGAAGAGAGTGTTTGCTGAGGGATGCTCTCGAAGAATCTGCAAACGGAAAGAGAGGAAGAGGTTGGAGAAGTTACCAGCTGGTGGACAGTGTGAAGATAGCAGAAAATTGCCACCAAACGAAGAAAACTGCTGAAGACAAGACTGCATGGAGAGCTGCTGTGTGAAGACCTGCCTAAGGACAGAACACGATACAGTATATAATTCGTGCATTGTCCTAGACAGGCCACTTAAACTAAATCGTGTATCATTAAGGTAAATTGGAGCTAAATATAGCATGGAAATGATTGATTAATCCTTTATAGGTCAGTGGTCTGTATATTTACCACCGACTATAAGGACAATAATTTATATTGTCCGAGATGCTGACGATTGAACATTTTACTCATATATCAATGTTTCTTTTTATTTGGAAGTACTGTATTCATATTTTTGAAAACCAAATATAACCTTTTTTTAATATCAACAATTAAATTTAAAGAGTGAAAAGATATATAATTTTTGAAAAATTTAGTAATAATAAATAAGGTACAATCTGAAGAGCCAAGGGGTTTACACCGGAGGCTAGGAATTACAGATGACGACTCTCAAGACAGAACACAATTAAGGGAAATACCGTACTTTCTAACATAATAGTTCTGTGGGAGAAAAGAGAGAACGCAGAGGAGGAGGATGGACAGCAAACAGAAAGGCGCAGCACTCTGAAAGAATGAAAGAAGTGGGGGGGGGGGGGGGAAGAGAAAGAAAGAAAGAAAGAAAGAACTATGAGAAGGAAATGAAATGATATTTACGTGGTCCTTAGTTTTTGACGGTTGTCATAATGTAATGTAATGTAATAAATAAGGGCACTAAAATTAATATTATAGTAATTTTGTAATCTTAATTTTGAGATTATAAAAGTAATATAAAAATTGAATTTCAAATTGGTTGGTTGGTTCCTCAGTTTAGGGGCTGCGACAACGCGGTCATGTAGCCCCGTGTACAGTACTTTGGGTGTGTGTAGACTCCGTCTGATAACCGGTGTTAATTGTGATGGCTGTATTAGTGTGTGTATCTGTTTTAATTCAAGTTTGGAATGCAGACATTGGATTTTTTTCAAGTAGTTCCTACTTTTGCCGCCAAACGCCACCGTCAACGACCAACTAGTTCAGAGCTTATTTACCAGATGCCACCGCAGTCGGCTCTTGACGACGGACGTAGGAACCTAAGAACTGTACCCGATACCTAGTTTAGGCTATCGGCTACGCCAGCAGACATTAAGCCGTAGTTGAGGTTTTGGGAAGAGTTAGGAAAAGATAGCGCACCGATCGCGTCAAGAAGAATGTCAAGATGACGTGGGAGGTCTAGAATCAAGGAGGCATTGACTTCTTAAGGAGATGGAATTATGAATAGAGATGTGAAGCTTTATTGAGATATATATGGAATTATAGCAATTAAACATCTTAGAAGAGGATATATAACATGCATTATATGTGGAAATAATTTTATGGAAGTCAGATAACCCTTAAGTAATTTTATAACGGAATAGCCGAGATGATCTGGGTTCGAGACTATGACCGTGACGTGAGAGCACAGTGGTGGGGGACTACACCACGTGCCTGCGCCGAGCACATAAGCAAGAAGACAGTGTCAGCAAGTTCAGTTGAGCTCAGTCAGACGAGCAGGTAGGAGCAGCTCTATAGCGCAAGCGAGACGCACAGTGAAGGTCACGTAACATACCGAAACTGTCACGGCAAAGTGTAGGCGACAGTTCCTGCATCGCCGAGCAGCGAAGGCCAAGCGGGTCATTGATCCAGGCGGGCTGGCCGAGGAAGCAATTACAGACGGCCGGGATATGTCAGAACCGCACTGCAAGTAGTTGAAGGCTTTATTTCAAGCGACATTTCAACGCAGTTTGAACATAGCTTTTACGAATAACTTTGACTATGCTGTTCTATAACACATTCAAAGCTACTTTAACTATTTCAAGTAAACGGAATGTTGTTAGCATAGGCACCGATGAACATTAGATCGTGCATTAATAAGATTTATTTCTTATGCAGTTTTCATGAATTACCTAATACAGACTACTACAGGGTGTTTCGTAATCTTGAACACTCTCAAGTAAAATTTTATTTTACGAATGTGAGACTTAGCAGTCATTTGAGATTGAACTTGCAATACTCAAACTGGACATTTAACGGAACAGTGGCGTAACTTAGAAGAGGAGTAGGGGGTCCGCTGTTTCCATGAACATTTCCGAAAGGAGTTGGACAATATCCGCTATGGGTAATCCGAAGTTCAACATGTCCGAGTAGACGCAAATAGAGACAAGATGGCACCGCAGAGCGATGGATTCGATTCCTGACGAGAGGAGTCCACCAGCTGATTCACTTGGGATTTCGAATGCAATCGTCATTTCATGGATGGAATGATACTCACGCCGATCTTTCGAGAAATTCTTTATGTAGGGAAAATCGACGATCTTGGAAATTTTATTACAGCTGATTATGAAAGGTACTGTAAGAGTCATAACTACCTGATACGATTATTTTCATGAATACTGGGCACACATGTATATTTTTCTAATAGGAGTGATACGGTTATTAAGACATGGTTTGAATTTATATACTTCGAATTTGCTAGAATATGGAGTGACCATATGATATGGCAGGCATCATTATACGAAATTCTCACCATTGGAAGGCTTTATTAAGCAGATGTTTGGTCTTTTAGACATTTTTCCAGCTAGGATATTTTTCATGAATAGTTTTTTTGTGTAACGAGTATTTCGAACTCGTGATCTGCAATTGATTATCAAAAATTACTTCGTCAGTTCATTGCATACTAGCGAGTGTGTATTATTCATCAGTAGGGATTTTTTCCATTGGATTGTTTGGAGATATTAAGAAGTTATTCACTTTAGTGAATGAACATCGCTTTTATATGACAACTAGAAACTTGTTGATTCCTATCTGGTACATTCACTCATATAGCCTACGAGATGGGATCCTTCGTATTTATACGATTGTATGGTGGCTACTCATCTTACCCATCGTTCAGGGAACTATCATCCAAGTCGACGGGGCGAGGTCTTTCGTATTTATACGACTGTCCGGTGGTTACACATCTTACTCGCCATTGAGGGACTCATTTTTATCATCCGAATGTACACGAGATGTAAGTGAATCAAACAAGGAACTACTAGTCACATATCAGTCGAAAATTTGGTTAAATAAAGTAACGATAAATGTCAACAGGATTGCATTTAGTAATTCTTGTTTGCCAATCCAATATTTTGTTGCTATACTCTTTTGAGAGTAATTTCAGTTTAACAGCTGTTACAGCTGATACTTTTGATGATTTTTATAATTGTGTTTGATACCTTTGAGAAGGATTTAAAGTAATTGAATCTTGTAAGATGAATCATTAATGGTCAGAATTATTTTAAGGCAGATCAGTATTGCAGATTTTGATATGAGATTATAGCACATTGGTGTTTTTCTGCGATGTGAATTATAAGAATTGTAAAAGAATTTATGCTATTTGAAAGCAGATCTTAAATTACTGAAGTAATATTTTTCCAATTGTTTAAGAAGTTGTCTAGATGTGATCAGATTAATTACAGTTATTGGAGATTGTGTGCGTTGATAATTTGAAGCCAGTTATATATTTTTTGTAGATCATGCAACATGGTTAAGTGAAGTTTGTGATAGGCATTTTGTGGAAGTTGCCATGTGATAGTAGCAACGTTGATAATGTATTTTGAGGCAGACATGAGGTCGTCGTACCCAGTCTAGCGTAATTGTTGAGATTCATGCTGTATGTGCTGAATATTTATGGAGTTTTGTGGAGTAATTGTTGTATTCAAATGTGATATTTGAAGTATTGAAGAAATGTAATGTCGTTGTGGATAGTTTGATCCAACGTGATGTCGTGGAGGCAATAATATTTTTTGGCATGATAAATTAAATACGAGATATAACTTGGAAGTGATAAAACTGTAAGACAACGTTCTATAAACCATATTAAACAATTTGTTAGGAAATTAAACAAATAAATGAAGTTGATAATACAAGATTTTCTGAAAATAATAATTAACGAAATAATAATCTGAGATTTAAGCATATTAACGATCTGACCTAATGAAATAAAAATCAGAATGACTAGATGAAATAATGAAAACTAAATAACCAGAGGATTGAAATTTAAATAATTTGATAAATTAAATTTTTGAATAAATCAATGAATTAAATAGATGGATGAATTAAAGATTGAATAAATAAACTGATTGAAATAAATTAATAGACGATTGTAATGATGATGAATAACTGAATTAGAAGGTGATAATTAATTAAAGAAGCTGATGATTAATGAATTTATATGGAATTAAATAAATTTAATTGAGAAATAATTTCAAGGAATTGCAACTTGAGTTGAGGATTTAAATGATGTAATGGTGATGAATTAAGGATTCTGACAGGAATATGTAGAATTTTGAAGTGAGAATTAATGTGAGAAATATTTAATTTTGATGATGACGATAATGATGACCAATGAGAATTTGAATTTTCTGTAATTCACAGATAAGTGATTGATAATGACGATGTAAATAGTGTAAATTAATTAGTCGATGTTTAGGAGCATTTAATTAACATGTTCAACATTCAAATTATGCCATGCAAACCATAATTTACGTGATATTTAATATGTGTGATTATTATATGTGTATGTTTAGACAGATTAATAACATTTTTAAATCCACATTGATGTTAAATTAAAGAGAAATTAGGTCTCAGGTTTCACAAATGTCAGTGACGTAAGACATAGAGCTACAGTGATCCTGAGAACCCAAGAGAACTTTATAAATTTTTCTTGTTAAGTGGATAAAAATAATTTTGGATTAGACAAGAGATGGTTCGATTTTTGGACAATGACAATTTAACTTTGGCATTCGACCATACTCTTAGGTAGGAGTTATATTTAAAATGTCTGTCTGACTATCAAAGTAAAATAAATTTGTTTTTATCTTAGTTGTGATCTGATGATGGTGTGATGTTCCTTTTTCTTTCCTTGTCTTGAGTAAGGCTTATCCGGAAAGGAAGTGGTTTGCTAGGAATTCAGTTGATGGCGCCCATTTATATTCGCATTTTTTTTTTAAACTTAAGCCCGTAACGACCCTAGAGATACTTTGTCTCGTGATACGCACTGCTTTTTCGAGAACTCAGCTGAATTTCCGACACATTCCTTATTTGACTAGAGGTTCATTTAACTCCGCTCTGTCCTGGAACTCCAGGAATGCGATGTTATAGCAGATGGGTCATCGCATCCCCAGGACGAACGGGTACAGAGAGAGAGGGAGAATTGGCTTTATCCAACTAGTGGGGCTTTTCGATTTTGTTTATTCTATGGAATCACATCAGATTTAGATTACTGAGAGATTGATCTCAAGTTCATTTAAGTGTGTTACAAAATTTATTAAACTTAGTCAGACAATGTACTTGTGTGCCCAATCCAGTGTTCATGTTAATCGTATTAGTAATATCATGTTAGTTATAAGACATTTCTTCCTATACCCAAGTGAATGCAGGAATTGAGACATTGTGATGTGTTGTTGTCTAACGTCTCTATATAAAACCTATATTGAAATTATAATTATGTTGCCGGAAGATTTAGCGAAGGTGTTAGGAGAGTTACTGACGGGTATGTTTGGTATTGCAGAAACTATTTCTAAGATGGAAACGGAAGTTAAAGAACAAATTAATAATTCAGAAGCTAGATTAGAAGCTAAATGTAAAGAGAATGTACAAGCATTACAAACTAGTAATGAAGAAAATTAAAAATTATTGCAGACTAGTAGTGAAGATAATTTAAAGTCATTAGAGACTAGGTTACAGTCAAATAGCGAAGACAATTTTAAGTCATTAGAAGAAAGGCTACAGTCAAATAGTAAAGATGAGTTGAAATCATTAGAAACTAGATTACAGACTAGTACTGAAAATCATTTAAAAGCTAGTGAAGCTAACTTGAAAGATAACTTTAAGTCATTGGAAGAGAAATTACAGTCTCGTAGTGAAGAAACTAACACTGAATTAGAAAACAAGTTAACTAGATTAGAGAATATCTTAACTTTAAAGAATAATGAAATGCTGAAGACTTTACAATTAGACATAATTGCAGTAAACATGAAAGGAGAGGAAAATGTTCAAATATTTAAAAAAAATATTATTGAATTAGAAAGTAGAGGAGAAGAAAATATTTTTACTTTAAGAACAGACGTTATGTCCATACAGAAAAACATTAAATCAGATGTATCGAAGTTGAGATTCGACATCGATGGTTTAGTGGCAGATGTAGGCAAAATTCAAGATTGGTCTACCGAAGTATCTTTCGAGACTAAGATTAAAGGTCTAGAAACGAATCTAGGTAACGAGATTAAAGATTTAAAGACAGTAATTGGGACCATTAAAGAGGAAGTCTTAGGAGAGGTCAATTCTAATTTAAAATCATTAGAAAATCAATTGCAGAAAGATATTAGGAAGATAGACGACGATATAGAGCAAAAGGTTAATGAAAACTTAGCTTTGTTTAAAAATAGAGTCGGTGCAATCGTGGAAGAACGGTATAGTGAGGTCGATGCCGAAGCAAAAGAGAAACGTGAAGGGTTAGATGAAAAATTAATCGCAGGTATGGCAAACTTAGAAGCGAGGTTTACGGAAAACAAGGAAGCGATGAAGATAGATTCAACTCTATTTAGAACAGATGTTGATCTGTTAAAGGAACAAGTCGCGTCAGTAAAGAACACGTGCGAAGGAAAAATTGACAAGTTAAGAAACGACTTAGACGAGAGTAACAAAACGCAGGATGTTACAACGTTAGATGAATTGAAGACTCAGGTCAAGAGATTAGCAGAAGACAGGATAACTAAACTAGAATCCATGTTTAACAGTTTCACCAGTCAGAATATCACATCAGGGGAAACATTGATAAATCAAACAGCGATAGACCGCAGTATGACTAATCAAGAAGCGAGCATGGGAGAAGACCGTCAAATGCAACCGAATGTGACATTCGAAAGGGCCAGTTCAACCCCTCAGGATAATCCAAGTTCGAATAGGAGTACGTTGGGTCCAAGCGAACGATACTCAGGTCCAGTCACCATTATTAGGAATCTGGATGAGAAGCCGAGAAAGTTTTCGGGAAATACAGGAGTCACACCAGTCGAATTTCTGCGAGATATTCGAGACTACATGGCGGAACATAGGGTAGCCAAAGAAAGAGAGCTAAGGATTGTCGAACGCGCCTTAGATGGATCTGCGCTTACCTGGTTTAGAGCGTTCAGAAGCAATTTTGCGAACATGGAGCAATTTGCCATGGCTTTCTTGAGGAGATTTTGGAGTGCCGAGGATCAACTTAACGTAAGAGCGGAGATGTACTCAAAGCGCTATTCTACGTCACATCCGACGCATTATGCCAACTATTTCACGTCACAGCTGGCTAAATTACAGTTCCTTATTCTTCCATTGCCAGAAGAAGAGGTTTTGCAAGCTATAGCGAGACAGTTACCGATAGAGGTACAGCGATCACTAATAGCGTCGGGAGCCAATACACTGGAGCACTATGACGACATTTTACGGCGACTGGACTATACAAGCGCACAGGTTACGCCTAGAAGTAACAGAAACGACAACAGAAACACGCAAGAAGTGAATGCGGTAGTCGTAGACAATGCAGCTCAAACGGACAGAAGGGATTCCTGGGAAAACCGACGGAACGAAAGGAATCGAGGACACATCCGTAACGCTCGAGGAAATGATCGATATAGAGGACCATATGAGAGGCCATACGATCAAGAAGCGAGAGATAGCCGATATAGGAATTATAACCAGAATTCCAGATATCAAGACAGGAATCGATATAACAATAGATATCGGGGCAGGAATAACTGGAGCCAAGGTCAACAGTATAATGGGAACGACAGGCAGGATGGCCGAAGAAACGATCCTAACGACAGACGGGATAATCGTGGACATGAGAGGTCAAGGCAAGAAGATAGACAGCCTAGTGCACCACTCGAGGAGACAGTGAGAGATGTCAATCGAGCGAGCACGAGTGGCGAAGGAAAAAAAACACGTCAAATTAACTTTAGAGAAAAATACAAATCATTGGGAATCGATCGTCATCGTGGAAACGTATCAGGTCAAGGACGAGGATTTAATCGAGGAGGAAGACATAGTACAACGGGAAAATAGACATGAATTGCCAGTTATTAGTGTGGAAGTCATGGGAAAGGAAATAAAGACACTTGTAGACACAGGGGCTATGGTGAGCTTGATATCCATAGGTTGCCTGGATGAATTGAAATTATTAGGAGGAATTACAATGTTGCCAACTGTTGTTAGCAAAATTCAAGGGGTGATCCCAGACAGGAGTATGAAATGTAAAAGTCAGGTACTTTTAGATGTTGGGATTGGAACCAGAAGTTTTGAACAGATGTTCCTAGTAGTGGGTCAACTACATTTTGACATGATCCTAGGAGTGGATTTCTTAAGTGAGAGTGACCTGATCATAGATATGCAGAGTAGGCGCATGTACTTTCAAGAAGGGGTCATGGAAAATCAAGAATCGGAGATGACATTCTTTAGAGAGGATATATTGGATGAGATTGTATGCAGCGTTGAAAGGTCTATAGAAGATAAAATTGGCATGACAAGTAAAATAAATCCAGAAATCCTTTTCGCTGCTGAATTGTTACAGTGTTAGCGCACCCTCTGTGCTGGATTCTTTTAGGCAACCACTTTCACACAGAAATTCACCAATTGGAACATAAAATACAAGTGGTAACTGAAAATAATTTAAAGTAATTTACTCACCAGTGTGTTCATAAAGTATTGGCCACGGTTGATGTTTGGGATCCAGGGTTCGATTCCACATGAGTTGGTGAAATTTTGTCCAGTAGAAAAAAAATTAAAATTGTAATTCACACCGTAGACTATGCTCACTAAATACACGCACTATATACATCCCATACACACACACTTCCCAACAGAAACATTAAATTAACACACGATATCACTAAATAAACACCCGAATCCAATATTACCTCAAACAGAAATATCTAAAATAATTCTAACACATACATTATCCTATACCTAAAATTTCGCGAAAAAAAAGCCTGCCTTCAACTAAATAGGCTATACAATTTATCTATACTAATAATTGAACACTAAATGTGTGCAAAGGTAAAGTTTACGCTTCTAAACATTCTAATAATTGGTATCAAGCCATTTCCTGAGCCTGGAATATTGACTGGGTGGCTTAGCGTCAACAGTCTGTTTATGAAACTTGTTTGTTTCGTCCGCTACCTTTGTCAACACCTCTTCATTGACAAATAACTCGAAATAATCTATTTCGTGGGATTCAGGGGTCAAATTAGTATTTGACATACCTGGGTTTGGCACTTGGAATGCATGCACGTTTGGCGCGAACTAGTCCTCGGACCACGTGGGTAGGCCTAGGTCAGGTTCATTTCTTCCCCTCTCTATCGGAATATCTTCAACATTATCACTATCACTGTCACTTCCAAACAGTTCCCTAATATCCCCATCGTCACTTCCGACACGATCTAAATCCACATCAGACTCTATCTCCTCTAAAAGCGTAAGAATTTGCTCCGGACGCATAATGCGCGCGATAGATGCAGCCATTACTCATACACGATGTTTATAACTGTGTGACGAAAGAAAAACATTTTTCCCGCAACGTTACAAGTGTGTATTTAAGGAACTAAGTGGTTGAAAATGTAGCTAACAGATGGCGTAAGAATACACGACATTTACAAAGCATATCGAGTATACTCGATCGCAGCACTGATGGCACAAAGTTCTGATCGAGTATACTCGAGCGCAGCACTGACGGACCGCTTGAGGCAGATCGAGTATACTCGACCGCAGCAGTGAAGCGGTTAAGGGGCAGTTTGATCAAGTAATTTCAGAATATGAGGACATATTCAATGACAAACCAGGTCTCATAGAAAATTTTACCTACAGCATCAAGTTGATGGATGACAAACCATACCATAAAAATTTATATCCCATTCCGGATAAATGGAAGGAGGAAGTTAGCATAATGATAAGCGATATGGAGAAAGATGGAATAATTAAGAAAATGCCAACTGCTTATTTGAATCCTTTAGCTGTTGTCAAGAAACCTAACGGTAAGCTGAGGATATGTCTAGATGCTAGAGCCCTTAATGAAAGAGTTCTTCCTGAACATGACAGACCACCTGTTATTCGTGAATTGTTACGCAGATTCAGAGGAAAGAGTTTCTTCTCGACAATCGATCAGACTAGTTCATATTATCATGTTGAGCTAGCAGAAGACTGCAAACAATACACAGGGTTCTTGTTTGATCATAAAACATATGTATTCAATAGGTTACCTTTTGGAGTGAAAAATAGTGGTCCGGTGATGATCCGAGCACTAGATGAAAATTTGTCAGATGCAGTTAAGGAGCATGTGGTAAGCTATATTGATGACCTGATTATAGCGTCTGAGACAGCGGAAGAACATATCAAGCACCTTCAAATGCTTTTTGAAGATCTTAGGAGGACGAAATTCAAGGTGAATTTCAATAAATGTCAGTTCTTTCATGAAGAAATTGAATTTCTTGGACACAGAATTGATGGAGGTGGTTATAGGCCCAATCCAAAGAAGATCATGGCAATTTCAGAGTTTCCAACACCACGAAAGATTAAAGAGGTACGGCAGTTTTTAGGCATGTGTCAGTTCTTTTCAACACATTGTCCTGAATATACTGAGACGATGGCACCTCTGCAGGATTTATTAAGGAAGGGAAATCGATGGAAATGGGACGATAGATGCAATCAAGCGTTTTTAGCGGCCAAGAAAATGCTGATCCAAAATATCAAGCTTGAGTATCCTGATTTTACAAGAAGATTTTTTGTAGAGACAGATGCATCCAAAATAGGTATTAGTGGGATCCTATATCAGTTGGATGATGACAAGAAACATAGGTATTTAGCTTTCACCAGTCGCAAGCTTAGGAATTGTGAGAAGAATTACTATGCAACTGAGTTAGAGGCATTAGCAGTGGTTCATGGTCTCAAAACGTGGAAGAAGGTGTTGTTTGGACATGACATAACAGTGATCACAGATCATAAAGCCCTCCAATTTATTATGAAGACAGACTTAGCGAGTGACCGCATCACCAGATGGGCTCTGTTCTTGCAGCAATTTAACCCAACTGTTGTACATAGACCTGGGAAGTTAAATCTGTTAACAGATGTGTTGAGCAGAAACCCTTGTGAGGAAGTAATTGTCAACCATATAAATTTGATTCAAGAGGATAATGGTACTCTAGAAAAGTTGAAGTTGTTAGCGCAAACTCAGAAGAGATATGCACCTTTGCGAAGAATTTACCGTTTTTTGACACGCAGGATGGACAACGCTGATCCGGATTTTCAAAGAACTGAGATAGAGGCTAGAAAATATCATATTATGGGAGGTGTTATATGCCAATATATCGACCAGGATCATACTAAACTTAGAGTAGTGATCCCACCCAAGCTTGTCAAACCAGTTATTTGGATGATACACCGAACTGCCGCTCATGTAGGTGTAGACAAGACTTTGGCTCTCGCTCAAGAAACTTTCGTTTGGAGACAATGGGACAAACGATTCGCGACGTCATAAAGACCTGTGACAGTTGTCAGCGAAGTAAATACTCATCTAAGTTAATGAAAGAAGTTCCTAGATCAATATTACCCAGCAAGCCAAGAGAACTTTTCGCGACGGACATTTTCGGTCCGATTCCTCGTTCGACGAAGGGAAATCAGTTCGTTTTGGTAACAGTTGACGTATTTTCGAAATACGTATCTCTATGCCCTATACAGAAAGCTACATCCAAGTACGTGATAAACAGACTTGAGAAAACAGTTATTCCGAGCATGGGGAAACCTGAAGTTTTGTTGAGTGACCATGGATCGCAATTTACTAGCATGGAATTTTCTACTGCTATGGAACGTTTAGGAATAAGGCATGTGTTTAATTCTGTACGGTATCCAGAGGGAAATCCCGCCGAAAGAATTATGCCGGAGATAAGTAAGATGTGTCGCTTATATGTGTCAAGGCAACACCATAGATGGATGGAAGTGATACCCATCATTAGCCAATGCTTGAATTCCACAGTACATGAAAGCACAGGACAGATTCCGTCCATGCTTCATCATGGATTGAAACCGGATAGACCATGGGACCGAGTCATGAGGGCACCAGTAGATCCTCAACCCACACAAGAAAGAAGAGTCGAGATGGCAGGAGAGAGGCTCAGAAGACAGGCGGAGAAGAGAGCCAGGAGACAGGCAGGAAGGAGGTTCCACGAGCCATTTCAAGAAAATGATGAGGTGCTGATTCGGAAGCCAGTCACTTCGAACCTTCAGCTGAAGATCTACCATAAATTCGCTCCATTGTACGCTGGTCCTTTCCGTATTGAACAAACATACCAGAATAATAGCTACAAGATTGTCAGAATGGATACTGATGAAGTTGTAGGAACTTTTAATGCAGCTAGCATCAGGAAATACCATCATGCTGAGTAAGGGAATTGTAGAGCTATCGTGTACATGTATTATATATATATATATATAGAATGCCTGAGAGTGTATTTTTTTTCTCAATCCTGATTAAAAAAAAAGGAGATGTACGGGAGAGATGTACCCGATACCTAGTTTAGGCTATCGGCTACGCCAGCAGACATTAAGCCGTAGTTGAGGTTTTGGGAAGAGTTAGGAAAAGATAGCGCACCGATCGCGTCAAGAAGAATGTCAAGATGACGTGGGAGGTCTAGAATCAAGGAGGCATTGACTTCTGTAAGGAGATGGAATTATGAATAGAGATGTGAAGCTTTATTGAGATATATATGGAATTATAGCAATTAAACATCTTAGAAGAGGATATATAACATGCATTATAAGTGGAAATAATTTTATGGAAGTCAGATAACCCTTAAGTTATTTTATAACGGAATAGCCGAGATGATCTGGGTTCGAGACTATGACCGTGACGTGAGAGCACAGTGGTGGGGGACTACACCACGTGCCTGCGCCGAGCACATAAGCAAGAAGACAGTGTCAGCAAGTTCAGTTGAGCTCAGTCAGACGAGCAGGTAGGAGCAGCTCTATAGCGCAAGCGAGACGCACAGTGAAGGTCACGTAACATACCGAAACTGTCACGGCAAAGTGTAGGCGACAGTTCCTGCATCGCCGAGCAGCGAAGGCCAAGCGGGTCATTGATCCAGGCGGGCTGGCCGAGGAAGCAATTACAGACGGCCGGGATATGTCAGAACCGCACTGCAAGTAGTTGAAGGCTTTATTTCAAGCGACATTTCAACGCAGTTTGAACATAGCTTTTACGAATAACTTTGACTATGCTGTTCTATAACACATTCAAAGCTACTTTAACTATTTCAAGTAAACGGAATGTTGTTAGCATAGGCACCGATGAACATTAGATCGTGCATTAATAAGATTTATTTCTTATGCAGTTTTCATGAATTACCTAATACAGACTACTACAGGGTGTTTCGTAATCTTGAACACTCTCAAGTAAAATTTTATTTTACGAATGTGAGACTTAGCAGTCATTTGAGATTGAACTTGCAATACTCAAACTGGACATTTAACGGAACAGTGGCGTAACTTAGAAGAGGAGTAGGGTGTCCGCTGTTTCCATGAACATTTCCGAGAGGAGTTGGACAATATCCGCTATGGGTAATCCGAAGTTCAACATGTCCGAGTAGATGCAAATAGAGACAAGATGGCACCGCAGAGCGATGGATTCGATTCCTGACGAGAGGAGTCCACCAGCTGATTCACTTGGGATTTCGAATGCAATCGTCATTTCATGGATGGAATGATACTCACGCCGATCTTTCGAGAAATTCTTTATGTAGGGAAAATCGACGATCTTGGAAATTTTATTACAGCTGATTATGAAAGGTACTGTAAGAGTCATAACTACCTGATACGATTATTTTCATGAATACTGGGCACACATGTATATTTTTCTAATAGGAGTGATACGGTTATTAAGACATGGTTTGAATTTATATACTTCGAATTTGCTAGAATATGGAGTGACCATATGATATGGCAGGCATCATTATACGAAATTCTCACCATTGGAAGGCTTTATTAAGCAGATGTTTGGTCTTTTAGACATTTTTCCAGCTAGGATATTTTTCATGAATAGTTTTTTTGTGTAACGAGTATTTCGAACTCGTGATCTGCAATTGATTATCAAAAATTACTTCGTCAGTTCATTGCATACTAGCGAGTGTGTATTATTCATCAGTAGGGATTTTTTTTCCATTGGATTGTTTGGAGATATTAAGAAGTTATTCACTTTAGTGAATGAACATCGCTTTTATATGACAACTAGAAACTTGTTGATTCCTATCTGGTACATTCACTCATATAGCCTACGAGATGGGGTCCTTCGTATTTATACGATTGTATGGTGGCTACTCATCTTACCCATCGTTCAGGGAACTATCATCCAAGTCGACGGGGCGAGGTCTTTCGTATTTATACGACTGTCCGGTGGTTACACATCTTACTCGCCATTGAGGGACTCATTTTTATCATCCGAATGTACACGAGATGTAAGTGAATCAAACAAGGAACTACTAGTCACATATCAGTCGAAAATTTGGTTAAATAAAGTAACGATAAATGTCAACAGGATTGCATTTAGTAATTCTTGTTTGCCAATCCAATATTTTGTTGCTATACTCTTTTGAGAGTAATTTCAGTTTAACAGCTGTTACAGCTGATACTTTTGATGATTTTTATAATTGTGTTTGATACCTTTGAGAAGGATTTAAAGTAATTGAATCTTGTAAGATGAATCATTAATGGTCAGAATTATTTTAAGGCAGATCAGTATTGCAGATTTTGATATGAGATTATAGCACATTGGTGTTTTTCTGCGATGTGAATTATAAGAATTGTAAAAGAATTTATGCTATTTGAAAGCAGATCTTAAATTACTGAAGTAATATTTTTCCAATTGTTTAAGAAGTTGTCTAGATGTGATCAGATTAATTACAGTTATTGGAGATTGTGTGCGTTGATAATTTGAAGCCAGTTATATATTTTTTGTAGATCATGCAACATGGTTAAGTGAAGTTTGTGATAGGCATTTTGTGGAAGTTGCCATGTGATAGTAGCAACGTTGATAATGTATTTTGAGGCAGACATGAGGTCGTCGTACCCAGTCTAGCGTAATTGTTGAGATTCATGCTGTATGTGCTGAATATTTATGGAGTTTTGTGGAGTAATTGTTGTATTCAAATGTGATATTTGAAGTATTGAAGAAATGTAATGTCGTTGTGGATAGTTTGATCCAACGTGATGTCGTGGAGGCAATAATATTTTTTGGCATGATAAATTAAATACGAGATATAACTTGGAAGTGATAAAACTGTAAGACAACGTTCTATAAACCATATTAAACAATTTGTTAGGAAATTAAACAAATAAATGAAGTTGATAATACAAGATTTTCTGAAAATAATAATTAACGAAATAATAATCTGAGATTTAAGCATATTAACGATCTGACCTAATGAAATAAAAATCAGAATGACTAGATGAAATAATGAAAACTAAATAACCAGAGGATTGAAATTTAAATAATTTGATAAATTAAATTTTTGAATAAATCAATGAATTAAATAGATGGATGAATTAAAGATTGAATAAATAAACTGATTGAAATAAATTAATAGACGATTGTAATGATGATGAATAACTGAATTAGAAGGTGATAATTAATTAAAGAAGCTGATGATTAATGAATTTATATGGAATTAAATAAATTTAATTGAGAAATAATTTCAAGGAATTGCAACTTGAGTTGAGGATTTAAATGATGTAATGGTGATGAATTAAGGATTCTGACAGGAATATGTAGAATTTTAAAGTGAGAATTAATGTGAGAAATATTTAATTTTGATGATGACGATAATGATGACCAATGAGAATTTGAATTTTCTGTAATTCACAGATAAGTGATTGTTAATGACGATGTAAATAGTGTAAATTAATTGGTCGATGTTTAGGAGCATTTAATTAACATGTTCAACATTCAAATTATGCCATGCAAACCATAATTTACGTGATATTTAATATGTGTGATTATTATATGTGTATGTTTAGACAGATTAATAACATTTTTAAATCCACATTGATGTTAAATTAAAGAGAAATTAGGTCTCAGGTTTCACAAATGTCAGTGACGAAAGACATAGTGCTACAGTGATCCTGAGAACCCAAGAGAACTTTATAAATTTTTCTTGTTATGTGGATAAAAAATAATTTTGGATTAGACAAGAGATGTTTCGATTTTTGGACAATGACAATTTAACTTTGGCATTCGACCATACTCTTAGGTAGGAGTTATATTTAAAATGTCTGTCTGACTATCAAAGTAAAATAAATTTGTTTTTATCTTAGTTGTGATCTGATCAAAGAGCTTCAAACATAAAGAATAAATACAAGAAATAAACCAAAGTAGAAATACATGAAATAAGCCAAAGATGTCCATCTTCTCAGTCCTCCACATCCTCCCCACCCTGGTCTATCTCGAGAGGGAAGACCAGCTGTACAGGCCGACTAATCTTGGTCCCGTTGGCCATCTGAAGGATGAGGGTTCGCACCTTGTTGTCCCTGCCTGGTCGCCTTTCAGTTATTCGTGCCTTCTGCCACATGTGTCTAGGTCGCATGTCGTCCTGTAATAGTACTATATCTCCTACTCGGCACTCCTTCGTCTGTCCATTTGGGCGGCGTACTTGGTGGTAGCTCCTCAGATCAAGAAGATACTCATTCCTCCATCTCTTGAGGATGTCCTCCTGCATTTTCTCTCTAAGTCTCCTCTCCTTCCTCAGGTCTATTCGGGTCGTGGGTTCGGAGACGTTGGGCAGGGTAGTCAGCCGTGCCCCAGTCAGGAAATGACTTGGAGTCAGTGTCTCCGAGCCATCTTGGATTATGGGTCGGGAGTTAATGGCGGCTTCTACTTCTACCAATAGAGTTCGGAGTGTGTCCTCACTAATCAGAGCCTTTCCCAATACCTTTCTAAGGCATCTTTTAGTCGTACCCACCATTCTTTCCCACCAGCCTCCCCACCAAGCCGCCCGTGGGGCTATAAATTTCCACTGGACTCCGTTGTGGGCGAAGTGCTGGCTCGTTCGTGGGTCAGTGAGGACTTGGCTGAGTTGTGTCATCTCTTTGTGTGCTGCCTGGAACGTTCTAGCGTTGTCTGAGTAAATGGTGTTTGGAAGTCCTCTTCGTCCCGCAAATCGTCTGAGAGCCATCAGAAACGTCTCCGTAGTCATGTACAAAGCCAGCTCAAGGTGAAGGGCCCTTGTAGTCGCACATGTGAAAAGCACAATATATGATTTCTGTACGAGATTCCCCACCTTAACGAGTAGTGGCCCTGCAAAATCCACACCCGTAACTGCAAATGGCGTAGTAAGTCGCACACGTTCTGGAGGCAACGGGGCTTCGATCTCGTTACCTTGTTGGCTTCTGGCGATCTTACACGGTAAGCACGTGTGGATGACCTTCTAGACAGCCTGGCGTGCCTTGAGGATCCAAAATTCTTCGCGTAGTACAGAGAGAACGATTCGTACTCCAAGGTGGTGTAGCCGCATGTGAGTCTGGAGGATCACCAACTTAGTGAAGTGGTGTGCACCATCGAGTACTATAGGATGTTTCTGCTGCGTTGGCAGGTCTGCATGGTGGAGGCGCCCTCCCAGTCGAATAAGGCCGTCCTGTAAGAAGGGGTTGTAGCGGGCAATCCTGGACTTCCCTGACAAGTTTCTCTCTTTTGTTAGAGCGTCGTACTCTTCGGAAAAGCACTCACGTTGGACTGTACGTATCCAGCACAATCGGGAAGCCTCTAATTCACGTGCAGTGAGATTCCCAGAATTTTTCTCCGACTGTCTGATGTTGTTCAAGAAGCGTAAAATCCAACCCATGATGTGCAGTATTTTCCAATAACTGCTGAATCTGGAAGCAATGATGAGAGGTTCCGTTGTAACGACATTAAGTGTTTGCTGATGCGTCTTGCGAGTCTCTGGAAGTGAGGCGTTAGGCACACTGCTGTGGGGCCAAGAGCTAGGATGATCGGCTAGCCATACAGGCCCGTGCCACCAAAGTGAAGAAGACTGTAGTGCTTTTGAGGATATTCCTCGTGACAAGAGGTCGGCTGGATTATCCTGGCTCGGGCAGTACCGGCACTGAGCTGGACTCAGGATGCCTTGAATTTCCGTCACTCGGTTGGAGATGAATGTCTTCCAACGGTTTGCATCGCTTTTAATCCAACCTAGAGCGACCATGGAGTCACTCCACAGAGTAGATGTGGTGACATTAAAGTCTGTTGCTTGGCAGAAATACCTCAGAAGACGGCAACCCACTAAGATGGCCAGTAGTTCTAGTCGTGGGAGTGTAACCTTCTTGACTGGAGACAGTCTATTCTTAGTGTAGACCAGGTGTATATAAGTGTTTACGTCGGTAGACGTTCGAACATACAGTGCAGCTCCGTAGGCCCGCTCCGACGCGTCGCAGAACACGTGGACATGTGAAGTCTCCGATGTTGTCCTTGATAAACCAATCCATCTTGGAATGACCACACTTGCCAGATCCTTGAGGCTGGTTATCCACAGCTGCCATCGCAATGCAATGTCATGTGGAAGTATTTCGTCCCATGCTATGCCCCTACACCAGGTGTCTTGGAAGAGAACTTTTCCAACTATGGACACCGGTGAAAGTAATCCAAGAGGGTCGTAGAACTTTGCGGTCGTTTTCAATAGCTTTCGTTTGGTTCCTGGATCCTGCGAAAGGTTGTCGGTGATATCTGTATGGTCAAAAAGTAGTGAATCTGATTCTGTGTCCCATCGTACACCTAGTACTCCAGTTTCCCTTTTCGTTTCACGTCCTTCGGCTCTCCATATACCTTCCAATGGTCCAGAATTTGTTGCCCATTTTGCCATCGGCATCCGTATCTGTCGTAGTAGACCTGTCACCTCGTAATATAAGGTGATAACTCTGTTGTCATCTTCAGCTCCCGCAACAAAGTCGTCCATGAAAGTGCTTTGATCCATAAGTGCTGCTGCTGACGGGAACTGATCCTTGAATCTCGTTGCTAGTTCACGGAGAGTTGCAGACAGAAGAAAGGGACTGCTAGCAAGGCCGAATGGTAGACGAGTGAATCTATAGACGGCTGTATCATCTCTTGCTTGCCATTTTCCAAGTTCGTCCTTCTCCACATTGAACCAGAAGAATCTTGTTAAATCTCGGTCTTCAGTATCCAGGCATAATTGAAGGAAAGCTTGAGTTCCATCTCCTACTATGGCTTTGCGGTAAGTTCGGAAGTGGATCAACGTGGACAGTATTTCTGGTAACAGATTAGGGCCTGTTTCCAGAACATCATTGAGGGACGGTGCATCTCTCTCGTGGGATGATGCGTCAAAGACGATCCTCCATTTCTCTGTGCCATTTCTCTCTTTCTTGATAGCGTGATGAGGCAGGTAGTATACATCATTTGTAGTTTCCTCTGTAGCGATCAGCTGAACATGTCCCATGTTTACGTAGTCCATCATCTGCGCGTGGTACATTTCTTTGTACTGGGCATTAACGGCAAGTTTTCTCTGCAATGTGTGAAAACGATTTAGAGCGTTCTTAAGGTTTGAGGGTAAGACCAGATCTTCTTTCTTCGGTAGGGATACTACCCTCCGCCCGTCTTGTAAGTGAAACGAATCGTGGAATTCTTGAAGAATAGTGGCATCTTTCGTTGTGAGGGTCCTTTTCTGATCTTCCCTTATTTCTAGGGACTCTAGATCCCAAAATCGTCGCATATCATCGTCCTCGACAGATGGGTCATTAGCAGTATGAATGTGGTGCACGTTGACGCTGTGGACAGTAATTCCTGACCTATTTCCACTCAGAATCCATCCAAATCTAGAAGGAAGCAGTACTAACGTGTCTGAGAGGCGTATTGGCTTGTCGTCAAGTATCTCCTTCCAATAATGGTCTCCACCTATTAGAAGTTCTATAGGAAGTTCATTGTTGTCATCCTTGGGATCAGCAAGTCTCAATTTTCGTAAGCGTGACAGGGACTGGACGTCGAGTGGAACAGTCGGATGTGGCGAGTAAACGTTGTCACTCTCAAATGCAGAAATACGCAGAGCAGCCTCCGTGCATAGTCCACTGATGTTGAGGTCAATGAGTCTGCGAGCTGAAGATGTGTGACGAGATGACTCGAATCCGGTAACTGTCAAATCCTTGTGTCCCACGATATTCAGTTGAAGCTGATCTACCAGACTTCGGCTTACGAAGGTTGATTGACTGCCAGCATCCAATATGCATCGTGTACGTTTTCTCAGTCCGGTGGGCCCTGTGATCCAAATATTCGCCGTTTGAAGATAAGTGAACTGCGGCATAGTAACGTCAATCTTCCCCACGGATATTGATGCGGGCTGTTCTCCGGTGCAGATGGAAATGTGATGATTCTTTTTGCACTTTGCACATGATACCTTACTCTTCTTCATGCAGGTCTTCACACTGTGACCTTTATTGAGGCACAAGAAGCATCGGTTGGCAGTTTTTAACTTTTCAATCCGCTCAGCTACATTGCGGATCTTCATACAGTTCTGGGCCCAGTGGCCTTGAGTCTCACAGAACACACAGAATTCGGAATACACTTTCTTTGTGTTCATGCCCGTCCGTTTTGACTTTGTGTTCACATGGAGTGTCGCGGCAGTGCCTGAGAAGGATTCGAGTGAAGTGATATCTCCTCTGATCTTCTGTGTGATCACAGCGCCCTCTACCTCATCGTTCAGGAACTCCATCAACTTGGTAATGTGACTCTCGGGAATGCTCTCTCGTTTGGAATAAATTATCCAACGGCGGACAATACCTTGAGGGAATGCTCGGAGAATTTTAGGGCATAACATTCGCCCGTAATTATCTACATTTTCCCCTAAGGCCCGTAAGGCTTGTACGCGTCTATTGCATTCTATGTACATGGCATTTAGATTAGAAGGAGTATCGTCTGAAATTGGTTGCAAGGCTTCGAGATAGTCAAGATGGGCCTGAATTATGCGGTCAGTGTTTCCGTAGCGAGAGATTAATATCCGTTTAGTTTCTTCATAAGCATCAGCCGTTATCGGTATTCCATCAACTAGATTCTTCGGCTCACCCTCAAGATATCCACGGAGATAGACGTGCTTGTCGATGTGAGCGAGAGATTGATTGTTGTCAACAGAAGACTGGAATTGCTCCCAAAAACGTGCCCAATTCTCAATGTCACCTGCGAATTTGTCTAATTTTACGGCAGGTAGCTTCACTGTGTGCGTGACGGGTGTTGGGACTGGAGATCCTGGCGTTGGTTGCATACTCATTCCGGCGACCGATGTTGTCAAACTGGAGAGTGACTTAGATTTATTCTCGGCGTGTGATGCTTTCAGAATCGCTCTCTTCGCGATGTCGATGTATTCCTCACATTTTTCGACATCGGCCTCGTATTCTGCGTCGGTCAAACATTCCTGTATACTATCGTCCAGAACTGTGAGATGATCTAAAGCTTCTTGGAGTCTAATGCGATTATATTCGTATCCTGAGATGTCGCCGACCGTAGCACTATTTATTATCGTACTGAATTTAGTTATAGTTGCTCGTTCCGTCTTCCGCTTTCTTTTCAAAAACGCTAGTTTACTCTTAACACTCTCGTCTTGCATCTTAAAGAATGGGTGACGAAATAAATAAATAGTACCGTGCTGCGACAAGTGAAGATGATTGTCTGATGTCAGCGCATGCGTGAGATCGTCTTGTAGTGTCCGTGATAGCTACGAGGTATTTAGTTTAGGATATACCGCAAGATGGCAGCACTTGCTCGTCTATCATTCGTGAATTCCGTTACGTGGTGTAAAGTAATTATATTACAATTCGTGCACTGTTTAGTCGTAGTAGTATCACTTGCAATAATATTAAAACTGAAATATCACGTTAGTATGTGGCGCGTGTAAAAGGTCCAGTATCTTCTTACCTCGTAATCCGGCGTGGCGTGGCTGCATGTACAAAACGTGATTGCTGTTTGTAGTGATAGCATCACCAGTTTACTTTGTACACAAGTAAAACACAATTGCCCGTATTCCAATGCACATTTCTACGTAATCTAAAGTTTTCGGCACCAATGTCGGGATTCGTATAATGTATAAATCAGTGATCGTGAAACACGGACGTCTTACTTAGCAGCCATCTTTTATTACACTAACTTATATCAAAGAGCTTCAAACATAAAGAATAAATACAAGAAATAAACCAAAGTAGAAATACATGAAATAAGCCAAAGATGTCCATCTTCTCAGTCCTCCACAGTGATGTTCCTTTTTCTTTCCTTGTCTTGAGTAAGGCTTATCCGGAAAGGAAGTGGTTTGCTAGGAATTCAGTTGATGGCGCCCATTTATATTTGCATTTTTTTTTTAACTTAAGCCCGTAACGACCCTAGAGATACTTTGTCTCGTGATACCCACTGCTTTTTCGAGAACTCAGCTGAATTTCCGACACATTCCTTATTTGACTAGAGGTTCATTTAACTCCGCTCTGTCCTGGAACTCCAGGAATGCGATGTTATAGCAGATGGGTCATCGCATCCCCAGGACGAACGGGTACAGAACGTTAGTCATATATTTAACCTATATATAATTTAGCTTCACACAGGTGTAATTACTGGAAGGTTCTTTAACATGCCATAAATCTACGACATGGGACCTCCGGCTTTACTTCCCCTCCGAAGGAAGGCATACTGAGGAATTTTTTACATTCTTAAAAAATCCGACGACTTCGGCCGGGTTTGAACCCGCGATCATGGGCATAGAAGTTCAGCATGCTACCAACTACGCCACCGAAGCCACATATTTCTAAATTAATATGAACATTATAATGTTATAGAAATGAGAAATGAAGATATACGGAAAGAACTGGGAGTACAGAAACTAAATGACAAACTGGAGCAAAACAGATTGAGGTTGTTTGGGCATGTCAAACGGATGAATGAAGTAAGGCTACCAAGACGAGCACTGGAACGACGGATGACAGGGCAGAGAGGACGAGGAAGACCAAGAATGCGTTGGATGGACTCGGTGAAGTATAGCATTAGAAAACGGCACATGGATTGGAACACCGTGTCGGAAGAGGAATGGTGGAACGACGGAACAAAGTGGAGAGGAACCATATTTGACCCCAGCCAGTGTCAGCTGGAAAAGGGGAAATGAAGATGAATGGATGAATGAGAAAATTTAAGTTAATAATAATTACAATCAGACTAAAATAATTTAAATTAATTTAAATTAAATACAAATAAAATATCTTCAATAATATTCTCAGACGTTACAGTACAGTGGTAAAGCCAGAGGGTCTGTATGCCTCCGAGTGTCTAACCCTGAAATATAAGGGGAGCTAAAGGAACTTGAGATAAAGGAAAGTAGGATCCTGAGGAAAATTCTCGGACCACGGAAAGATGATGACGGAACATTGAAAAAAAAAAAGGAAAAATGAAGATCTGTATATGCAGACCGAAACCACTGTAGTCACAATGCGTAATAGAAGGCTAAAATTATACGGGCATTTAATGAGAATGGACGGGAACCGGCTGCCAAAGAAAATGTTTAAATACGTCATAGGGTTGAAAGCTACTACAAAATGGGTAGAAGAGGTCAAAAGATTCGCCATTGAAGTTGGACTAACTGAACTTGTCGTTCACGATGGGAAAACGGTTCGAAGCCGAGTTGACAATATCAAGACGTTCAAAGAAAAACCACCACAACACAGGTCAAATTTGGTTATAACAGAGGATCAGAGAAAGATTAGAAGTGAAAGAATGAAGAGGTTTTGAGAAAGAAGAAGAAAAATTTGACCAGAAAGCCTTAGGTTCCATGCGGTCCACAGTTGGCCAAAGTCGGAGACAAAAAAAAACTGCTCTATAAAGGGGTAAAGAAACGAATAAGTTATCTGCACCACTTTAATACAGTGAATAGCTGTGTTATGTAACTATTATATACGTCATTTTATAATGAAATGGCTTTCTGTATTCTACGAACTGCTAAAGCGAAACAGATTGACAAGGGATATTTCACCGTCGTCTAAAGCCCAAACTCCCCCTTTCATTTCTGTTAATAGAGGATACAAATCTCCACGCAATGTGTGTCCTTCGTCATGGAGTGAGTTTTGTAAATAATTCATTTGACACGCACACATGTCATAGCATTCTGTGCCTACCCTTTAGTTAATTAGGTTTCAAGCTTGACAGCGCCAGAAGTGAGGAATTACTGGCATCTACCCGAGATGTGGAACGTCAAGTCTACACAGAGGACATTTATAATACATGTGTATTCTCGAATTGAAGGTTGATGTACAATACGCATGCTGTCGACAATATCCTTGAGTGCAGTACCTACCACCTCAGGGCACGATATCACGCTCCATATAGTAAATTATGTAACTATACCTTCCGATATCCGAGATTTGAAATCCAAAGCAAATACACAAATTAATTACATCATACGAAGGTCTATCTTTTTTTTTTTTTGAGTCTTTGCTAACTTAACTCGCATTAGGTGGTCAGGCTGTTGGCCTTTCAATCCAGGTCAATCCATGTGAGATTTTCAAAGTGATATTTCATGTGCTGTGGTTCCACGTAAAGAGGTTCCGTGAAAACTTCTCAAGAGATATTTATTTTTATCTAAGTTACTCAAATTCAAAACATTCAAAGCAAAATTTCATTACACAGTAATAGTTTACTTCAAAAAGTGGTTGTATGAGCATCCTGTAGACTTTCCAAAATATTCAGATAAGTATCCATATCAGATCTTTCAACACATTCTTAGTCGACAAACACTATTACGTATATTGTAGTTATAGCTTTTTTTAATGTCTTGTGGTCAATATTGTTCGGATGTTTGTGACACTGTATTCATGTCTTTGTTTTCGTTATTGTGGTAGTATCGTATGATAAATAAATAAACCACCATCACGCTTGCCACGGTGGGTGAGTGGTTATTGTGTCAGACTACCAACCCCCCCAAGCTTGCAGGTTCGCTCCCGGCCACGGTATGAGATGTTTGAAAGGCGACAAAAATCACGGCACGTGTGTCATACGTTGTTGGGATGTTAAAGAACCCATTTGAATTCAGTAGGACCTGTTCATAATGGCAAAATTAATCTCGGGATTTTCCTCCAACACAAAAGTTCCTCCTTTCTCTACTAGAAAGCGCTATAGTGTCAAGGAGCTTAAATATCTAACCTCCTTGACTTTCATAGCGCTCCAAGCAACAACAATAATTCGACATGCAAGCTTCCCTCTGGGCGTCAAATAACAAGCTTGCACCCGGCAGCCGAGGCCATAGGATATTATTATTTTTATCACCATCACAGCAGAGTACTTGTAGGCCATTTCCGTATATTAGTTTACTATTCTACTGCAGTTTAGGGTTTATTGCTTAAGTTAATCACAGTAATAATAGCTACACCTTCATAGATTAGTTCTGAAAGTAAATAAGTATTTTTCAGGGGATCGTCATTTCTATGTTTTGCAACATTGAAATAAATAGTTCTTTTTTCGGGTGCTTAATGCCTTAATATTTGTTAGTATTAATTACCATACTTACTAAGTTTTTTGACAGGTTTCTTTTTTTTTGTTTTTTGTTTTTGGAGGGCAGAGACTATTTATGGGTGCTACTGTAAGTTTGGTAGTGTTTTGTAGAGTAATTGGTCATGTCAATTTGGAACTGATGATGCTCGCTTGACGAGCGAAATATGTCATCCTTTAGTTTTCACATTTTTTAATAGTCCTTAACAGTACATATTTCTTAATCGTATGTAATTTAATTCAGGTCATTTTTTCACATATTTCAGTAATTGGAATTATTTTGTGTTGACCGACTAAAAGTTAAAATATCAATTGCATCCAACGTTTCATTGCTGATTTTTCGCTCATAATTTCTCCTACAAAAAGACTGATACAATATCGCACCAAAATTCATAGACGTACGCTATATTAATATTGCCCTATATTTTGTTGTAAGTAGCACTCTAGCTTTTTTTTTCTTAAGGAGGAACCTATTATTTTAATATATTGTGACCGTTTGACGAACGTCCTACGACCACACAAGTGCGCATCCGGACAATAGTCGAGCACAAAGACTCAAAAACATCTCGGGGTTAACAGTGAGCATTCTACAAAGATGTAGAATAAAGAAAAAGAAAAGCTCAGCTGTTCCCCAGATGCACACTACAGCAAGGATAGAAGGCATATTTCAAGAATCATGAATGACCACAGTATCAGTTAAGATAAAATTTGCATCAATTTAATTGATCCGTTCAACCATCCTAATCTTTTCAAGGGCATCCTCAGGGAGAAAACTAAAACACCACCTGGAAAAAATAACATCCTGCACTCCCCCTGGGATCATATACTATTTAATCGCAGGTGTAGAATAACGTTCCAAAAAATATATATGCAACGAAAACGTCATTTTTTTAAAATTTCATTGTGTTAGAATACCCATGAAATTAATTGTCCATCATGGTATTCTATTATATTATAAACGATATTTACAGTATTCAAGTTGTGTAGACCACTGATCGTCCTATCACACTTGACTAAAATTTAATTTCTGAAGTTCTACACATTTCCATATTTCCAAAATCATGGACAATCCTATGGGATGTTCTCTTCCATGAAACGAGAAGAAATTCCAAAACATTCTAGAGTTGTTAATTATACAACTTGATGCAAGTCAGACCAAGTCGAACAAAGACGGACCCATTAGAAACGTAATACCATTTATATTTCATTATTCCCACACAAGGAATATTCATATTAGAAATTATAAATTATGGATCTGTGATTTATCCTCGATAATAAAATAAATTATGAGATTAATTGTTCAGTGATATAAATTGCAACTCATCCTTATTATTCCAACCAATTTCGAACACTTATGGATGATTCGTAGCTATTTCAAGATTTTCATCGGAACTTGAGGCCGCATTTTAAATGCCCCATTTCTTTATGAAAAATGAAAATCCACTGCCTGCTTCCAGTCTCCGACCGGGTCAGGAATGGAATGGAATGAATGAAGCCCCCATCTAGCGGCGAGGATACGAAGTGTGCCGGCTGCCGAAGCCTGTCGCACTCCTCTGGGGCAATGATTAAATGAATGACAGATGAAATGAAATGCACTTTATGCACTTTATCAATTTAGTTTATTCCTTGATATCACAATATGGCAAAATTATTAGGCATTTTAATCTATCTGCAGGTTTATATAATTCAACCAGAAAATATGTAATTATGGTTAGAGCAAATTAAAGTAGAATCTAGAATTCCACTGGTGACAATATCTAGATAGCGGCGTGGGGCTGCAACAGCGGCACCGCCCTTCTTTTGAGTAATATGAGGCAACATCCTCCAAATTCCAACATTTCATTATATTCAACAACTATAATTCTTTTACATATTATTTTCACATATTAATTTCCATCCATATTTACTGTATTTAATGGATTATCATAATTATTAATAGGACAAATGCCTACGCGCATTCCCAATTCAACTCATCACCCTATCAGATTTATCATATGAATGTTATAAGTAACTGTCTCTAATTAACCTGTTCAATTATCCGCTTGTCACCATAACAAAAATCCTCCTAATTGATACACCTTGCTCTAATAACAAACTACGTTACGATTGCTTTATCAATCCAATGTGCATTAATTCATGTTAATTTCTCATATTTGTTTTAAGGAAACATCACCTAAATAATCCAAACTCATTCATTTATTATTATTATTAATATGAAATTCTCATGGATAATTACCATGTTCTATTTTTCATAAGATCCATTAAATTGTTATGAATATGCCTCCTTAATTCCCCTTGTAAATTCTCACACATGATCATTCCGCATGATCATTTTAAAGAAAATCCTTAACCACCAGAAAAATCGAATCATTTTACGATAAATGACAATCAGAACTCATCCAAGACGAATTGCATCAAAATGATCAAGAACTACATTTAAATAAACAAATTACCAATAAACTATCTCAAAACGATCGCTAAAATAACAATGTGCCATAAAAATATGCACGGAACTGTACAACAAAAATCAGGATGAAACTCCTGTCTAATTAGAACAGCCGGATGCCTTCTGAAAATATACTCATTCTACGATAAGCCCACCGTGGATATGCTATCTCAAAAGAAATACAATAAAATTCGAAGAGTGGACAACATCAAAAAGATCCATGCTTATGTCCCAATATAATGCAGAAAATAAAGATCTATGGCGTGTAAAACGATTCCTACATGGTTGAATGGTATAGTCTAAGGTCTGATATTCACCGGTACTAGATATTAAGAATAGAATAAGGGGCTCACGTCCATTTCAGATGTTCTTGAAGATGGTCCAAGTTCCTGCGGAATGCCCTTAGTCGGAGCATAAAATTCCACGCGATCCTCCGCACACGGAAATGTGTACGGCTCGACTTCATGGCTCCACTGGTTCAAGTCCCAAGTATCCAGACGTCAGCATCCATCGTACGCCCCATTCATATTTAACGCACCATAATACTGGCTCGATTCATGGTAGATTTCAAAAGTTCATACCGGCGTATTGCTACCATGACGTCCTGATCGGATAGTCTTAACACCATAGCTTCTGCTATGAAAAAGCACGTGTCTAATACTGTCACTGATTTTACGACAATCACCCGGTGTTTTAACGTCCCGAAATACTCCGAATAGTCACAGTATTGTTCCCGGTTACTTGATTGTAATCCTTCTGTAGTTATCACAGTACGCTTACACACCTGTTTAGCCTTAATTCCAAGTCAATTACTAGCCAGAAATCTACCCTGGTATGAGGTATTATATTGACATAACTCTAGTAACTTTTATAATTCCAAATATCATTTTTCCTCCACAATTTAAATCCTCCCTTATTTCCTGAGTGAATTTTTCCCAGCTTTTCTTCTTTTCCTCTGCAATTACTTTCTTGCAATCTCTGTTTGCTTCTATATATTTTGCTCTACTTTCTTCAGTCTTTTTTGTTTTCCATTTCAAATAAGTTATATGTTGACTACAAAATGAACATTGCGGTCAAGCGAAGTTGAAACTTTTATATATACTTTTCTCGCGATTTAACCATTTAAACGTAATGAAACTTGGTATAGCAAATGTCTAAACACATCGTAATGCAATGGCATCTAATTTAGTACAATTGTCTACATAACCTCCAGGTGGCGGCTGTGCGAATATTTCACCAGCATTCTATATCTCCAAAACTGATCATGATATCACCCTGAAATGTTGTACGGTGATAAAAGGTACTATTAGAAATTCAGCTATGAGACTTCTATAAACCTGTTAAATACAAAACGAACATGGCTCCCAAACGAAGTTGAAACATTTTAATAGACTATTCTCGTGATTTAACCATCTGAGCGCAGTGAAATACGGTACAGTAAATGTATATACACACTGTAATGCACTGCCATCTAATTTAGTTCAATTGTTCACATAACCTCATGATGGCAGCTTTGCGCAATTTTAAAATTAAGCTTTTATTTCTTGTGTATTAATCACGCGATCGAAGTGAACGTTTAAATAATGAACCTACGCAAAATATTCATGCAATAGAACTTCACTCTATGGCCTACATACTGTATATATTGAGCCCGATGAGCTCATGCACAGTGATATTTTTCATTGCAACGCATTTTGTTAATGGGATGCATCATCCTAGAACGCAACCAAAGACCAGGCATGTCAGCAGCAACACCTGGAGATAATAATGTTGCACTTTTGACATTGAAGAAATCCACTATATTTTTATCTGAGTCCTTATTAACATGCCTCAACTTTCTACAAGTCTCAGATCATCTCATTTCGTCATTCTGCATATTCGAAACATTCAGGGAATGTATTTTTTACGGTAAGGTATTATTATCGCAGACACGCGAACCGGAAGGAATTAGTCGCTGAACGACTGAAGTATTTGCTAGATCCCGCAACGAGGAACTACACTCTACGCACTCGAGTATGGTTTACCGTCCATCTAGGACGTGTGTTATAGTCGGTCTTGCTAAGACGAGGAAACAGTCCGCCAGTAGGCGAAGAATATAATCAACATGCAACGAGTATTAATGAGCACTTATTTGTGTGCCAATCGAGTGGAAATTGAAGCCTGTGTGTGCTTCAGTGATAATTTCTGTGAATTTGTTAGAAACAGTGAATATTTTTGCGCCGTGGATCACCACTTTTTTACTACGTGCTTGATGAAATTGTATGTCTACGAGGGACACGAACTATGCTAACATCTGTGAATTAATAATCGTTCAAGTGCTTCATTTAAACACTACAAGTTGTGAAAATCATTATAGCCGCCAATGCGAGCAAATTCAACCGTGGATTACTTAGATGCCACGAGATTCAGTGATCGTAAAATCTGTGAAGTGAAAAGCAGATAGTGCATGTGCCATTTTGATAACATCTGCGCTGTGTAGAATCTGTGAATTTATTTCTACCAATAATATTAGCTTCAGTGAAAAGCTGTGTCACAATTACATATTTTTCAAGTGAATATTTATCATCTACTATGCATCATTCTACTGACCTCGTGTTCGGAGTGATTAACTACTTATCTTCGATGGGGATGATGATGTAAAAGACCCTCATGATGTGAAGGAGCCATTCTAAGGAAATACAACTTGACGGAAGATCTAGGTTTACCGCACGAGAAGGAGATGTACGTGCCGGAACAAGAAGAATGACCACTGGCACAATGGGAGAGAAGCAGACGACATCACTACGTCAACGACGAGGGCGCATCAAGACCCTGGTCATTGATAAGACCTATGATGGAGGCCAAGTTTGGACAACCCTTGTCCGGAAGCCAGAGGATAAATTGTACCCCTCAGTTCGTTGAAAAGAAAGAGGTGAAGATGCCCTAATTTAGTGAGTCAGTCCATTTTCTTCTTGTACGATTCTTTTTGTGGTAGAGTAGTTTAGTAGAACCAACCGAACTTATCGAGACAGCCATTAGGTAGGATTTAGTATTTTTAGCACTCATTTTTGTCTTTCACTTACAGTGATTGTGAGACACCCTGTGATTGAACTCAGTTCAATCAGGTGCATTCTATTGGAAGTCTAGAGATGTCAATTCTCTTCGCTAACTAAACGTGACTGTAGTCTTTGAACTACTTTGTTTCACCCTGGTATGGGTGATTTTTGTGTATAGTCTTCTTTGACATGACGATTGGCCACCATTGTCCGTGTTATTTTTCGTGACACCCATTATTTTAACTGAATGTCACGCCACTGATTTCTTTAGATTAGACCGTATCAGTAGATGGTCGACTGTAACCATCAATTATGTAACTAAGCTATAATATTTCATTCAGATGAGCTTTGAGGCCATCCAGTTCTCAGTGAAGAATACAGTCAGGGAAGTAAATTGTATGCAGTAGAGCATCGAACCCTGTACTCAACGTATCTTTAGCAAACTCAGCAGATGTGAGAATTTGCGTATGTTTTTGTATTTATTTGTGTCAAGTGATCAGACACATGATTTTTTTTGGTTATTAAATGCTAAGCATTTTTGAAGTGACATATCTGTCAATGTCAAAGGCATTCAGATCAAGTAACATTGCTATATTTTACTATTCTTTGTTTGGAAACACATGCCACGTCTTATAGGGTATATTTTTATGGCGTGCTTTTACGTAGTACAATTGTGTGATTTAAATGTTATACTGGGATAAATTACAAGGCCAGTTTCTCATAGTACTTTCGTTAAAGAGAGCTGCTGCCTTTACTTGAATCTAGTGTTGTTGTTATAGCCGTCCCATGTGACAGCAAGTTACGAGCTTAGCTCAGTGTCACGAGCCAGGTGCTGATATTTCCCAGCATACACCGAGCGCACTCAAATGAGAGACAGACTTATTCAGACCTCTGACAAATGCTTGTAGCATTCCTTAATGTTATTTTTTGTATTTCATTTATATAGCTCAAGGTCTAAGCAGCCGTTTTGTGTTGATCAGATGTTTTATTTTATGATGAATTATTGGCAAACGCCACACCCTTGATCACTGGTGCAGCGACTAATTTTTTTGACACTATTAGAGAGCGTACATTTATATTCTGTTAAGGTTTATTCTTTATTATGAGGCTAGTGATAGACACCCCTGTTTGAGGCTATTCATGTATTTAGTGCTGGTAATGCACTTGTGTCCACACATTGATCTGTATACTTGTTATACGGGAGGTGACTGATGTGTTTCCCAGGCCTACCCAAGATTATTCAAGTGACCCGAGCGCCACTGATAACTTGTGTTATTGTTTGTCCGAGCGATGGAAGCTCGATGAAGGTATTTCCGACTTTTATGTCGATGTGACAGCAGATAATTGATCTCGCACGAGACGCTACTGCTGATCCCAGGTGTCTAGGAACGTCAGCATTATCGCCATAAACAGACAATGAATTAAACCTACGAAAATAATAATCAGGCCCATAAGTAATCTGAACAAACTGATAACTAATTGTTTATTTCTGTTAAACTTGAATTACATGCATTATGGACCTGCTGACCGACACCTTGTTGATGTTTTACATTTCCTGATGGAAATAACCTAGTACAGATGACACAATTTTTTGATCGACAGAGTGTTGCTTAACCGTTAGTTCGTATCTGGTGGAGCTCGACACTCATGCGATATAAGTCGTAGTTATTACTACGCCATTGCCAACCTTAATAACTCTCACCTAGATGACATTGGTTACAAAGTGTATTCCAAGGTGCAGGCAGGAATATTATATGAATTTGGTCTTGTGTTTTATTTACTATTACAATGTGTGTATATCCCAATGTTTACCTTGTTTGTGCTGATGAACACATCTAATATATAAAACTGAAAGTCTGTATGTATGTTCGTATGTATTGAACCCTTCAGAATAACAGTGTTTATATGCAAGAATCTTGATCAAGGGGTCGCGCTCAGTTCCTAGTGTGATGTTTACGTTCGCCAAACAACATGCTCTACTGAGGTAAGGGTCATAGGATTAAAACTATAATTAAGAAAGAAAGGTGACAAGACGTAAAATATTAACATGATTTAATGACTAATAGTACATAAGAAGAATATAAACAACAATAATAAAAATCCTCCCTGAATTTTCCCATGACAGGAATATCTATCAAAGTTGAGGAGTCAGACGGATCTCCCCCTTATTAAAATGTGGATCCTAGTTCCACTAACTTGCATTTGGATTTTATGTACGCGTAATGACTAACTACGAGGAATGAGTACTTTGGATGACTGTTCGTTTACACGATGCTTACGAACAATCATCTCGTAAATCAACATTTACGGATATGGAACATGACACTAATAAAAACCCTTAAAAATGTAATGCTGACACACACACTCAAAAAATCTACTATTTACAGGAATCTCTCTCGAGGCCCTCATTTAGCGCGATGACGCATTGGACAAAATGAGCTGCCAACTCCGGCCAATTGCTCAATCCACAAACAAGGAAATACAGCATCGCACGTGACTTCACGGGTCACTGATATGGAATATAAACATGGACTAAAACCAACAACAACAAAAGCCTGACCGGCTGAGATTACTTTATATGAACAAAACTGCATGTTAAGGTAACGCTTCGGAGATTATCGTGATTCGTAGGCAACTCCCATTTATTTAAACAATTTTTACCATTGATCAGTTCTTAATTCTGTATTTCAAGTTTAAGGAGCCAAACAAGCACTCCCCACTAATGACCTCGCTTGCAACCTTCAGTCCGTCTTGTGAAACAGCTCCCCCCTTCCTCAATGCTTGTCATTGTTCCAACTCCAGTGTGTAAAAATAACTGACCAGCTGTGCCGTTATCTCAAAGAATCAACAGCAACAAATCTCAACCACCTAAACATATGGTCAGACATTAATCAAAATAGCCACAATTGCCCTCGCAAGGTAACAATATAGACCTGGCACCAAGCTGACAGAAATCAGTCTACGCTGAAATTCCCGCTTGTAATGACCACAAAATACACACACTCACACTTCTGGGAATGACATTACGAACTTTCACACAGGTCGGCTGAATGGATGCTCACAAACTATTTAAAAAAAAAAAAAACCTACGATAGAGCTGACTACCCTTCGTCACAAATCACATTGCTCCAAAGGCAATAATCTCACTGAATCTGATCAATAATAAACCTTAAAAAGGATTAATTACCCTCCAATCTACTGTATAATTATATTACTTCAGTCCTACTTCTGAAACACAACATATCTCCGAGAGACGTTTTTAACCGCATTGCGTAACATATGCAAACACGGTCGTCCACATAGCTACGTTAGTTAAAACAACAAACAAACGAACCTTCCACTAATAACATATATGCGAGCTGTTTCCATGCAAAAGGTGTGTCAGACCAAAACTAAATATACTACGTTAATCACACAAGCAAATTATTTACAAAACAAAATATGTCCCATATACCATAAGTTAATCTATCAGATAATAAGAATATTATTCAGTACTCATCCTCGGCCAGTTACCCGTCAAAAGACATCCGCTGCCATCTCCCAACTGAATGCTTCTTAGCTCATCTCAGCCATCTGGACGGAGTGTTGATAGTTCCAAACTTCCTCCAGGATAAGCGATGTCATCTCTCGTGCTGATTCAAAAAGTTAGATTATTATACACTTGATATCTGACTACTAAATTCGCCGTTTCAGGTACTGCTTTCCCCGGAACTGTCTGTTGGCGAATTGTCGATGCTACTGTCCCTACAGAATATAGTACTGTGACTACCTATCACTGAATTTAACACATTTATTAATAATTTCTGTGTCCTCATGGCACGCACAAGTATAAGTGTCTACGTCCTTAGACGCGGAAAATGTAAAGTAACCTGTGTCCTCGACACACAAAATATAATAACTTACGTCCTCAGGCGAACAAAAGTAATAGCAATGTCTTGGCTCTTCACGCCACTTATAAATGAACCGGCCCTAGGTATTGATAGAGGGGGAAATTGTATAAAAATTTCTCAAAATAATAGTGGTACAGGAATAAAATAAATATCACTGAACTCGAAAAATAGCGCAGGTCAAGAATATGCCCATTAATCCTAGAATCGATCGTAGAGATGTTGTCAAGCCGATCTCCCGCGTTAATGCTAGCCATCGCGTGCTCAAGCTAGACTTGCCGCGCTGGTAGGCATTCTTCTCCCATTGGTTCCACATTTTCTGTAACTTGGCGGTTTTTATCAGACCTTGGCCTCGTAGGAGTGTCTAGTATTTTCATCAGCCACTCACGTTACTGCATCATATTTTTTCTAGGCGCGAATATTACAATGAACATACCATGAGCGTGTCTCACTGCGCGTCGCTTCTATTTTGAGGTGGCCACCACCTGTCGTTCTGAATCATTGCTAGGGTCTATCTTTTCACAATCCTAAGTATTTAGCCTTTTGTTAAACTGCTGCAGGTATGTCCCCATTGTCTCCAACCAATGCTTGAAATTTCCTCATCTCCGTCTGGCTATTTTCATGATGCTGGTGGAAATATTTATTAATTGAAGAAATAAAACATCGAATCATTTATCCATCAGATGGTAAAGGGTTCACAACTCCTCCACTCACAAAATTTCGAACTTAGGAGAAAGTCGATAATTTTAAAAAGACTCCCGTAGGCCAATTTGTTTTATTTCAGAATCATTCCTTTTCTATTACTTGGTCTAGCCGCTCCTGTCTTGAATGGCATTTACTCGTTTCATTTCCTGCTTGTAATGACCCTCTCAACTGCTTGCATGACGCGCTGGTGCCTTAGGCAACACTCTGCTCGTCTAGTTAATGTTTGTCAACACCAATTCCACTTCCTTCTTCACGTGCCGTACTCAACTGCTCCCCGTTCACTTGGTTGATATAGGACGTCCATATATTTAAACTGCATCATTATTTCGGCGCTCTCATGGTTCACTTCTACGATACTTTTTTAAGTTGGCTGCATTGTAGACCGACATTGTTCCTGTGCTTAACTCTTTCACTCTGTATGCATTATTTCCAAGGTTTCTTACAATAGAATAGGGTCCTATGAACCTTTCGCAGAATTTGCTAAAGATCTTCTTCTCTGGATCCGATGTAGCGGGTCGTTTCACCAAAACGAGCTGTTCGATTTCTAGATCACGGTAAAACCTCTTATTTCTCACTCGCCGTAATCTGCGGTCTGCTTGTTTTCTAATGTAGGCTCTCGTTCTCTCAATTCGCAGGTCAGGTGCTATCATGGGATCTTGTGGGCAGTTAATGATGCTTTTCCACGTTCTCACTGGATACTCGTTTTTGTGTAAGACCATAGGGATCTGTCCTGTTGACTCGTGCCTGGTAGAATTCATGCATGTCTCTACATCCTTAATTTTATCCACCCATTTGTGATGTTCATTTGGAATGAAGATTCTCAAGTATGATGTTACACATTTTATTGCTCTCTCACTTGGATTAGCTTGGGCATGTCGGATACTGCTTAAAACGTGTTTTATACCCATGTCCTCCATACCTTTCTTGAATTCGGCGCTTGTAAAATAACTGCCATGGTCTGACAATATAAATTCTGGTTTTCCAAGGATTGGAATAACTCTATTTCGAATACGACTGAGTACTTGTTTCGATGTAGTTTTCTGAATGGGGCATAATACGACAAACTTAGAAAATACATCAATGCACACTAGCAAGTGACGGCAACCTCGCCTTCCTTTCGGAATTGGACCGAAACAATCTAGGGCCAGTAGCTCGCAGGGTTTCTGAGGTAGCAATGGTCTAGGATACTGCCTTATTAAATAGTTATTGGGCTTTGTCCTCTGACACGGATCACAAGTCGTAATAACGTCACATATAGTTGTTCTCATGCGTGGCCATATAAATGTCTCTCCTATTGTCGCTTCGCATTTATCTACTCCGACGTGTCCGTAACTTTCGTGAGTATGCCATGTCAGTCCTCGCTGTAAGGATGCAGGTACTAATATGCGTAACTTGGTGTGGTCATTATCTACCCATTTGTGCAGCAAATTGTTGACATAAACATATCTTCCTTCTTTGGCTTTCGCTTCTCGAAATGCAGGTGTTCCTGTAGGTAGTTGCTTTCTGAAGTATTGAATTAATAGCATCGTCCATGGTTCCACTTCCTGTTCTCGCTGTATCTCACGTAACTCCTCCAAGAATTCCCGGTCCTTCGGTGTTAACTCCAAGTGTTGTACCATCGCTGTTTCTTCATTATCAGGCTCTGGGTTCCTGCTGAGTGCGTCCGGAATCACGTTCATCTTCCCTGGGCAATGTTCAATCTCAATGCTAAACTGCTGAATATATATAGACCAACGCGTCACACGTTCTCTTGCCATCGACGTCTTAAACAAGAATGTTAGTGCCTTGTGATCAGTCCTGACAACAATGGGGTATCCATAAATTATTCTTTTCCATCGTTGAACCGCATGAAGTATGGCCAACAACTCTAGTTCCGTTACAGTATAATTGCGCTCGTGCTTACGCAATTTTCGGCTGACAAATGCCAAATATGTTTTATGTTGCAGGTTAGCTGGATCTTCTTGGTAGAGCATAGCATCTATACCAATTTGTGAAGCATCCGCTTGGATTATAAATTTGTGCTTGAAATCTGGGTATACTAACTTAATGCAGTTTTCCAATAGCTGTTTTGTTGCTTGGAACGCCTTCTCACACTCCGCATTCCATAACCATTTATTATTCTTTTTTAGCATTTCCTGCATTGGAGCTACAGTCTCCGGGTAACCTGGACAGTTTTCCTTAAAGAATCCCGTTACGCCTAAGAAAGCCCGAATGTGCTTGACTCTCGTTGGTGTAGGGAAATTCTTGATCGCTTCGATCTTAGCTGGATTTGGCTTCACTCCCTCCTTGTCAATGATGTGACCCAAATATAAGATCTCGCTCTTGAATAAATGCGATTTCTTCAGGTTTACTTTGAAATTTGATGCATTCAGGTTGCCTAATACTTTATCTAAATTTTCCATGTGAGTTTCAATGTTGTCGGATGCCAGCAGAATGTCATCAATGTAGCGTACCGTCATCTCCTTAACTTCCTCGGTTAGATTCCGATCCAGGGTTCGGATTAAAGCACAGCCCGCTGTTTTGACTCCAAAGGGCATTTGGACGAAGCAAAACGTTTGGTTATCGAATAAGAAGCCAGTTAGAAGCTGTGACTTCTCATCCAATTCAATATGGTGGAACGAACTCGTCAGGTCAACTGATGAATAAATGCTTTTGTTTTTAAAGCCTTTTAGTACGTCTCTGATAATTGGCGCTCTGTCATACTCAGGAAAAATTAGTCTCATGTTGAGATTTCTGGCATCTAAACAAAGTCTAATAGATCCATTTGGTTTTGTGACTGCCAAAATCGCATTTAGATAAGGTGTAGGTGTCTTCCTTATCACTCCAGCTTGTAACATCTCATCTATAATGAACTTAACTTGACCACGATATTTTTCAGGAATTGGGTACAATCTACTTTTGAAAGGTGACCAATCCTCGACTTGCATAGAATATTTGAAATTTAATATTTTCCCAGGTACTGTATCAAATACTCTTTTGTGTTTCCTTAAAATCTCTTCCAATTGCTTTCTGTGTTCACTCCCAAGTTGAATGTCATTGAGCCGCTCCTGTAGTAACTCTTCAAATTGTGCATCACTGTCGTCTCCTTCCGTTAATAAAGACCATATCTCCTGGGATTCACTCTCCTCATGTAGTTCCACAACAGCTCCTTCTATGATGTTATCTTCTGCCTTTCGTATCTCCTCTTCCGTCTCTTCCGATATTGCTTCCAATGCCCAAGAATTTACATCTCTTCCGGTAGTGATTTCATCCATATGCAATCCCACGTTCTTCAGCTGATCACACTCTCTAAAACTGACTGTATTCTTGTGCAAATCTATCACTGCTTGATAGTCACAAATAAAATTTGCACCAAGAATTATATTGAAATTCATCTTTGCCATGATAATGAATGTTTGCCCAAAAGTGTGTTCCAATATGTTCAGCTCTAAGTATGCCTGACGTTTACAAGTGACGGTGCGTTCAGGAATAACACCCCTCACTTTGAGCTGTGGTACGGGAATTACAGGAATATTCTGACTCCGTCCCAACTCTCGAACCAAGGCCTCCGATACCAGACTGATCTGCGACCCCGTATCCAATAAACATCTTATATTAATTCCACCAATCCTCGCGTAAATAACAGGTAACTGCCTAATTTCATCGTTCCGTGGTTTCACCGTCTCCTCCAGGCAGTCTTCTGGCAAAGCAATCCATTCTTGTATGTTCGCTACTATCCATCCATCTTCAACTTCCGACTGTTGCGTTTGTAGACTGTCTTCTTTATCCAAATTTAGCATTTTTTAAGCTCCGGTGCGACTCCCATCATCCTTTTGTCGCCCATACCCTTGATATTCCTCTTGTCTCAGTAGACTTCCAGCTTCCTCAGTATGTGTGTCTGGATCCTTCATGTTCCCAATGGCTTTTTCCCATCTTCCTAGCTCTCCACCTTGACTAGCGTGTAATTCTTCTAGGTAATTTTGTGATTGAGCGTGCCTATCAACCCAGTCATTTCGATAATTACGTGGCTCTCCTTGATTTTGATCTCTCCATCCTTTCCTTCATTGATTAGCATTGTAATCACCGTATCTTCCATAAGGCCTTTCATTCCTTCGATTTTCACGCCATTGCTGATATCCTCTCTGTTGATATCTATTGTTGCCTTGATATGATCTATTGTTATAGTTATTCTCGTTACGCTGGTATGGTCTGTTTTCTCCTTCTTCCTGGTTTCGCCTAGGTGTGGACGTGCTTGTATTAGTACCCTGCGTTTTAGTGTTTGCCTATTTTGGTTTTATGACCTCTGTCGTATTGACTAACTCCAGCTGTCTTCCTCCTCTATAATGATTATGAGATGTAGTCTCATCTATCTGGCGTAATATCAGCTCTGCATGTAAGGCCGTACTAACGTTCGCTGCGACTAGTACTTGTTGCACGTTGACTGGTAATTGCCGCGCTATAGTCATCACCAGATCCGCTTCATTTAAAGGGTAATCAAGGTCGCGAAATTTTAGCATTTGCATGTTAAAGAAATCTGAGTATTTCGTTTGCTGGGTAGTTTGGTATTTTCTAGAGTAAAGCTCCATCCTTAGACTCTGTTGTATTGCTGGCGACCAGTACTTGCGCAGAAACGCTAATTTGAAATCTGACATAGTTCCAAATGTATATTTGAAGCTTAAAAACCATATAAGGACATTTCCTGATAAAAATCTCTCCATCATCCTCAATCTACGTGCTTCAGGTACCCCAGTGTCATTGTAATGATCTTCAATTTCTTTAATAAAAGCTTTAGGTGTTACCCCTGAATTATCCGTGTATTTCTGCGGTTTATAATCGTTCGATCGAATTACTTGGATAAGTTGTGTGGGCTGATGACCGTCTTGTGGCGTGGAACTCCTTTCGATATTCTTGCGAAACCCTTCCGTGTTTGCTGTTAATGGGCTCTCTGTCTGAGCTTGACTTCCTGCTGTGCTCTCCTACCCCGTGCTATTTGAGTCGTCCTGCCTACCTCTTATTGTTCCTGTTTTAAATATCGAGGATTTTTCTAACGACCTCAGTTCGGCTTTAATGATCCTGTCTGTTTGCTCTTTAAGTTTACTCTTAATTTCTTGCTCTAATGCTTGAATACGAGTATGATTTTCGCCTACTGTCTTAAGGATGGTTGATCTTTCCTCTTTAGAATCGATATTCATTTTCGCCAATCTTTCCTTATTTGCTCCTTAATCGTGCTTACTTTCTCTTCAATCTGGCTTTTAGTGTCATCCTGATTGCTTTCTATCTGGCTTTTCCATTCTTCCAATCTCGCGCTATTTTCGTCGATGGTACTCTTTAATTGATTCTGATCCTCTTCTAGGCTTTTCCATTGCTCCGCTGATTTTATTTCGAGATGGTCCATATCTTTAATTATGCCAGATATAATTTCATCTACCGCTGATAATTGTTGTTGAATGTCCTTGCCGCTCTTTTCCATTTCCTTAAATCGTCCTTCTAACTTATCCTGAGCTATCTTGACCTCGCTTGTATTCATAGTGCACGCTAGTTCAATTTGCTCTAATTTAGCTAACACCGTTTCATCCAGAATGCTAAGTTTTTGATCAAAAATACTTTCCATTTCCTTAATCTGATCTAATTGTTTTTCATTATTTTTACTAACATCTAGGGCCAGCAATACCATCTGTTGATTAGTGTGATCCTTCATCTCTGCGGTTAACGAAGCTAATAGGTTCGTGTTTTTAACATTCTGCGCCTCTAACTGCGAATTTATAGTGTCATTGATTTCATTTTTTAGTAATCTAGCTTGTTCCGCCTGATATTCATTTTGTTCAATCCTACTGTTATTTAATTGTGTCCGCAATGATTCACTTTGTTCGGATAGTTTGTTTATAGACTCACTTTGTTCTAACAAACTATTGTTTATTTGTTCAGATAATTTCGCGTTTAATGCTTCACTTTGTTCTACCATAGTATTGTTTATTTGTTCAGATAATTTCGCGTTTAATGCTTCACTTTGTTCTAACAAACTATTGTTTATTTGTTCAGATAATTTTGTGTTTAGTGATTCACTTTGTTCTGATAGTTTAGTGTTTATTTGTTCAGATAATTTTGTGTTTAGTGATTCACTTTGTTCTGCCAATTTAGTGTCCAACAATTCCTGTGTTCCCCTAGCCGCACTCTCAATGATTTCTTGAATCTGTTCCACCGTCGCCATGTTATATACTTTATATGAGACATAAGGGAAATGGCATAAAGCAATGCCCCTTGACACATACATACAATCCAATGCACATTTAATTTATTTACCCAACTCAGTTCATTTATTTTACATTTAATCCCACTAGTCGATTGCATCTCTGAGTGGTTCTAATTTTACTCAATTTAATTTAAACCCAAACACATATTTAGTCATTAACTTGTTATACTGATCTGATATTAACACTGACTAATTAACAGAGTATTAATTGTCATTTAAGGCTACCAGCCTCCTAACATTTTCATGAGTTTGACTTTCTAAACAAATCTAGTTTTAACTTTAATCATTGGGCGCCCGGTATTACGTATATTAATTTATTTTAATTCAATAGACAAAAACGTGAACCGTATTTTACATTGCAACTCCTGATTTTAATTTATATTTCACACATTTGGCGGTATCCTCTTCGCCTTAATTACTTTTAATAAAATATCACTTTCCGGTGATTAAAATACTGTCATATTTGCCTGCACTTGCGGCATGTCAGTTTTACTCAAATACGCCAACTAAATGTGTTCCAGCAGCGAACCAGCAACAAAATTACACCTTCATTGTGGCGTCAGTTTGAAAACCCAACTACGCTTACATTGACATGTGCAATTTCTCTGCCGTTACACCACAGTGAACCGCCCCACGCTTGGCCGCGCCAGTTTACATCCTATGAACCCTTCAGAATAGCAGTGTTTATATGCTAGAATCTTGATCAAGGGGTAGCGCTCAGTTCCTAGTGTGATGTTTACGTTCGCCAAACAACATGCTCTACTGAGGTAAGGGTCATAGGATTAAAACTATAATTAAGAAAGAAAGGTGACAAGACGTAAAATAATAACATGATTTAATGACTAATAGTGCATAAGAAGAATATAAACAACAATAATAAAAATCCTCCCTGAATTTTCCCATGACAGGAATATCTATCAAAGTTGAGGAGTCAGACGGATCTCCCCCTTATTAAAATGTGGATCCTAGTTCCACTAACTTGCATTTGGATTTTATGTACGCGTAATGACTAACTACGAGGAATGAGTACTTTGGATGACTGTTCGTTTACAGCGGGTTAACAGCCACGATGCTTACGAACAATCATCTCGTAAATCAACGTTTACGGATATAGAACATGACACTAATAAAAAACCTTAAAAATGTAATGCTGACACACACACTAAAAAAATCTACTATTTACAGGAATCTCTCTCGAGACCCTCATTTAGCGCGATGACGCACTGGACAAAATGAGCTGCCAACTCCGGCCAATTGATCAATCCACAAACAAGGAAATACAGCATCGCACGTGACTTCACGGGTCACTGATATGGAATATAAACATGGACTAAAACCAACAACAACAAAAGCCTGACCGGCTGAGGTTACTTTATATGAACAAAACTGCATGTTAAGGTAACGCTTCGGAGATTATCGTGATTCGTAGGCAACTCCCATTTATTTAAACAATTTTTACCATTGATCAGTTCTTAATTCTGTATTTCAAGTTTACGGAGCCAAACAAGCACTCCCCACTAATGACCTCGCTTGCAACCTTCAGTCCGTCTTGTGAAACAGCTCCCCCCTTCCTCAATGCTTGTCATTGTTCCAACTCCAGTGTGTAAAAATAACTGACCAGCTGTGCCGTTATCTCAAAGAATCAACAGCAACAAATCTCAACCACCTAAACATATGGTCAGACATTAATCAAAATAGCCACAATTGCCCTCGCAAGGTAACAATATGGACCTGGCACCAAGCTGACAGAAATCAGTCTACGCTGAAATTCCCGCTTGTAATGACCACAAAATACACACACTCACACTTCTGGGAATGACATTACGAACTTTCACACAGGTCGGCTGAATGGATGCTCACAAACTATTTTAAAAAAAATTAAAACCTACGATAGAGCAGACTGCTCTTCGTCACAAATCACATTGCTCCAAAGGCAATAATCTCACTGAATCTGATCAATAATAAACCTTAAAAAGGATTAATTACCCTCCAATCTACTGTATAATTATATTACTTCAGTCCTACTTCTGAAACACAACATATCTCCGAGAGACGTTTTTAACCGCATTGCGTAACATATGCAAACACGGTCGCCCACATAGCTACGTTAGTTAAAACAACAAACAAAAGAACCTTCCACTAATAACATATATGCGAGCTGTTTCCATGCAAAAGGTGTGTCAGACCAAAACTAAATATACTACGTTAATCACACAAGCAAATTATTTACAAAACAAAATATGTCCCATATACCATAAGTTAATCTATCAGATAATAAGAATATTATTCTGTACTCATCCTCGGCCAGTCACCCGTCAAAAGACATCCGCTGCCATCTCCCAACTGAATGCTTCTTAGCTCATCTCAGCCATCTGGACGGAGTGTTGATAGTTCCAAACTTCCTCCAGGATAAGCGATGTCATCTCTCGTGCTGATTCAAAAAGTTAGATTATTATAGACTTGATATCTGACTACTAAATTCGCCGTTTCAGGTACTACTTTCCCCGGAACTGTCTGTTGGCGAATTGTCGATGCTACTGTCCCTACAGAATATAGTACTGTGACTACCTATCACTGAATTTAACACATTTATTAATAATTTCTGTGTCCTCATGGCACGCACAAGTATAAGTGTCTACGTCCTTAGACGCGGAAAATGTAAAGTAACCTGTGTCCTCGACACACAAAATATAATAACTTACGTCCTCAGACGAACAAAAGTAATAGCAATGTCTTGGCTCTTCACGCCACTTATAAATGAACCGGCCCTAGGTATTGATAGAGGGGGAAATTATATAAAAATTTCTCAAAATAATAGTGGTACAGGAATGAAATAAATATCACTGAACTCGAAAAATAGCGCAGGTCAAGAATATGCCCATTAATCCTAGAATCGATCGTAGAGATGTTGTCTAGCCGATCTCCCGCGTTAATGCTAGCCATCGCGTGCCCAAGCTAGACTTGCCGCGCTAGTAAGCATTCTTCTCCCATTGGTTCCACATTTTCTGTAACTTGGCGGTTTTTATCAGACCTTGGCCTCGTAGGAGTGTCTAGTATTTTCATCAGCCACTCACGTTACTGCATCATATTTTTTTCTAGGCGCGAATATTACAATGAACATACCATGAGCGTGTCTCACTGCGCGTCGCTTCTATTTTGAGGTGGCCACCATCTGTCGTTCTGAATCATTGCTAGGGTCTATCTTTTCACAATCCTAAGTATTTAGCCTTTTGTTAAACTGCTGCAGGTATGTCCCCATTGTCTCCAACCAATGCTTGAAATTTCCTCATCTCCGTCTGGCTATTTTCATGATGCTGGTGGAAATATTTATTAATTGAAGAAATAAAACATCGAATCATTTATCCATCCGATGGTAAAGGGTTCAGTATGTATTTATGTGGGTTTGTTCCGTATACAAATCTACACCGTTCTACCAATCTCAACCAAATTTTGCATACACATAGTTTAGGACCCAGAAGGAACGGCAGTATACATGCATTTTCGATAGTCTTTCTCATTCTTCTGATTTCGGCCCTCTTGCACTCGAGCAAAAGCTAATCCCTATATTATATTATAATTGTGAAAGTCTGTGTGTCTGTGTGTCTGTGTGTGTGTTAGTTTGTTACCTCTTGACACTAAAACGGCTGGACGGATTTGGATGGAATTTGAAATGGAGACAGCTTATATCCTGGGATAACATATAGGCTGCCTTTCATCCGGAAATAAATCATTGTTCCCGTGGAACGGGCAACATAACTGAAAAGTCACCGAAAATACTCAACCGCGTCAAAATATCGAAGTTGTCGCATAAAGACCGGACACAGCTCATTTTACGCCCTTCGATTCAAGAAACAATACTCGGTATGTCCCTATGGGACACCGAAAACCACATTTTAAGGCCCTAAAACCAACAGTTTCAAAGATATTCGCAGAAAACCATCTTCGCTCTGATAAACTGATGAACTAATACAAGTCCGTTTCCATGGCAACACAACCTCAAGGTATGACATCCGATTATCTATAGGCCTATATCCCTGTAGGAGGCAATGCCAATCCATTTATCATCTTTTTCAAGATATATAATCACAATAAGAACAGTGTAACGCGCCTGCCTCTCATACGGTGGCCCTGGGTTCGATTCCCGGCTCAGTCAGAGATTTTAGACACTAACGTGAGGTCTGCAACGGGGTGCACTCAGCTTCGTGAGGACAATTGAGTAGCTGCTTGATAGTGAGGCAGCGCCCCGGTCACGAAGAACAAGATTAACGGCCGAGGGGACACGATGCACTGACCACGCGTCACCACAATATCTGCAGGCCAATTGGCTGGAAAGCGGTCGCATGATAGGCCTAGGCCCTTCATGAGCTGTAGTACCAGGGTTAAAAAAAATAGGGAAAACGCCTTCTAATACAACTTTTAATTTTTAAACACTACAGTAGCGGCTACTAAATAAAGATAGCCATATAGCTCCGTTCAATTTCATAAACACTTGGCTCAAAAATCACGTATTGTTAAGTACAAAATATTAGTCTGGTCATTATTTCAGTAGCAACGAAGCTCTGTGGCGGCTATTGCCGTTTCCGTAACATTTAAGGTATCCCGCCGTCACATACCTCAATGTGCACTTAACATTTTTTTAACCAGTCTATTTCACTGAAAAGAATTTCTACGAGCGAGTATCCACTCCGGCAAAAACCACGCTCACTACTTATTCCAAAATTTACACAAGACATGATTTTTAAAGCACTCTTCTGTATGTTGAGGTCAGAGATGTACCACATGGAAAGATACAATAAAATGTTGGCAAATCTGAGTTCAAGGAACTGCTGTTCAGAATAGGCTTTCGGTAGAGGTTTTAGCGGCCCATGTTCGTAACATGAAATGTTTTCCTTTGACAATGCATCTACACCATGTACGAGGGCAACTCATTTCAAAGATCTCTAAAAAAATACAATACTCAGGAAATTGGAGAAAAATTTGATGTTGGAGCGAAGATTCAAGGAGAAATAATTTCATCTCTGAGATTTGCTGATGACTTCGTCATCTTGGCCGATACGCCAAAGGATTTGAACGAGTTTTTGAATGGTACGGACTCCGACTTGAGGAAAGAATTCATGATGAAAATCAATAAATGTCAAATAAAATTATTGGAATGCAGCCGAAATAAATCAGAAACCTCTATGGACATCAAATTGGCAGGTGAAACGCTACGGGAAGTCGGAGATTTCTGTTAATTTGGAAGCAAAATATCCAGTGAAGGACGAAGCAAAGCGGTTATAAGAAGTAGGTTGGCTCAGATAAGGAAAGCATTTCTACAGAATGAAACTTTTGACAAGGAATATACATTTAGGTATTAGGAAATCATTTTTGAAAGCTTTTGTCTGGAGCGTGACACTATAAGGAAGTGAAACTTGGACTAATGGTGCAGCAGAAAAGAGGAGAATTGAAGCGTTTGAAATGTGGTGTTACAGGAGAATTATTAAGATCAGATGGGTAGATTGTGTAACAAATGAAGAGGTATTAAGGCGAGTGGGAAAGGAGAGAAGTTTTTGGAGACTGCTAATGAAGAGAAGATATAGGTTGGTAGAGCACATATTAAGCCACTCAGGAATAGCAAACTTAGTTATGGATGGGAGGGTCGAGGACAAGAACTGTAGGGGTAGACCAAGGGTTAAAGAGATTGCCTCGGATGTAGGGTGTGGTAGTTATGTAGAGATGAAACGATTAGCTCAGGAGAGGGAGGCATAGAGGGCTGCATCAAACCAGTCAAAAAACTGAAGATTCAAACGACATCAATCAGGAATTTTAATAACTTAGAGAGGCATGTGAGGCCAAAGGGTTGTTGAAGAATTTCAAACCCTGAGATGTAACACTGGAAGAGACTGCATAACGAACACCAGCGACGAAGGTGAGAGATATTTTGCTATAGGTATTGCACCCTTCAATAAAGCATGGTTTTCTCAAGATTCATCTACGGGGTCGTGTTCAGTCCTGACTGCGTTACACAGCAAAGTTCGCTTAAAACAACATGCTCTAATGAATAGAAAGGTTCATGACAGAGGCTATATTAGAAATAAAATGAATAACAAGTAGAATAAAATAAATTTAATGACTGAAAAGGTATGTGCATAATAATAATAATAATAATAATAATAATAATAATAATAATAATAAATAAAAATAAATCCTCCCTGACTTTCACCCCCTTAATAAATAATAATAACACTGAGCGGTATGAACTCGCTCGTCACAACAAGACAATGTGAATGCAGCTTCACATAAATGATAAAATCATAACATAAGCATTTGAGCGGTAAGAACTCACTCGTCATAACCTATGGATACAAGTCCATTTTTTCTGCTCAAGAAGTTATATAATGTGTGGTGTACTGCTCGTTAATAAGAAACTGAGTACTGATGCGAGTCCGTTTACAACTGAAACAGTCATGTTGCTTACGGAGTTGCATCTTTTAAATCACACTACGGCTATGGGACCCACCCTTAACTAATACCCTATAATTACTACTGACACATGCAAGATTTAATAATATAAACAGAATGAAGAATCTCCCTGAGATCCTAGCTGGTGCCGGAGCACATAATGAACACAAAAAGAGCATGCCAGAAATAGGCCAAAACGCTCTCATCAAACTTGGGAACATAGCTTCGCGTACCCTAACTTGACACGGGTCAAGAACGCGTAAAAATAAACACACCAAAAATTGAACCAACAACAACAAAATACAAGCCTAACGGCTGAAAAACAATGTTTACATTTATATAAAACGCCAGACAAACACGAATTTCGGAAGCTACCGTACAACTATGGACAGCACCCATTTAATCAATCAATACTCATTATAACCGATCAGGTTTTGTGAGTTTTAAACAACATCTTAAATTGCAGTACAGGAAGCAAGCCTGTTACTAATGACAAGTCACGTTATCTGATTTGAGCGCGCCCTTCTTGTATGAGTCAACACTGCCTCAAATATCTCTCTCAGCCCCGCAAGCTAGGTGCAGTTTCCCTCTGGAAACGTCAACATATATCACCCATCCCCTGGATGGCAAGAGACACTAATATATACCACGAGTTCAGCCTCGCGAGGTCATGAACTGGGCGAATGTTGAGCAAGACAGAATAATCACTATGATATATTCTCGCTAGCACATTATAAAAAATCACACAACGCACCAAAAGCTTGGACTGACTCTCATACGCACACACTGGGTCGGCTCAAAACGGATCAACACAACTGCGTCCATTGTCACAATAACAAACAAGATGTTCAGTAAAGAACATATAGCCTACTTTCTCCTAAATGTATGAGTATAGTTATAACTCGTTGTTATTATCAAAGAGTATAATAGAACTATTCTTTGTTGAAGGCCATAGAAACGATTTACCTCTACCAAACGCCACAATCTAGATAAAAACTGCTACCATCATTGAAGAAAGAAAAGATAAGAAGTATATCAAGAATGTTATGGATCTGGAGACATAATCGACCGGACTGGCTGCGTGGCTCAGCGGTAACGTTCTCGCTTGCTGGGCCCTAGGTTGCAGGTTCGTATCCTGGCGCAGTCAGCTGGCATTTGAGGGTGCACAAATGCGAGGGAGCCGTGTCAGTACATTTACTGGCACGTTAAAGATCCCCTTCGGGCCAAAATTCCGGCACCCCGGTGTCTCTAAAAGCAGCAGTAGTTAAAAGGGATGTAAAACCAATAACATTATTATTATTATTATTATTATTATTATTATTATTATTGTTTTAATGTGCTAAACGGTTCCAGGCTAGTGTTCAGAAATAAAGGGGGAGTTTTAGTCGGTAGTCTGCTACTCAGCAGCAGAAGCCCGACACTCTGTGCGTAAATGCATTTCTTCCCAAAAAAAAAAAATTATTATTATTATTATTATTATTATTATTATTATAATTATTACATATACGACCTGCCGTGGGCAACATCCAACTTTGAGTTGAGGCATGTCTTTACACGTCTGGCTGTGCAGGGCTTTCACAACCCTAATTGAAAAAAAAAGGAAGGAAGATTGTAGTTTTACGTGGCAGTGAAACTTGTGATTATGATCCACGGGACCTCCTTTCTACGTGGAATCCGAACCACAGGACGTGGCATTTCACTTCAAAAATCTCATATGCATTGACCGGGAATCGAAAACCCTAATTGAATTAACAAATCTTTCCATGACCCTACAGAGACGTGTGTATACAAACTATGTGGATATTTTCGATTGCTATTTGCCTGAAATAAAAGTAGTAATTAATACCTGAACTAATACCAAATGGCTTGAACTCAGTTACTATGTGAAATCGTTTTGTTCTTTACTTCAAATAACATTTTCAAGTAACGCAAAATAGGCTGTTACAAACCCTTTAAAATAAAAAGTAAAAATGTATCGTAGTATCATCTTGTCATTCTTCAAATTCGATGCGCATAGAATGCCAATGGTATATTAATCAATGGAGCCCCACGTAGACTAGTCGTGACTTCTAGTGGTGAAATATCGAACAATATAATCCTAACAGAGCGAGTGCATTCTAGCGGCCAGAAGATGAAACTTTTCAATAAAATCTGGAAGTTAATAAGTATGTCGGCGTGCAGTTACCTTTTTGGCAGCTAGATGTCTCGAGTAAATCTGCTGGCGAATTATGTTTTAATTAAATATATATTTTACACCATAATATGCACAATATAACGCTTAATTTTAAAATATCTGAGTCATTACAAAACAATAAACATATAACATTTCAAGCAAAAAATCTAGCTCTGATCGGGTTTGAACCATAGGCATTTGAGCGATAGGCTAACGCTCTACCACTGAGCTAATTGTGTCAACGAATATCGTTCTATATAAAATGACTTACATAGAACTTGTTAGCAAATAATGATTTATACTAAACGATTTCATCACTGGAGTATATTATTCATATATAAAGCATTTCATACAAAGTTTATTTATTTTGTATCTGTACGCTATATTGTATTCAATACTCAAATTAGTGAAATATAAGTCAGGCACAAGATATCCGCTGCCATCTTGTCTTATTACTGAATCAGCTCAGCTTTTTAAAATCACGTCTGCACTATAGTATTACAAAATAAACTTTTAATTTCGAACGGGCCTCTTCCTTTAGAACAGTTAAAACGATTCTCGGCTCGATAATCGGAACTGGTGGGTCCCATGATATGGATTATAAAGTTTGCATAATTCGCACGGCCGCCATCCTGAAATGGTATGGCGGACGACCTTGTAGTTTGGTCACAAGACGCATCCTATATGAAGGTATGTTGTTACCAAATTTGGTAGAGATCGGATGATTTGGTTAGTCGTTATTTGATTTTACGTTTTGAACGTTTGAGTGGCCGCCATTCAGTTTTAGTAAAGACGGCGGCGATATAAAACATGACACTGAGGTGTCCTTTGCTAGTGATACCTTTGTACCAAATTTCGTTCAATTCGCATTCACCGTGTTCGAATTGATAGGGGAGGACAGACATTCAGAGTACACACATTCACACACACACAGACACACACACACAGACTCACACACACACACACACACACAGACTCACACACACACAGACTCACACACACACATACACACACACAGACAGACACACTTTTGTCGCCCTGTGTTGATCTCATAAGTCTACTTTCATTTTTTGCAAAAATCGAAAGTAGGCTAAAAATACACCCAAAAAACTCGGGTGCAAAGTGCCATCCCGTTCAAACTGCTGGAAAGCAACTATCAAAATAATCCTAATCCGTCATAAAATTCTACTCACAAATAATCTTACCCTCCAAATTCTATTTTTAATCTCAAAATTAATTCAGTTCCATTTTTGTTATAAGGCATACCTCCGAATAATAATGCTTGACCGCGATTTACGCAAGCGAAAGCGAGCACGGGCTCCGCGTCGCCCCGTAATGTTGAACCAAATACAATCACAATATTTACAAATAACACAACGCTCGGCTAGTCCCATATTTAATGTGTCAGTAAAACAAAATCTAAGGATCTACATTACCAAACAAGCAAACAAATATCTACAAAAATATGTCCCATAATACCACAGCTGATTTAATAAATAAATAAATTCATTTGTACTCAATCCTTTAAAACAGCGCCAGGACAAACGACTGCAGCCATCTCCTTTAAGATGTTTATCTGGTCATCGACATCTTCTGGCAAATGCCCTGCTGGTTCCCAGATCCGTTCTCGTTCTTAGACGTCATCTCGTGCTGAATTAAATAAAGTTTTGTCAGATACACACACGATATAATTCCTACTATATTCACCTATCAAGTACTGTATTCCTTGACAGTCTATTTGGTGAATTATTTCGATGAACTGGTCCTACTGATAGTGCTGGGACTACAAATAAATCACTGAAGTTACACTTATAACTTGAAGACACTGTTCCATGTTCAATAACATGAAAATATGCAGAGTATGAACATTACGTCCTCAGACGTACAAAAATAAGTCAGAGTGTTCCGTCCTCAGACGTACAAAAATGAGTGATCATCCTCGAAGCATTATGGATCCTTATAAATGAAACTGACCAGGGTTGGTGTGGAAGGGGATTTATTAAAACATATTCCATAATAATTATCAGACTAGCATGCGATCGGTATCATTGAGTTCGTAGCAGTGTGGAGGTTTCGATTATGCTGTAGCCGGCTCGAATCGATCGTGGAATTAATCTGTAGATAACTCCCGCGTTAATTTACCAGAGTGTGTTACCAAGCCGAGTTGCCGCTAAAACAAGGCGTCTTGATATTATTGGCCCAGACTCTTGTATGTCTTTGCGCGCTTTTACATATTTTTCTGCAGTAGGGAGTGGTTAACATTATGATAGACCAATTGCTTCGTAGCATTCGATTTCCTTCTTGGCGCCAACCTTCCTAGCAACAGGCCATAATGTGCATGCCCAAGCCGTCTTCCGCGCTAAAAGTTGCACCTGTCCTATGTCTCAAGAATAGATATGCATCTTCCTAAAATACCACAGGAGCTTAAACCATTGTGTCCTCTTGGCCACTGATTTCTCAATACTTCCCAACACCGTCTGGCTCTCATATCCGTTGTCTGTAGAAATGTATCAAAAGATGATGAATAATTATTAGAATCCTTTATACAGCCTGTGGATAAAGGGTTCACAATCCCCCTGCATGGAAAAAATCGAACATAACAAATAGTCGATTTTTTTACAAACACATAACATCTGTAATCCATTTCTGCCAATCCTAGAGAAATCTCCCTCTCATCAGTTTAGTCTAGCCACCACTGTCGTTGGAGTGTCAACACGCGCTCGTGTTTACTTCCAGCCTCCTCATTCATTCAGACATTCCCCAAGCCTGCCTGCTTGTCTGATCACCTGAGGCTAGAACCTCCCCTTTCCAGTGTCCTTATCTCTCTCGTTCGCTCTCTCGCTGTGTCGTCACCGTCAGAGCTCATTAGTGTTTGACCTCAGCAGGCTGCTCCCTACTTTCTCGTTCAACTGACGTACTCACTGACCCACGTATATTTGGATGTGCAAAAAGGACGTCCATATATTCAATTTGCAGCATTATTTCTGCGTTCCCAAGGTTCACTAGTAAAATACAATTCTAAATTCGCCGCGTTATAGACAGACATTGTACCTGTACTCAATTCTTTCACTCTGTATGCGTTGTTACCAAGATTTCGTACAATACAGAAGGGACCAATAAATTTTGGACTGAACTTGTTAAATACCTTCTTCTCTGGATCAGATGTCGCTGGCTTCCGTACTAATACAAGCTCGTTGACTAATAGTTCTCTGTGATACCTCTTATTTCTGTTACGACGTAATCTGCGATCCGCCTGGTTTCTCATATGGACTCTCGTTCTCTCAATTCTCAACTCATGACCAACCATGGGATCTTGTGGGCAATTGATGATGTTGCTCCACGATCTTACTGGATATTCGTCATGTGCAAGACCAAGGGAATCTGGCCTGTCGATTCATGTCTAGTTGTATTCATACAGGTCTCTACATCTTTGATCCTGTCTACCCACTTGTGTTGTTCATTGGGAATGAAGATCCGTAAGTATTTAGTAACACATTTTATAGCGCGTTCGATTGGATTAGCTTGAGGGTCGCGAATGCTACTAAACATGTTTTTTACATCCAAGTCCTCCATACCTTTCTTGAATTCGGCACTCGTAAAATAGCTTCCGTGGTCCGACAATATAAACTCTGGTTTTCCAAGGATTGGAATAACTCTATTTCGGATACGACTGAGTACTTGTTTCGATGTAGTTTTCTGAATGGGGCACAATACGACAAACTTAGAAGATACATCAATACACACAAGCAAGTGACGGCAACCTCGCCTACCTTTCGGGATTGGACCGAAACAGTCCAGGGCCACGAGCTCGCAGGGTTTCTGAGGTAGCAATGGTCTAGGATACTGCCACATTAAGTAATTATTTGGCTTCGTCCTCTGACAAGGATCGGAAGTCTTTATTACGTCACAAATGGTAGTTCTCATTCGGGGCCATGCAAACGTTTCTCCTATGGTCGCCTGTACCTTTTCTAATCCCACGTGACCGAAGCTATCATGTATGTGCCAAGTAAGTCCTCTTTGTAATGATGCAGGTACCATGATACGTAATTTGGTGTGTTCTTCATCTATCCATTTATGCAGTAAATTGTTAAGGTAGACATATCTTCCTTCTCTGGCTTTTGCTTCTCTGTAGGCCGGGGTTCTTGCTGGTAATTCCTTCTTAAAGTACTGGATCATTTGGTACATCCACGGTTCTGCTTCCTGCTCTCGTCTTATCTCCCGCAATTCCTCCAAGAATGCATGGTCCTTTGCCGTGAACTCAATATGCTGTACTATCGCTGTTTCTTCGGTATCAGGCTCGGGGTTCCTGCTTAATACATCCGGAATAACATTCATTTTTCCTGGGCAATGTTCAATTTCGATGTTAAATTGTTGTATATAGATGAACCAACGTGTCACACGCTCGCTAGCCATAGATGTCTTGAACAAGAACGTTAGTGCTTTGTGGTCTGTTCTAATAACAATGGGGTAACCATACACAATTCGTTTCCATTGTTGTAACGCATGAAGTATTGCCAACAATTCGAGTTCCGCGACCGTATAGTTGCGCTCGTGTTCACGCAATCTGCGGCTCACAAACGCCAAATAATCACGACGTTGAAGGCTAGCTGGATCTTCTTGGTATAACATTGCTCCTATACCAACCATGGAAGTATCCGCTTGGATAATAAATTTCCGTTGAAAGTCTGGATAACCTAGTTTGATACAATTTTCCAGTAATAATGTTGTCTCTTGAAATGATTTCTCACACTCAGCGTTCCAAAGCCATTTGTTGTTCTTCTTCAGCATTTCCTGCATAGGTGCTACGGTTTCAGTATATCCTGGGCAGTTTTCCTTAAAGAAACCCGTCACGCCAAGGAAAGCTCTGATATGTTTCACTCTCGTTGGTGTAGGGAAATACTTTATTGCCTCTACCTTCGCAGGGTTTGGTCTCACTCCCTCCTGGTCAATGATGTGCCCCAAGTATAAAATCTCCTTCTTGAAGAAATGGGATTTCTTCAAGTTGACTTTAAAATTTGCAGATCTAAGGTTGTCCAAAAGCTTATCCAAATTTTCCATATGTGTCTCGATATTATCTGAAGCCAAGAGTATATCGTCAATATATCGTACCGTCATTTCCTTCACTTCTTCAGTCAGGTTCAGATCCAAGGCTCGAATTAATGCACATCCAGCAGTTTTAACGCCGAAGGGCATGCGGACGAAGCAATATGTCTGATTATCGAACAAGAAGCCAGTAAGAAGCTGTGACTTCTCATCCAGTTCGAGATGGTGAAACGAACTCGTCAGGTCTACTGATGAATAGATGCTCTTGTCTTAAATCCTTTTAAGACGTCTCTGATGATTGGCGCTCTGTCATACTCGGGAAAAATAAGGCGCATGTTTAGATTTCTGGCGTCTAGACAAAGTCTAATGGATCCATTTGGTTTTGGTACTGCCAAAATCGCATTTAAATAAGGTGTAGGAGTCTTCTTAATCACTCCAGCTTGCAACATATCATCAATAGTCCTTTTTACCGGATCCCGATGTTTTTCTGGTATAGGGTACAATTAGCTTCGAAATGGGGACCAATCCTCAACCTGCATAGAATACTGAAAGTTTATTATCTTCCCTGGAACTGTGTCAAACACTGCCTTGTGTCTTCTTAAGATCTCCTCAAGTTTCTTCCTATGTTCAACCCCTAGTTGTATGTCACTGAGCCGCTCCTGGAATAGTTTTTCAAACTGAGTATCGTTGTCCTCTCCTTCTGCTAGTAAGGCCCATATCTCCTGAGAGTCACTCTCTTCGTTTAATTCCACAACAGCCACATCTATAAGGTCATCTTCCGCCTTTCGTGTCTCCTCTACTATTGCCTCCTATACCCATGAACTCACGTCTTTCCCTGTAGTGATTTCATACATGTGTAAGCCCACATTCTCCAGTTTATCAAACTCCTTAAAACTGACTGTATTATAATGTAAATCTATGACTGCCTGGTAGTCACAAATGAAATTTGCACCCAGAATAATGTTAAATTTCATTTTAGCCATTATGATGAAAGTCTGTCCAAACATATGGTCTAATATATATAATTCTATAAATGCCTGACGTTTTCAAGTGACGGTGCGTTCGGGAATAACGCCCCTCACCTTGAGTTGCGGTACTGGAATCACAGGAATATTCTGACTCCGTCCCAACTCTCGAACCAAAGCCTCCGATTCAAGACTGATTTGTGACCCCGTGTCAACTAAGCATCTCACGTTAATTCCACCAATCTTGGCATAAATAATAGGTAATTGTTTGATATCATCGTTCCGTGGTTTTACAACCTCCTCCAGGCAATCTTCCGGCAAAGCTATCCATTCTTGTATGTGTGCCACGACCCATCCTTCTTCACGATCCGGCTGCTGCTCTCTCAGGGTGAGTCCTTTTTCAATTATTGTTTTTTTTTAAACCGCTGCGACTAACATCATCCTTCTGTGGCGTATTTCCCTGGCGTTCTTCCTGCTTCAATAAACTCTCGGCCCCCTCAATGTGAGTATCTGGATTTGACCTCCTATTAATTGCATATTCCCAATGTTTTTGTTCGTCCCCTCCATTAGCGTGTAGTTCTTCCAGGTAGCGCTGCGATTCGGCGTGCCTGTCATTCCAATCATTTCTATAATTCTGATAGTCCCCCTGGTTCTGATATCTCCTTTCACGCCACTGTCTATTATCATTACTGTTATTTTCGTAACGTCTGTAGGGTCCCTCATTTCTCCTATTATTTCTCCATTGTTGGTATCCTCGCTCCTGATACCTATTGTTGCCCTGGGTCTGTCTATCATTATTATTTTCATGACGCTGGTGTGACCTATTTTCGTCACCCTCCTGGCCTCGTCTTGGTGTTGTTGACACACTTGTATTTGTGGCCTGCGACCTGGTGTGTATTTGAGCGGGTTTAACCACCTCCGTTGTGTTTACAAGTTCCAGCTGTCGTCCCCCTCTTTGCTGCAAGTGAGATGTTGTCTCGTCAATCTGACGTAAGATTTGTTCGGCTCGAACCGCTGTGTCCACGTTTGCTGCTACTAACACCTGCTGAACATTTACTGGCAACTGCCGTGCAATCGTCATAACCAGCTCCGATTCTTCTAAAGGGTGATCAAGATCCCGAAATTTCAACAATTGTAGCGAAAAGAAATCTGAATATTTCGTCTGCTGAGTCGACTGATATTTCCTCGAATAAAGTTCCATCCTGAGACTTTGTTGTAGAGAAGCCGACCAATATTTTTTAAGGAACGCATTCTTGAAATCGTCTATCCCTCCGAAAGTATACTTGAAGCTCAAGAACCACGTAAGTACATTTCCCGAAAGAAATCGTTCCATTAGTCTTAAACGACGCGCGGGCGGTATATTATTATCATTAAAATAGTCATCCATCTCTTTCAGATACGCCTTCGGTGTGACACCAGAATTTTCTGTGAATTTATTAGGTTTAAATTCATTTGATCGAATTACTTGTACTACTTGAGGGTGCTGATAGCCATGTTGAGGAGTAGAGGTTCCTCCAACGTTGTTGTGAAATCCCTCTGTGTTAGTCGTTAATGGGCTACCTATAAGTCCGTGGCCACTCTCCGCGCTAATTGCCCCCTGGCTCGTTGAGTCAACTTCCTTATATTAAGCGTGCGCTGTCTGAAATAACGTGTTCTGTCCTAATGAACGTAACTCTGCTTTTATGATTCTGTCCGACTGTTCTTTCATTTTAGTCTTGATTTCCTCCTCAAGTGCTTTAATGCGCGTATGATTATCACCGACGGTCTTTATGATTGTTAACCGTTCTTCTTTAGATTCGCTGCTCATCTTACGCCAATCCTTTCTGATGCTATCTTTAATCGCTCCCAGTTTTTCTTCCATCTGCTGTTTCGTGTCCTCCTGATCCGATTCTATCTTCTCAAGCCTGTCTTCTAGACGTAGATTATTCTCATCTATCGTACTCTTTAAATTATCCTGGTCCGATTCTAGGTTTTGCCATCGCTCTGCTGATTGTATTTCTAATTTATCCATGTCCTTTATTAGGCCCGTAATGCTTTCATTTACTGCTGACAATTGTCCCTGGATAAACGTAGAATCCTCCATTTTATCAAATCGCTTTTCAAGACCATCCTGTGCCGTTTTAACCTCACTGTTATTTACCGTGCATGCTAATTCTATCTAAGCTAGTTTGCTAATACAGTTTCGTCCAAATCATTTAATTTACGGTTAAAAGTGTCCTCTAATTTTTGTATCTGACCTAGCCGTTTGTCATTATTCTTACTTATATCAAGCGCGAATTGAATCATCTGCTGTGTAGTGTATTCTTTCATTTCTTCAGATAATGTGGCTAAGTGACTCGTATTTCTACTTTCTTGCGCTTCTAATTGTTCGTTTATATTTTCATTTACTTGCGCTTGTAATGAGTTACCCTGTTCAATTAATTTAATTTCTAATGACTCACTCTGTTCAATTAATTGTGCCTTCTGTTCAGATAATTGTGTTTTTATAGTGTAATTCATTTGAGTCTGGAATGACTCATTCTGTTCAGATAATTGTGTTTATAGAGTCTCATTCATTTGAATCTGAAACGACTCATTTTGTTCCGCTAATTTAATGTCTAATATTTCACTTTGTTCCTTTAATAGTTTCTGGGTTCGTGCTGTAGCACCGTCAATGATCGCCTGGATCTCTGCGACTGTTGCCATTATCACACACAAAATATATATCACTGAGAAAACAGGAGGATGGCAAGCAAACGTCTCCCTGACACACACATATATAATTCTTGACATACATTTACTTCATTTGACCACATTCAGTTCATTTAAACTTTTTCCCTTTACTCCCGCAAATCAATCATCACTGAATGGTTCTAATTTTACTTAATACATTTTTAACCCCGCACATATTCAGTCATAAATTACTATCCAGATCTGGTGTTAACACTGACTAATTAACAAAGTATTAATTGTCATTTAAAGCTACCAGCCTCCTAACATATTCATGAGTTTGATTTTCTAAACAAATCTAATTTTATATTTAACCAATGGGCGTCCGATATCACGTACATTACTTTACTAATTACATCAATAAACAAAACGTGAATCGTATTTTAACATGCAAACTCGTGATTCTACTGTATATTCAATTTTCTTGGCGGTATTTCTCTTCGCCGTATTTACGTTAACAAAATATCACTTCCGGTGATCTCAAACAGTCAAAAACAGCGAAACACCACGTGTAGGGTAACAGCTTGTTTATGATCCGCTAGAAAAGCCCAAAACAACGAAACGCTCCACGGTATGACACCAGCTTTTCTATGCTGTCTATCCACCGTGTTCTAGCAGTGAACTAGCAACGAACTAGCCCCACTTGGCGCGCCAGTTTGTGTATGCACCCTTCAATAAAGCATGGTTTTCTCAAGATTCATCTACGGGGTCGTGTTCAGTCCTGACTGCGTTACACAGCTAAATTCGCTTAAAACAACATGCTCTAATGAATAGAAAGGTTCATGACAGAGGCTATATTAGAAATAAAATGAATAACAAGTAGAATAAAAGAAATTTTATGACTGAAAAGGAATGTGCATAATAATAATAATAAATAAAAAGAAATCCTCCCTGACTTTCACCCCGTTAATAGATAATAATAACACTGAGCGGTATGAACTCGCTCGTCACAACAAGACAATGTGAATGCAGCTTCACATAAATGATAAAATCATAACATAAGCATTTGAGCGGTAAGAACTCACTCGTCATAACCTATGGATACAAGTCCATTTTTTCTGCTCAAGAAGTTATATAATGTGTGGTGTACTGCTCGTTAATAAGAAACTGAGTACTGATGCGAGTCCGTTTACAACTGAAACAGTCATGGTTCTTACGGAGTTGCATCTTTTAAATCACACTACGGCTATGGGACCCACCCTTAACTAATACCCTATAATTACTACTGACACATGCAAGATTTAATAATATAAACAGAATGAAGAATCTCCCTGAGATCCTAGCTGGTCCCGGAGCACATAATGAACACAAAGAGAGCATGCCAGAAATGGGCCAAAAACGCTCTCATCAAACTTGGGAACATAGCTTCGCGCACCCTAACTTGACACGGGTCAAGAACGCGTAAAAATAAACATACCAAAAATTGAACCAACAACAACAAAATACAAGCCCAACGGCTGAAAAACTATGTTTACATTTATATAAAACGCCAGACAAACACGAATTTCGGAAGCTACCGTACAACTATGGACAGCACCCATTTAATCAATCAATACTCATTATAACCGATCAGGTTTTGTGAATTTTAAACATCTTAAATTGCAATACAGGAAGCAAGCCTGTTACTAATGACAAGTCACGTTATCTGATTTGAGCGCGCCCTTCTTGAATGAGTCAACACTGCCTCAAATATCTCTCTCAGCCCCGCAAGCTAGGTGCAGTTTCCCTCTGGAAACGTCAACATATCTCACCCATCCCCTGGATGGCAAGAAACACAAATATATACCATGAGTTCAGCCTCGCGAGGTCATGAACTGGGCGAATGTGGAGCAAGACAGAATAATCACCATGATATATTCTCGCTAGCACATTATAAAAAATCACACAACGCACCAAAAGCTTGGACTGACTCTCATACGCACACACTGGGTCGGCTCAAAACAGATCAACACTACTGCGTCCATTGACACATTAACTAAAAATACACCAAAAAAACTCGGGTGCAAAGTGCCATCCCGTTCAAACTGCTGGAAAGCAACTATCAAAATAATCCTGATCCGTCATAAAATTCTACTCACAAATAATCTTACCCTCCAAATTCTATTTTTAATCTCAAAATTAATTCAGTTCCATTTTTGTTTTAAGGCATACCTCCGAATAATAATGCTTGACCGCGATTTACGCAAGCGAAAGCGAGCACGGGCTCCGCGTCACCCCGTAAAGTTGAACCAAATACAATCACAATATTTACAAATAACACCACGCTCGGCTAGTCCCATATTTAATGTGTCAGTAAAACAAAAACTAAGGATCTACATTACCAAACAAGCAAACAAATATCTACAGTAATATGTCCCATAATACCATAGCTGATTTAATAAATAAATAAATTCATTTGTACTCAATCCTTTAAAACACGGCCAGGACAAAAGTCTGCAGCCATCTTCTTTAAGATGTTTATCTGGTCATCGACATCTTCTGGCAAATGTCCTACTGGTTCCCAGATCCGTTCTCGTTCTTAGACGTCATCTCGTGCTGAATTAAATAAAGTTTTGACAGATACACACACGATATAATTCCTACTATATTCACCTATCAAGTACTATATTCCTTGACAGTCTATTTGGTGTATTATTTCGATGAACTGGTCCTACTGATAGTGCTGGGACTACAAATAAATCACTGAAGTTACACTTATAACTTGACGACACTGTTCCATGTTCAATAACATGAAAATATGCAGAGTATGAACGTTACGTCCTCAGACGTACAAAAATAAGTCAGAGTGTTCCGTCCTCAGACGTACAAAAATGAGTGATCATCCTCGAAGCATTATGGATCCTTATAAATGAAACTGACCAGGGTGGGTGTGGAAGGGGATTTATTAAAAATATTCCATAATAATTATCAGACTAGCATGCGATCGGTATCATTGAGTTCGTAGCAGTGTGGAGGTTACGATTATGCTGTAGCCGGCTCGAATCGATCGTGGAATTAATCTGTAGATAACTCCCGCATTAATTTACCAGTGTGCGTTACCAAGCCGAGTTGCCGCTAAAACAAGGAGTCCTGATATTATTGGCCCAGACTCTTGTATGTCTTTGCGCGCTTTTACATGTTTTTCTGCAGTAGGGAGTGGTCAACATGATGATAGACTCGATTTCCTTCTTGGCGCCAACCTTCCTAGCAACAGGCCATAATGTGCGTGCCCAAGCCGTCTTCCGCGCTAAAAGTTGCACCTGTCCTATGTCTCAAGAATAGATATGCTTCTTCCTAAAATACCACAGGAGCTTAAACCATTGTGTCCTCTTAGCCACTGATTTCTCAATACTTCCCAACACCGTCTGGCTCTCATATATGTTGTCTGTAGAAATGTATCAAAAGATGATGAATAATTATTAGAATCCTTTATACAGCCTGTGGATAAAAGGTTCAGTATATTAATAGCGACATGTTGACGTTCAAATCATCAATAAGTGTGGCAAAATTTCACCCAGAATAGCTTAAGGAAAAGTACTTTTAATTCCCCATATTCCGAAAGATTTGCCATTCCAGTGTGCGAGAGTGCAGTTCCCTCTTCAAACAATATTCACTATTTCTATTAACAAAACGCAATGACACACACTTAACAGCAGCAGGTGTACATTTAGACAAAATAATTTTTTCCCATGGGCAACTGTATGTGGCGTGCTCGCGAGTATCCGGACAACTAAATCGTTAGGTCTCAGCAGAAGATGGCAAAACCAAACATGTAATTTTCAAATGTGTTCACATAATGTAACATCGTACCTTGCTTACTTTCACAACTCTATAAAATGCCCACTTTGCAGCTCATATCAATATACTGTATGTATCAGAATTTTCAGAATTAGAATGGACCAACCTGTAGCCGCGATTGCTGTAATAGAATAGACCAATTATCAGCAATAAAGCATCGTCCCCATTGTCTTGATCGCGAGCGAAGCCGCGGGTACCTGCTAGTAAATTCATAAAATATACTCATGAATGAATGGCAAGGCAGAGAGTTTCCAATGCAACAGAGCTCAAGTCGAGACACGGCCGACTGGATGCCAGTTGCGCTCAACTGCTCACACAGCACTGTTAACCCTGTATAGCACAACAAAAACTTGACACTATTTGTGAATATAATTTCCGCAATATCAAAATGCAAATTATATCACAAAATAATATTATAATAATAATAACCCCTAGCACTACAGCCCAAGCGACCGCTGCCCAGCCATTTAGCCTTCAGATATTAGGGTGATGCGTTATCAGCGCATCGGGTCCCCTCGGCCGTTAATCATGGTTTTCGTGATTGGGGCGTTGCCTCACTGTCAGACAGCTACTCAGTTGTCTTCACGAGGCTGAGTGCACCCCGTTCCAGCCCTCACGTCAGTTTCTAAAATCCTTGACGGAGACAGGAATCGAACCCGGGGCCTCTGAGTGAGAGGTCGGCACGCTACCCCCATCACCATGTGGCCGGCCACAAAATGCAATAGCGTGATAATAAATGACAGAAACTAAACATACCTTTGCACCTTATTAAAATAGAATTCCGTTAGGTTCACTCGATTTATATAAAACTTAATGAACTTTCCTGCAGAATGGTTAGTACAGAAGTTATTTGGAAGCAACCGATATTTCGGCCTCCGCAATAGTATTCGTATAGTATTAGTATTCGTAATCGGTGATACCAATTTCTCTGCAATGACGCTGGGAAGACCACTGCTGCGGTGAGGTTAATGAGTGGCGAGGATTACAGTTCTGAGAAATGCAATCCAAATATTTCATACAATAAATTCTTTCCTCTGTGAATACAACTTAAACCAGACTTTCAGTTTTCATTGTCGAAAAAAATATTGCTGAAATTGTAATTTGATGATGATAGTTGATGTTAAAAGGCCTAATATGGAGGCCTCTTAATTCTTTGGTATGAAAATGAAGAATGATAATAAAATGAACACTAGAACTAAAAATAACTACAACTTACAACCAAATTATGGTTTAGGAGAATTAAAGGACAAATAGGAAGGAATAAAGGAATTAAAATGCGGGTAAATGAAATGCTCTTAACCCTAAAAAAATGAGAATTGACGGATTTGGTAAGGTGTGCCATGAAAGGCATATAGGAAGGGAAATAGGAGAGAGACCGCCCCAGAATCACTGGAAAAAGGGAAAAAAAAACAGATCCAGCTCAGTTATTCTCCCAAACTCAACAGCCGCGAACCCTTGAGAGTGTAGCACCTCCAGTGGTGGGGCGACACACACCCTGCCTCCTTTCTGACCTCGTGCAGAAGTGAGGAGGTATGGTGAAAAGAAAAACCAAGAGATCTGACCCTTCGAAGAATGAAGGTATCAGAAAAGATGAAACAAGTTCCAATTAAGGCGGGAATTTGAAAGACTCCTTAGACCTCGGATATCCTAATACCGTCTGGGTCGGATGAGAACAAGAGTTGACCAATGGAAGCCGACAGAAAATATGCCAGAGAGGACCCCGGCACAATTAAGTGGAAACAATTGTGAAGTCAGCTGGGGTCCCCTGATCGCTAACCAGCATCCTACAAGTTGTAAGTCCCTGAAGGAGTGGGAGTGTCGTAATGTCGTAAGTGAACGAGAGGTGACCAAGGGTGGTCAACAGGAAAGATGACAGAAGGAAGACCGGCACAAGTGAAATATTATGATACCCATTTTTCAAAGATAACTTATGGATATGCACCGGACGGTTGATTCCGTAGTTAATTGGATATCATCGTAGGTATCAGAGGAAAAGAAATCCCCATCAATTGCGTTACTAGCATTGGTCAAGTACACTCCCGGCATTTGCCTGGACAGAGTGTACAAAAACCACACTCAGGAAAGGTTGGAACCTACGATGTCTGGACTTGCTACAGCTGCCCTCGCAACCCGTGGTGCGCGATTAAACGATCACAACTACGGTGCGGGACTCTCAAAATGACTACGCACAACAGACGAAGGAGTATTTCATTTCTTACCACCGTCTATATGAGTTTTTGGACTTTGCTACACCCATAAAATATTAAACAATAGACAAATAATTTTCTAAATGAAACATTGTCTTAACCTGAAGTAAGTTGTCGTATTTATTAAATTTATATTCATTCAATATCATTTAAATTAGAATTGCATAATGATTTTAATACATTTTGTAATCTTAGTCACATTTATAATTATATTTGTTCTTCCCATTGCTTTATTTCTAGACACCATATACTTTGAGCTTACCTCTTTACTTTCCGCCACGTCATGTTACTTGAAGCCGCTTTAATTAGAAAAGGCTTATGGATCTTTAAGCATACAGGCTGTTCTTTAATTATACACGGATTGGTGAAGTATTGATATTCCATGTCTGCCATTTCAAGCTTTTGACCTGTCTTGCGAAATACTTAGGGGCTAAAGAAGAAGCCCAATGTGTTCTCAATCAATGCATCTCATTTGAAATTATACTGGGATTATACTTTGCAGCATTTACCATAACAAGGCGAGATAGATTAGTTGGTTCTTCTGTTTAGGGGCTGCGACATCGCAGTCATGCAGCCACGTGTACTTTGGATGTGTGTAGAATCTGCCTGATAACCGGTGTTAATTGTGATGGCTGTATTATTGTGTGTTATAGGTAATTCAGGTAAGGACTACAGACAGTCAGTGTTAAGTAGTTCCTACTTTTTCTACTAAATTCTACCGTTAACGACACCTAGCTGCAAACTCGCCTAATAGATACTCCCGCAACATGACGGTGACCGTTGGAACTTAATAGCGTTAATCAAATTTTACTTTCACACGAGTGTAGTTAGTGGAAGGTTCTTTTACATCATTTAAATCTATGTCGTATGACATGGGCCCACCGGCTTTACTTCCCCTCTGAAGGAAGGAATACTGAGGGATTTTTAACGCTCTTCAAAACTCCGATGACTTCAGCCGGGTTTGAACCCGCGACCTCGGACATTGAAGTTCAGCATGCTACCAAATACGCCACCAAAGCCGCCCAATATGAGATAATAGGCATGCAAATACAGCAATACTATTCCCTAATATGCAGCTATAGTAGACTACACACTGCCTTATGTACATGTGTAAGCCATTTCTCATTAATCACATCATGTGTGCGGGGTTAAAAATAGTAAGTTCTTTTTACTCCAGAATGATGACTTTATATTCCAAATATTGAATAATTTAAATATTACTTCCTTTCAAAAAGGAACAATTTAAAAATGAAAGACGTCTAAATTACACCCATTACAACAAAAAGACTATCAGGAAAGTACTGTAATTGTGAGACTAGGTCCTTGAGAAATATGCATATACAGCCCTTTTTGTTATTGATGCATTCTCTACTACGTTATTGTACTCCACAGTACCTTTCGCGTAGTTTTACAGTGAGTTAATATTGCACTTGATTAACTTCAGAGCCCAGGAGAACTATGTTTAAAACTCACTTAGGGGCAAAGTGAATATACCTTGCGTAATATATTGGCATGTATCTTTCTATAACATGTATATACACATCTCGGGCAACGCCGGGTAAAATAGCTAGTAGTTTATAAGAGTGTATTTAACATTTTGTTATGACTTGTCATGTATCTTTTGATGTAATTGTTTTTGCTTTACGGACGTCATCGCCGTAAATTTTGTATTAATTGTCTGGACTTAACTAAATTGATTAACGTTAAATGTAGATAAGGAAATGGTATCATCGTAACTTAGACTTGTTTTTGCCACCCAGTTAAATGTAGATTCTGTTAATAACTTGAACTTTGGAACTTGAATTAGGGTTTCATTTGTACCATTTTCCTAGCGTTGCTGTTGTTGCTTATCTTTGTAATTAGATCTTTCGCTAGGGTTCACCTTTGTTTCCCTGTTCTTTATTTTTCTTTGTTTATCAGTTTGCGGATTAGCCGATATAAACCCTCCGAACTAGGATAGGTGCTTGCAAATTCTAAAATAAATGTGTTCACAAGTTTAACATAGGCCTGGATGTTTCCTATCTCAGTCTAGTTCTTTAAGATGTACCTTCTTGGGCCGTCTATGACCTTAGCCACCATGTTACCATAGATCCCCTGGATCATAGTTTCTCGTGCCGCTCTGGCCTATAAGAAATTCACCTGATCCTCTCGGCACATGGGTCCGGCAGGTGAGGTGTCTGGGAAGTCATTTCGGTTGTTGGCAACCCTGTCAGCTCCTCTTACGGGCACAATATCAATCCAACAAGGCAACCAACCGAAATATTCAGACGGCTCTCGATATCTAGTAATCTATGATAGCAATCAAACTGCAATTTTGTATGTTGATAGAGGCTATGAACATAAGTTCGCATATGGGACTTTCAATAAACTGGTGAGCACAAATCCAACATGGCGGCAACGCGAAATATAAATTAATATTGAAATGGACGTTTCTCGCGATTTAACCATCCGAGTGCAGCAAACTTTGGTACGGTAAATGCGTATAAAATTTTAATCCACTGGAATTTTATTTATTTAAATTGCTTCCATAACCGCAAGATGGCAGCTGGGTGAAATTTTCAAATCTGATTTTCATATCTTGAGTCCTAATCATGCAATTGAAGTTTGATTACTACACCTACACGATAATCTTCATGTAATAGTACATAACTCTAGTCCAACATATATAAAAGTCCAACATGGCGCCCATCCAATATATTTAGAGGGTTCCCAATATCTACGAATCTATTACAGCAATAAATCTGAAATTTTGTATGTTGTTAGAGGCGATTATCATCAATAGGATATAAGAAAATAGGCTGTATAGTTCTTCTATGCCTCAATATAGCTCTGCCTTGGATTTTTGTTGGTATCTAAGTAGGGGAGCAGTTAGAGTTTAAACGCACAATCTACTTTCCTGCGAACATTGCCGATATCTCTCGAACGCCGGGTGCGATTTTTACAAATGAGATGTCGTTGGACTCGAGCTGACACTCTCTTTCCTATGGACGACTTGTTATATTTTTTGAAAATTTTTGAAATTTTTTGTTTCTCAAAGTAGGCCATAGTTTGAAAACCAAACATGATAGAACGTTGTGCTATGGTGCAAACAAAAGTTCTTTATGTCCTTTTTTATAATAAAACATTTTTTCATGTTTTTTTTAAACAATCCAATTTTGAAATTCCTATCTTTTGGAAACTAGGAAGTTTACAAAGAAGTTTGTTTGACGTAAATGAATGGTCCCTACCCCCTCTACCTTCAAAATAGATTTCAAGTCTCTAGGATAAAAACTTGACAGTGGGTAGCAGTGTGGTGGGGACAGTTCTGAGACGCCCCCTACTTTCATAAAAACATTGCCGATATCTATCGAACGCATGATCGGATTTTAACGAACGAGTTGTTGTTGGCGTTGGGGTGACGTCCTCTTTGCTAAGAATGTGTGTTGGTAAAAAAAAAAATGTTTATTTAATTGGCGCTATTTTGGAAACGGTGAATTTTAGAAAAAAGTTTGCTTGACGTTAATGAAAGGTCCCTAGGCCCTTTAGGTGGACAGCAAGTTTGAACTGTGTGAGACAAAAAATGATAGCCTACTTTCTCGCGAACATTGGCGATAATTGGCGAACGCCTGATCGGATTTTAACAAATGAGGTGTCGTAAGACTCGATCTGACGGGCGCTTTGCTCTGGACCAGAGTTTTAAATTTTGTTTTTGAAAGTAGACGATAGTTTGAAAACCAAACATGATAGAACTTTGTCCAATAGTTTGATCGAATGGTCCCTATGACATTTTTATTTTTTAATTATAAAACTTTCTTATTTTTCGAGATGTTTTGAAATCACTTAAAATTTCAATGTTATATATTTTGAAAACTAGGAATTTTACAAAAGAGTTTGTTTGACTTAAATGTAATGTCCCTACCCCCTTTACCGAGAAAATAAATGTCAAGTCTCTAGGACAAAAACTATGAATTTGAAACTTTTTTTAATAAAGAGTGTTTGTAGACTGAGAGAGCAGGTACCGATTGACGTATGTTAAAACGAGGCTATGACTGGCCATGGTGAATGCAGGAAATGACTATTTCGAGGGGGCGACAAAAAGTTAGAACGAGGGGTCACTTTTCTCAGATATTTCCTATGACGAATATTTCAAAAATCCCTCGTGGCGATTTCGATGACCGTGCCCGGAAGAAATGAATTGCTATTTTGGCGGGATGGCGGGGCAGCTTATTACGGTTGGTTTTGTGATATTTCCTATGACGGATGGAGTCGAATAATTGAAAATGCTTGAAGCATGCTAAGATATCTTAACCCTGAAGGGGATCTTTAACATGCTATTAAACGGTAATAAGCGAGAGCACTGTCTGGCAGAGCGAATGGTTGTAGAATATGGAAACCTATAACATTCGCTCGACCAAGTCATTGCATGCATGCAAAGAGCCAAAACGGTAAGGTCAATGGCCTGAAATGTTATAAACTAAATATTGAACTGGGTGAAGTGACGTGTTATAGGGTGAAAATAAGTGGTTAACATGATCATGTATTGAGGATGGCCGCTCGCTAGTAATTATTATTACAGTAAAAAGTTTAAGAATAATAATAATACTACTAATATGACACACATGTTTTTAATGCTAACTCACACACAGTCATGCTCACTGGAAACTGAAAATTATACCTAGCCAGAGGCCTTGTGAGAGAGACTGCTGATAAGGCAGAAATGTCTACGTCAGCAGGAAGTGTGATATCAGCTTACTTGCCTTGTGGTGGCTAGCAGGTGTGACGATTAAGCAGAGACCGCCATGTTGGTTCCTAGACAGTCGTACTAGCGATGTATAAGAGGCAGCCATTTTGGTTCCTTATTAAAAACATGAAACTAGTATAAGTTACACGAATCATCTGGTGCTTGAGGAATGTGGAGAGGCGTGGGAACATGAGAGAAAGAGAAACAGACAACCATTCAAGGTTAAAACGCTAGAAAAATGCACCTCTCGCTGTTGCTAAGCAGACTGATAAGGTTTGTGTTAGTAATACACTGATAGGGCCAGCAAATAGACATATATAGTAGAGCTCAGAACTGAACTTTGCAAGAAAAAAGCCTTTTCGTTTTCGGTAAGTATCTATGAATGATTATTTTTTTAATGTAATGCTCATTAACCTTAAATTTGTAGTTATTGATAAGGTAATAAATGATTTTTTGTATTTGCTTACAGATGACCGGTATACCTCACATGTCCGAGAGAGAAGAAACCATTGCACTTTTGAGCCCACTAGAAGAAAACAGCAAGAAGCAAGTACAAGTCAAGGTGAGATTAAAAAAAACTAACTTGTTTAATTTATTTTGTCCGATATTTTTTATGTTATGTATTAACCTGAATATAGGTAATTATGGCGGTTTATTTTAGTTTTAGAAACTTGGAAAGAAAAGCCTTACCGCCATAGCAGTTGCTGGAAACCCGAGACGCACTAGAGGGAAACCATTGCCTAAGAGTGAACTATTTAAAACTGAAGTAAGCCTAACTTAAAATGCTATTCCGTTTTACCACTACTGAAAACTCGTAGACAAAAAAATCATTACCTGTACATGACTGGGACAATGATTGATTGATTAATGGCTATGTGATGGCAAACGGAAAAAAGTGGGTAACATACCCGTGTATCCATTTTACCGAACCACAAGGCCATTGGCCGCTACTTAAGTTGCTGAATCACAAATAAATAATAATAATAATGATGTATTACCAGCCAACGGTAGAGTCGATAGATGTGGCCATTATTCACTTCATTAAAAACACTCTCCGACATATCATTAAACCGTGTAGGCAGAAATGTCTCAAAGTTTTCACATACACAAAGAACACGATCACCATATGCTGTTTTCAATTTCCTAATCTTGATAATGCGGAATGGAATATGCGTTGGCAATTCGCTGAGCTTCTTTGTTTCTAAGCCACATGCTTGCCCCACAGCCTTCAAAACATTCATTGTAGTAGTCTATTAACAAAACAAAAGCATATCTCTTACACACTAAAACAGCTTGTAATAATATTGTGCAATTAAGGATTTTGCACAATGCATTGCTAATAAATTATACTAGTTATGCAAGAAATTGACTAACTGTAGCAGATACTTCTTTTCTGCATATAGCACAAGTGTTAAGTTCTAATGCACACTTGGCACATGCTATCATGTGTCCACAAGGCAAAAATACAACACCTAGTTCATCTTGATAACAAATTTTACATAATTGTTGGTCACACTTTTGTATCTGTTCGTGAGACACGTCTTTTTTTTCAGCCTCAAGTATTTGCTTCACGTGTTCTAACTCTAAAGGCAATTTTATATCTTGTGCTGCAATCACGTTTTCTTTACGAATAGTGTTCACAAATTCCTGACCTTTAAGCAACACCATGTATTTACAGTTAGGTAACCAACGACCGTATTCCACAAAGGGGTCATCAGTCATTTGCTAATCCTTTAAAGCAAATCCACAATGAAAACATAGTGTTTTATCCCCTTCACCAGTATAAAGAAATCCAGCTTCACTTAGCTGTTTTGTAAGGTGTTCTAATATTAATGGCCAAACATTCTTATAAGATTCTAAACGTTTTTCAACAGACCTGTACTCTGGGTGTGCCAGTGCTTTAGTCTTGCAAACTCCCAATTTTTCAAACGCACATGCCAATTCAACACTGTCAATGGCAAATGGACCACATATATTTCGACACTACCGTTGGCTGGTAAGACATCATTATTATTATTAATTTGTGATTCAGCAACTTAAGTAGCGGCCAATGGCCTTGTGGGTCGGTAAAATGGATACACGGGTATGTTACCCACTTGTTTTCCAAGCATGTAAAGAGAACAAGGAGACCATCGCAAATGGTCTCTAAAGGGATAATCTCCTTCTTCCCAGTGTGAAAGTTCAATACGACAAAATACACAGCGCACAACATCTCCTCGGTTCAAGTAATAGAATTCAGCTCCAACAAGTGTATGTGCCGACAAAAAGCCTACAGGCCGGGGTTAAAATGTTAACCAACGATCATTTTCTGATTTTAAAATTAACCCACGTGGTAAACCAACTTGCTCACTTGTTGTATTTGGTACTAACGCCATGTGTTATAATAAAACTTTTTTTTAATGCAGTTATTAACGTTGCACAAGAGCACACAGTATTTTAAAGCACAATGTATGCTTGTTCACTGTCTGTTCACCACGTTAATGGCGCATGACCACTTATAAAAACAAACAAAATAACCCATCACTCAATCAATCAATCAATCAATCATTCAGTCAATACTTGTAAATAAAACTTTAACGTTAATTGACATTAAATGAAAAAAACACCATCAAAAATATTTAATAATAAACTGTATGTCGGCACTAACAGTAACCCATGCACTTATTTTCTTTTTTATAAAGCTGCAGTCATTCACCCCCCCCCCCTTTAAGCAATATATAAACAAAAATGAATGTCATGTCAGCTTGTTCAGATTATCATGTTCAAACCTGTCATATTCGTTGAGTCCATAGGGAACCACCCATAAATTAAATTATTTTTTTTGTTTTTAGAAAATCCTCTATGGCCTTGTACTTTTCCCGGTCGACAACCAATATGGTCTCGTACCGTTTGCCAATACATAGCCATTAATCAAGAAATCAATCATTGTCCCAGTCATGTACAGGTAATGAATTTTTTGTCTACGAGTTTTCAGTAGTGGTAAAATGGAATAGCATTTTAAGTTAGGCTTACTTCAGTTTTAAATAGTTCACTCTTTGGCAAAGGTTTCGCTCTAGTGCGTCTTGGGTTTGCAGCAACTGCTACGGCGGTAAGGCTTTTCATTCCAAGTTTCTAAAAATAAATAAAATAAACCGCCATAATTACCAAAATTCAGGTTATTACATAAAATTAAAAAAAAATCAAACAAAAAAAAACAAGTTAGTTTTAGTAAATCTCACCTTGACATGTACTGGATTCTAGCTGTTTTCGTCTAGTAGGATAAAAGGGAAATGGTTTCTTCTCTCTCGGACATGTGAGGTATACCGGTTATCTCTAAACAAATAAAAGAATCATTAATTTCCTTATCAATAACTACAAATTTAAGGTTCATTAGCATTACATTATTAAAATAATGCTTGCCACGGTGGGTGAGTGGACAGCGTGTCGGTCTACTAACCCCAAGATTGCAGGTTCGCTCCTGACCGTGGTAAGTGATTTTTGAATGGCGGCAAAATAACGATACGCATGTCATACGATGTTGGCATGTCAAAGAACCCATTTGAATTCAGTAGGCCGAGTTGATAATGGCAAACTTAATCTCGGGAGTTTCCGCCAACACAATGTTTCTTATTTCTCTACTAGAAAGCGCTATAATGTTCAAGGAGCTAAGATATCTAACATCTAACCTCCTTGACTTCATAGTCAAGGAACAACGAAATTCGACATGCAAGCTACCCTCTGGGTGTCAAATAACAAAGCTTGCACCCGGCATAGGTACTTACCGAAAACAAAAAGGCTTATTTCTTGCAAAGTTCAGTTTAGAGCTCTACTGTATACGTCTATTTGCTGGCCCTGTCAGTGTATTACTAACAAAAACCTTATCAGTCTGTTAGCAACAGAGAGAGTTGCATTTTCTTAGCGTTTTGACCTTGAATGGTTGTCTGTTTCTTTTTCTCACATATTCCCACGCCTATCCACATTACTCAAGCACCATATGATTCGTGTACCCTATTCTAGTTTCATGTTTTTAATAATGAACCGAATTGGCTGCCCCTTATACATCGCTAGTACGACTGTCTAGGAACCAACATGGCGGTCTCTGCTTAAACGTCACACCTGCTAGCCACCATAAGGCAAGTAAGCTGATATCACACTTCCTGCTGACGTAGACATTTCTGCCTTATCAGCAGTCTCTCTCACAAGGCCTCTGGCTAGGTACAATATTCAGTCTCCAGTGAGCATGACTGTGTGTGTGTTAGCATTAAAACATGTGTGTCTTATTAGTTTTATTATTATTCTTAAACATTTTACTGTAATAATAATTACTAGCGAGCGGCCATCCTCAATACATGATCATGTTAACCACATACTTTCACCCTATAACACGTACTTCACCCAGTTCAATATTTAGTTTATAACATCTCAGGCCAATGACCTTACCGTTTTGGCTCTTTGCATACATGCAATGACTTGGTCGAGCGAATGTTATAGGTTTCCATATTCTACAACCATTCGCTCTGCCAGACAGTGCTCTCGCTTATTACCGTTTACTAGCATGTTAAAGATCCCCTTCAGGGGTAAAAATCTTAGCATGCTTCACGCATTTTCAATTATTCGCCTCCATCCGTCATAGGAAATATCACAAATCCAACCATAATAAGCTGCCCGCCATCCCGCCAAAATAGCAATTCATTTCTTCCAGGCACGGTCATCGAAATCGCCATGAGGGATTTTTAAAATATTCGTCATAGTAAATATCTGAAAAAAGCGACCCCTCGTTCTATCTTTTTGTCGCCCCCTCGAAATAGCCATTTCCTGCATTCACAAAGGCCAGTTATAGCCTCGTTGTAACATACGTCAATCGCTACCGGTTCTGTCCGTCTACAAACACTCTTTATTTAAAACATAGAGATCATGTCCGGGCGGGGACACCAAGATCCCGCCGATGAGCCTAGCTTGGTGTCCTAGGCGAAACCCCACACAAGACACGGCACAAACCTAGAAGAATTGCTGAGTTTTAAAATAAATAAATAAATAAATAAATAAATAAATAGTTTATAAATGCATAGTTTTTATCCTAGAGACTTGACATTTATTTTCATTGTAGAGGGGGTAGGGACCTTTCATTTATGTCAAACAATCTCTTTTGCGAAATTTCTAGTTTCCAAAATATAAAACATACAAATTTTAAGTGTTTTCAAAAAAATAAAGGTCATAGAGACCATTCGTTTCAACTATTGGATAACGTCCTATCAAGTTTGGTTTTCAAACTATCGCCTACTTTCAAATACAAAATTTTAAAAAATGAAAAATAGTATACGTGGTCCAGAACAAAGCACCCGTCAGCTCGTATCCAACGACACCTCATTTGTTAAAATCCAATCAGGCGTTTGCCAATTATCGCCAATGTTCGCGAGAAAGTAGGCTATCATTTTTTGTCCTACACACTTCAATCTTGCTGTCCACTTAAAGGGCCTAGGGACCTTTCATTAACGTCAAACAAACTTTTTTCTAAAATTCACCGTTTCCAAAATAGCGCCAATCCAAGAAAGAAAAATTTTCAATAATTTTATTAAAAATATCAACACACATTCTTAGCAAAGAGGACGTCACCCCAACGCCAACAACACGTCGTTCGATAAAATCCGATCATTCGTTCGGGAGATATCGGCAAAGTTTATATGAAAGTAGGGGGCGACTCAGAACTGTCCCCACCACACTACTACCTACTGTCAAGTTTTTATCCTAGAGACTTGAAATTTATTCTGAGGGTAGAGGGGATAGGGACCATTCATTTACGTCAAACATACCTTTTTGTAAACTTCCTAGATTCCAAAGTATAGGAATGTCAAAATTGGACTCCTTTCAAAAAACATAAAAAATAAAAAAGTTTTATTATAAAAAATAAATGACATAAGGACCTCTTGTTTGCACCATAGCAAAACGTTCTATCATGTATGGTTTTCAAACTATCGCCTACTTTGTAAAACGAACATTTTCAAAAATTTTCAAAAATATATAACAAGTCGTCCATAGGAAAGAGAGTGTCAGCTCGAGTCCAACGACACCTCATTTGTAAATATCCCACCAGGCGTTCGAGAGATATCGGTAATGTTCGCAGGAAAGTAGGCTGTGCGTTTAAACTCCTACTGCTCCCCTACTTATCTACTAACATAACCTAACGGCGGTACTTTTGAGGATCGAACCAGCCTTCGGGCTGACTACCTAACAGACAGACAGTTCTTCACAGAACTACGTGTTGAAAATTCGTTCTGACAATGAGCCCCACACACCTCACTTCCATTTATCCCGCTCAGTGAACACCCAGGGCGGCCCCGTGAGGTAGTGCCAGCGTGCCATGTCACCCCCATCGTACTCTTTCAATTACAGTTTGTATTCAATTTAAATTTCAGGAAATTTGCAAGCAATCTTATTCTGTATACATTTGAACAAGTGAGCGAACTGACACGCGGTCTGGTGGCACTTCCTTGAACCAGGGAACTAGATCTCGAGGGCACCACTTCCGAAAATAAGACACAATACTAGAGGCTTCTTTGGTGTTGATTTGTACGTATTGTGTAGGGCTGAGGTAGAGCCAATGGTTGCGTGACGTATTGCATAAATTCAATCCACGAGAGTGCAGCATGTAACAGGCACAAGTCAGAACTTCTTGAATTGATTTATATTTCAACCACTAGAGTGCAGCAAATGACGGCAAAATGCTGGGGACACAACTCCAAGGTTGCTAAGTTTGCGATTTGTCTCTATATCTGGCGACTATTTAATACATTTACTCGTCAAGATATTATTTATCTAATGTATCCATTCGGAATTATGGCAGTGCGATTTGCTGTGTTTCGTTAGTTTAAGTTGCCGACACAGTTAAGCCTACCAGCATGGGCACTCACAGGGGTGGGGGCAAGATAAGTCCGTAGCCTCCCCCCACCTCTAGAATTATTACGGTCATGGACGTCCGCAGGGGTGAGGGCAAGGAGAGGCCGTAGCCTCCCCCCAACCCTATAATTATTACGGTCATGGGCGCCCGCCGGAGTGGGGGCAAGGAGGGGCAGTGGCTTCCCCCCACCTCTGGAATCATTACGGCCAAGGTCGCCCGCAGGGGCGGGGGCAAGGAGGGACCATAGCATCCCCCACCTCTGGATTCATTATGATCATGGGCGCCCGCCGGGGTGGGGACAACGAGGGCCCGTGGCCTCCTCCACCTCTGAAATCATTACGGTAATTGGCGCCCGCCGGAGTGGGGACAAGGAGGGGCAGTGGCTTCCCCCCACCTCTGGAATCATTACGGCCATGGGCGCCCGCAGGGGAGGTAGCAAAGAGGGGCTGTGGCCTCCCCCGCCCCGCCCCCCCCCCTGAAATCATAACGGCCATGGTCGCCCGCAGGGGCGGGGGCAAGGAGGGACCGTAGCATCCCCCACCTCTGGATTCATTAGGGTCATGGGCGCCCGCCGGGGTGGGGGCAAGGAGGGGCCGTGGCCTCCTCCTCCCTCACCTCTGGAATCATTACGGTCATGGGCGCCCGCCGGGGTGGGGGCAACGAGGGGCCGTGGCCTCCCCCACCTCTGAAATCATTACGGTAATTGGCGCACACCGGTGTGGGGGCAAGGAGGGCAGTGGCCTCCCCCGACCACTGGAATCATTAAGGTCATGGGCGCCCGCCAAGGTGGGGGCAAGGAGGGGCAGTGCCTCCCCCACCACTGGAATCATTACGGTCATTGGCGCCCGCCGGGTAGGGGGCAAGGAGGGGCCGTGGCCTCCCCTTTCCCCTGGAATTCCGGGAATATTTCTATGGATCATTGTCACTCCAGTTTATTTCATAAATTGAAGTTACTCATAGTTAAGTGAAATGAAGCCTCCGTGACTTAGGCAGCAGCACGCCGGCCTCTCACCGCTGGGTCCGTGGTTCAAATCCCGGCCACTCCATGTGAGATCTGTGCTGGACAAAACGGAGGCAGACAGGTTTTTCTCCGGGTACTCCGGTTTTCCCTGTCAAAATTTCATTCCAGCAACACTCTCCACTATCATTTCATTTCATCTGTCATTCATTCAATCATTGCCCCAGAGGAGTGCGTCAGGCCTCGGCAGCCGGCACAGTCCATATCCTCGCCGCTAGATGGGGGCTTCATTCATTCCATTCCTGACCCGGTCGGAGACTGGAAGCAGGCTGTGGATTATCATCATAGTTAAGTGAAATAAATGTAGGGATAATTCCACAGTTTTATTTAACTTAGTAATTTGAGATTATTTGAAAATATGTCCAGTTATTTAGAAAATCGGCGAACTGTATTAACATACCAATTTCATTAAATTCCTTGATTTTTATTTTCGTCGATACAAGGTGATACAACTACTTTTTACGTGTTTTAAGAAATGGACATAATGGCGATGATTCTCACAGAAAAGCGTAAACTTACCTTCTATGGAAAAAAACCTCTGATCTAAAAAAAACTATTCCTCCCATTCATGCCATAAAGATAATGTACCCAACGGTTTCAGAAGCAGCCAAAATATGAATATCACGAAGCAAGTAAGAAATGAAACTAAAATTGCCGGTGGGGAGGGGGGTACGTCTTATCATCGTAGATATTTTAATGATAAATATTACTTATTCCCCCCGCCTGGAAAAAGTTATGTGGGTGCCCATGAAACGGTTCATCAGGTAATTAAGGTAACATAAATTCGCAAAAACCTGAGCTACATTGTGTGATAGATAACCATATAATCAAAATAACCTTGATTTGAAACATTCCTGGTATATTGACATGAAGATAATATTCAAGTACCCAACGAATAAATGCTGCGTTGTAAACTAGATAACGTAGTCTGGACGCAGAGTATTGTCAGATCAGTGAAGCGTAACATCTTCCGCCATGGCCTCCTGGGTTTATCTGCTGTTGCTGCTGCCGCTATTCTTTCTTCTGCCCGGGAACGCCCACAGTGACATTCACAATTTAGGGAGATATTTGGAAACTATGAGACAACAACAATCCCCTCTACAGTCGCTACCTAAAAATGCATTCCAGACAATCGCCAATATTCCCGCCATAGGATATGTAGTTTCTCGAGAAAAGTACAGTGAACCATGCGGTGCACATTTGGATGCCTACGTCAAAAGCCTTACCAGTATGTCTGTTAAGGGAGGAATGTGGGCTCTGACCAGTAAGTACTGTGTTTATTTTGTACTTCCTCTTTTATGTTTTTCATTTTTTTTTAGCGTATGTCTTTTAGTACCGTAGTGTCCGAAGACTTTCAAAGCTCGCCAGTTTGTAGCTGGTTCTATGCGGACACCCATGGGGTGAAATACAAGTACCGTCGCGTGTGGAGTGTTGTGTGGGGAGGAAAGTTTGAATGTAAGGACGAGGAGTTGGAAAGCATCGGCTGTGGCCTATAGTTAAGGCCCAACCCCGGCATTTGCCTGGAAGGAAGATGGGACACCACAGAAGACCATCTACAAGGATGCCTGTGGGGGGATTCGAACCTTCTCGCCTTCCGAATGTGAGCGACTGCAAGCAGCCACGCCGTAACGACCACGGCTAACTCACCCGATTTTTTTAAAGTTCTCCATGCCTCTCTGTCCTGAGCTAATTGTTTCATATCTACATAGCTACCACACCTTACGTACAAGACAATCTGTTATACACGCGGTATTTTAACCTTGGTCTACCTCTACAGTTCTTGTCCTTGACCCTTCCTTCCATAACTAAGTTTGCTATTCATGGATGCCTTATTATTCAGTATCTCCTAACAACATATTCCTTCTCTTAATTAGCAGTCGCCAGAAACATCTCTACTCTCCCATTCGTCTTAATGCCTCGTCATTTGTTATTTTATCTGCCCATCCGATCTTCATCATACTCCTGTAACACCACATTCCGAATGCTTATATTCAGCGCCTATAGTCCAAGTTTCACTTTTATAGAGCGCCACACTCCAGACAAAGGCTTTCAAAAATGACTTCCTAATACCTAAATATATTTAACGGTGTCAACAGGTTCCTTTTCTGTAAATGTAGAAAAGCTTTTCTTGCCTGAGACAATCTACTTTTTATATCCTCTTTGCTTCGTCCATCACTAGTTATTTTACTTTCCAAGTAACGGAAGTCTCCTACTGATTTTCACCCACCAATTTGACATCCATAGGAGTTTCGGATTTATTTCGTCTTCATTTCAATATTTTTCTTTACTTTTATCTACGGTACGGTAGTTATTTGAGGGGCTCCAAAATGCCGAATTCCTCCAACATTTTTGAAACGTTGTTTTTGGATTATTATTTTTTATTTAGCGTATGGCTTTTAGTGCCAGGAGTGTCCGAGGACATGTTCGGCTTGCCAGTTTTGTAGCTGCTTCGAGACGGACACCCAATGGGTGAGCTACAATTACCGTTGGGGAGGAAAGTTGGAACGGAAGGACGAGGAGTTGGAAGGTAGCGGCTGTGGCCTATAGGTAGGGACCAACGCCGGCATTTGCCTGGAAGGAAGATGGGAAACCACAGAAGACCATCTTCAAGGTTGTCAGCGGGGGGATTCGAACCTCCTCGCCTCCCGGATGTGAGCGACTGCCAGCAGTAATGTCGTAACGACCACGGCTAACTCACCCGGTTGTTTTTGGATAATATTAATCTATTGCATTGAACAAGCAATGAAGGAAATTATAGAGAAATTTACAGTGGGAGTGAAGATTCAAGGAGAAATAATTTCAACTCTGAGATTGGCCGATACGCCTGACGATTTGAATGAGTTTTTGAATGGTATGGACTCCGTCTTAAGGAAAGAATTCATGATGAAAATTAATGAATGTAAAACAGAAATATTGGAATGCAGCCGAAATAAATCAGAAACCTCTATGGACATCAAATTGACCGAAGGAAGTAGGAGACTTCTGTTAGGAAGCAAAATAACCAGTATGACGAAGCAAAGAGGATACAAAAAGTAGGTTGGCTCAGGCAAAGAATCATTTCTACAAAAAAGGAATCTGTTGACATCGAATATAGATTTAGGTATTAGGAAGTCTTTTTAAAGCATTTGTCTGGAGCGTGGCGCTCTATGGTAGTGAAACTTGCACTATTGGTGTAGCAGAAAAGAGAATTGACGCGTTAGAAATGTGTTGTTACAGGAGAATGATGAAGATCAGTTGGGTAGATAGGGTTACAAACGAAGAGGTATTGAAACTAGTGGGAGAGGAGAGATGTTTCTGGCGACTGCTAATGAAGAGAAGAGATATGTTGGTAGGACACATACTAAGACACCCAGGGATAGCAAGCTTAGTTATGGAAGGAAGGGTCGAGGACAAGAACTGTAGGGGGAGATCAAGGTTAGAATATGTTAAACAGATTGCCTCGAATGTAGGGTGTGTTAGCTATGTAGAGATGAAACGATTAGCTCAGGACAGGAAGACATGGAGAGCTGCATCAAACCAATCAAAAGACTGAAGACTCAAACTACAACATTAATTTATGGAACTTTATCTTTCGAATGGTGCATCTATTTTCTTCATAGCGCATTCCTATGGCTACTTTCCCCACAATCACTAACGTCATTTAAAATGTTAACGTTGAAAACATTTTCTTAGTAGACAAAGTATGGGACCCCATCTTAGAAAAAACGTTAAATTAAGCATTTTTCTCAACTGTGCCAAAAAATGAAGGGCTAAAGGGCCCGGATAAGTATCGTTTTCAATTTATTTACATAATAATAATAATAATAATAATAATAATAATAATAATAATAATAATAATATCGTATGGCCTCGGGTGCCGGGTGCAAGCTTTGTTATTTAACACCTAGAGGCTAGCTTGCATGTCAAATTTCGTCGTTCCTTGAAGCACTATAAAAATCAAGGAGGTTAGATATCTAAGCTCCTTGAACACTATAGAGCTTCTTAGTAGTGAAATGAGGAACTTTGTGTTGGCAGAAACACCCGAGATTAATTTTACCTTTTTGAACACGGTCTACTGAATTCAAATGGGTTGTTTGACTTTCCAATATCGTATGATATTTCGTATTAATATTTTGCAAAAGTTCCGCCTAATCAATTCCTTTATTGTATTATGTATAAATGATCACTTACTGGTCATTGGTACATATTTCGAGGCCTAATTGTTTTGGCCTTTGCATCAGCCGATATAGATATAATGTCAAGGCAAACAGGTGGTTGGATAGCTTAACACTAATAAATATTCCCTTAAATAATAACCCTATTATGGTGCACCATAATGAAAGGTGACAGATGTTTACCCCAAAGATACATAAGGAAATAAAATACATAAATAAATAAAGAAAGAAAGAAAGAAAGAAAGAAAGAAAGAAAGAAAGAAAGAAAGGAAGAAATAAATAGTTGAAATTTGAAAAAAAAAAATGTTGGACTACATGAAGATTGCACAATTTCAGTGATCAGCAAGAATGGGTGAAACTTTAAACTGTGTTAACATTTTTTTTTCAAATTTCAACTATTTCTTTCTTCTTTTCTTTCTTTCTTTCTTTCTTTATTTATTTATGTATTTTATTTCCTTATGTATCTTTGGGGTAAACATCTTTCACCTTTCATTATGGTGCACCATAATAGGGTTATTATTTAAGGGAATATTTATTAGTGTTAAGCTATCCAACCACCTGTTTGCCTTGACATTTCATGAAGGGGCCAAAACAATTAGGCCTCAAAACATGTACCAATGACCACTAAGTGATCATTTATATATCATACAATAAAGGTATTGATTAGGCGGGAATTTTGCAAAATATTAATACTAATTGTTTCATCAATACGGAACCAGAATGAACCTTTCAAATACTAAAATCGTATGACATGGTGTCGTAATTTTTGCCGGCTTCAAAAATCACTTACCGCGGCCAGGAGTGAACCTGCAAGCTTGGGGTTAGTAGACCGGTACGTTAACCACTCATCCACCTTGGCAAGTTATTTACATAATTCTTTCTTTAATTAATTATTTACATAATTATTTCTTTAATGTGTTCCTTGGTTCAATACCCTCTGGTGTTTTTGATTTCTTGAAAAATATTCTCATCCGAAGTAGTTATAAGGGCCTAAGTGAAACTCTGCATTGACTCATACTAGCGCTGCTAATCTAATCGACCGGCTATGGCAGAGTTTTATTGACTCAAGCTAGCGCTCGTAGTGGTAGAAAATGCAAACTGTTAATCTAATCGACCGGATATGGTTTAGTTTTCCGTGAACAATCAACAGTCTACCGCGTGTCATCATGCCGGCACCTCGTAAGAAACGTTTAGTGTGTCAACGTTTGAAAAAGTGGAGAAAACAACAAAAATTAATTAGAAATGCACAAACAATATGTTTCAGTGATGAATCAGGTTTGAGTCAGCAATCGGACGAAAATGTAATAGAATGTTTTCAATATTGAGTTGTCCGGCTCCATGGCTAAATGGTTAGCGTACTAGGCTTTGTCCCGAAGTGCCCGGGGTTTGATTCCCGGCCGAGCCATCAGGGATTTTAATCTCCTTCGGTTAATTCCCCTGGCTCGGGGACTAGGTGTATGTGAGGTCTTCATCATCACTTCGCCCTCATTACGACGCGCAGGTCGCCCATGGGCATCAACTTGAAAGGCTTGCACTTGGCCTCTCCGGAGGCCGCACGATCATTATTATTATTAACAATGAGTTGCTTGCCTGAAATTCTAGAACAGTAGATTTTTGTTTTCATTAAGCAATTTTTAAAGAAAGCAAAACAGGCATTAGAAGCAAGGGCAACGGGGGGTGGAAGTACTTTAAAATGGATGCTTGTGCTTCAAATTGAACAAGAGGAATTATGTGGTACTGGGGTGTTCTAATACTCAAAAAATAACTCCGATCCCAATTTCTCGCTATAATGTATTTATTATTATAAAATTACATTTCTTCCGGAATTTTTTAACATACCAGGTTCACAATTTTTTAAATAATTAGGCTACTCCTTATAGGGGTTACTTTGCTAAATCCGCAGAACTTTAATATACATTATGCAACGAGCCTATAATGGTAATACTTAAGACACGAGCATGTTTATAAAACGAGCGAAGCGAATTTTATAATTTCCATACGTGTGTCGTAATTACCATTAGTGGCGAGTTGCATACGACTGTTTATGTTCGACGATAATTATAACTATTTTTTGTTCGAACATAAATATTCATAAATATCTGTCGAGATTTTGCCAGTTTTTTGTACTAAACAGAGCGTATGGGACGCAGAGATTACCTTGCATTTAACCATGGCCTCATCAAATACCCCACTATGACACTAGCCACACAGTGAAATTTAAAATAGGAGGCCGTGGTAGTCAGTGCAGATGCGAAGCTATCCTTACCTAATTCGTCACACAACTGTTTCTTGAGCTCTGATTGGTGGGAGAAACTGTTTCATAATTACAAATAGTGTTATAACGACCCTTATTATGATACAGTTTTCTGACATATAATATTTACATTTCGACATCGTCGAATATAAATATACTTCTAATGCAGATATACTTAGGGTGACCATATTTTTTACGGTCAAAATTGGGACAGCCTTGTTGGGGGATTGTTGGAGGATAGAGAGATTATAGTTTGACGCTAATATATAGATTTTTTTTAAGTTATGGCCTTTTATAAGGTTTAATTTTAACAAATTCCACAAAAATCGATCCACCAAAAACCAATATAGAGGATAAATGAATACAAAGTTTATTTTTAAGTCTCTTAATTTATGATTACATTAACAAAAGCAATTCTTAGTGAGTCTTTACAAGCTCCTGAAGTACTTACGAACTAGGACAGGGTCGTGGATATTTCAAAAGAAAACTATTTTTCGTTTATTACGCATATTTTTCAGAGAATTATTTTTTCAAACTTAAAAATCGGGACACTTTTATTAATATTCGGGATGCCGTTAAATCGGTTCGTATGGTAGATATACTCCAGTGCAAGAGACGAGTTCATCTCACCAGTTGTGTTCAGTCCACTATTTAAATTCCCTTGGCAATGAATTTCAAAACGAGAAATGCTACGGCCTAGTGGTAAAATCACCAACTTGCAGTAGAATGGCGTTTGTGATTGTTTCCGGCCTTCCATAACAATACGCGTGTATACAGGAGAGAATAATAATACTTGGGGAGCGTGTTGGTGCAGCTGGTCTTTCATCCAGACGACTGGAGTTCGCATCCAGGCGAAAGAACACTGGAATCTCACTTGAAAAATCGTGAGGATTCAGGAAGACCATCCGGCCATAAATCCCTGGCCAACACCCAAAATGAGCGTGGTTGTCTCCGGTGTCCTCAACTAAGTTGGAATAAGCTTCAGACAGTAATAATAAATCCTACCTGCAGTGTAACACGCAGTACAAAAGCCTACTAGCTACCACTGGTCAAGTACCATCAAATGTAAATATTTCGTCTCGCCGTGCCATGTCTCATTCTGCATGCACCTGTCCTAAAGGAGCAGATGACCTCAATGATCTTTTCCTAAAATGAAAATTCCAATCTTATCTTCTTAGGTCATGACCTTAGAAGTGTGATGATTGTGGTAGTCAAACTTGTAGAATGCCCACAAAGTACTGTAGTTATCAATATTGATAATAAAGGAACGTCATAGATAATCTCATCAGAATATCATCACACTGATAAATCGACTATGTATACGGTGATTTGCGATCTTCGACCTTCCCCTTATCTTGTGACTTACCTGACTGCTGGCAGCGGAGTTCAGGACCCACGTCAACACGCAACGGAACCGGCTTCGGTTGCTTGGGCGCTGACGCTGACTGTTGTATGAAATTGTTTGTAGCGTCTGCTGTAGGTTCTACTGCGGCCTTTGCATTATGTGTGGCGTTATCTATTTTAGTATTCATTTATTATTATTATTGATTTAAGCCCACTACGGAGCGCTTATGACTAGTTGTTAGATGCTCTTTTCCGTTCCCAATATCTATTGAGCCCTGCTGATAATTTCTCCTTTCTCTCCTGCGAAAGGGGCTTCCGACATTTAGAGACTGTAGGTGGTGGGGTCCAAGATTCTACCATAGCACAACATTTAGAACGATCTTCTACATCAAGGTAAGCAATTCCAGCCGAATCCAAGTCCTTTAGTACTTCATTAAGCCACAGGCTTCCAGTCTTGTAGCTTTTAACCAAGGAGAAGATCTTCTTGGTAAGCCTGTTGCTGTTCATTCGTTGTAGATGCCCATAGAACTTTAGCCTCCTACGTCGCATACTGGTATTGGCTGATTCTAACTGTCAATACAGGTCATAATTAGATTTCAAACGGTAGGTTCCATCTGGGAGCAATCTCGGGCCATGGATTTTCCTGAGGATACGTCTTTCGGCTTTCTCCAGGTCATCCATGGTGCCCTTTCTGTTCATCAAGAGGATCTCTGCGGCATACAGAAACTGTGGTCTGACAGTAGTTCTGTAGTGACAGATCTTAGCATTCCTCGAAATGCATTTCTTGTTGTACAAATTGTGGGATAGTTGGTATGCTGCGTTGAGTTTGGTACGCCTTGCTAAGATGGAGGTGCCATCTCTACCATTGGGATGCACCCATTCACCAAGATATCGAAAGCGATTGACTCTTCCAATCGTTCCATGTATGGTCGTCAAAGGGGTGTTTCCGGAGTGCCGATTCTCAAAGTACTTGGTCTTATCGTAAGATATCTGTAATCCAGATTTCACCGCTATCTCGTGCAGGGCTTATTTATTTATTTTATTATTTATCTATCTAAATAGGCTACTTATCTATTGATCTATATACTATCTATTTATCTATTGATCTATATACTATATATAGGGTTCTATTCTAGGGCCGATTCTCTTCCTCATATATATAAATGACATTACCTTATGCCCTTTCAAAGCTAGATTATTTCTCTTATCTGACGATACTTCGTTGTTTTACTTTGCTAAATCTGATAAGCAGATTATATCTGATATCCAGCATGACTGTTGTATCTTGAATGAATGGCTAAAGATGAATCTGTTAACACTTAATTACTCAAAAGCTGTCTGTATGATGTTCCATAAATGTGAATATGATTTAAATTCATCTACAAATAACTCGTTTGGCATGACCAGACTTAAGTGGACGAAGGAGGTTAAATACCTTGGCTTGATAAGTAGACAATACTCTTTCTTGGGCATCACATCTAACGAATATAAAAAATAAAATCTCAGCTTTAGTTGGAATCTTTGCTAAAATCAAGTCTTATATAACAACACAGACACTGCGTGTAATATATTTCGCAAAGATTCAGTCTCGGCTTTCATACCTATGTTTCACCTGGGGAAGGTCTTCACAAACTCTGCAGCACTCTCTCATCTCTGAATACAACCATATGTAACGATTTCGCCCCTCTTAGGCGACCAAATGTAACGTTTCTGGCAGCTGCTACACGTTGTGGGGACAAACGTTTTCCTAATGTGAGTGAGGAAGAACCGCAACAAGTCCCACTCGCAGTAAAATAACTCGTTACAGCCGATAGAACTAAAATACTCACCTCTTATCTCCTTATTAATAAGGTAATGTATGAACGATTTCATCCGGGTTTGAAACCGTGACCTTGGGCATAGCAGCTCGGCATGCTGCCGACTGCGCCACAGAAGCCGCTTCATTTCTTATTATTGAACCATAAAAATGGCATAGGTCTGCATAGAGCAGTCACATCAGTTGAACGCAGTTGGAATTCTAACTAGATTCTCTTGCTGTCCGGACAGGTGTGTATAGCACCTCGCACTGATGCGACTACGTTCCAGTCATGGCACATGTTCTAAAGTTATTAATGCAGACAATTTATTTCCTTTTCAGAAAGGTTCAAGGATGGTATTTTGGAAGGAAATCGGCCGTGGACCTATTGAAAGAAACCGTCCCGACATTTGCCTGGTGGTGAAAATGGGAAACCACGACAACCATTTTCAGAACGGCCGAGGTGGTGTTTGAACCCACGCTCCCGCGGTGCCAGCGGTACACGAGGTAGCGTCTTAACGCTCTCGGCCACCGCTGCTGATCTAATCTTAAGTTATTATTATATATTTTTTTAATTGCCTTAGTGTTTGATGCTTCCACCAAGATCCCAGAAGGCCTGCTGACTCTATCAACAATATCGCTTGGACGTTTCGACGAATGCATCGACCTGCGGGATATCAACGTTGAGGATGAGATATTCCATGGCCAACACTGCCTGACATCACTTAATCTCTCCATTGCTGGACAGGTATGTCTCAATATTAACGATTGGTGGGAAAATTGCTGGGAGAAAAAATGTGAATTGAGGAAAGTTATGTCATTTCTCGTTATTAAAAATAACCATATTTTCTGGAAAGTAATCATTGCACTGAGTGGTGCTGTAGGTTTAGCATTGACTTTCAAAACCCAAGGTTGTAGGACGGATGCCATTTAAGGGTGTTTAAATGACAACCCTGTATTGTTAGATTTACTGACATGTTGAAGAACCCTTTTAGAGCAAAATATTGGCATCCTGGTGTCTCTAAGTCTGCAGCTGTTAAAAGGAGGTGTTATATTCCACAATATTAAAGAGTTTTTATTCCATCCAACCAGGCCGAACGGCACAGTGGCCAAGCTGTTTGCCTTCTACCAAGGTAGACTCTGTTTGGTTCTTGGTTAATACATGTGGGGATTTTTAAGTGCAATATCGTGTCTGTTAGTTCGTATTTTATGTAAAATGTAGGTCCTGTGGCTTATGATCTCAAGATTAAGAGTTGCATAACACTACAAGATTGCTTCCTTCCTCCAAGATTTGAAAGATTCTTCAGAAAAAAATACTGGTTATATGACTTGAATATTGTACAGTATCATCATATATATTATTTCAGTAGTATAGATCCCTCCTGCGGCGCTCACAAGCGACCGATCGTGACAAATGAGCATTCAAATGAAAGAGAATACACAGTAGGAGTGACGAATTGCACTATAATTTCATAGATATCTATAATTTCTTTAAAAAATTACTTTTAAAATATTTACGAAGTGTGCTATTTGCAAATACTGTTGCTGAAGGAAAATACGTTCCATAATTGCTGTCCACTACACATTTTGGCCGCTGTGACGCCTGTTTCATGTTATTTTAACAATATGAGGCCTTTCCTTTATCATTTTGCATGGACTCAGCACACAAGTCACATTGGCAGTGACGAATTGCTTTCTAATTTCATAAATATTGATTTCTGTTAGAAGTGTGCGATTTGGTAATACTGTTGCTGTAACATGCTGCAATTATGAGTTGTTATCTAAAATCATAAAACTATCAACCTTTGTCTTTAAGCCTCTCATTATATACCTATTGGGGAAAGAGTGGTTTATGATGATGCGAGATATCTCGCACGGGTCCGATAGTATATTATATTCTAGAGATTAAACGGATATCCAACTACTAACCGAACTAATTTTACTATTCAGCCGGATACCGGATAGTAGATCAATATACACCGGATGCCAGATTTTCAATAAATTACAAAAAGTTCTACTCATTGAGCCTCAGTTATGTATAAGATACTCTAAACACAAATAAAAACCCAATATCTTCAAATAAGAACACTGTTTATCATTCATTAAAAAATAACCGACTGTAGTGGCTACGCGCGCTAAAGCGCTGCGTTAGGTCAAGGGGCCAAGCTCTCTGCTGACTCGGTAGACGCGTGGGTTCGAGCCCCACCGTCGGCTGTCCTTGAAATGGTTTTCCGTGGTTTCCCATTTTCAACACCAGGCAAATGCTGGGACAGTATCTTCTGACAGGCCACGGCCGCTTCCTTCCCCATCCTTGCCCAGTTTCATTCATCTTCATCCATTCCATCTCTCATCCCGACGCGCAGGTCGCCCACGGGCGTCGACTAGAAAGACCTGCACTCGGCCTCTCAGGAGGCTACACGACAAAAAAAAAAAAAAAATTAAAAATAGCACTGTAGACTACAACTCTTTCTGGAGGAAAATTATGGACAATCAACACCAATTTCTAAGCATTAAGAGGTAATACAGTAATAAGCGATTTCGCTTGTCTTTGTATACAAGGCCAGCGTCCGAGAAGAGTCTTTCGTTGCATACACTGCAGCAAGGCGTTGAAAGATAAATTCTGGTAAACTTTGTCAAACTCGAGTACTGTGTCGCATTAGCTGACCACCTTGAGTAGGGGGGTAAGGGGGGTTCTAACCCACCCATTTTATTTGTACCCGACTGTACATGTCAAAATAATGAATATCTCTCGAACGCATGGTCCGATTTTGACAAATGAGGTGTCATTGGACACGAGCTGGCGTCCTCTTTCCTATGGACCACTTGTTATATTTTTGATTTTTTTGAAAATTTTTGTTTTTGAAAGTAGGTGATAGTTTGAAAACCAAACATGATAGAATGTTGCGCCATGGCTCAAACGAGCGGTCTCTATGTCCTTTATTTTCAATAATAAAACTTTTTCATTTTTTATGTTTTTTGAAAACAGTCCAATTTTAAAATTCCTATATTTTGGAAACTAGGAAATTTACAAAACAGTTTGTTTGACGTAAATAAATGGTCCCTACCCCTTTTACCCCCAAAATAAATTCCAAGTCTCTAGGATAAAAACTGTGCAGTAGTGCTAGATGGGACGTTCTGAGCCACAGCCTACATTCCTACGAACTTTGGCGATATCTCCCGAACGCCTGGTCGGATTTTAACGAACGAGGTATTGTTGGCGTCGGGATGACGTTCTCTTGGCTATGAATGTGTGGTGGTATTTTAAAAAAAATTGAAAATTCTTGCTTTTTGGATTGGCGCTATTTTGGAAACGGTGAATTTTGGAAAAACGTCTGTTTGACGTTAATGAAAGGTGGGTATGCCCTCTAGGAGGGCAGCAAGTTTCAAGGGTGTAGGAGGAAAAACAAAATGATAGCCTACTTTCTCGCGAACATTGGTGATAATTGGCGAACGAATGGTCGGAATTTAGCAAATAAGGTGTCGTTGGACTCGAGATGACGTCCTCTTTCCTATAGACCACTCGTTATATTTTTCAAACTTATTTTGAAAAATTTTGTTTTCGAAAGTAGGCGATAGTTTGAAAACCAAACATGATAGATTGTTATGCCATAATTGAAACGAATTATCTCTATAACCTTTATGATTTTATAATAAAACTTTTTATATTTTGAGATTTTTGAAAACCTTTAAATTTTGAAATGTTTACTATTTTGGGAAACTAACAAGTTTACAAATAAGTTTGTTTGACATAAATGAAAGGTCCCTACCCCCTCTACCATGAAAATAAATGTCAAGTCTCTAGGACAAAAAACTATGCATCTTAATTTTAATTTTAAAAAATTAAAATAAAAGCGTGTTTGTAGACAGAGAGCCGGTAGCGCTTGACGTATGTTACAACGATGCTATGACTGGCCATGGTGGATACAGAAAATGGCTATTTAGACGGGGCGATGTGGCAAAACGAGGGGTCGCTTTTCGATATTTTTTCCTATGACAGATGAATGAAGGCGAATATTTTGAAATGTGACAATCATGCTAAGATTGTTTACCCCTGAAGGGGATCTTTAACGTTTTAGTTAACGGTGATGAGCGAGATCGCTCTCTGACACAACAGACGGTTGCAGGATATGACCAAGTGATTCTTAGACGTTGGCGATCTCGGTGGCCGTGCCCGGAATAAATGAATTGCTATTTTGGTGGGATGGCGGGGCAGCTTATGACGGTTTGTTTTGTGATATTTCCAATGACGGATAGAGGCGAATATTTGAAAATGTGTTAAGTGTGCTAGGAATTTTTTTTACCCCTGGAGGGGATCTTTAACATGCTAGTAAACGGTAATAAGTGAGACTGCTGTCTGGCACAGTAAATGGTTTTAGAATATGGAAACCTATAACATTTGCTCGACCAAGTCATGTGCATGTACGCAAAGAGCCAAAACGGTAAGGTCATTGGCCTGAAATGTTAAAACTAAATATTGAACTGGGTAAAGTCATGTGTTTTAGGGTGATAGTATGTGGTTAACATGATCATGTATTGAGGATGGCCGCTTGCTAGTAATTATTATTACAGTAAAATGTTTAATAATAATAATAATAATAATAATAATAATAATAATAATAAGACACACACGTTTTGAATGCTACAGAACTGTGTTGCTTGCTTGCGCTCAATCCACGACCTGGCCAGGCCTTGTCAAAGCGACTGCTGATAACACAAGAATGTCTATGTGGGTAGGAAGTAAAGGGTCATGTTACTTGGCCGGTAGAGGCTAGGAGGTCTGGCGTTTAAACAGAGAGACCGCCATTTTGGTTCCTAGACAGCCGTACTACCGATGTATAAGAGGCGGCCATTTTGGTTCCTTATTAAAAACATGAAACTAGTATAAGGTACACGAATTTTATTCAGATTGAGGAATGTGAAAAGGCGTGGGAACACGTGTGAGAGAGATAACATTTCAAGGTCAAAACGCTGAGAAAATGCAACTCTTTCTGTTGCTAGGCTAACTGATAACGATTGCGTTAGTCACGACTTGCCATTTTAGCACGCGAACGTATACAGTAGAGCTCTGAACTGAACTTTGGATGAACAATCCTTTTTTTTTTTTTTGGTAAGTACCTATGAATGATTATTTTAATAATGTCATGCTAATGAACCTTAAATTTGTAGTCATTGATCAGGTAATTAATGATTTTTATTTATTTATTTGTTTGCAGATAACCGGTATACCTTACATGTCAGAGATACATAAACCATTGCCCTTTTGGGCCCACTAGAAGGAAACAGTAACAAGCCAGTGCAAGTGAAGGTGAGATTATTTTTTTAGACTAACTTGTTTCATTTTTTTGTTTGATATTATCTTATTTTATGCAATGCATGTATTAACTTGATTTTAGGTATTTATATCGGTTTATTTTATTTATTTTTAGAAACTTGGAAAGAAAAGTCTTACCACTGAAGCAGTTGCTGAAAACCCAAGACGCAGCAGAGTGAAACCATTGTTTCCAGGCAGTGAACTATTGAAAACTCATGTAAGTCTAACTTAGAAATGCTATTCCATTTTACCATTAATGAAAAACCATAGACAAAAAAAATATTCATTACCTGTACATGACTGGTACAATGATTGCTTTCTTGAATAATGGCCATGTATTGACAAACGGTACAAGACTATATTGGTTGTTGACTGGGAAAAGTACAAGGCTATGTTGGATTCTCTAAAAACAAAACAAAAATTTAATTTAATTTGTGGGTGGTTCCCTATGGACTCAATAAATATCCACAGGTTTCAACAAGATAATCTGAACAAAATGATATGATATTCATTTTTGTTTATATATTGGTTAAAGGGGGATGTAAATGAATAAAGCTTTATAAAAAGAAAATAAGTGCATGGGTTACTGTTAGTGCCGAGATACAGTTTAGTTTTAATGGTGGTTTGATATATTAATGTCAATTAACGTTAAAGTTTAATTACAAGTATTGATTGATTGATTGACTGATTGAGTGAGTGATGGGTTATTTTGTTTGTGTTTAGGTGTGGTCATGCGCCATTAACGTAGTGAACAGACAGTGAACAAGCATACATTCGGCTTTAAAGTATCTGTGCTCTTGTGCAAAGTTAATAACTTGCAAAAAAAAGTTTTAGTATAACACATGGCGTTAGTACCAAATACATCAAGTGAACAAGTTGGTTTACCACGTGGGTTAAATTTAAAATCAGAACATGATCCTTGGTTAACCTTTGAATCCTGGCCTGTAGGCTTTTTGTCGGCACATAAACTTGAAAAAGCCGTTTTTTTTTACTTGAACCGAGAAGATGTGGTGCGCTGTGTGTTTTGTCGTATTGAACTTCCACACTGGGAAGAAGGGGGATGATCCCTTTAGAGACCATTTGCGATGGTCTCCTTGTTGTCCTTACATGCTTGGAAAACAAGTGGGTGACATACCCGTGTATCCATTTTACCTAACCACAGGGCTATTGGCCGCTACTTACGTTGCTGAATCCCAAATAAATAATAATAATGATGTATTACCAGCCAACAACGGTAGTGTCGATATATGTGGTCCATATGCCATAGACAGTGTTGTATTGGCATGTGCTTTTGAAAAATTGGGAGTTTGCAACACTAAAGCACTAGCACACCCAGAGTACAGCTCTGTTGAAAAACGTTTAGAATCTTATAAAAATGTTTGGCCATTAATATTGACACGCAGGAGAATTCCCCTTAATTGGAATGACCAGGCCCAAAAGAAACAACATACCCAGAATAGTAATCCGAGACTACAGTACTAAGCCTAGACCTAGAAACGTTCCTTAAATGAACAACTTCTATTGACATTTTTCAACATTACATTTACAATAACATTAACAACAAGATTAGATTTAACAAAACTAGAAGATGTGGAAATAGTTCACGTTCCCAGTACTTGCCTTCGCACGGAGAAAGACTTATGTAGTCCAGCATACATGTCACGACAGTTACCCAACTATCAATCATATAGGCCTCATTATCATCGAAGGAATAGCCTACAACTTCAATCTTAGAAGTTTTCATCAGCTGCATGAAGTAAGGTACTTTCAAACACTTTAAGAACTTCACGTCGTATTTTCAAAAGCTCACACACGTTGTCATACATATAAAACTTATGGCCAAACCAACCCACCATTAAAATATTTTAATTTCCAGAAGAACTTCATAAGAAGACAGAACTTCAGCCATGGCTCCCTCGATCCTTCTCTGTTCACATCCCAGCTGACTGTCATGCATAGTTAAGAAACCCAACAGAAGATCCGAAAAAACAAAACAAATCCTACATTGCCATAGGGGCACTTACAGAACTAAACTCACTCCCATACTCCCAAAGAATAAAATAACCGAAACCTAACTGAAGCCTACAATATTAAAATTTACATACAAAATATATATATCAGCAGTAGTTTCGAAAAGTCGAAGGGTACTGTCATTCCACTAGTGTAATACAAATACATGCAGGATTAAGCAGCCCATAGGCTATTTAGTTCCGTGTGGGAACTCGCAGTAAATAACTACTCACTTCTTTCCAGTCCAAAGATCTTCACAGATCTTTTCATAATCATCATCAAAAACAAAGAGCAATTGTCTTCAAAACATCAGGATGACTGGTCATGCGCATAAGATACATATAGCAGACCCAAGGCTACTATCAACTTCTTACCGTGGTGCAGCTCTCTAGCGGCAAAACAGAGAACTGATATCTCCACTGCAGGCAGAGTCCTAGAGACCATCGACTAAACAGAGCAGTAAGGGTAAGAAGTGAAGTATTAACGGCACAAATATTAAAACACCTTACAAAACAGCTAAGTGAAGCTGGATTTTTTATACCGATGAACGGGATAAAACAATATGTTTTTATTGTGGATTTGCTTTAAAGGATTGGCAAATGACTGATGACCCTTTTGTGCAACACGCTCGTTGGTTATCTAACTGTAGATACATGGTGTTGCTTAAAGGTCAGGAATTTGTGAACACTATTCGTAAAGAAAACGTGATTGCAGCACAAGACATAAAAGTGCATTTAGAGTTAGAACACGCGGAGCAAATACATGAGACTGAAAAAAAGACTTGTCTCACGAACAGATACAAAAGTGTGACCAACAATTATGTAAAATTTGTTATCAAGATGAACTAGGTGATGTATTTTTGCCTTGTGGACACATGATAGCATGTGTCAAGTGTGCATTAGAACTCAACACTTGTGCTATATGCAGAAAAGTAGTATCTGCTACAGTTAGGGCATTTCTTGCATAACTAGTATAATTTAATAGCCATGCATAATGCAAAATATCTAATTGCACAATATTATTAAAGCTGTTTTAGAGTGTAATAGATATGATTTTCTTTTGTTTATAGACTACTACAATGAATGTTTTGAATGCTGTTGGGCAAGCATGTGGCTTAGAGACAAAGAAGCTCAGCGAATTGCCAACACATATTCCATTCCGGATTATCAAGATTCGGAAATTGAATACAGCATATGGTGATCGTGTACTTTGTGTATGTGAAGACTTTGAGACATTTCTGCCTACACGGTTTAATGATATGTCGGAGAGTGTTTTTGATGAAGTGAATAATGCTGTGCAACCTGTACACTTAATTTATGAAGGTTTTAAAACAATAGGTGCATGGTCCGTTTTAATTAAATAAATAAAAATGTGAAATAATAATGTAAAAATATAAGTGATGACAATAGACTGAAAGAAAAAAAATATGTGTATAGAATAATAATGTTTTAGTTTTTAGTATTGACTTTAAAATATTATGATGAAACAAAAAAAATTACATAAAGTTTGTAAATAAATGAAATTAATGGAACAATTATGTTTTATTTTCTACAGAATTCAGAATATTTAACATTGCAGAGTATACATGATTATGAAAATAAAATGCACTCTTAATACAAGTCTTTGCCTTTACGACAGTGTGTTATAGTTTTAAAAACAAAGCTATCATAATCATAAGCAGCGTAATCTGTATCATTATTATTATAATCACTATAATTATCCTCAACATTATCCTCAACATTACTAAAACCAGTCAAATCTTCCTGTTCCTCTTCCTCTACAGTGTCCTCATGTAGAGTTTGCGTGGCTTTTGTTAATGATAAGGGTTTTTTGAACGTTGAACTATTGTGAGCAGCAATGTTGTTTTATTGCACTCGCTTTTTAGCATTTTTATGATTTTCTGTTGACAGCAACAATGTTTCATGTAGTACACTACATTGATGATAACTGACACTTAAAACCTCTCTATTTTTACTTTTTAGCTCACTGCGACATTGTTTTGAACGTTGTTTAGAACAACGCAAAATAACAGTTCCATTTTTATTGGTTCGTTTCACAATATATGAATATCCTTTATAGAATGCATGAAGCTTACCATACCTGGTCACTGATACTTCCATATCAACTGTCAAGCATAGACTAAGGTCTAGTAAAGACAACTTGGTAATAAGAACAATAGTTTAATGTGCGAGCATATATGGATGCAAATGTGGGAACAAAAAGTGGGAGCAAAAGTGTAAGCAAAAGTGGGATCATATATGAGAGCAAAAAAAAGTAGGACCAAGTATGGGAGCAAAAAGTGGGAGCAAATCTGAAGGCAAAAGTGGGAGCAAATATGAAAGCAAAAAAAAGTAGGAGCAAGTATGGGAGCAAAAAGTGGGAGCAAATGTGAAAGCAAGAGTGGGAGCAAAAAGTGAGAGAGAAAAGTGTATGCAAAAGTGGAAGAAAATATGAGGGCAAAAAAAATGTGGGAGCAAATATGGGAGCAAAAGTGGGAGCAAAAAGTGGGAGAACCCTCGTTTTGCCATACATCGCCCCGTCGAAATAGCCATTTCCCGTATCCACCATGGCCAGTCATAGCTTCGTTGTAACATACGTCAAGCGCTACCAGCTCTCTGTCTACAAACACGCTTTTATTTTAAAAAAATGCATAGTTTTTTTGTCCTAGAGACTTGACATTTATTTTCCTGGTAGAGGGGGTAGGGACCGTTCATTTATGTCAAACAAACTTATATGTCAACTTGTTAGTTTCCCAAAATAGTCAACATTTAAAAATGTAAAAGTTTTCAAAAAATCTCAAAATATAAAAAGTTTAATTATTAATAATAAAGGTTATAGAGACCATTCGTTTCAACTATAGCATATCAGTCTATCATGTTTGGTTTTCAAACTGTCGCCTACTTTCGAACACAAAATGTTTCAAAAAATGTTTGAAAAATAGAACGAGTGGTCTATAGGAAAGAGAACGTCAGCTCGAGTCCAACGACACCTCATTTGCTAAATTCCTACCATTCGTTCGCCAATTATCACCAATTTCACGAGAAAGTAGGCTATCATTATGTTTTTCCTCCTACACCCTTGAAACTTGCTACGCCCCTAGAGGGCATACCCAGCTTTCATCAACGTCAAACAGACATTTTTCCAAAATTCACCGTTTCCAAATTAGCGCCAATCCAAGAAGCAAGAATTGTCAACATTTTCTTTTTAAATACCACTACAAATTCACATTTCATTTGATTTAAGCTTTAAACATTTGTGTGGCCGCCATTACGTTTCTGTTAATATGGCGGCGATAGTAATCATGACACTGAGATGCTCTTTGCTAGTGCTATCTCTGTACCAAATTTCGTTCCATTCGGTTTCACCGTGTTTGAATTAATAGGGGGAATCGATTCTGACACAAAGATGGCCGCCATCCGCAAACTATTAGGCGAATGACCTATTAGATTGGTCAAAGGATGCTCCCTCCATAAAGGTATGTAGTTGCAAAATTTGGTAGAGATCGGATGATTAGGTTAATCGTAATTTGATTCAAGCTTTGAACATTCGTGTGGCCGCCATTACGTTTCAGTCAAGATGGCGGCGATATAAAACATGACACTGAGGTTTCCTTTGCTAGTGCTACCTCTGTACCAAATTTCGTTCCATTCGGTTCCACCGTGTTCGAATTAATAGGGGGAATCACTTTTGACATAAAAATGGCCGCCATCCGCAAACTATTAGGCTAATAACCTATTAGATTGGTCAAAGGATGCTCCCTCCATAAAGGTATGTTGTTGCGAAGTTTGGTAGAGATCGTATGGTTATGTTAGTCGTAATTTAACTTAAGCTTAGAACATTTGTGTGGCCGCCATTACGTTTCTATCAATATGGCGGCGATATAAAACATGACACTGAGATGCCTTTTACTAGTGCTACCTCTGTACCAATTTTCGTTCCATTCGGTTACACCGTCTTTGAATTAATAGGGGAAATTTATTTTCAAACAAAGATGGCCGCCATCCACAAACTATTGGGCTAATGGCCTACTCATTTGGTCAAAGGATGCTTTCTCTATAAGGGAATGTTGGTGCAAAATTTGGTAGAGTTCGGATGATTAGGTTATTCGTAATTTGATTTAAGCTTTGAACATTTGTGTGGCCGCCATTACGTTTCCGTCAAGATGGCTGCGATATAAAACATGACACTGAGGTGCCTTTTGTTAGTACTATCTCTGTACCAAATTTCGTTCCATTCGGTTGCACCGTGTTCGAATTAATAGGGGTAATCGATTTTCACACAAAGATGGCCGCCATCCGCAAACTATTACGCTGATGACCTATTAGTTTGGTCAAAGGATGCTCCCCCATAAACGTATGTTTTTGCAAAATTTGGTAGAGATCGGATGATTAGGTTAGTCGTAATTTGATTTAAGCTTTGAATATTTGTGTGGCCGCCATTACGTTTCCGTCAAGATGGCGGCGATATAAAACATGACACTGAGGTGCCTTTTGTTAGTACTACCTCTGTACCAAATTTCGTTCCATTCGGTTGCACCGTGTTCGAATTAATAGGGGTAATCCATTTTCACACAAAGATGGCCGCCATCCGCAAACTATTACGCTGATGACCTATTGGTTTGGTCAAAGGATGCTCTCCCCGCAAAGGTATGTTGTTGCAAAATTTGGTCGAGATCGGATGATTAGGTTAGTCGTAATTTGATTTAAGCTTTGAACATTTGTGTGGCCGCCATTACGTTTCCGTCAAGATGGCGGCGATATAAAACATGACACTGAGGTGTCCTTTGCTAGTGCTACCTTTGTACCAAATTTCGTTCAATTCGCATTCACCATGTTCGAATTGATAGGGGGGGACAGACATTCAGAGTACACACACTCACACACACACACAGACACACACACACACAGACTCACACACACACACATACACACACACACACACAGACTCACACACACACATACACACACACAGACAGACACACTTTTTTCGCCCTGTGTTGATCTCATAAGTCTGCTTTCATTTTTTGCAAAAATCGAAAGTAGGCTAAAAACAAGATGTTCAGTAAAGAACATATAGCCTACTTTATCCTAAATGGATGAGTATAGTTATAACTCGTTGTTATTATCAAAGAGTATAATAGAACTATTCTTTGTTGAAGACCTTAGAAACGATTTACCTCTACCAAACGCCACGACCTAGATAATAACTGCTACCATCATTGAAGAAAGAAAGAAAGATAAGAAGTATATCAAGAATGTTATGGATCTGGAGACATAATCGACCGGACTGGCGGCGTGGCTCAGCGGTAACGTTCTCGCTTGCTGGGCCCTAGGTTGCAGGTTCGTATCCTGGCGCTGTCAGCTGGCATTTGAGGGTGCACAAATGCGAGGGAGCCGTGTCAGTACATTTACTGGCACGTTAAAGATCCCCTTCGGGCCAAAATTCCGGCACCCCGGTGTCTCTAAAAGCAGCAGTAGTTAAAAGGGATGTAAAACCAATAACATTATTATTATTATTATTACGACCTGCCGTGGGCAACATCCAACTTTGAGTTGAGGCATGTCTTTACACGTCTGGTTGTGCATGGCTTTCACAACCCTAATTGAATTAACAAATCTTTCCATGACCCTACAGAGACGTGTGTATACAAACTATGTGGATATTTTCGATAATATAATCCTAACAGAGCGAGTGCATTCTAGCGGCCAGAATAAGAAACTTTTCAATAAAATCTGGAAGTTACCTTTTTGGCAGCTAGATGTCTCGACTAAATCTGCTGGCGAATTATATTTTAATTAAATATATATTTTACACCATAATGTGGACAATATAACGCTTAATAACATTTTCAAGTAACGCAAAATAGGCTGTTACAAACCCTTTAAAATAAAAAGTTAAAATGTATCGTGGTATCAACTTGTCATTCTTCAAATTCGATGCGCATAGAATGATAATGGTATAGTAATCAATGGATCCCCACGTAGACTAGTCGGGACATCTAGTGGTGAAATATCGAACAATATAATCCTAACAGAGCGAGTGCATTCTAGCGGCCAGAAGAAGAAACTTTTCAATAAAATCTGGAAGTTACCTTTTTGGCAGCTAGATGTCTCGAGTAAATCTGCTGGCGAATTATGTTTTAATTAAATATATATTTTACACCATAATTTGCACAATATAACGCTTAATTTTAAAACATCTGAGTCATTACAAAACAATAAACATATAACATTTCAAGCAAAAAACCTAGCTCTGATCGGGTTTGAACCATAGACATCTGAGCGACAGGCTATCGCTCTACCACTGAGCTAATTGTGTCAACGAATATCGTTCTATTTAAAATGACTTACATAGAACTTGTTAGCAAATAATGATTTATACTAAACGATTTCATCACTGGAGTATATTATTTATATATAAAGCATTTCATACAAAGTTTATTTATTTTTTATCAGTACGCTATATTGCATTCAATACTCAAATTAGTGAAATATAAGTCAGGCACAAGATATCCGCTGCCATCTTGTCTTATTACTGAATCAGTTCAGCTTTTTAAAATCACGTCTGCACTATAGTATTACAAAATAAACTTTTAATTTCGAACGTGCCTCTTCCTTTAGAACAGTTAAAACGATTCTCGGCTCGATAATCGGAACTGGTGGGTCCCATGATATGGATTATAAAGTTTGCATAATTCGCACGGCCGCCATCCTGAAATGGTATGGCGGACGACCTTGTAGTTTGGTCACAAGACGCATCCTATACGAAGGTATATTGTTACCAAATTTGGTAGAGATCAGATGATTTGGTTAGTCGTTATTTGATTTTACGTTTTGAACGTTTGAGTGGCCGCCATTCAGTTTTAGTAAAGATGGCGGCGATATAATACATGACACTGAGGTGTCCTTTGCTAGTGCTACCTTTGTACCAAATTTCGTTCAATTCGCATTCACCGTGTTCGAATTGATAGGGGGGGACAGACATTCAGAGTACACACACTCACACACACACAGACACACACACACACAGACTCACACACACACATACACACACACACACAGACTCACACACACACATACACACACACAGACAGACACACTTTTTTCGCCCTGTGTTGATCTCATAAGTCTACTTTCATTTTTTGCAAAAATCGAAAGTAGGCTAATAAAGGACATAGAGGCCGTTCGTTTGAGCCATGGCACAACATTCTATCATGTTTGGTTTTCAAACTATGACCTTCTTTCCAAAACAAAAATTTTCAATAATTTTTTGAAAAATATAATGGGTGGTCCATAGGAAAGAGGACGTCAGATCGAGTCCAACGACACCTCATTTGTCAAAATCGGACCATGCGTTCGAGAGATATTCATTATTTTGACATGTACAGTCGGGTACAAATAAAATGGGTGGGTTAGAACCCCCCTTACCCCCCCCCCCCCCTACTACCTTGACATTGCTATGGACTATATTGAACTGTCTTCGAATAATAGTCAATGTCGCTTTCAATCGCATCACAACAAATCCAATAGGCAAGACAAACAATTAATATCACTTGCTTTCACTTAGGAACGACGATGACCGAGTTCACGCGAATCCATCCGATCGTCTGTGCCTTGCTTCCGTGGGTTCGCAACCGATCTACCTATATAGATCCCGGAGATAGCTACGCACTTGACCTTGAGAGCTCAGCAGTAGGAGAGTGGAGTTGATTGGTGCGGGAATCGTGCCGAACACATCCCTGGCTGAGAACATTGACGCGTGTTCCCTTGTCATTACTAGTCTAAAAGCCAGCTGCAGGCTGCCGAGGCGTTCACGGCAGAAGGCCTGTGAGCAGGTACTAGACTGGCGTCAAAATCTTGTCTGCACTCCTCGTGGACAGATGGCGGAAGAATCTTCTTATTGGTCAAAAATCGTCAGGTATTTGTCAGTCATAAATAATGGCTATTGTCGGCTCGTGCTAATGCTTAACATTTGAGTCGCCAGTCGTTAACCAGGAAAGTGAGGCTACTATATCGCTTAGCTTGCCAAATGTTTTATGCTGCAGTAGTATGGGCGTGCAGACCTAGCTGCCGGTAATTGTTCATTACGACACACCCCATGGCAATGTTCAGCCGAATATCTGGCTAATAGGATGGCCGAGTACCGTATCCAGCGAATAGGATGGACTAATATCCAGCCGATATGATGGCCGAATATCTGGCTATTAGGATGGCCGAATATCCAGCTAATAGGATAGACGAATATCCAGCTGATAGGTTGACCAAATATCCAGCAGCTAATATGATGGACGAATATCCGGCTAATACAATGGCCGATTCTCCAGCGAATAGGTTGGCTGAATATCCAGCCAATAGAATAGCGAAATATCCAGCAGCAAATATGACGGACGAATATCCGGCTAATAGGATGGCCGTATATCCAGCTAATAGGTTAGCCGAATATCCAGCCAATAGGATGGATGAACATCCAATAGGTTGACCAAATATCTGGCTAATAGGGTGGACGAATATTCAGCTAATAGGGTGGACGAATATCCAGATAACAGGATGGATGAATATCCAGCTAATAGGATGGCCGAATATCCAGCTAATAGGATTGACGAATATCCAGCTAATAGGTTGACCGAATATCTGGATAATAGGATGGACAAATATCCAGCTAATAGGATGGATGAATATTCAGATAATAGGATGGCCGAATATCCAGCAGCTAATATGATGGACGAATATCTGGCAAATAGGTTGGCCAAATATCCTTCTAATAGGATGGATGAGTATCCAGCGAATAGGATGGACGAATATCCGGCTAACAGGATGGCCGAATTACCAACAGTTAATAGGATGGTCGAATATCCGACTAATAGGTTGGACGAATATCCGGCTAACAGGATGGCCGAATATTCAGCAGCTAATAGGATCACCGAATATCCGGCTAATAGGTTGGCCAAATATCCAGCTAGTAGGAGGGACGAGCATCCAGCTAATAGGATGGATGAATATCCAGCTAATAGGATGGTCGAATATCCAGCTAATAGGATGGCCGACTATCTGGCTAATCGGATGGAAGGATATCCAGCTAATAGGATGGCCGAATATCTAGCTAACAGAATGGACGAATATCCAGCTAATAGGATGACCGAATATCTGGCCAATAGGATGGACGAATATCCAGCTAATAGGATGGACGAATATCCAGCTAATAGGATGGAAGAACATCCAGCTAATAGGATGACCGAATATCCAGCTAACAGGATGGACGAATATCCAGCTAATAGGTTGACAGAATATCAGGCTAATAGGATGAACAAATATCCAGCTAATAGGATGGATGAATATTCAGCTAATAGGATGGCCGAATATCCAGCAGCTAATATGATGGACGAATATCTGGCAGATAGGTTGGCCTAATATCCATCTAATAGGATGGATGAGTATCCAGCGAATAGGATGGACGAATATCCGGCTAACAGGGTGGCCGAATAACCAACAGTTAATAGGATGGTCGAATATCCGACTAATAGGTTGGACGAATATCCGGCTAACAGGATGGTCGAATATCCAGCAGCTAATAGGATAACTGAATATTCGGCTAATAGGTTGGCCAAATATCCAGCTAATAGGAGGGATGAGTATCCAGCGAATAGGATGGACGAATATCCGGCTAACAGGATGGCCGAATATCCAGCAGCTAATAGGATGAACAAATATCTGGCAAATAGGTTGGCCGAATATCCAGCAGCTAATAGGATGAACGAATATCTGGCAAACAGTTTGGCCGAATATCCAGCTATCAGGATGGCAGAATATCCAGGCAATAGGATGCACGAATATCTAGCTAATAGGATGACTGAATATCCAGCTAATAGAATGGACGAATATCCAGCTAATAGGATGGCTGAATATACGGCCAAATATCTATCCGTTTGAACTCCAATATGTTATTTTCTTTTTACAGAATATCGCAATCAAGGTAGCAGTTTGCCTTCCATCTTCCTGCAGTGCAGCTGACGCAGCTGCCTTTGTTCGTGGCAATGTGGAAAGTTTTGGGAGTTTGATTGGCTTAGAAGTGTTGGAAGCATCTGCTCTGGAACAGGAATGTCACACCAAGGAACCTGTCGAGTTGCAAACCGAGGACTGGATTACAATGTGAGTAGATTGAGCTTCTACTCTTCAGTCTCCGTGAGTTAGGGAAGAGGTCCTCAAAGTGGAGAGGTGCGTGCCAGTTCTTATTGAAATACCGTAATTTTATTTCATACCCTGTAATAAATATTGCTATCCTCATATCCATGAACCTATTATAGGCAGGAAGCTACCTCGACCATTCCAAACTAATAAACTCGTACAGTACGGCTCTGAGCTCGTGATCCCTGTAAGGAATTTGGCCGCACCACCTGCGTCACATCAGCGGACAGCCTGACAGGGGCTAACACTACTACTAACGGTACAGGAAAAATTTACTATTTACTTATGTACTTCACGGTGGAGTTGCTAGTTCAGACTCACATCCAGATTCAGCTTCACTGGAAACCGTATTGTCAGAAGAATTAGAAACAGCACTATCACTCAAATCACTCCCGATGTATATTGGTGCAATGTCACCTGCGTGCCCTATGCTTTCATAACAGCATTCGGTAACGTTCCCTTGTCTCGTTTTCAGTAGCGCTCGCCCTCTCACACCCACTCCGCACATCGTACAAGGGAGGTTTAAACTGTCCTCAGGGATGTGACCGATAGGATATTAGCATTTTAAAATAGAGTATGATTGTTACCGTAGTAGTCACTACCAGTTCAGGCTGGCCGGTGCCATATCGTTCTTGTCAGTGCCGTCCCGTTGGGTCAAAATGGAGGCTATTGTTTGCTCGCAAATCCATATTTTATTTCCCTAACTTCGTAAGTTCCTTTTAGGAATGCATATTTAGTATCAAATTGTTCATAAAAACAGCGGAAAAAGCTAAGGGAATCGTTGATTCCAAGACAAAATATTATGGAGTTATACTAAACCAGTTGTTAACCTAGCGTTAATATAGGGAGTGTGTGGCGTAGTGGTAGCACCCTAGACTCACAGTCTAGAGGTTAGTGGATCAAATCCCAGCAGGTTCGATTTTTTACTTCGTTTCTTTTGTATTTATTGATTTATAACTACTCACACGTTATAATGTTAAGCATATATAATGCGTATTTGGAATCAAAAATATTATATATATAGTCTACTTATAACACCACATATTTCAACACTCGACTACAGCGATTCAAATTTGTAGTAGAGTCCGCGGTAGAGTCTATTGTTGTTTTTTCTTTAGGAGTTTTGTGGCATCATGGTCATGTAGCCCCGTGTACTTGGGTAAATGTAGAAGTTGTCTGAAAACCTGTGTCACTGTGATGTCTGTAGGCTTACTAGTGAGTGTATTTATACGAGGAAAGACTTGGGTAGGAAGCTGTTGTTGTTGTTTTTCATTTGAGATGCATGGACATCATGGTCGTTTACCCCGTGTACTTGGGTGAGTGTTGAATTTTGTTAGATAATCTGTGTTATTGTGATGGCTGTATTAGTGTGTGTATATACAGATCTGTTCAATTATTAGACTCAACACAAAAATTCTCGCCATTTTATAATTACTGTAATTTCAGGATGGCTGTAAATGAAAGGGTTTTTATTAGATTGTTAGTGTAATTTGTAATAAGAGATCCGACTACATTTTCGGCTTCATCCATGATGTTGGCCACCCTGTTTTGACTTTTGGCTCTTTTTTTTCTTCTTCTTCTTGAGGGTGACTCACTCGCTGCTCTGTGACTGAAAGTATCTGCCGGAATCTTGATTGAAGCAACAATGAAAATGTAAGATTATGGTCATTGTTGGTTGATTTTTATTAGGGAGTTTCTGGGGAAGTTAACATATCTTTTTTGTGGCAGATGGCCTCGCTGTTTCTTCCCTTGAAACCGTAATAATTAACTAACTACATAATATATTTTACCGTCAATTTCGAATTGTTACTATGGAACATAATTTAATCAGTCGTTTCCTTCGATCATTTAGCGCTGCGTACAGTAGGATCAACGGATTGTTATGGTACATTGGGGAAAAGCAAAGGCATTGGCCCAGATAAAGTTGCAGTATTAGAGCTAAGTAGGATGAAATAAGATTTAATGAAAATAAGATCCTGAGTCTAAGTATTCAGGCGAGGATTCAATCAATCAACGTATAATATCTGTATAGCACGTTGAATTTCAACAAAGTACTACAACCAACATTCAATTATACTCCCTGAGAAGGACAAGGAGTTATAACTATGCCCATGCATTTAGAAGAAAGTAGGCTAAATGTTATTTACTGAACATTTTGTTGTTTAATGTGATACTGATAGTGGTGATTGAGCTTCAAGTTTGTTTTGCTTAGAATGATTGTTATTAAGTGGTCAGGTTATTGTGGAATGTGCACTTAGCTGTTTGAGCGAGGTGTGGTACAAATCTGCGCAGCTGTCGCTTCCCACCGCCTGCACTGAAGCCTAAATGTAAATGATCTCATGATGGTCACTTGACGATCGAAGCTGGTCATCCTAGCGATTTATTAACCTCGTTTACATTTTTTCAGGATTACGGAACCACCCATTACAATTGGGTTCAATCGTGTTTACCGAGTGAGAATCACTACATTTAGAGAGAATTACACCTTCACACTTTTACAACTGAGGCATTGAGGCATCCACTCCACACCCCTAGTTTATGAATTTGGACTCTGCCACTTATGTCAAATATGAGATTCAATCTTTCTTTATGTTACCTTGTTCCACGCTATTCATGCTAGTTGGTATGTTTCCAGTGGGATCCTGATCTTCTTTGGCTTGTTGGTGGTTCTGAGCACTGGCTACGACATCTTCTGCAAGACAGGTGAGTTGGTCATGAATGAGACTCGGATTTTGATGACATGTCATCTTTCAATCTTATACAGAAATCCTGATCATAGTTCCCACATAGTACAGGGCGCCCGGTAACGCTCTCCGCAGTGGCTACGTGCAGCTGTGAGTGGTTGCGTCATCAGTTTAGTTGGCAGCACTGTGTCCTTGAAAGTGGGACTCCCGCGCGTGGGATGTCGAAATCGAGCGTGTATGTCTTCACTGTGTATTGCAGTAAGCGCGCGTTTTGATAGATTATTGCAAGAGTGCAACAGTATACTTGCAGTAATGTTTAGTACTGATGAGAGAGTTTTTTGTGGTGGAATACGTGTTACGCGATGGCGATCGGTTTACGGAAAATGTAAAATTAAGATTTCAGGCACGGTTCCTAATTCAAAGTGTCCAAAGCGTGATACCGTTCGGGATTTGATAGGTAAATTTTGTGTGACTGGCTCAGTTCATGATGTGCCGGGAACTGGCAGACCTACGCTTTTAACAGACGAAAAACTTGAGGAAATCTCCGATATTATGCTGCGTAGTCCAAATAAATCAACACGAAATCTGAGGTATACAAAACGATTGAGGAACTTTAAGTGAATATCATTAATTATATGCAGTCCATTCCGCAAGAAACTTTAGTGAAAGTCTTCGACAATATGTGTAGACGTGTTGATGTCTGTCTTCGAACACAAGGACAACACTTCCACCATCTGTTATGAATGGCTGTGGTGAGTACAAAGTTTACTGTTTATTTGTTATGATGCAAGTGGCAGCCGTGCTGCCGACGTAACTGCTGTAGCTAGCTCTCCCAGACGCATGTAGGCACTGTGGAGAACATTCCCGGACTCACTGTAGAAAAGCTAATTTATGAAATCATTGTCATCATCATTATCGACTCCTGCAGTCCGGGTGTGGGAATGAACAAGCCCCTTCCATAGCTGTCAGACCTGCCACCATTCTTCTTCCACCACTGTTCTCCATTCTACGCTCCTCTTAGTCAGAGCTCTGTAAACCTGCTTCATCCACCCATCTTCCTCTAGGGCTCTTGCCAATTATCTCCCTTTCAAAATAGCCTTTGGGTGTTCTACTAGAGGGCATCTTCATCAGAAGACCGAACCATTTCAATATCGACTCCTCAAGAATGTCAAGCACACTTCTTTTCATGCTTAGCTTTAGGCGGACTGACTCACTTCTAATGTTGTCTCGTCTTATCTTCTGAATACTTGATCTTAGAAATTTCATCTCAATTGCTAGTATCCGGCTATTGTCCCGGGGAGTCATTGTAGCAGCGTCCAGACTATAGGTCAATATGGGAAGTAAGTAGCATTTTTACAGTGATATATATATATATATATATATATATATTATACCGGGTGAGTTAGCCGTGGTGGTTACGGCATGACTGCTGGCAGTCGCTCACATCCGGGAGGCGAGGAGGTTCGAATCCCCCCGCCGGCAACCTTGAAGATGGTCTTCTGTGGTTTTCCATCCTCCTTCCAGGCAAATGCCGGGATTGGTCCCTAACTATAGGCCACAGCCGCTACCTTCCAACTCCTCGTCCTTTCATTCCACCTTTCCTCCCCAACGGTACTTGTAGCTCACCCATTGGGTGTACGTCTCGAAGCAGCTACAAAACTGGCGAGCCGAACATGTCCTCGGACACTCCCGGCACTAAAAGCCATACGCTAAAAAAAATATATATATATATATATGAAAATGAAAATCCACAGCCTGCTTCCAGTCTCCGACAGGGTCAGGAATGGAATGAATGAAGCCCCCAATCTAGCGGCGAGGATATGAACTGTGCCCGCTGCCGAGGCCTGACGCACTCCTCTGGGGCAATGATTAAATGAATGACAGATGAAATGAAATGATAGTGGAGAGTGTTTCTGGAATGAAATTGTGACAGGGAAAACCGGAGTACCCGGAGAAAAACCTGTCTGCTTCCGTTCTGTCCAGCACAGATCTCACATGGAGTGACCGGGATTTGAACCACGGGCCCAGCGGTGAGAGGCCGGCGTGCTGCCGCCTGAGCCACGGAGGCTCTCTCTCTCTCTCTCTCTCTCTCTCTCTCTCTATATATATATATATATATATATATATATATAATGTCATTTTCTAAAGTATACAATCATTATGTGGTGATTTTATAGAATTTATTAGTCTATTTTATACTTTTTGAGTTATTTTCCTGTATTTTCAAGGGTTTTAATATATATTATTTTGCATATGGTTTTGGATACTATCGGAACTTTTACAGTGAGGTTGATATGGAAACATGAGAGTCTTTACAACTCATTGTCGAAGTGAAGACTACAAGTGACACTTCCTTCTAGGAAATATGCACATTCCTGGAGACACACCTGCGTTTGCAACTAATCCGAGAGCGATGTTGAAATAAATAAATAAATACAGTAGATAGATATATTAGAGCTGTCGATTTAATCGATTATTCAGATCGATTTACCGATTAATCTAAGAATACGATTAACCAATCAATGTGCTTTAGTCGATTAATCGAACCGATTAAAATCTTAGTGTGGTGTAGGAAATGTAATTGTTTTACGTACGGTAGCACTAAACCTGTGTATTGTATTATTATTTGCCATTTGGCGTGCTGGCATCAGCTGATAGACAGGTCTTTAAAGTCAGCTGACGCTCATGCCTTTGCGTTCTTCTAAACTGGAGGATTTACCTACCGCTTTTACAAACAATAGGAAAGGATAGGCTAATATTGTCGTATTAGTGAAGTCTACAAGTCGTTGGTGGTACTAGAAGATGGCTTCACACACCCTCTACAATGGTGGAAAATACATTCAGTCCAACTTCCACATCTCGCAGGCATAATAAAAAATTGCTTTGCATTCCAGCTACTTCAGTTCCGTGTGAGAGAGTTTTCAGTGACGCTGGAAATATTGTTATTAAGAGAAAGGAGCCCTTAATTCTGAGCATGACAATTTAGAATTTACCGACATGTTTGAGGTCCTGGAGCAAAGATGTGAGACTGTAAATAACTGTGAACTTCTACTTGAAACTCTTGTGTCATTAAATAATCAATATTAAAAATATTGTAAATAATATTATTAACTTAAATGGATTAGAATTCATTTATTTTTTACTTGCACGCCATCAAAACAATTAAAATTTTAAAAAATATCTTCCTCATAGCAAATGGAATTGTAAACATTTTAAAATATATTAATCAAATGTTTTTTCTTCTCGAACTGATACTACGTGAAGCCGACTAAAATTCGATTAATCGACCGATTAACCGATTAAAGTCATTCGGTTTTCCGATAAAAAATTTAATCGATTGACAGCTCTAAGATAGATATAAATAGTTCCCAGCATTTTCCTGGAGGAGGTGTGAGAAACCCCAGGGGAAAGTACCACTCTCAGACAGGCTGTCAGGGCCCAGATTCGAACCTCTGGTCTCTGAATTCCTTGCAACTTTCCACCGCGGTTGTGGTGATTGATGTAACGTGCGCGGCTCCGCCATAGGATAGAGTATGATTTTTGTGCGATACTACCATAAACAAGAAGTTCCGTGACGAACTAAAGAGCCTACTTTTCTTAAAATTTAAGATCATGCCAATTTTTTTTTTTTTTTTTTAGCGTCTGACTTTTAGTGCCGGGAGTGTCCGAGGACATGTTCGGCTCGCCAGATTTGTAGCTGCTTCGAGACGTACACCCAATGGGTGAGCTACAAGTACCGTTGGGGAGGAAAGTTGGAATGAAAGGACGAGGAGTTGGAAGGTAGCGGCTGTGGCCTATAGTTAGGGACCAACCCCGGCATTTGCCTGGAAGGAAGATGGGAAACCACAGAAGACCATCTTCAAGGTTGCCGGTGGGGGGATTCGAACCTCCTCACCTCCCGGATGTGAGCGACTGCCAACAGTCCTGCCGTAACGACCACGGCTAACTCACCCGGTATCATGCCAATTATTAATCTATATGGATCTCTCTAGAATAATGACGAAATTAAGTTCGTAATATCGAAATTTCTAAATAGTTCGAAATACTGTACAGTATACCTGGCTTAATGTAGCCTGATAGAGCACTACAGTTGGCAGCCCTGGTGACTGAATATATTCTTAGTTCCATCTCTTAAGGTACAGAATACAAAATTTGGTTGAAGTCTAATGGATAGCATGGACGTTACATGCAGTTAAACATTGGATCCGACAGCGCACGTAAAATCATGTTGGCAACAATGACAGACATGTATTGATCAGAAATAATCTGAAATAATATGATCTATTGTTGTGTCAAATTGAATGAAATCCATTCGTTAGTAATGAAGTTACATGAATTTTAAAATTGGACCTATCACTAGGCTTAGAATCATGTTGGCAGTACTCGCGTAGGCCTATATTAGTTACTCCAAATTAATTAATTAATTACGAGTGCCAAGTTTAGATCTATAGGCTTGCATACTTTCTGGTATATTGATATTAGGGTAAGAAAAATAGAGACATTATTAATTAACATTTGGCAGCCCTGGTTACTCTTAAGAATCGGAATAGTCATATCTGTTATTGTACACATAGCACAAACGAAATTTATTTGAAATCGAAATTATAGTGTAAAAGTTACATGCATTTTAAGTTGGACTTCTCAGCAGGCTTAGAATCATGTTGGTAGCACTGAAGTATATAAGTTACTCGAAATTAATCTAGAATGTCAGGTATTATACGTGTGCATAGTTTAAAGCTGTCGGCTTGCATAGTTTCTGATATATTGGTATTTGGATAAAATAAATTGAGAGCATTTATTAACAGTTGGCAGCCCTGGTGGATCTTAAGAATACGTCCAGTCATGTCTGTTTATGTACACATAGCACATACGAAATTAGGTTGAAATCCATTTGATAGTGTAGAAGTTACATGCATTTAAAATTTGGACCTATCAACTGGTTTATAATCAATTTGGCAACACTGCCATGTATGGCCTCCTGGAAATTAAACTGCAATATTATTATCTATACGTGTGTCAATGTTGAAATAGCTCCCATTCATACCTTCCAAGATATCCAACATGGAGCTCAAATTTCAATTGCGATTTTTCAGCAGTTGGTAGCACAGACATCATTTTCAAATATGGCCGTGAGATATTCAGGTATAGATCTTTACTTCTACCAAATTTTGTTTCGATTGCTGCAGCCGTTTAGGAGTTGATAGGGGGGGGGACACACACACAGCCAGCCAGACAGACAGACAGACAGACAGAAGGACAGACAGGCAGACAGGACAGACAGACAGACACACATTTGCCCGATCACATGAGTCTAATTTTTCCTCATTTTTGCAAAATGTGAAAAGTAGGCTAAAAATGGATAGTTTTTTTAATATTTTCATCACATCACCAAAAATAAATATATAAAAAATTTGGACATTAGATGCAATATATGCATAACGTATATGCAGCTGAATGTTGGTGTCTGACAAAAAACGGAATGATCATAAGGTTAGAGCTAGTAGAGAGAGAGATTCTTAGGAAAATACATGGACCTCAAAGAACAGAAGATGGGTCGTTTAGAAAAAAAAAGGAAGCCAAGAATGATGCCCCAGAATGAATAAAATCTCAGACAACATCTGCAAAAGAAGGGCCATAATTTTTAGACATATATACAGAATGGACTCAGGTTGTTTTACCAACCAGATAGTGAAATTCTTTGCGACCAGGAAAACCACAACTCGCTGGTATCAGGAGGTGAAGAAGGACCTAGAAGATATGGCAACATCTGGGGCTGAAATCAGCAACAGGGAAACATACAAAGCCAAAATTAAGAATTTCATGGGTTTCATGAGTCATCCTACAATCCGGATCCAGGCACCATGGACTGAAGCAGGAAGGAGAATCCAGAGCGATATATTGAAGGGGTACTGGGCAAATATAATGAACCCTTGCAAAGAAGCTTATGAGACTCAGTTTCGGGGGGTGTAACAGTCCATATCGTAAGTTGTTGTTAAAGCGCTTCATTAACATGCAGGGTAACATATAACAAAATAACATGGAGGAAAAAGTGAAGCCAGGGTTAAAACAAATGAATTTAATAAACAGATCAGCTATTTACACAAAGAATTAACAAAAAAAACTCCCATATGACTCCCACTGAATAAATAAAAGATATGCCAAACTAGGCCAAATCTCAGGAGAGATTAATACTCGGACCAAGTGTCCCCAAAGAAAATCAACAAAAGTGACCATGTATGCGCGTGTGCTGTTCTACATGCTTCACGATGAGTACCAACGAATGCATGATTCGTCATCATCCAGAATAAACTTTCAGACGACGAATCCACATTGCTTAGAGCTAGACAGACCCGGGGAACAACTATACAATACTTAAAACTAAACCGACACTTCCTAAACTTAAAATAAAAAAAGGAAGCTTGTAGTTTAACGTGACCGTTAATCTCGAGATCAAGAGCCACGGGACCTCCTTTTTACGTGGAATCCGAACCACAGGACATGGCATTTCACTTCGAAAATCTCACGTAAACTTAAAATAAACAACACAATAATTTCCGCATGAAATTGGAATCAAAACTGCCGTAGCAAAAACATTACTGCCTAAAATTAGGACTTCTCACACAAATCAACACAAGTAAGTTAACACGTGACCAACAAAGAAATACACATATGACCGCCGTCATTTTTACAAGTACACTACCACTACACCACACGGGCGTCACATACTAAATTTACATGAATTGAGTCATAAACAAATCACTAGGCTCAAAGCCAACATTTACATTATTAACACAACATTCTATCCATACAACATGCAATAATCCGTCACACACATGGCGAACTCCCCAATTAATTATGGTTCAAAAATAACCATCACAAAGAACAGGTTTGCTACTTGAAAGCTTAAAGGGGCCAGTCGGAACATAGGACTGCCCAACAAAATAAGTCACCAGGCAAGACGGGCGATTCGTGGAAATCTGCATATCTGTCAACCCACGAGTCAAAATACCTCGACCTCCAAAGGCACGGGATCGAATCTCGAAGAAGCGTGCCCCAAAGCACAATAATACGTGTGTGTGTGTCAGAACAAAATATCCCGGCATTTCCCCTAGGAAATCCAAGAATCAGCATATGGACAAGGTACAGCGTTCCCCCTGGAGCACCCTGCCTTTCCATCAAAATACAACAACAACAAAAATATGAGGGCGGTAGGACCTCTACCCCTCTTCACGTAGAATCAACACACACCTGACACAATAACACACACAGAATCTCACGTATGGGTTTGTCAGACCCTGAAATAAAATGACATAAATACTTTCCACTTGTTGGCGCCTCCGTTCTACGCCGTTACTAATAAAAGAAAAGGACTCAAAAAAATCTATCAAAATTAGAACTAAGGTGTTCTATAATTACATCTTAAATTCGTTGCGCTCGGCAACCCTAATATGAATAATAACCTGTTCAGCAAACATCCTACAGTAATTACCCCCCTTTCCTATCAAAAATATGAACTTTAATAAAGCACCACTTATCGAATGTAACGGGTTTCGCATTTTCATGGATAAAAATTACGTACACGCGCCGTGTACATTAAATATGACTCCAAAGAAAAATAAATACACACAAACACTTTGGCCACGTGCCAACGTACATTTAAAACAGTTAGTGTCGGTACAAGAAAAAAAACTAGAACAAGAAAAAGACAATGAACTATTTACAAAGTTCCCCCGCCAATCTAACTACATAATTGAATAATCAATTGTTGTGCATCACCATCTCAGCTTGTAGAACATATGACCTCCATCTCAGCCCATTTCCCTATGGGAAAATTAGCACACCATTGTCGTCTTCGTAGAAGCTTCGGACATCACTCCGGCTCCTGACCACACGTTGGACATCTTGGTGTAGTCTCTTTGGAAGAAAAGTTCAATGTTATTATAATTTGACCTGGCTATAATCGCTTGTGAGTTACTAAGTTCGCCCACAAATAGTCCTATGCGATTAATCACGAAGACTTTCCCTACTCTTGCTCACACACGCACGATACACACATGAAAAATACAATAAAAATTTACATGAAATATACACCTCGAGTCCATCGTCACTGGCTCGACAATACAAGTTTTAAAGTCTGCCTGACTTACAGTCGCTATCTCGCTCGGTAATCTCTACTGCTCTGCTTGACCTTCGCTCGGGTGAGCGCTAATTAGAATGTTCCTCAAGTCTTGCCCCCTAAGAGCTGAAAATAGTTGTCTTTAAGATAATATTCAAGTTTCAAACCACCACGCAAACTGGTGAGAAGTTAGCTCACTGAGCTCATAAAGTATTCGACTTCAAATAAATATTAGAGCTTTAAAAATCGCTACACAAACTGGCGTGAAGTTAGCTCATCAGAGCTCACAAATAAAAGACTTCAAATAATATTAGAGCGTTAAAATTTTACACAAACTGGCGTGAAGTTAGCTCATCAGAGCTCCAAACAGAATGACATCGAACAGCGTCTCGTCGATCAATTTATTAGAAACTGACAGGGGGATGAAGAGTGGGGTAAATTAAGAAACATTTTCCAGAGTTTTCATCTCACACACACGGGACTAGTGTCAATCTTCATCAAATAATTCAAACGTCTCATCACACTCATGCGGAGATAATTCCGATCGGCGGTTCTTTAGATAATCAATTCCGCGCGCTTTTTACCACTGACGCTACACATCGCGTGATATTGGCTTGGTCTCTCCTGATTGGGTGATTCAATCGTAAGTCGGTTGCAAGAAACTCGTGACCATCCCTTTATGATTCCAATTCTGGTGCAAGTTGTTACACAATTTGGCCTTGAACTCAGCTTAGCCGGCCGTTTTCAAGAATAGCTACCAAGAGCTACTTCTGTGGCAATCATTGCGACACGCTACCTTGCCTTTATCCTCGTCAACTTCCTCAAGTACTGCCTGGGCTGCAGTAATAATAATAAATTATGAATACTTATTTATCGTAGATCAATAAGGGTTCAATAAAGACCCAAAATCGGTTGAAATCAAATTAAATTGGTCCACAGTTGGCCTAAACGACATACGAAGAAGACGAAGATGCAATTAGAAGATCTCATTTCTTGGTTTACATGCAGTATACATTGATAACCAACATAGGGAGTTTTGTATAACATCAATGCGGAGATGGCTAGTGCGGTGAATGAGCCCCTTTAAAGACAGTGATGAAAACACAGTTTTCCCCGCTTTACTCCACCAACCATGTATACATTATCTGCCCAATATACACCCCCTGTCTGAAAAGTTATGTGAATGGTTCTATATTACGAACGGATTGTTGGCTTACCTGAAACAGCCGTTACTATCCTTCGAAGTAATCCCCGTGGATGGTTATGCACTTCTTAGAACGTCTGTACAAGTCCTGGCATAGTCTTCCTGGGGGATAGCCTTCAGTTGGGTCGTCACATTACGTTGGATGTCCAAAATGTCCGAAAACCTTTGGCCCTTCAGGACTTTTCAGCGACCCTGGACCCTGATTCTCCATACTTTGACGCTTGCCTTCGAGGTCGTACCTCAAGCACCAGGTCTCGTCACCCTTGACGATGGTTTTCAGGACCATTCCATTCCACGAAACATTCACCCTTCTCACTGCCACCCGTCGAACAGGTGTGCACGTTAGGTTGCATAAATTCACCCTTCTCACTGCCGCCCGTCTAACAGGTGTGCAAGGCAGGTTGCATAAATTCACGCTTCTCTCTTGCTTTCAATTTAGAGTTTTGGCGACCCAAACTGAAGGCTATTCCTAAAGAAGACAATGCCAGGAGTTTCCAGGACATGCTCGGTCGTTCTCAGAAGTGCATAACCATCCACGGTAATTACTTCGAAGGACTGTAACGGCTGTTTCAGGTAAGCCAACAATCCGTTCGTAATATAGCCCATTCACCGAACTTTTCAGTCAGAGGGTGTAATTGACTTCCTATTAACAAACGCGACGTGGTAGAAAGGGCAGAAAGCCTAAAATGGAAATGGGGAGGACACGTATCGCGCTTGGATTACCAGACATGGACGCATCGCATGGAGGAAAGAACGTGGGACGCCAAAAAAAACAGATGGGCAGACTACTTTAGAGCTACAGCGGGAAACCAATGGTCAAGAGTGGCAAGAGACAAGGAAGCATTGAGACAGCTGGAGCCAAACAGGAATCAACAAGCACCAAACAGGACAGGAAGACAATTACAGTGAGTGCAACAAGACAAGAGTTCCCAAGGATGCTCACCTTCGGAGCCTAATCACGAGCACGTCCCTGTGCAAACAGGAGGCTTTTGCCCTTACGGGATGTCTATGAGCTAATTATCATCATCATAATCATCATATATATATATTATTTCAGTAGTATAGATCCCTCCTGCGGCGCTCACAGGCGACCGATCGTGACAAATGAGCATTCAAATGAAAGTGAATAGACTTTAGCAGCGACGAATTGCACTCTAATTCCATAAATATCTACAATTTCTTTAAAAAAAGACGTTTAAAGAAATGAACGAAGTGTGCGATTTGCAGATACTGTTGCTGTACGAAAATACGCTCCATAATATTTGCTACCCACTTCCCATTTTGGCCGCTGTGACGCCTGTTGCATGTCATTTGAACATTCTGAGGTACTTCCACAATCATTTTGCATGAATTTCAGAAACAGTAAATCAAAGGAATGAGTAGGCCTACTCAAATCGGATAATTTCATAAATATCGAACAACCAGTGAGTGTTATGATGATCCAATTTTCCGTGAATGCCTTCTTATGTTAGGGAACGAAGAACTTGGAATTCTAACTCTAATGTAAATAGTGTTCTATAATCATTTGGTTGCAATAAAAACATAACAACATTTCTCCTTAAGTATCTCTGCCCCGGGGCTCACAACTTTTGGAACGTGGGTTGGTGACTACGGGGCCCCAGCTGAGTCCGGCATTGCTTCCACTTACTTGTGCCGGGTTCCTCTCCGTCTTCTTTCTTGTCGACCTCTCTTGGAAAACTCATGCTCTCTTCTGACCCCGACGGTATTAGGGTATCCGAGGCCTAGGGAGTATCTTCCTTTCCCGCCTTAATTGGCCCTTCTCTCATCTTTCCTGATCCCTTATTCCTCGTGGAGTCAGACCTTTCGTTTTCTTTTCATTATATTTCCTGCCTTCTGCTTAAGTCCCACAAGGAGGCAGGGTGTGTGTAGCCTCACCACTTCTGGTGCACCCTGGATAGTGCTACACCCTCAAGGGTTCATGGCTAATGAGTTCGGGCGTTGGTGACCCCGAGGAATTCCTGAGATGGGTCAATTTTCCCCCCTTTTCCATTGCCTTTGATGTGGACCCTCTGCTCATTCCCTTTTCTTGCTGCCTTCCCTGGCTCTCCTGCCTTCCAAGTCCCTCAATTCTCATTCTTCGAGGGTTGAGGGCATTCCCTTTCCTCCTGTCTTTTATTTACATTGTTCCCTTTTCTGTTTCCCATTTCCTTTTCTTGTTTATAAGAGAGTATTTAGTTTTAGTTGTAAGTTTCATTTGATCATCTTTCATTTTCACTATCACCCAAACCATTAGGGGCCGATTACATAGATGTTACGCCCCTTTAAACAACAATTATTATCATCATCCTCATCACCTTTAGTATCTCATTATAAACGGAATCCTATTGGGGAAAGTGTGGTTAGTGAATATGCGAGATTTATCGCACGGGTCCGCTAGTTTTATTTATTTATTTATTTACGGTATTTAACCTTTTATAGGTCAGTGGTCTGTATATTTACCACTTGCTATAAAGGACAATTTATATTGTCAAAGATGTTGATGGTTGAATCTTTCAGCGGATTTATTTTCAATTGGAAGTATTAATATTTCTGAAAACCAAACATTAGACCTTAGGTACTTTATAAAATATAATTTTTAAATAATAACGATTAAAATTAAATAGTAAAACATAAAATAGAATTAAATATAAATATAATATAACATAAATTAACAATAAATAGGCTACGCTCATAAAAATAATGTCATACTAATTTTGTAATCTTAATTTTGAGATTATAAATATATATAAAAATCTAAATTATGAAAATAAAATAATACGAGATCTGCTCATAGGTGGCGCTACCGGTCGACATGTTGCTAGTACATCAGTCAACCACCAGACAGCGCTGAAGTCTTAGGTACCAAGAATTAGCATGGCTGTTGGCCATCTGTAGTAGTAGGTAATTTGTGCGGCGTACTGAGGACAACAGTTTGCTCTTTTGATCACATGCTGTAATGCAATGGTAAAACGGAAATAAAACGTATTGAGAGGGAATGTAGAAATATGTATCTTTTACAGACATAAAACCTTACTAATACTCCTTGATTAAACAATATTTCAGTGGTAAAAAAAGAAAAAATATCGGCGAGGGGTGGGATCGAACCGGCGAACCTAGGAACCGCAGTCTGTCGCCTTAACCACATAGCTACTCGCGCAATCTTGTTCAGTAGCAGACGCAGCCATTCATTATCTTCAAAAGCTGCTGTCTGAAGGAAATAATCCATTTCATTATCCAAATAAATCAATGTTGCACATTCGTATACGTTCATACTGTTATTATATTTTATTGCCAGAACTTGGTTAATGTATGTTTTCAATTACATGGAAGCTTATTAAATAACTTACATTTTAGTGGAATTCTCACCGCCATTTTGTCATGACCTCAGCGGATTGTGCGCATGCGTGAGGGGTTAGAATTCTGCTATTTTCTATATTAATTCAAAAATATACCGAGAGGGAATGTAGAAATATGTATCTTTAACATACATAAAACCTTACTAATACTCCTTGATTAAACAATATTTCAGTGGTAAAAAAAGAAAAAATATCGGCGAGGGCTGGGATCGAACCGGTGAACCATGGAACCACAGCCTGTCGCCTTAACCACATAGCTACTCGCGCACTCCTGGTCAGCAGCAGACGCAGCTGTTCTTTATCATTAAAAGCCGCTGTCTGAAGGAAATAATCCATTTCATTATCCAAATAAATCAATGTTGCACATTCGTATACGTTCATACTGTTATTATATTTTATTGTCAGAACTTGGTTAATGTATGTTTTCAATTACATGCAAGCTTATTAAATAACTTACATTTTAATGGACTTCTCACCGCCATTTTGTCATGACCCCAGGCGGATTGTGCGCATGCGTGAGGGGGAAGAATTCTGCTATTTTCTATATTAATTCAAAAATATACCGTAATATATTTGTTTATTTTATAGACACTCTGCAAATGTAGAGGCCAAGAGCTTTCGTTAGAGTGCTCTACGAAGTAAATCGGTTCTGTCGTTCTCTCAATCTCGTGGTAACAAAAATCACCTTACTGTTTTAAATATATAGATAGATGAACATTGAAATGTTAAAGAAAAAGAAAATTAATAACAATTACAATTAGGCTACAATAATTAAAATTAAATGAAAATAAATGCAAATGAAATATCTTCAATAATATTCTGCCCTATAAAGGGTTAACATGTTGTCGGGCCAAAGTGCACTTCTAACTAATGTTGTTGGTTTACTGTGATTTACACTCAGATATCATGTGCCTATTTGCAAATACTAATGTGTCTTACAGATCAGCGCAGTAACATACTTCTGGCTTTCTCTGTCCGCACCAATGGAAAGAAGTTGTTGGCCACCTCGAATTCCGGGGAAACTCTTCGTGCCATCCACGGGATCAGGTTTCTCAGCATTTGCTGGGTCGTCATGGGTCACCGCTATGATGCTGCGGCGAGTTACCCAACACAAAATGCTGCTCTGTTTCTATATGAAGTGAGTATTCAGTTGAACTCCCTATCCAGCAAATATGTCGATCACCTCATGGTGTAACGGCTAGCATTCTTAGGTGTCATCCTGGATGTCCAGTTTCGATTTCCATCTCTACCGAGGATTTTAATTCTGGTCTAAGGGTTGTAACGGGTTACACTCAGCCTCGTGAGGCAAAATTGAGAAGAAGTGGGTTTTATTTCCACCTCAGCCATCCTGAAAGTAGTTTTCCATGTTTTCTCCACTTCTACTCCAGGCAAAGGCTGGGATAGTGTCTTACCAAAGGCCTCTTCACCTCGTTCCCAATCCTCACCTGAATTACAAATACACACACTAATCATAATAACACAGACAAAAGTTTAGACACTCACATCCAAATACACAGAGCTGAATGATCGCGATGTCTGAACCTAAACAAAATCAGCAACAACAACAACAACAAATATCTACTAGCAAACCGTAGATAATTGAGTTTGTAACGCATTAGGAAATATATTTGTTTTAGATGATGATTTATTTAGGGGATTTGCGACACTTCGGTGTGTGTGTCATTTGTCTGATAATAATAATATCGTATGGCCTCCGGTGCTGGGTGCAAGCTTTGCTAATTGACGCCCAGAGGGCAGCTAGAATGTAGAATTTTATCTCTCCTTGGAGAGCTATGAAAGTCAAGGAGGTTAGAAATCTAAGCTCCTTGACACTATAGCGCTTTCTAGTAGAGAAAGGAGGAACTATTGTGTTGGCGGAAATTCCAGTGATTAATTTTGCCATTATGAACACGGCCTACTGAATTCAAATGGGTTCTTTAACATGCCAACATCGTATGACATGCGTACCGTGATTTTTGTCGTCTTTCAAAAATCACTTACCTCGGCTAGGAGCGAACCTGCAAGCTTGGGGTTGGCAGTCAGACACGATAACCACCCACCCTCCGTGACAAACTATTTGTCTGATAACCTGTGTTATTGTCATGGTTTTTTTTTCATTGTGAGCACCATGTGCCTAACATCATAAACTGGTCTCTGTTTCCACGGAAGCGACTGATGCTAAACCGGCACGGCCGCTTGCTTGTCACTAGCACAGCACAGTGTCAAGGTCACGCCACGTTACTAACAGAGCTTGCGGTAGAGTGTGAACAAATATAAAAAAGCTATGAAATTTTTAAACCAATTTTAGATTTGATAATAGAATGCAACATACATTACAATATTATATTACCGTATATAAAATATTTGCAAATGGGGGTAATTCCCCGTTGGCAAATTGTACAAATACAAAAAATTACCAACAATAACTATAAACACAATATACACAATTCGCAATTTAGGAACTATAGTAATTGCATCGTAGTATTTACACAAAATGTCAATCTTCTCTTAAGCACATCAATATTTTTGGGGAAAGGCTCTAAGACTAGTCGATTTCGGTGGCGTAGTTGGTAGCATGCTGAGTTTCTATGCCCAAGATCGCGGGTTCAAACCCGGCCGAAGTCGTCGGATTTTTAAGAGCATTAAAAATCCCTCAGTATGCCTTCCTTCGGAGGGGAAGTAAAGCCAGCGGTCGCATGTCGTAGATTTATGGAATGTTAAAGAACCTTCCACTAATTACACCTGTGTGAAGCTAAATTATATGTAGGTTAAACATTTGACAAACGCTCTTAGGTTCCGACGTTCGTCGTCAGGAGCCGACTGCTGTGGCATCTGGTAATCTAGGTCTGTACTAGTAGTCGTTAACGGTGGCGTTTGGCGGCAAATGTAGGAACTACTTGAAAAAATCCATGTCTGCAGTTCTCACTTGAATTGAAATCAGATAACACACACTAATACATTCATCACAATTAACACCCGTTATCAGACTGATTCTACACAGACCCAAAGTACACTGGGCTATATGACCGCGTTGTCGCAGACCCTAAACTGAGGAACCAACTAACCAACAAACCGTTCTAAGACTGAGGCAGGTAATGAGTTTCAATTATCAATCCCACGGTAAGGGGGCACATACAGCTTAAGGAACCACAACAATACCGATTTTAACATTATAACAGTGCCTGTCATAAATCTTGAACAACAATGATGTACATTTCCAAGGAAACACACACACATTGCTATTAGAAACAAAGTTAAAAATTTTCAAAATTCATATGGTAATTATTTTTATCATTTTTTTCAAAATTGGTTCTTGTTTTGTGCTGACCTTCACCGTTTCCCTGATATCTCCCGTATTTAAAGGAATTTTTGGAGTTTTCTTTTTTTAATGGGGGTGTTAAACCTTCTGCTATAAAATGAATCTCACTCAAAACCGTTGTGACTTTAATTAGTCATTCTATGAAACGTTATTTTTTTTTAGTTTGTTCAGAATAAAAATGGAAATAATGACGCTTAATTAATTAATTAATCAATCATGTGAAAATATACGGGATTCATTTTGTAGCAGAAGGTTTAACACCCACATAAAAAAAGAAAACTCCAAAAATGCCTATAAACACCGGAGATATCAGGGAAACGGTGAAAGTCAGCACAAAACAAGAACCAAATTTTGAAAAAATTGATAAAAATAATCTATATATTTAAAACACTAAGCTGTTTTTTGTACACACGAGATTGTGAAAACGACTTAACCGATTGGCTTCGTAAATCATTCTAACGAAAGCTCTTGGCATGCAGATTTGCAGGGTGTCTTTCAAATAAACAAATATGTTATCATATATTTTTAAATTTATAAACAAAACTGCAAAATTATTGGCTCAAGCGCATGCGCAGAATCACCTTGGTTAATGACAGACATGGCGGATGTCCACCGCGTTTTAATGTAATAGTTATTTATAAGAATTATAATAAAGGAAGGGAATATCGAATATGAAGTTTCCACGATATAAACAGGAATAGAATATTATAAAGGACGGGAAATGTAGAAGAACTTATACTGACTGTTGAGTGTGAATGTTGCTTAAGTACCTTAATATTGCGCTACAACTTCAGTGATTCGGTAGCTCAGATGGCAGCGGCGAAGTCTTAGTTTGTGCATCGCCCATTGGGAGCAGTTCGAATCCCACCTCCGCAACATATTTTTATTTCCCAATTATTCTTTCTGGCTATTGGTAATACATTGTCTTAACATATTTTACTTTTATTATTCCCGTAAAGTAAGGAATTCTCCACGATTTACGTTCCCATACACTTTTAAATGATTAAATAAAATATGGCCATAATCGCTTTCGCCATGAGAGACAATTGACGAACATAATTCATTTGATGGACTCAGACATCGTGGTCACTCATCCCCGTCTACTTTAGTGTGTGTGTGTGTGTGTGTGTGTGTCAAATTTTCTCTGATAACCTGTGTTATTGTGATGGCTGTACTGATGTGTGCATTTGTAATTAAAGTGGGGAATGGGAAATTGACGACCGAGGCTTTAAGTTAGGAACTATCCCGGTATTTACCTGCAGTGGAAGTGGCAAACCACGGAAAAGCACATCCTAGATTGTTGAGATGGGAATCGAACCTTGCCCTTCTTAGTTTTGCCTCAAGAGTGCGCCCCGTTCCAGCCCTCAGACCAGAATTACATTTCTAGAGAAATGGCAGATAAAGGATCCTCCGTATCGTAGTGTGATCTTTGTTTTTTAGAATTAAAAAGAGGGGATTGAAGAACTTCAACAGGCGTTTGAGTTCGTTTGTTGTTTAAGTAACTTAATATTGCTTTCGAAGTCTGTTGACTGGGTGGCTCAGGGGTAACATTGCGGACCCAGGAATGAATTTAACATAGTCGAAGGAGTTCACATCTCACCTAAGACATGTATTTCTATTTCCTAATTATTCTTTCTGGCTATTGGTAATTCATTGTCTTAACATATTTTACTTTTATTATTCCCGTACAGTAAGGAATTATCCTCGATTTGCATTGCCATATACTTTTAAATTATTAAATAAAAGATGGCCACAATCGCTTTCGCCATGAGACACAATTGACGAATATAATTCATTTGATGGACTCAGACATCGTGGTCACTCAGGCCCGTCTACTTTGGTGTGTGTGTAAATTTTTCTATGATAACCTGTGTTATTGTGATGCCTTTACTGATGTGTGCATTTGTAATTCATGTGGGGAATGGAGAATTGACGACCGAGGCTTTAAGTTAGGAACTATCCCGGTATTTACCTTCAGTGGACGTGGCAAACCACGGAAAACCACATGCCAGATTGTTGAAATAGGAATCTAACCTTGCTCTCCTTAGTTTTGCCTCAAGAGTGCACCCCGTACCAGTCCTCAGACCAGAATTAAATTTCTTGGCAAACCAGGGTTCGAACCCGGAATCCGGGGCGATAGCTCAGAATTTAGCCTTAAGATTTGGCTTCCCTGTGTTTATACGATTTTTGACAAGCACTGAACATATAGTCTAACCCTTAAACTCTCCATTACGGTGGCTGTCGAAGTGAGTCTATGCTCATTCCAGTAGTTGGCGAAGTATGCTCCCTTGCTTAATTTACTGTCATGGAAATGCAAAGGATTGTACCTACAACAGGTGATGGAAATTGCTTATTTAAAGCAGTTTCGTACTGTTTATTCCAAAATGCAGAACGTCATCCTGAGCTGCTTCTGCAAGCAAATTGCAAAAATTGGTGTTGGCATGAATAATTATAAGGATTTTATTATTGGCGATCAGTATCATCGCATTCTCATCAGCAACAAACTTGAGAATGAAAGTATCTGAACTTCACTGTATAAATGAATATTATTGTTTAATGATTATTTGTTTAGAGTACATAACAATGACTCTAACCACGCTGTTGATTTTGGCAATGGAAGTATTATGTGCCATTTAATATTTGGCGGCTGCGTTGATGCAGGCCACTATAGTGTTATTGAATATGACGCTAATTTGGAGAAAAATGCTACAATAAATATATCCATTTGACGAAAAAGAACATTAGCCACAAAAAAGTGGGAAATCGAAGAAAAATACGAAGCCACTTTTAAAATCTAATATAAATATGCCATTTCAGAAACAATTCCAGATATTATGCCGTACAGTGTAGGATCCTTGACGAACAAATGTAAACATTGTTCTGCACTGTATTTCTGTAGCGAGAAATCTACGCTTGGTTACTTTGACCTTTGGTGTTGTAATGGCAAAATTGATCTTACTAAATATAAAATATTTGACAGACTGCAACAATTTTTCACTGGAAATGATACCTCAAGGAATTTAGGAGAGAATAATCGGCAGTACAACAAATGCTATGCCCTTGGTTTCATTTGGTGCCAATGTCACTGTGCCACATGCATACGGTCCATATTGTTTTAAAATGTATGGAATTGCACATCATCGCATTTCTTCGTTAATGTATATTCCAAAATTATAAGCGACGGTTCTTGCGGCCAGTTGTATATATTAGACTCCTCAGAATTCTTGAATTCCTTGGAATTAAGTGATTTGCTTCCACATACTCCAAACGATTGACCCATAGTTATGCTCCTTAGAAAACTGAAGTTTCCTAAGGGCTCATAAATACTACCATATTAATTATAAGAAATGTGTACGAAAATTGCTTGAATTTGGAAATAATAAGTACAGTTAAAATCAGGCGGATGATCTAACCCTTCGATTTGATTCCATATTAATTGTAAGAAATATGCATGAAAATGCTTGGATTTGGAAATAAGTGCAGTTAAAATTAGGCAGAGAGGTCTAATCCTTCGACTTGATTTAACACCATAGGATAAACCAATCAATTTCTTTTAAGAGGCAACATTTTCCGATTCGCTTGGCATACTTTATCACAATCAATAAAGCTCAATGGGGAACTCTGGAATCTTTTGACGCTCTTAAAGTATCAATAGCGCCAAAAAATAATTGTACAAAGAACGTACAATGACGAAAATGGAAATTGCAACATCCAGAAGGAGTGGTGCTACATTGCTGCAATTGAACATACAGGACGAGTGTTCGGTTGTGATTCCATGATTACACTTTCAGGGCAATCTGACCGCAAGTTTAGACAACAATCAATACTGGATGTGCCCACCACGAGCTGCAATACATTGATGAATTCGGCGAGGCATGGAGTCAATAAGGCCCTGGATCGCTTCCTGAGGAATTGTGGCCCATGCTTGCTGCTCTGCACGGGTCAGTTATTCCAGAGTTATGGGTGGCTGAGGACGGTTGGCCAGTTGTCGACCCATCATGTCCCACACATGCTCAATAGGGCTGAGGTCCGGGGATCTGGAGGGCCATTCTAAGGTTGTGATGTCTGGAGACGCGTGCAGTGTGAACCCGGGCATTGTCCTGCTGAAACATCCCATTACCAATGTTCGCCATCATAGGGACAACCACTGGATTGAGTACCCTATCAACATACTGTCGAGCAGTCATAGTGCCCTCAACAGGCACTAATTGTGATTTCACATTAACGCCAAGAGCTCCCCAGACCATAATGCTTGGTGTTGGCCCCGTGTGCCTCTCGACAATAAGGTCTGGGCGGCTCCTCTTCCCGGTATGTCGGTGCACACGATTCTGGCGATCACTGCGGGCAAGACAGAAGCGCGATTCATCACTAAAGACGACCCTATGCCATTCGTCGACCCACGTCGATCGTTCTCGACACCAGGCCAGCCTTACACGTCGCTGTTGTGGGGTCAATGGAACACCTTCTGCAGGGACACGGGATCGTAAGCCAGCTGCACGCAGGCGATTACCAACTGTTAGTTGTGTAACGTGGGGTGCCACAGCTGCTCGAATTTGCGCTGTTGTTGCATGGGGTTCCATCCGGGCCATCCGAATGATGCGGCGATCCTCTCTCACAGTTGTCTGTCGCTGTGGGCCTGTGCCAGGTCTACGAGTGTGGGTACCTTTATTTGACCACTGCTGCCATACACGTTGTACCGTAGATGCCTGTCGGCCAACACGTGCAGCGCCAGTGCTTAGCGATAATCCAGCCTCACACAACCCAATTATCCGACCCTTCTCAAACGGCGACAGTTGTTGATAGCGTGCTCTTCTCTGTCGTCGAGGCATGTTTGACGGGGAACACTTCACTGCACAGACTGCAAGTCAACTACGCTACACCGGTGTCCGTATACTGGAGTTGAATCCTCCGCGACCAATCACGTGGGGAGACCTGTAGCAACAATCCAATGGGTCTGAAACTTTGATCGTTTACATACCTACAAGGCATCGTTCCATATCTTGAAAATCAACACAAACGACCAATGCCTTCATGGTGTTGCAATTTCCATTTTCTTCAGTGTATATAAGAAAATTCTTCAGTAAATATTTTCTTATTGACCGTCATGTATTGACGGGTTTCAACTAGTTACCATTTGAATTTTGAATTTTTTTAACTTTGCTTCTAATAGCAAGATGTGTGTGTTTCCTTGGAAATGTATATCATTGTTGTACAAAATGTATGACAGGCACTGTTATAATGTTAAAATCGTTATTGTTGTGGCTCCTTAAGCTGTATGTGCCCCCTAATATTTCCCATAATTTGTACGCTGTGGTCGTACCTTGACTTTATGTGGATGATCTGCCCTGCTCAGGTAGGTGGGATTTCCCAGACGTTTCCTTAGTTCTTCCCATGCTGGCCGACTAGTGTAAATGATAACATAGCGTATAGTCTGGATTTCATCCTTCAATCCTCCAGAGATTCCCACCCTAGTTTTTCTATCATTCGAGTTACACTACATCTAGGATTAAAATCGTTGAGCACAATCCTAGCAGAATTCCTTTCTACCATCTCCAGCTCATTGATGAGCCCCACCTGATATGGGTCCCAAACCACTGAGCAGTATTCCAAGACTGGCCTCACCAGGGTCAAATATCCTATTTTTTTGCGGTAGAGCTACTGCCTTTTAATACCCGCATTACAAAATGAAGTGATTTGTCCGCTTTGGAGACGACACACAACCCACATGAGTACTCCATTTCATATCCTTCCGTACATTGATGCCCAAGAATTTGCACGAGTCTTCTTCTACAAGTATTTCCGAGCCGATATTATATTGAAATCATGCCTTCTCCCTCTCCCTATTCTCATGAGACTACATTTACTCGTATTTATCTTCATTTTGTTGTCAACCACCCATTTATGAACCTGGTTGAGGTCAGTTTGTAACTGAGCGTTGTCTTGTGATACTTGATTTTTTTCGGTATATTACACAATCATCCGCAAACAATCGGCAGTCAGTTTGAATCCCATTCGGTAGGTCGTTAATGAGTGCCAGACATAACAGGGGCCCTATCACACTACCCAGAGGGACACCTGACGTTAGAACAAGATGTTCAGTAAAGAACATATAGCCGACTTTCTCCTGAACGCATGGGTATTGTTATAACTCTTTGTTCTTTTCAAGGAGTAACTTATAAATGAATGTTGGTAGTAGTAGCTTGTTGAAATACAACGCGCTATACGGATATTAAACATGAATATGAGGTGCCCTTTGGTAGTGCTACCTCTATAAAAATAATCATTCAATTCGGTTTCACCGTGTTTGAATTGATATGGGGAATCAATTTGTACACATACATGGCCGCTATCTGCAAACTATTGGGCTGATAACCTTGTAGTACAGTCAAAAGATGCTTCCCACAAAAAGGTATGTTGGTGCAAAAATTGGTTGAGATCAAATGATTCGGTTGGTCCTAATTTGATTTAAGCTTTTAATATTTGGGTGGCCGCTATTCCGTTTCCGTCAAGATGACGGCGATATAAAATTTGACACTGAAGTGCCCTTTACTAGTGCTACCTCTGTACCACATTTCGTTGAATTTGGTTTTACCGTGTTTGAATTGATAGAGGGAATCGATTTGCACACATACATGGCCGACATATGCAAACTGTTGGACTGATGACCTTGTAGTTTGGTCAAAGAAAGCTTCTTACATAAAGGTATGTTGTTGCAAAATTTGGTAGGGATCAGATGAGTAGGTTGGTCGTAATTTGATTTAAGCTTTTTACATTGGGGTGGCCACCATTACGTTTTCGTCAAGATGGCGGCGATATAAAACATGACAGTCAGGTTCCCTTTGCTAGTGGCATCTCTGTACCAAATTTCGTTCAAATCGGTTTCACCGTGTTTGAAAAGATAGGGGGAATTGATTTGCACACATACATAGCCGCCATCCGCAAAGTATTGGGCTGATGACCTTGTAGTTTGTTCAAAGTATTATTCATACATAAAGGTATAACATTGCAAAATTTGGTAGAGATCAGATGGTTAGGTTGGTCGTAATTTGATTCAAGCTTTTAACATTTGGGTAGCCGCCATTATGTTTTCGTCAAGATGGCGGCAATATAAAACATGACACTGGAGTGGCCGTTGCTAGTGGTAACTTTTTACCAAATTTCGTTGAATTCGGTTACACAGTGTTTGAATTGATAGGGGGAATCGATTTGCACACATGCATGACCACGATCTACAAACTATTGGGCTGATGTCCTTGTAGTTTAGTAAAAAGACGCTCCAAATATAAATATATGTTATTGCAAAATTTGGTAGATATCAGATGATTAGGTTGGTCGTAATTTGATTCAAGGTTTTAACATTTGGGTAGCCGCCATTACGTTTTCGTCAAGATGGCGGCAATATAAAGCATGACACTGGAGTGCCCTTTGCTAATGCTACCTTTGTATCAGTTTTCGTTGAATTAGGTTTCACTGTGTTTGAATTGATGGGGGAATCGATTTGCACACATACATGGCCACCCACCTTCTGCAAACTATTGGGCTGATGACCTTGTAGTTTAGTCAAAAGACGCTCGCCATATAAATATATGTTGTTAAAAATTTGGTAGAGATCGGTTGCTTAAGTTAGTCGATATTTGATTTAAACCTTGAACATTTGGGTGGCCGCCATTACGTTTCCGTCACAATGGCGGCGATATAAAACATGACACTGAGGTGCCCTTTGCTAGTTCTACCTCTGTACCAAATTTCGTTCAACTTGGTTTCACCGTGTTCGAATTGATAGGGGGATGGGAGGGGGGGGGGCAGACTTTCAGAATACACACACACACCCACACACTCACACACACAGGCAGACACATAATTTTTGGCCCTGTGTAGATCTCATGTCTACATTCTTTTTTTTTTTTTTTTTTTCAAAATTGAAAGTAGGCTATAAATGTCCTCCGAGAATACATTACCCATTTTAACCTTTTACGAGCGACCAGTCAAGAACTCTTGAATCCATAAAATTACTCTTTTATCAATCTTTGTTGTCGCTAATTTACTTAGTAGTATGTCTTGTGGGACGACATGGAATGCCTTCGCAAAATCTATAATTACAGCGTCAACTTGCACCTCCTGTCTATCGAGTCATTAATAGCCTGAAAGAGTGATAGCATTTGACTCTCACATGAGTACCCTTGTCTAAATCCGTGTTGCCTCCCAATAAGCCAAGATAACTTTCCCCACTGTTCCCTTAAGTAATCAGAAATAAGGTGCTCCATCAGTTTACATAGGATGGATGTGAGGCTAACAGGCCTATTACCCTTTACCAATATTATGTTCCCTCCCTTGAATATTGGAACTATTGTAGCCCTTTTCCAGTCTTCGGGTATTTGTGTGTTATAAATTGATACTGTAATCAACACCCTCAAGTAACGCTCAATGGCTGTACCTCCCAGTTTTAGCACATCTCCAAAAATATTGTCTGGGCCTTTCGATATATTTCTACGTAGCTTTTTAATTCTTGCTAGAATCAACGATTGGATTATTTTGAAAGGTGAGCTATCAGAATCATAGTTAAGTTCCAACACTTCTTCTTCTTCTTCTTCTTCTTCTTTTCTTCGACGTTTGTCCCGCCTGGTGGCAAGGTTCACTACATGGATTCAATGTCCCCATTTAGTTCTGTCCAGGGCCATGTCAGGGTGGAGATTGATGCTCTTCAGATCTTTGTGAAGGGTATCTGCCCATCGCTGTTTTGGTCGTCCTTTTGGTCTATTACCGGCGACTTCCAATATGTAACCCGTCTCTGCTATAGTGTCCAAACCTACTTAAACGACTCTCGCGCATCGTTTTCAGGAATGGGTGCAATGCCAAATCTCTCCGTGATGCATTCATTGGGGATGCGATCCAGTTTAGTAACACCAGCTGTCCACCGCAGCATCCTGGTCTCCATGACTCCCAGTCGACGCTCCGTCTCAGTCGTAGTAGGCCAATATTCGCAACCAGACAGTGTGACAGGTCGGATGAGAGTACGATAGATGTTAATTTGAGGTGATCTTTCATCCTCCTTTCGCAAGTGACGCGAGTTGTTGTTCACCATTTCATCCAAGCTTCGGATATCCTTGCATTGACCTCTTCGACAAGTCGGCCATCAGCAGCGATCGTGGAGCCAAGGTACTTGAATCTCGTTATTCGCGGTAGATCCTTGCCGTCTACCTGAATGGTTCCGATTGCTTGTGTGTCAGATGTCATATATTCGGTTTTCTTCTTATTGTGGCGCAGGCCGTATTGCGCCAGCCGATTGTTCCATTGCTGGGTTTGACGTTGCAGATCAACTTGCGTCTCAGAGGCTAACATGACATCGTCTGCATATAGGAGCGTCCATGGCAAAGGATGGTGCAGGTCTGCTGTTACAGTGTCCATTACTATAATGAACAAGAGCGGTGACAGCGGGGAACGCTGGTGAACGTCGACGGTGATGGAAAAGTCACGGGAGGCTCCTGCGATGGCCTGAACATAGCTCCGTGGATCCACGTAAAGCAGCTGAACCCAGTTGACAAGATATCCCGGTATGCTATGCTCTCGCAGTGCTAGCCATGAGGTCATGAGGTACTTGATCAAAGGCCTTCTCAAGGTCCAGGAAAGCTAGATGAATCGGCTTGTTCTTCCCACGATGGTTTTCAATCAAGAGCCGTGCAGCGTGGTATGCATTGGTTGTGCCGCAATTCTTCACGAATCCAGCTTGTTTTTTGGAAAGCTCGACTATCTTACGTATCCTGTTATCAAGAACACTTTCGAATATCTTCATCGCATGACACAAAAGTCGGATCGGCCGGTAATCAGCACATTCAGCTGGACTCCCCTTCTTCTTGAAAATGGGTACGGTGATACTCCGCTGCCAATCCCTCGGTGTTCGACCCTCTTTAATGATCTGCTGAAATAGGCGTGTTAACCATCCTGCCGCATCCCACTGTTGAGAATTCCAGAGTTCTGCTGGGAGATCGTCTGGGCCAGTTGCTCTCCCCGGCTTCATTTCTTTCAAAGCAGCCTTGACTTCTTCGACATCAATGTCTCTGACAGGTCCTTCCACAACAGCACGGACTGGGATTGGTGGAAGTGGAAATTCCTCAGTTGAGATCTTCTAGTAGTAGCTCAGCCAGCGCTCTCTTAACTTCGTCCAATCGACCAAGCTTTGTTCTAAGTTCCTGTATTATTTGATCCCTTGCTTTGATTTGCACCCTCAAACAGTCCCGCGTATCACATACTTTACAAAACAATTCCCGACATCACAATCCTCCTTCTTGACCTTAACACAGCCGAAGTGAAACAATTTCTCCCATAGTCCACACTCAATACCGTTCTTTAATGTTTTACTGCACGTCGAACACTTTAAAGCTGCCACTGGATCATTTGCCTGATTCACATTTGGAGTAACAGGGCCCGGATTCACTTCTACTCCACCAATAACTAACAACGCAGCTATCACTAGGGCTATAAATCGCAAGTTAGTAGGCCCCGTACGCACACACAAACACCGGAGATCCCGACTACCCTTCGCATACCACAGTCCGATCCTCGCACGATATGCCTCCGGAGAACTACCCATTTCAGAACACCTGCGAGCTCGGAAAAAACACGACCTTTCACTTTGACTGCCAACTATCACAATCTATACTAATATAATAAAGCTCAAGAGTTTGTCTGTATGTTTGTGTCTTTAAACGCGCTAATCCCTGGAACTACCAGTCCGATTCGAATTTTTTTATATGATAGCCAGAGTCAAGAGGAATAGTTGAGGCTATGTAGTATTAGGCTACTCCTCAGGTTATTTATTTATTTAATCGTATGGTGAATTATATACAAAATTTACATTACACATTACACAACATTATCCACATTCTGCAACCAAGTTATGACATTTGGAGTGACATAAAAGAGTTCAGCAGGGTGCCCAGGGAACGAGAACAGAGGGCAGCGTCGGAGCAGATGATCCATTGTCTGTTCCTCTTGATCACAGTCGCACATTGCTGAATTGGTCCAGCCCCATCTGTGTTGAAAGAATTTACAGCAGCCATGGCCGGTACTGAATCTGTTAAGACGGCAGCACAGTTTCCTTGGGAGGTCAGAACCTATCAGTTCCTTTGTAGGATCAAGAGAATGGGCACTTTTCCCCGCTGTTTTAGTTGACCACTCGTTTCTCCAACTTTGATTTTAATTAAACCCATCCACATATAGTATTTCTGCAGTAACACATGTTGGCTCGTAGACCGTAGTCGCTGTAGTGAGGGATGGCAAAATTCATGGTATAGTGGTAAAGTAGGTGAAGCCCTGATCTTCTTAGCCTCTCTCAACAATGCTTGTTTCCTTCTTAGATGTGGTGGAGGAATGTGGCTCAGCACAGGCAGCCAATGGCAAGGCGTTGACTTAATAGTACCAGAGATGCATCGCATTGTATCATTTAATCTTGAGTCTACTTTATGCACATGTGCACTTCCAACCACACGGGTGCACAGTATTCTGCTGTTGAATAGACAAGGCTAATGCCAGTTAGGCGTAAGCAGTCGGCAGAGGCTCCCCAGGAAGTACCACTAAGTTTATATAGGATGTTGTTTCTTGCAGCAATTTTATGGGAGAGCTTGGTGAGATGCTCTTTGTAGGTCAGGGTTCTATCCAAAGTCACTCCAAGATAAGTAGGAAAGGGATTGTATCTAAGTTGTTGTCCGTCTGAACCAAAATATGTATACTTGCCCTTTGGAACCCTGCGAGTAACACTGCCTACATGAAAATTATGACAGATCACTCCATTCCCTGCATTTAGGCCCTTTGGCACAAATCTACACCTTTTCACCAATCTGAACCAAAATGTGTATACTTACCCTTTGGAACCCTGCGAGTAACACTGTTTGCATGAAATTTTGGACAGACCACTCCATTCCCTGTATTTAGGCCCTTTGCACAAATATACACCGTTTCACCGATCTGAACCAAATTTTACATACTTACCCTTTGGAACACGACGAGTAACACGGTCTGCTTGAAATTTTGGACTGACCACTCCATTCCCTTCATTTAAGTCCTTTGGCACATATCAACACCGTTTCACCGATCTGAACCACATTTTGTATACTTACCCTTTGGAACCCTGCGGGTGACACAGTCCACTTTAAATTTTGGACAGACCACTCCATTCCCTGCATTTAGGCCCTTTATCACAAATCTACACCGTTTCTCCTAATTGCACCGAATTTTACATACACTTTGAAACCCTGCTGGTAACACTGTCCACTTTATATTTTGGACAACGCTCTCCATTCTCTACATTTAGAATAACAGACAAAATAAACATGAAAATCACGTAATAAGGCCCTAGAACCATTCATGTCCGTAGTAGTGTAACTGTAAGAGTATTTTAATAAGTCTGTTGTTGACGGGCAGTTCGGGCTGCATCACGTTACCCCTACCAGTGTTCTGGTGCAGAATTGCGAAAATAGTTGCATCTTGCGTTGTTTATAAATTGCAGTAGCGGGGAGTAATTAGTGCAAAAGGATATCTTAGGCCCCTTAAAACAGTTAGCATCATGAAAATATTATGCCTCTGTATAAGTGCAATGGTGTCGGTGCAGTACACTGATGTTACCAGCTGCAATATTGGTGCTTTCAAATTTGCCTTCATTTATTCCGAACTTTATTGATGAGCGCTATGTGGCGATAAATGATACTATTGCTACCTCAGTAGCTTGGGACAGCAGAAGTTTTCCAAAGTGTTCTGATTATATTCCAACGGCGCTATGCGACTAAAGACGACACTATTGGTCTCTACATTTTTAACAGGAAATTAGATATAGGCCCTAGGCAGTGTCTATTATTTCAATTACTCCTCCTTCTAATCATTTTTAGCCTACTTTCGATTTTTGCAAAAAATGAAAGTAGACTTGTGAGATCAACACAGGGCGAAAAAAGTGTGTCTGTCTGTGTGTGTGTATGTGTGTGTGTGAGTCTGTGTGTGTGTGTGTCTGTGTGTGTGTGTGAGTGTGTGTACTCTGAATGTCTGTCCCCCCCTATCAATTCGAACACGGTGAATGCGAATTGAACGAAATTTGGTACAAAGGTAGCACTAGCAAAGGACACCTCAGTGTCATATTTTATATCGCCGCCATCTTGACGGAAACGTAATGGCGGCCACACAAATGTTCAAAGCTTAAATCAAATTACGACTAACCTAATCATCCGATCTCTACCAAATTTTGCAACAACATACCTTTATGGGGGGAGCATCCTTTGACCAAACCAATAGGCCATAAGCGTAATAGTTTGCGGATGGCGGCCATCTTTGTGTGAAAATCGATTCCCCCTATTAATTCGAACACGGTGCAACCGAATGGAACGAAATTTGGTACAGAGGTAGTACTAACAAAAGGTACCTCAGTGTCATGTTTTATATCGCCGCCATCTTGACGGAAACGTAATGGCGGCCACATAAATGTTCAAAGCTTAAATCAAATTACGATTAACCAAATCATCCGATCTCTACCAAATTTTGCAACAACATACCTATATAGAGGATGCATCCTTTGACCAAATGACTAGGTCATTAGCCTAATAGTTTGCGGATGGCGGCCATCTTTGTGTGAAAATCAATTCCCCCTATTAATTCAAACACGGTGAAATCGAATGGAACGAAATTTGGTACAGAGGTAGCACTAGCAAAGGGCATCTCAGTGTCATGTTTCATATCACCGCCATATTGACAGAAACGTAATGGCGGCCACACAAATGTTCAAAGTTTAAGTTAAATTACGACTAACATAACCATCCGATCTCCACCAAACTTTGCAACAAGATTCCTTTATGGAGGGAGCATGCTTTGACCAATCTAGTAGGTTATTAGCCTAATAGTTTACGGCTGGCGGCCATCTTTATGTCAAAATTGATTCCCCCTATTAATTCGAACACGGTGGAACCGAATGAAACGAAATTTGGTACAGTGGTAGCACTAGCAAAGGGCACCTCAGTGTTCAAAGCTTAAATCAAATTACGATTAACCTAATCATCCGATCTCTACCAAATTTTTCAACTACATACCTTTATGGAGGGAGCATCCTTTGACCAATCTAATAGGTCATTCGCCTAATAGTTTGCGGATGGCGGCCATCTTTGTGTCAAAATCGATTCCCCCTATTAATTCAAACACGGTGAAACAGAATGGAACGAAATTTGGTACAGAGATAGCACTAGCAAAGGGCATCTCAGTGTCATGATTTATATCGCCGCCATATTGACAGAAACGTAATGGCGGCCACACAAATGTTTAAAGCTTAAATCAAATTACGACTAACATAACCATCCGATCTCTACCAAACTTTGCAACAATATACCTTTATGGATGGAGCATCCTTTGAGCAATCTAATAGGCCATTAGCCTAATAGTTTGCGGATGGCGGCCATCTTTATGTCAAAATTGATTCCCCCTTTTAATTCGAACACGGTGGAACCGAATGAACGAAATTTGATACAGAGGTAGCACTAGCAAAGGGCACCTCAGTGTCATGTTTTATATCGCCGCCATCTTGACGGAAACGTAATGGTGGCCACACAAATGTTCAAAGCTTAAATCAAATTACGATTAGCCTAATCATCCGATCTCTAGCAAATTTAGCAACAACATACCTTTATGAAGGGAGCATCCTTTGACCAAACTAATAGGTCATCAGCCTGATATTTTGCGAATGGCGGCCATCTTTGTGTGAAAATCGATTCCCCTTATCAATTCGAACACGGTGAAACCGAATGGAACGACATTTGGTACAGAGGTAGCACTAGCAAAGGGCACCTCAGTGTCATGTTTTATATCACCGCTATCTTGACGGAAACGTAATCGTGGCCACCCAAATGTTAAAATCTAAAATGTAATTACGACCAACCTAATAATCTAGTCTCTACCAAATTTTGCAACACCATATCTTTATGTGGGAAACATATTCAGACCAAACTGCAAGAACATCAGCCCAATAGTTTGCAGATGGTGGCCAAGTAAGTGTGCAAATCGATTCCCCCTATCAATTCAAACACGGTGAAACCGAATTGAACGAAATTTGGTACAGAGGTAGCACTAGCAAAGGGCACCTCATATTCATGTTTAATATCCCTATAGCACGTTGTATTTCAACAAGCTACTACAACCAACATTCGATCATACTCCTTGAAAAGGACAAAGAGTTATAACAATACCCATGCATTTAGGAGAAAGTAGGCTATATGTTCTTTACTGAACATCTTCTTTTAAAATTTGTTTGTAAATAACATGTGTCAGTGCTTTAGTTACAAAATAGCCGTTTCCCTATTCTTTGTTATCATTACGGGAAAATGAAATGAATGTTACGTCCATTAAACTGTAATACTTATCACCCCCACTAAAAAAAACACCACCACCCCCACCACCACCACCAGAAAAAGTTATATTTTTAAAATATTTTTTTCTGTTAGTTTAAGTGTCATGTGCCTGTTCTGTAGTAGTATTCATTATCATCCATAAAACAAATAAATCCACCGGGCGAAGCCGGGCACTACTGCTAGTGTATGATATTACTGTGTTTCAGTACATCATCATCAATTTTTGTTTTCCAACTTGGGACGGGTTGGAGCAAATAAGACAGCCATCCACTTTACTCTGCCCACCATCTTTCTTCAACCACTGAACTCCACTCCAGGTTCCGTTTTCTCACACTGTCATTCACCAAATCCATCCGCCGTACTTTAGATCTTCCACGTCCTCTCTTACCAGTCATCCGTCTCTCCACCGTGCGCCTCTCCATCACTTGTTTCGGCATTCCTTCATCATTCATCCTTTTAACATGTCCATCCATGTCATTATGCTCCAGCTTATCATTCAGCTTCTGTAAATTCACTTCCTTTCGAATATCTTGATTTCTCACTCTCGCTCTCCTAGCCTTCTGTACCATACTCCTCAGGAATTTCATTTCGGATGCCTATATTCTACTTTCATCTCTCCTGGTCATCGGCCAAGTTTCTGCTCCATGCGTCATTATTGGTAAGTAATAGGTCTTGTACATCACTTCTTTAACCTTCCAAACCTGATGATAGAAAACACTTCCTCATTATATTCTCTTGTTGATCTCCGCAACCAATTTTGCATTTTCCATCAATTCACTTCCTAAATATTTCAATACAGTAAGCTATATTTTTATTTAAAACTCTGTGTTGCTAATTTAGTATTTTGCAAATATGAACATAGCAGCACAAGAAAAAAATGTAAAACAGGATATAAATTAGCCAACTTCTATTATGCAATAGGAGTTAAGATAACCGTACAAGACAAAACTAAAATCTGTCCTCCACCCCTCACCCCCACCCCCAATGTGCCGAATCGTATTTACCGTATATTCGTCACAAAGTAACCCTCAATGCAGACATGCATTTTGCCCAATATATGGACTCCATACTTAATACTTACTGTGAAAACATCCCATTACAGCTCCTGATTGACTGGAAGTGCGTCGGTCTCTCAAACGCAACTCTGTCCGTTGACACTTTCTTTGTGTTGAGTGGAGTGTTGGTCTCGTATGTCTTCTTCACGAAGATACCCAAGATGAAGTCATTCAATGTTCCGATGTTCTACCTTCACAGGTATATACGGTGAGTACCAACTACATAGCTTGCATTGATATTGTTACGTCCTTGGGGGTGTAACTGAGGGCTTGGTATGGGATTGTGGAAATTTTGCCAGAACGCAACGTGTGAGTAAGTGTTAATGAATGCGTGCTGTGTGGACGGAATCGGGAGGCTACTTAGAAACCTTGCCTTGGGAGCTGCTCGGAAGGTGCTGAGTGTGCGTTTCGGTCAGAAAATGTGCCTGGCCACTTGTAATGGGAACTGAATGTACAGCTCGGGGAGATTGGAATAGGGGATGTAAGTGAGGTATTTAAGAAGTACAGGAGATTGGTTTAAAAGAGTAAATGTTGCTTTAATGCTATAAGTGATAAATGTGTAGCAGTACTTGACATTCCAGTAGTGTGAATGAGTTGAGTGTGAAAGCAATGTGAAAAGAGATGATTACAAATTTATAAAAGGCTCGGAATCGGTAGGAATCACAAAGGAGAACCTTTGAGAACACTTCCCTGAACTGAAGAGCGTCGAGGAGCGTTCGGACAGCGAGACGGTAGGCGTAAGATGATTGGTCCTTGGTGTGGCTAATAGTTATAATAAGCAAATTGCCAGTGTTTGTGTAATGTAGTAAGCAGATTCCAGCTCCACATACCAGGTAGCTAGGTGTTTGGATTTGTGTGGCAAGAATTACCACATGTGTGTGTAGGAGTAGGCCTGCCAAGCCGGTGTACTTGATTAATGCTCTTAGTTCATATTAGGGGTTGTGGCATGAAATGGGGATGAGAGAGGACGAAAGGGGGTGGCTACGACATGTGGGAATCCCAGGGCGTAACAATATGGAGAGCATCATACCTCATGTGAGTTATTCGTATTGACAGATAAATTAAAATACCTAAGAATAGGTAAAGTCGATTTATCCTGCGGCTTCGGTGGCGTAGTTGGTAGCATGCTGAACGTCTAAACCCGAGGTCGCGGGTTCATTCCCAGCCGAAGTCATCGGATTTTTTAAGAGCGTTAAAATTCCCTCAATATGCATTCCTTCTGAGGAGAAAGTAAAGTCGTCGGTCCCATGTCATAGATTTATGGCATGAAAAAGAACCTTCCACTAACTACCCTTTGGTGAAGGCAAAATTTGCAGGTTAGATTATTTGATAATGCTATATTAGTTCCAACGTTCATCGCCAGGTGCTGGCTGCGATGGCATCTAGTAGCCAACAGCTAGGTGTCTTGGACGGTAGCATTTGGTAGCAAAAGTAGGAACTACTTGAATAATTGATCATCTGCAGTCCTTACCTGAAACACAGATAACACACACTAATACAGCCATCACAACTAACCTCGGCTATCATCAGATTCTACACACACCCAAAGTACACGGGGCTACATGATCGCGTTGTCGCAGCCCCTAAACTAAGGAACCAACTCACGAGATTTAATCCACCTTATAAGCCAATGCAATATTAAAACTAAATGGTATACTGTATAATACTACTTTCGGTTAACTTGTAACCATTCTCAGTTAAAATTAAAATTATACATACGAGTGTCAGTCAAATATAAACGGTACTTATTTTAGGTAGATTTCATTAGAAAGCTAACTATTGCAATGGGTCCCATGTTTCGACTTCCGGAAAATTTCGACATATCTTCGCGTTTCACATCCCCCAGACCCCAAAACCACCGTCAGTTCAAAAGTTTATATATATATATATATACAGGGTGTATTTGATATGATGGAAGTCCGTTACACTAGTGATAGAAGAGACTATTGTAAGCTTCCTAGGTAAAAAATTTGTCACCTATCTTTAAATTGAAAATTTATCATTAAAAAGTCAATGTTTTTAGGAATTTCCGAAATTCTTCAAACAGATGGTGAGGCAGCAGACTGGGGTAAACGGGGCGGGGCTAGGTGGGGCGATGCGCGGAGGAGAAGTTATTACGTAATCGGAGCGTTGACCTTACTGGTTGAGGGGAGGTATCAGCTGTTACGAGGAGCGAGCGATACCCGTCTCGTAAGAAAGTTTGTATTGCTGCTGTTGTTGTTGTTGTTGTTGTTGCTGTTGTTGTTGTTGAAATTGCACGCAATGTCTTGGGACGTTATGACCGGTAGTATTGTGTAGCCTACTTTGTAAGTGTCATTGCCGTCCTAAACTTTAATGAAATACAGTGTGACGAAATTCCGACATCCCGTATTCTGTTCAGAACTAGGCATTTAAGACGGAAGTAAAATACTTGATGTTTTGTTTGAGAGGCTTGGCGATTTTGGTCATTTAGCCCCATGTAGCTGGGTGTGGGTAGAATTTGTGTGATAACCTGTGTTTTTGTGGTTTCTGTAGTAATGTGGGTATTTGTAATTCAGGTGAGGATTCGGAAGAAGGCGCCGGCCCTGTGGTGTTGGGGCAGTGCAACTGCCTCTCACCCGGAGGTCCTGGGTTCGATTCCCGGCTCCATCAGGGATATTAGAAACAGACGTGAGGGCTGTAACGCGGTGCACTAAGCCTCGTGAGGGCAATTGAGTCGCTGTCTGACAGTGAGGCAGTGCCCCAGTCGGGAAAATCAAGATTAATGGCCGAGGGGACCCAATGCACTGACCACGCGTCACCCTAATATCTGCAGGCCAAATGGCTGGGCAGCGGTCTCTTGGTAGGCCTAGGCCCTTCATTGGCTGCACTGCCAGCGGTTATGGTTATTGAAAAGAAGGCGGCCGTGGCCTTAAGTTAGGAACAATCCCGGCATTTGCCTGGGGTAGAAGTGGGAACCCATGGAAAACTACTTCCAAGATTTAATACTACTACGGTACCACATGTACATATTGTGATTTGTCCCATCCCATCTCCAGCCCTGGGGTGGCCATAAACTGGAGAAGGGGGTGTTGATTTATTGGCCAATCAACAATGTACATACAAATGAAAATACACGAACATGAATATAAAATACAAATACATTGTTATAATACAGTGTTATAAAAATAATAATAATAATAATAATAATAGGATAATAATAATAATAGTCTGATAATAATAATAATAATAAGAGTCAGCATGTGTAGTTCTGGTGGTAGAGTGCTAACCTTCCCGAGGGTGCGAGCTACGTTCAGTCATGTAGTAAATGAATGGGATCAAATACGATCATGTCCATGGATTTCATGGCACATACAAGAAATCCTACGTACATGAACATCTGCCAACTCGACATACCAAAAAGAAACATAAAAGAAGTTAGTGTGTCTAAAAGCCTATTATTACCATTATTAGTATTATTAATATTTTTATTACAGTTGTTTCACTATCTTCACACAAAGATAGACCAACAGTTCCTTAAATTAATTTACCAAATCTTTAGGATTTCTATTTTCTATGCATAGTCCATGAAGCTGGCAAAATCCTAGACAGATCCACCAGCACTAGTCATGTAGCCACTCCCCATGAAGGTGTGGAACAGCTGTTCATAGGCTCGGTTTGTGTATTTCAATGTCATTGGCAGACAAGACGAGGAGGTCACTCAACTTCAGACCCTTATCAACATTCCTCAGCGAGGGAGGGGAGGGGACGGGGAGAAGTCAGCTGTGCTGCTGAGGGGAACGGAGTGAAAGCCCGTTTCCAAGACATTGACCGACGATTTTTGTGATTTAATTCCACCTACACTAATTAAGATCCGACTTAATTTCATGAAGATATTTGCTTAGAATACCATCTTCTATCACCAGTGTAAAGGACTTCCATCATATCAAATACACCCTGTATATGTGTGTGTACAGGGTCTTTCATATAAAGTAAGAACGCCAAGCGACAGTTTTGTTATCCGATGCTGTGGTGGCCTTGGCCGAGCTTGTGGTGCGCCACGGACCCCTGCTTTAAGCGTGTGTACAATTCTGTATGAAATATTACCTTATAAAAGATGCTGGATGTGTCGTCCTTCCTGGGTTATACAGGCATTGTATCTGGTAACCACATTCTGGCTGACGCGAGTGAGTTCTGCCACTGTATTGTTTCTGATCTTTTATTTTATGTCTTATATTGAGCACTGAGCCAGTAGTGTCAAACTTATTTTCAATTACGTGAATCTGTACTAGTGAAGGTGGCTCTTGATCAGGAAATTGCTGAACAAATGTATCACGTACCCGCCGAGCAGACTCGTATTTAAAATAAGTTTTACATACAAAAATACGATGTTGTAATGATAACTGTCTCACCATGTTAGCACCTGAGATTCAGACTGGAGACTGATCACCTGCACGCTTATTGCAAGGTCAAGTATATACTATGCGCGCACTTTCAATACTACAGCAGGGGGCCGTGGCGCGCCACAATCTCGGCCAAGGCCACTGGAGTAACGGATTACAAATCCGCTGCTCGCCGTTCTTACTTTATATGGAAGACCCTGTATATATATGTGCATATATATCAGTTTCTTGTGGACACGATAACTGCCGTAATTTTGCACCAATCACTTTGAATGTTTTGCATAATATGTATCCCCTTAAAATCTCGGTCAAGTTCATTAATGGGCATGATCGGTTGAAAGGCGGGGGGGGGGGGCTTTTTGTTTCTTCGTAAAAGTGAAATATCGCTATAACTCTCTTAATACGTGAAATATCGAATCCATTCAAAGTTCATAATATGTGTCGGATAAGTGCCAAAAATTTATGTTTGAAAAGTTTTTGATAGCACCAAACATTGACCAAAGGGGTGGAAAAAGTGGGCTTTTCGGGAAACATTAATCATATCTCTCTTAATAGGCACAATATCAAAACCGTACAAAATGGCAAATATTCCCCTAATAATTACCTAGAACGTTGTCTGAAAGAATTTTTGATCTGACCTACCATTACGCCAAGGGATGAGAAAAATGATTTGGGACTTAAAGAAAATGCCAAATGCCATCAGAGGTTACCATGACAACGCTTCTTAATTGATGAGGGATGAGCTATCAGAGGTTGCCAAGACAACGCCATCGCACGAGATCACATTCTTTTTTCCATCTGACTCTGTGGGAAGCGGCTAACTGGTAGCATGCTGAATTTATAAGCCCAAGGTCGCTGGTTCAAAGCCGGCCAAAGTCGTCGGATTTTCTAAGAGCGCTATAAATACCTCAGCATGCTTTCCTTTGGAGGGCAAGTTCCAACGTTCGTTGCAAGTTGCTGGTTGCGGTGGCATCTAGTAGCCAAGTTCACAGCTAGGTGTCATTGACGTTAGTATATGGTACAAAATTAGGAACTACTACTTAAAATTGACCGTCTGCAGACCTTACCTGAATTACAGACTAATACAGTCATCACAATTAACACCGTTGATCAGATTCTACACACACCCAGTGTACACGGGGTTACATGACCACGTTGCCGCAGCCCCTAAACTGAGGAACCAACAAAAATCTCTGCGGGAGATAAAATTTTGCGTGAAGAAGTAACAGACTGTCAGTTAGTTACACATGAGTTCCAAACCTTGGATAAGGACAGTGTGATCACATGTATAAAAATGAACCCCAAATGACATGAAGGTTACCATCACCATAAGACAATAAAATGATGAAAATATGCATACAAAAACGAAAAAAAAGTTAATTAACCTCCAAACGTAAAATACTTTCTTGCAATCAATGAGGTCTGATCCTCCTACGAAAACCTGCATATTTTGCCTATCCCCTAGTTTGCCCGGTGAAATCTACCTCCGCCTTCCGGCGTGCCGAGAGGATTTTTTTTATACTTATTGCATCAACCAATCAAGATGTTCAGTAAAGAACATATAGCCTACTTTCTCCTAAATGCATGGGTATTGTTATAACTCTTTGTCCTTTTCAAGGAGTATAATTGAATGTTGGTTGTAGTAGCTTGTTGAAATACAACGTGCTATAGGGATATTAAACATGAATATGAGGTGCCCATTTGCTAGTGCTACCTCTGTAAAAAATTTCATTCAATTCGGTTTCACTGTGTTTGAATTGATATGGGGAATGGATTTGCACACATACATGGCCGCTATTTGCAAACTATTGGGCTGATGACCTTGTAGAAAGTCATAAGATGCTTTCCAAAAAAAGGCATGTTGTTGCAAAATCTGGTAGATATCAAATTATTAGGATGGTCGTAATTCGATTTAAGCTTTTAACATTTAGGTGGCCATCACTCTGTTTCCGTCAAGATGGCGGCGATATAAAACATGACACAGAGGTGCCCTTTGTTAGTGCTACCTCTGTACCAAATTTCGTTCAATTCGGTTTCACCGTGTTTGAATTGATAGGGGGAATCGATTTGCACACATACTTGGCCACCATCTGCAAACTATTGGGCTGATGATCTTGCAGTTTGGTCAGAATATGCTTTCCACATAAAGATATGATGTTGCAAAATTTGGTAGACAGTAGATTATTACGTTGGTCGTAATCACATTTTAGCTTTTAACATTTGGGGGGCCGCGATTACGTTTCCGTCAAGATGGTGGTGATATAAAACATGACAATCCCTTTGCTGGTGCTACTTCTGTACCAAATTTCGTTCCATTCGGTTTCACCGTGTTCGAATTGATAGGGGGAATCGATTTTCACACAAAGATGGCCGCCATCCGCAAAATATTAGGTTAATGACCTATTAGATTGGTCAAAGGATGCTCGCTCCATAAAGGTATGTCGTTGCAAAATTTGGTAGAGATCAGATGTTTATGTTAGTCGTAATTTGATTTAAGCTTTAAACATTTGTGTGGCCGCCACTACGTTTCTGTCAAGATGGCGGCGATATAAAACATGACACTGAGGTGCCCTTTGCTAGTGCTACCTCTGTACCAAATTTCGTTCCATTCGGTTTCACCGTGTTTGAATTAATAGGGGGAATCGATTTTCACACAAAGATGGCCGCCATCCGCAAAATATTAGGTTAATGACCTATTAGATTGGTCAAAGGATGCTCGCTCCATAAAGGTATGTCGTTGCAAAATTTGGTAGAGATCGGATGATTAGGTTAGTCATAATTTGATTTAAGCTTTGAACATTTGTGTGGCCGCCATTACGTTTCCGTCAAGATGGCGGCGATATAGAACATGACACTGAGGTGTCCTTTGCTAGTGCTACCTTTGTACCAAATTTCGTTTAATTCGCGTTCACCGTGTTTGAATTGATAGGGGGGGGGGACAGACATTCAGAGTACACACACTCACACACACACACACAGACTCACACACGCGCACACACATACACACACACAGACAGACACACTTTTTTCGCCCTGTGTTGATCTCATAAGTCTACTTTCATTTTTTTTGCAAAAATCGAAAGTAGGCTAAAAATACACATATAGAGATCAATTTTCTACACAGTGCCCTGCCTTCGATACACATTTTCTCCATCGGATTGGCAATTTTTTATGCCGTGTTGGTAGAAACAAGAGGGACGTGTGCGGAGCCAGTTGCGCACGAACTCTTCTACCCTTGCATCATCACCAAACCGTTGTCTTCCTAGGTCTTGTTTGAGCGGTCCAAACAAATGGTAGTCGCAGGGCAATACATCTGGACTGTATGGAGGATGTTCCAGTGGTGTCCAATGAATTACCCCAATAAAAATAATATCGTATGGCCTCGTGTGTCGGGTGCAACCTTTGTTATTTGACACCCAGACGGTAGCTTGCAATCGAATTTCGTTGTTCCTTGAAGCACTATGAAAATGAAGTAGGTTGGATATCTAAGCTCCTTGAACACTATAGCGCTTTCTAGTAGATATCCATTCCACATAGGGCTGTAGGTTGGCCGACAGTATGTCGTGGTACCAATCTCCGCCACCGCCCGTGCTCATTGTTTCCTCTTACAAATTTCCGTCCCATTTCCGTCCCTTTTCCAAAATCACTCCCAAGAAAATATCAAGCAACCGAGTGGAAAGATGTTGCACATCAAAATATGATGGGTGTGGCTGGAATTAAAGGTTCTATTTTGGTTGGAATGTTCATTATACTGTAAAGTACTTAAAATGCCTTAGCAGGGCCCTCTCAGCCTCATGAGGAAAACTGAGTAGCTGTAATCATTAAGAAGAATGGTGCGTCCTTAATTCTGTTAATCTTAACTGTACAATAGACTATTGATCGTATTCCAAAGAAAGTTGATAGTGCAGGAATATTAGACAGAATTTGGGCAAAGTGAGGAAAATTAGTTTATCAAGCTAAAAATTGTTGATTTACGGAAGTGCTTATTACATATTTTTGTGCATTTTGATGTGCTTTACAACATTTATTTCGGTACTTTTTTCAATCCCATGACAGTAAAAGGTGAGAAATCGACATTGAACATCAAGATGGCTTTTAACGCTACCCTATGAGAGTTTGTTTAAGTGATTTATAATAACTATTTCGAATGTTATCTAAATTAAGTAGTATCAAAATGATAGCCTGCATTGTCGTAAGTTATCCTGACCAAACCGCATGTCCCTATCACCCTTAGGTACCGAGTTATGACGTTCAATGCGATGCTGGATGCGAAATCCAAGATGCCGGCCATTTTTCCAAGATGGCGGCATGTTCCCCATGAGGGATTTTTTGGGACTTTTAGTATTATGATCCAGGCTATTCAAGGAACCTCTCCACCAAATTGTAGCTTGATAAACTAATTTTCCACACTTTACCCTATTCTTCTTACACTATGATTAAAATGTATTGTTGTGTGGCTAAAAGCCGAAAAATAATCAGTAAATTGTTAATAATGCTTCAAATCTTTCTGAAAAAAATAAAAAGGAACGCGTTGAGATCAAAACAAAATAACAAGGATGATGATGATAATTGTTGGTTTAAGTGTTTAACGTTTCATTTATTCGGGTCATGGAGTAACACTGTTACCAATCAGAATCAATGGTTAATAGGCAACCTTTAGTATACATTATATAATTTATCTATGACTTACTTATGTGGTGGTAGAGGGATCAGAGATGAATGATGTAGCTCTGACATATATGCTATAACACTTATAATTGATACCAACAAAAACACATAATGTGGCAGACTTATCTCTGGTTTAGGGCAACTCCTTTGGAATAACGATTGCCTTAAGAAGGCTGTTATTATATAACATTCGTTCACTTTTGACTGCTATTGTGAACATGCATGATTCAGTAATCCAAATCCACAGCGACGTAGTAAAATGACTGCATCCCATAATCCCCAACTTCCTTTATTCAATAACATTTTCTTTTCCGTCCTATTTTACGAGACCATCATTCAGTATAACTCTCTTTATTGTTCACTTCTCGGAATAAGCAATAAAACTTCATATATCTCCGTTTTTTTAGACGACCTCGTTCCTCTCTAGTACATCGAATCACCGCTAGTTCCAAAGCCGCAGCAAACAATCATGCAAGTCTATAATTATTCTATAATTTCTTAACTCCTTGCAAGCGCCATGACACCAGTCCAAATATAAACAGTCCCAACCAATGATCCAAATATCCGAACCCCCTCACATGACATAAACCAGGCTTTACATTGAAGAAATCACCCTCTTATAATATGAAAATAAGAATAAAAATACATCGAACAACTGAAATAACTTACTCCTAACCAACAAAATCCCACACCATACAAAATGAGATGGATGAAAACACAGCAAAATGGATGTAAACAAAAGACATCTGTAAAGCGAGGCATACAAATTCAAACTCCTGTATCCAATATGTTACAAGGGGCCTAACATCTAGTTTATCGGCCCCTAATTGTTTGGGTGATAGTGAATATGATAATTTAATGTAAACTATAACTAAAACTAACTACACACTTATATACTAGAAGAAGAAATGGAAAACAAAAGAAGAATATGGTAAATAAATGACAGGAGAAAAAGAAATGACCTCAACCCATGAAGATTGAGGGGCATGGAAGGAAGGAGAGCCATGAAAGACAGATAGGAAAGGGTAAAGAGGAGAGAGCCCACCCCAAAGGCAGTGGAAGAAGGGAGAAACCCGGACCCAGCTCAGGAACCCCTCGGGGTCGCCAACTCCCAAACTCACCAGCCGTAAACCCTTGGGGGTGAAACACTATCCAGTGTGCACCAGAAGTGGTGGAGTTACACACACCCTAACTCCTTGAGGGCCTTCAGCAGAAGGCAGGAGATATCATGAAAAGAAAGAGAAGGCTGACACCTCGAAGAATGTTGGTATCAGGAAAGATGAGACAAGGGCCAATTAAGGCGGGAAAGTGAAAGACTCCCTAGTCCTCGGATACTCTAATACCGTTGGGGTCGGAAGAGAGCAAGTGTTGACCAAGGGTGGTTGACAGGAAAGATAACAGAAAGGAGTCCGGCACAAGTAAGTGGAAGCAATGTCGGACTCAGGTGGGGTCCCGTGGTCGCCAACGCACGTCCCACAAGTTGTGAGGTCCTGGGGGGGAATAACAAGGTTCCATAAATTGAAATAATTCTGTAGTATGAAAACACACCAGAGTAATGCTAGTTAATGGACTGATGCAGCGTTGGCGTCAATCAATCAATGTCTAAAGGAAATGCCTTGTCGATTCAACCATTGTCTTCTGTCTTCAGCTTGTCTTTTCATCTCACAGTAGGAACCACATCCTACGTTTTGCATCAATACTTGAAGGAATTACTTCCTAAGTCGACTTCGTTCCTTCTTTCCTAAGACCTTTCCTTCTAGTAGATTGGTTAGAGAGGTATTATTACGCACGGTGTGTCCAATGAATTTAGCTGTTCTTCTATGTACTGTTACCATCAGCTGTTTCTACCTCTGGATTTCTCGCAGTATACTTTCGTTTGTTCTTTTTTCAGTCCAACTGACCTTTAGCATTCGCCTCCAGACCCACATCTCAAACGTTTCAAGCCGTTTCCTATCCTGTTCTCCAATTGTCCAAGATTCACATCCACAAATGACATCACACAATTTTTCCTAATCTCAATGTCTAGATGTATATTGGTCAGAAGAGTTCTTTTGTTGCTGAATGCTTGATCGGCAAGCGCTATTCTTCTTCTCATCTCTTTGCTGCAGCGGTTATCATTTGTGATTAAACTTCCGAAGTAAGGGAAACTGGTGACTTGTTCCACTACATTATTAGCAAGCCTGATGTTGGTGTGATTTCGCTCAGGATGTTTACTTACAACTAATATTTTTGTCTTCTTCACGTTAATGTTTAAGCATGACGAATAGAAGGACCTATGATGACATTATATTCAGCATCTTCAGCGTTTGCGTAACACATCAAAAAAAATCTACACACACATAGATAATGGCCGCTAAAGTCTCTAAGTTGTATTACTTGTTTATGGTCCACAGTTTGACTCCTGCCCTGGCCATTATGATACTGCTGTCAGCTACTCTGCTAAGGTACAGTGGTTCAGGCCCTCTCTGGGAGACAACGTCCATCGATTCAAGCAGATTCTGTCAGGACAACTGGTGGCCAGCTATGCTGTACGTCCATAATTATGTGGAACCATTGCGTGAGGTAGGAGCCGTCATTATAATACAGGATTAGATTTATTTATCATTCATTCATTCAACTCAGGGGCGGTGCAAACGGTGCGATCGCACCAGGCGCTGTCATATGGGGGGCGCAGAATAGGCAATGATGGATTGTATGCGCAAAAAAAAAAACCAATCACCTTATTAATATGTAACCCTACCCGCAAAAATGAATTCTATATAACAGTCAGCTGTGCTGTGCGCATTTCAAAGATATAAACATTTAGCGTGAAATTAATATTCTAGAAAATATCATCGTATTGAAACCAATATTTATCTACGGAAAATAGTATTACCCAGGACTTAAATTATTCAGAATTAACAAAAACAGGTAGCTCCGTGAAGAAATATACAGCATATTTTCATATATCCTACTTATGTTCAAAGCCTCATCAGCATTAAAAATTTCAGTTTGATTGTTGTAATAGATGCGTAAATATTGAGAACCGTCTAAATATTTCAGATGGTCACCATGTTGGATTTTTTTATGTACTGTTTGTCTTAAGAGTAATGCACTATTACATGAAGATTATTGTGTACTGTAGGTCTAGTATTCAAACTTCAGTATTTCGGATGGTCACCATGTTGGATTTTTATATATGTACTGTAGGTCTTAAGAGTATTGCACTATTACATGAAGATTATTGTGTACTGTAGGCGTAGTATTCAAACATCAATCGCATGATTACGACACAATGAATAAAAACTTAATTTTAAATTTCCGCACAGGCGCCATCTTGAGGTTATGTAAACAATTGAACTAAATTAGATGTCAGTGCATTACAAAGTGTATAACCATTTGCTGTACCAAGTTGCATTGCGTTTGGATGGTTAAATCGCAAGAAAAGTCTATTTAAAAGTTTCAAATTCGCTTGACCACCATGTTTGTTTTGTAGTTAACAGGTTTTTGAAAGTCTCATAGGTGAACTTCTAGTAGTTCCCTTTATCACCGTACAAAATTTCAGGGTGATATCAGTAATAGTTTCGGAGATATAGAATGCCGGTGAAATATTTCGCACAGCCGCCATGTTCGATTGGTGGGACACAATCAAGTTCGAAGGGGACGGTCGGGGTCGGCCAAAATGGTGCTATGACCCTACAGAGTTTCATTGAAATCGCTAGAGCCGTTGAGAAGTTATTAATGGGGACACACACACACACATACATACACTCACACAAACGCGGACAAAAGGTGATCTCTTAAGCTTATTTTTTTCTTAAATGAAGATACGCTAAAAATTGTAAGCGCAAAACGAGAAAAGCGGTAATCTAGACGACTTTTAAAAAATTTGTTTCAATTCTAAGTTAGTTTACGATATACATTTGACGTATGCATGATGTGAGCGTTGTCTGCAACATAGCAGTTGAATTTAAAAATATGTATTTTTACTGTTATTGTTGCTCATCCACACTACTACTATACTAATCACTGGGAGGTCTGAGTTACAAATATTTTAAAAAATGTATGTTATCGTTAGTCTCTATGCAGAGTTTAGTCTACACAGTGTAGGGGGACGCCGCAATGAGATCTCACACCACATGAAAACCTTGCTAGGGCAGCCTCTGCTTCAATTATTTGCAATTAGAGGCAAATTGGGTATACTGTACCCGCTTAGCGGAGGATGCTTAATCAGTACCCTGGCTTGTAACTCTTCGGCGTCGGGGCGCGTTACGTTCCACCCACAACTGATCTCACATCCAGATATGTAGACACGATAAGGTTATCAAGATTTAGGAAAAACTCATCATTACAGTTATAAACAAATTTATTTTCTAAAGAAAATGCAACAATCAATAAAAATTCACTATCAAATTCACTGGAAATATAAATACTCGGTATGTCCTCTTCGAGTAAAAAAACTAAAAATCACTAAAAAATCACTTGAACTCTCTTGCTTAGCTAATTCAGATATTAAACTTCATAGTTTTTGAGTTTGTTCACTTTGGCTTCGAGCCTTCCTATCATTACAGTTAAATTCTGCCTTAAGGCTTATGGATATTTAAATTACTACATTACCCTTTAGGGTCATCTTTACTTACACTATTTCTTGATTATTACTCATTTTGTTATTCAATTAATTCACATTTTTCCATAAAGCCATAGGTCCTCAAAACATAATATATTTATTTACAAGCAATGTCACAACATGGATTCGATTCTCACCCCCTTATCATCTGTTCATGCAATGTGGTGAGGTGTTTTTATGTTACAATATGCACTGTTTATTTATTACTTCATGGGATTTCAAGCCATATAAAACACATTATTTCTTAACCCGTCAGTATCATTTATTCACAAAGAAAGAATCGATTATCAACAAAAATAATATTTGATTATGTCTGTCAAATATTATTTGATTTCTTCAAACTTAAATTCGAAAGACCTTTATTGATCCCAGCATTTAAATTCTCGAATTGGTTTTACATTAGCACCTTTTAATAAACTTTTCTGTCTTATTCGTTTAACGCTACTGCTTGTTTAGAACCCTACTCAATGAACGCCCATTTGCGGTCTCTCCATTTACAAAAGACGAAGTCAGGTCCAGCTGTCACCCCACTTCCCTCGACAAGATACTTGAGATTTATGGCGTCTAGCGACCCGTCCTCTCCACTCTACGGTTTACTGGTTTCAAAACATAATGACAATCCAAGCTTTAAAATACAATTTCTTTACAGCGATTTACTTACTTATCTTCCCTTAATTATCTAAATCTCGTGATTCCAGAATATTTTTTCACTAGTTCGGAAAAGTTGTAGGATCCATTATTACAGCAACCTTACTTACGGTGCTACTTTCGACGACTTTATTTCACGATGCCTTATTTAAACAATGTCGGTGCCTCATATCAACAACACCATAACACAATAATACTTCAGTGGGAATTACCATCCACAACAATACAACACTTTCTTACCAACAATACTTCAGTAGGAATTACCATCCACAACAATACGACGCTTTCTTACCAACAATACTTCAGTGGGAATTACCATCCACAACAATACGGCGCTTTCTTATTAACAATACTTCAGTGGGAATTACCATCCTCAACAATTCGACGCTTTCCTACCAACAATACTTCAGTGGGAATTACCATCCACAACAACCAATACTTACTTTCATTCCGACGACGATCTTCAATTTACTTATTTCATTTACTTACATCTTCCGACACAAGGCATATTCTGGATCAACGTTCCCCGATAACTTCACGCTGATTTACAACAATTACTTGGCCCTTTCGGCACTACGATTAACTTGGATTTCCATAATTCCTTTTATTTCTTCAAATATTTGCGGCAAGACTTCCGGGTCTTCCTAATACTTTTTATTCATAATATCGGCACGATCGCCTACAATTTACTACTATTTATTATACTTAGGTGTTTCGTTTTCACCATTATCTAAGGGTCCTCAAAAATCATTATTATCTCACAAGATTTCAACGCGTTATTATTTATTTAATTCATTATATTTATAAACTGAGCTCAATATTTATTCCTTTCAAAAAATGCTCCAACATTACTTCATTTACAGAACGCAATATTCATTTCTTAATCATTCATTTTAGTATACAACATTTGATGTCTTCACAATTTTATTATTATCCCTTCACAGATTTTGTTATAGCGCTCATTCATTTATACTTTATTTATCTGGCAAAATTGAAGCCATTAATATAATCCTGTTCTTTAACTTTTAATAACTTATTATGGTGCTTTATTTAACTTTAGCAAATTATTTGTATGGCGAAAATTCAAGCCATTTATAATCTTAATCTCGATTCTTTCTTTCCATTGTTTATTTAATTAATCATTTCATATTCTCGGGTTTTAATTTATTTACATTGAATTATTTCAGTTTTACCTGCATTCCCAACGAGGTTGTCCTCGTGCTTGAACTTTACCTTTTCCCAAACATATTTATTTAAATATTTGTGCATTTCAACTGTATCTAGCGAATCAAGACTAAAACTCCCTAGTAAGGCTTGATTAACACTAGGACAGTACATAGTGTAACAACACTTACAATGGAATAATCAATACTCACCCTCTCTACTGATGATTATCATTGAATGGGGTCACCCATCACACTTATTCAGTACTCATCCATTGTACTATCTATCACACACTTCCTACTATATTCACAAATTCTACACTGATTTATATTAGAACTCATTTTTACTCTGAAAGATACTTAACCTAACAACACTAATAATACCCTTTTTCTTTGAAATTACACACTTCACTTCACTTTCTTCCCACACCATATCTCAGTATTTTCTATTGACGGCTCCCGTCTCCGCGGCTGTTCCCTAGAATCTGCATTGGACGTGTTAAGAGCTCGTACTAGTCTTTTCCTACACCGGAACTTCGCTGATAGTCTCTCGAACACTGCCCCTTAATAAGTCTATATTTGGCTTTACTTATTGTTCTATTTTGGGCGATAATTGATCTGACGACGCTTCTGATGGACGGATTACAGCTTGACTTCAAGTGTATCCCTAACTTTGTCCTGTGACTTAAACTCGCACTTCTCTAAGCTAGGAGTTATCCAACTGTCTTTGCGGTCTTCGAATATTGTTCTTTACTTTCGGTAACTTTCCAACCTTTATCGTACTGATCCTTTGGAGTCTCGAACTCGCGACTGTTCCTTATTGGTAGGCTAACACTGCGTAGCATCCCTCTAGGTCTGACCTGGCGATAGTCTGTGGGCTGACGAAAGATACTTTGCCTTTTGATTAATCGCTTCTGGCATGATCGAGCACGACTTCTCAAAGTCTGCTATTTATTGAGTTCCACTGATTAATTATTTAAGACGATACTACGCCTTCCGAACTCTCTCGATACGCTGAATTATACTTCGATGAAAATAGCGCGGCACTTCCGCGGATTTATTTGAACTGAAGACTGAATGTTCGATGATCAGAATGTTCCGTCACTTACGGACACCGTATACTGAATTTATTGATGCGACTAATCGCGGCGTGCCTTAACTATCACGGCGGACTGGATGTAACGCCCCAGAACAACACCTCTCGATGCTTGTTATACAGTATGACCTCCCCGGAGGTCCATACTATTAAGTATTTTTCTGAAACTGACTTAAACTGCCTTAACGATGAACTGATGCAGCATGACCCCTCACGGACTGACTTAAAACTGCATTAACGATGAAGTCATGCAGCATGACCCCTCACGGTCAGCCTTAAAACTGCATACCTCCCTTGGAAATCTCACTCTATTTATTTGATTCGGAGCAAAAAAAAATTTCTAGCTTCATTTTCAAAATTATCTTTTAAACCAATCGTGGCATCTTTTTGTAAAAATATTCATCTTGAAGCTTGAGTCCTAAAGTTCTTCCAAATTCCATCGTGGGAATGGATTAATTTAAATTAAATTAGCTCCTCCTTCTGTGTAGGGGTATATTATTTTATTCCCCTACTCTCCCTTTATGGCCTGGTGAATCCCCTTCCGTAATCTGCTGACTTTGCCTTCTTATACCGTGCAGATATTAATAACTTTTATTATACTAAAATTTGCCTTCTCCACAATGAATAACTTCTACGGAGAGTTTTCTTAAAATTTTTGGTTATTTCTAGCGGAATTTAATTAATTTCTTTATTTCCTGGTTCCACCCTTCACGCGGTTTTGTCAATTTTTTGATGAATTTGCACTTTCTCCCTGAGATCTTGCTTCTCTCCCTTACAGCAGAACTTTCCATTGAGTCTATTTTTAGCCTATTTTCAATTTTGAAAATATAGGCTTATGAGATCACCTTTTGTCCGTGTGTGTGTGCGTGTGTGTGTGATTCGTGTGTGTGTCCCCCCCCCCCCTCCCTAATAAAATTTAAACGGCTGGAGAGATTTCAATGAAACTCGGTAAGTTCATAGCTCTATTTCAGGCGACCCCAACCGTGCCCTTCAAATTTTGTTACGCCTCACCAATCCAACATGGCGGCTGTGCGAAATATTTCACCAGCATTCAATATCTCCGAAACTATTACGGATATGGTGATGAAGGGAACTACAAGAAATTCACTTATGTGACCTTTGAAAACCTGGTAACTACAAAACCAACATTGCGGCCAAGCGAAGTTGCGACTTTTAAATAGACGTTTCTCACGATTTAACCAACCAAACGCAATGACACTTGGCACAGTATATGTTTATATACATTGTAATGCACCGACATCTAACTTCGTTCAATTGTTTACATAACCTCAAAATGGCGGCTGTGCAAAATATTTCACAGGCATTCAATATCTCCAAAACTGTTTATGATATCAACCTGAAATTTTGTACGGTAATAAAGAGCACTTCTACAAGTTTATCTATGTAACTTTCAAAAACCTGTAAAGTACAAAACGAACATGGCGGCCAAGCGAAGTTGACACATTCTAATACATTATTCTCGTGATTTAATCATATAAGCGCATTGAAATATGGTACAGTAAATTATTATACATATTGTCATTCACTGGCATCTAATTTAGTTCAATTGTTTACATAAACTGAAGATGGCGGCTGTGCGAAATTTTAAAATTAAGTTTTTTATTCTTGTGTCGTAATCATGCGATCGAAGTGAAACTTTGAATAATGAAGCTACGCAATAATTTTCCTTTAATGGTACATAACTCTATGGCCTATACATATAACAATCCAAAATGGCGAGCATCCGAAATATTTTGACGGATCTCAATATTTACGAATCTTTTACAGCAATCAAACTGAATTATTTTATGTTCATAGAGGCTATGAACGTAAGTTCACCTATAGGACTTTCAGTGATCTGGTGAGCATACATCCAATATGGCGGCGACGTGAAATATAAATATTTAAATGGATGTTTCTCGCGATTTCACTATCCGAGTGCAGTGAAACTTTGCACATTAAATGCTTATACAAATGTTAATCCACTGGTATCTAATTTATTTCAATTGTTTTCATAACCACAAGATGGCAGCCGTGCGAAATTTTTAAATCTCGTATTATTTTCTTGTGTCTTAATCATGCGATTGAAGTTTGAATACCACACGTACACAATAATCTTCATGTAATAGTACATAAATAAAAATCCATACTGGCGACCATCTGAAATATTTGGACGGTTCTCAATATCTACGAATCTGTCACAACAATCAAACTGAAATTTTGTATGTTGATAGAGACAATTAACATGAGTAGGATATATGAAAATAGGCTGTATAGTTCTTCACGGAACTACTTGTTATTAACTATGTGCCATTATTTTTCTGCATCGTCGGCGGTGTTCTCACCTCGCAGCTGCTATATTAATCCATGCTTCTATATTAGCTGTATGCGTCATTCCTATGCGCTCTTAGCTATTAACCCTTTTGGTAACTTAAAAACCCTTCAAAACTGTTGTATTCTTCTCATAAATGGTTCCTTTCCATCTGAAATGTCTTTAGTTCCAACCTTGTACCAACCCTGTTGGGTAAAATACATAACATCTATACATAAAAATTCAATGACAATTATACTGGAGTATTTACACAAATCGTCAGTCTTTTCTTAAATACACCTATATGTTTGGGGAAAGACTGCGGCAGCTAAAGAGTTCCAGTAACAAATGGCACGGTTTACGAAAGAATATTTACCATCCGTCATCCCACCGCAGTTGCCCCCGTCTACCAGTCTATGGTAAGAACAGAGAGGAAGGCGGCTCGTTCCCATAGACTGCACGCGAAGCCCCTGCTCCGGCAGGCGTGCCCCCCCCCCCCCCCCCCGGGAGACTCGGCACCAGGGACCCCATGGAGACCGGGTTATTGCGCAGATGCTTGTTGAGGCACTTGCGTCCCTGCTTGGTAGCCGGAAAGGCCCGCTCTAGTCCCAGCAGTGCCGAGTTAATCTGATTCCCGGATGACGAACTGGCGAGAAGTGTGACGTGAAAACTGGTGCATGATACCTTCTCCCACTAACACAACGAAACCAATCCTTCCACATCCTTGCATGTGGCATGGCTATCTCCAATACGCCAGGTTTTACGTGTAGGCAAATCTTTCCTTTCTGCCTATGCGGTTTTTCCCTGGCCCTACACTTAGACCTAACCCGCTTATGTTCCTTAATCCACTTCATGATGCCTTGTAGAGTACTTAGTACTGGGACAGGCAGAGGTAGCCTCGCCAAACGACTATCATATCCAAACCCCGATGCTTTCTCTTCTACTATCGTAGTTTAATTGCATGTCGGAGGCAGCAGTAGTAAAGGTCGGCTGCCACGCGGGGGGTGCGGGTATTCTTCCCTCCCCCACCCCCGCCCGCAAAAAAAAAAAGGTTGTTATGCTCGCCCCATGCTGGTTGATTTGTATGTGTTGTACGTACGTAGCGCAGTCAATATTTCATTCTCCTAACCTCAAGTGATTCTGACTCAAGTTTCTTTGACATGTAGGTCCACTTCTTCTGGGATTAAAGTCACTGAGCACAAATCTAGCGGCCTTTCTTTGTACCATTTCAGACTCATTGATGAGCCCTACTTGATATGGATCCTATGCCATTGAGGCGTATTCCAGAATAAGTCTTACAAGTGACAAATATCCTAATTCTTCAGCATCGTCGCGTGGGGATTTTCCACTCGGCCGTCGTCCGTGCATTGGTCGACCAGGCCACTGCGGTAACCCCCCTTGTTAAACTTACTTTTCAAGCTTTGTCTCTCAAATATCTTATATATAAAAGTGAAACTCTGTTTGTGGGTATGTGGGTATGTGGGTGGGTCTGTTCCGTATACAAATCTACACCGTTCCACCAATCTCAACCAAATGTTGCATACACATAGTTTAGGACCCAGAAGGTACCGCTGGCTACATGAATTATCGATAGTCTTTCTCATTCTTCTGATTTCGGCCCTTTTGCACTCAATTACAGGCTAATCAAATCATAAAAAATCCTCTCGGCACGCCGGAAGGCGGAGGTAGATTTCACCGGGCAAACTAGGGGATAGGCTACAATAGGCAAAATATGCAGGTTTTCGTAGGAGGATCAGACCTCATTGATTGCAAGAAAGTATTTTACATTTGGAGGTTAATTAACATTTTTCTTTTTCGTTTTTGAATGCATATTTTTATCATTTTATTGTCTTATGGTGATGGTAACCTTCTTGTCATTTGGGGTTCATTTTTATACTTGTTATCACACTGTCCTTATGCAAGGTTTGGAACTCATGTGTAACTAACTGACAGTCTGTTACTTCTTCACGCAAAATTTTATCTCCGCAAAGATTTTTGTTGGTTCCTCAGTTTAGGGGCTGCGGCAACGTGGTCATGTAACCCCGTGTACACTGGGTGTGTGTAGAATCTGATAAACGGTGTTAATTGTGATGACTGTATTAGTCTGTAATTCAGGTAAGGTCTGCAGACGGTCAATTTTAAGTAGTAGTTCCTAATTTTGTACCACATACTAACGTCAACGACACCTAGCTGTGAACTTAGCTACTAGATGCCACCGCAACCAGCAACTTGCAACGAACCATGGAACTTGCCCTCCAAAGGAAAGCATGCTGAGGGATTTTTAGCGCTCTTAGAAAATCCGACGACTTTGGCCGGCTTTGAACCAGCGACCTTGGGCTTATAAGTTCAGCATGCTACCAGTTAGCCGCTTCCCACGGAGTCAGATGGAAAAATGAATGTGATCTCGTGCGATGGCGTTGTCTTGGCAACCTCTGATAGCTCATCCCTCATCAATTAAGAAGCATTGTCATGGTAAACTCTGATGGCACTTGGCATTTTCTTTAATTCCGAAATCAATTTTCTCATCCCTTGGCGTAATGGTAGGTCAGATCAAAAATTCTTTCAGACAATGTTTTAGGTAATTATTAGGGGAATAATTTCCATTTTGTATGGTTTTGATATTGTGCCTATTAAGAGAGATATGATTAATGTTTCCCGAAAAACCCACTTTTTTCCACCACTTTGGTCAATGTTTGGTGCTATCAAAAACTTTTCAAACATAAACAAAATTACGGCAGTTATCGTGTCCACAAGAAACTGATATATATGCACATATATATACACACATATATATATAGCTGACCCGGCAGACGTTGTCCTGCCAATCAAAGAAAGTGTTGTAACTTTGTTTCTTGAAGTGCTTTTGGATAAACAATATTTTTATTTTCAATTTCTGTTAACTGCCTCTAAACTATCGTGAAATGAATTAACTAATCTAGAAACATTCGTGGGAGCGTGCACAACAACTCTCCAACGTTTCATCGCAATTGGATAAATGGCATAAAACGCATACGGGATTTTGTTTAAATGATTCGTGCGCTGTCACTCATATGTTGAATCTACTCGTGCTCTATCAGCTGTGAAATTGATTTAACTTACTAAGTTAGAAAGCTTCACGTAAGTATACACAACAACTCATCAAAGTTTCATCGGAATCGGATGAATGACATATGAACGTGTACGGGATTTTTTTAAAACGATTCGCTTGCCGTCATTCATTTGTTGAATCTACTCATGCGCTACATATTGTAAAATAGATTTACTAAGCCTGAAACCTTCTCTGGAGTGTACTCAATCATTCACCAAGGTTTCATCGCAATCGGATGAATGATATATGACCGCATACGCGACATTGTGGAAACGATTCACGCGCCGTCACTCATTTGTTGAATCTACTCGTGCGCTACTTATTAAAAACTGGATTTACTAATCCAGAAACCTTTCCTGGAGTGAACACAACAATTCATCAAAGTTTCATCGTAATCGGATAAATGGTATATGAACGCGTACAGGACTATGTTGAAACGATTCGCGCGCCATCGCACATTTGTTGAATCTACTCGTGCGCTACCTATTGTAAAATGAATTTACTGAGCCAGAAACCTTTACTGAAGTGTACACAACAATATATTCACCAAAGTTTCATCGCAATCGGATAAATGGTATATGGACGCATGATTCGCGTGCCGTCACTCATTTGTTGAATCTACTCATGCGCTACCAATTATAAAATGGATTTATTAAGCCAGAAACTTTCCGTAGGGTGTACACAACATCTCACCCAAGTTTCATCGTAATCGGACGAATGGTATTTGAACGCATACGGGACCTTATTGAATCACTTCGCGCGTCGTCGCCCATTTGTTGAATCTACTCGTGCGCAACCTCCTGTGAAATGGATTTACTAAGTTAGAAACCTTAACGTAAGTGTACACAACAACTCATAAACGTTTCATCTCAATCGATGAATGGTATATAAACTTATACGGGATTTTGTTGAAACGCTTCGCGCGTCGTCACTCATTTGTTGAATTTACTCGTGCGCTACCTATAGTAAAATGAATTTACTAAGCCAGAAGCCTTCCCTGGAGTGTACACAACATCTCTCCCATGTTTCATCGCTACCGGACGAATGGTATTTGAACGCATACGGGACCTTTTTGAAACGCTACGCGCGTCGTCATTCATTTGTTGAATCTAGTCGTGCGCTATCTATTGTAAAATGGATTTACTAAGCCAAACACCTTCCCTGGAGTGCACTCAACATCTCACCCAAGTTTCAACGCAATCGGATGAATGGTATATGAACGCATACGGAACTTTGAAACGCTCTAACATTCCCATTTGGGAATGTTCATAACCTAACGTGCAAAGACAAACAGAATTCAACATCACTGCCACCTTTGGTAAAAAACACAACTTTCCGCCGTGGGCCTGGGCGGAGTGTATGTTATGGCGGTAGTTGCACAGGTTGCGACCAGGTGACTCTACGTGCAGAGACTCACAGTCCAAAAGGATTACTTTTCACTAAGGCTAGCGGTTTCCATGACGACTGTTTATCTTTATATATATAATTCTTCGACACGTGTGTATGTGACTGAACTCCTCCTAAACGACTGGACCGATTTTAATGAAATTTGGTATGTACATTAGTGTGGGTCCATGTATGGTTTAGATTCATAACCTGTCCCGGTAGGTGGAATGAACACAATTTTAGAACCACAATTTACTCACAATTTTAGAACCACAATATTAAGTCAAAAACAGTCGTCATGGAAACCACTATCCTTGACCTTGGTGAAAGCTGATGTCTTTGGACGGTTTGTCTCTGCACGTTAGAGCCACCTGGTCGCAACCTGTGCAACTACCGCCATAACATACACTCCGCCCGTGGTGGAAAGTTGTGTTTTATACCAAAGGTGGCAGTAATGTCGAATTCTACTGTTTGTCTATGCACGTTGGAGCGTTTCAAAGTCACGTATGCGTTCATTATACCGTTCATCCCATTGCGATGAAACTTGGGCGAGATGTTGAGTGTACTCCAGGGAAGATGTTTGGCTTAGTAAATTATTTTACAATAGATAGCGCACGACTAGATTCAACAAATGAGCGACGACGCACGAAGCGTTTCAAGAAGGTCGGTCCCGTATGCGTTCAAATACCATTTGTCCGATAGCGATAAAACTTGGGTGAGATGTTGTGTACACTCCAGGGAAGGCTTCTGGCTTAGTAAATTCATTTTACAATAGGTAGCGCACGAGTAGATTCAACAAATGAGCGATGACGCGCGAAGCAATTCAACAAAATCCCGTATAAGTTTATATACCATTCATCGATTGAGATGAAACTTTGATGAGTTGTTGTGTACACTTACCTGAAGGTTTCTAACTTAGTACATCCATTTCACAGGAGGTTGCGCACGAGTAGATTCAACAAATGGGCGACGACGTGCGAAGCGTTTCAAGAAGGTCCCGTATGCGTTCAAATACCATTCGTCCGATAACGATGAAATTTGGGTGAGATGTTTTGTACCCTCCAGGGGGAGGCTTCTGGATTAGTAAATCCATTTTACCATAGGTAGCGCACGAGTAGATTCAACAAATGAGCGACGACGCGCGAAGCAATTCAACAAAATCCCGTATAAGTTTATATACCATTCATCGATTGAGATGAAACTTTGATGAGTTGTTGTGTACACTTACCTGAAGGTTTCTAACTTAGTACATCCATTTCACAGGAGGTTGCGCACGAGTAGATTCAACAAATGAGCGACGACGTGCGAAGTGTTTCAATAAGGTCCCGTATGCGTTCAAATACCATTCGTCCAATTACGATGAAACTTGGGTGAGATGTTGAGTACAACCTACGGAAGGTTTCTGGCTTAATAAATCCATTGTACAATAGGTAGCGCACGAGTAGATTCAACAAATGAGTGTCGGCACGCGAATCATTTCAACAAAGTACCGGATGCGTCCATATACCATTTATCCGATTGCGATGAAACTTTGGTGGGATGTTGAGTACACCCTACGGAAGGTTTCTGGCTTAATAAATCCATTTTACAATAGGTAGCGCACGAGTAGATTCAACAAATGTGTGTCGGCACGCGAATCATTTCAACAAAGTACCGTATGCGTCCATATACCATTTATACGATAGCGATGAAACTTTGGTGAATTGTTGTGTACACTTCAGTAAAGGTTTCTGGCTTAGTAAATTCATTTTAAAGTAGGTAGCGCACGAGTAGATTCAACAAATGTGCGATGGCGCGAGAATCGTTTAAAGAAAATCCCGCATGCGTTCATATGTCATTCATCCGATTCCGATGAAACATTGATGAGTTGTTGTGTACACGCCAGGGAAGGTGTTCAACTTGGTAAATCCATTTTACAATATTGGTAGCGCATGAGTAGATGTAACAAATGAGTGACGACGCGCGAAGCGTTCCAACAAAATCCCGTATGCGTTCATATACTATTCATCGATTGCGATGAAACTTTGATGAGTTGTTGTGTACACTTACGTGAAGCTTTCTAACTTAGTAAATCCATTTCACAGTTGGTAGAGCACGAGTAGATTCAACAAATGAGTGACTGCACAAGAATCATTTTAACAAAATCCCGTATGCGTATAACGGTATGCCATTTATCCGATTGCGATGAAACTTTGGAGAGTTGTTGTGCATGCTCTCATGAATGTTTCTAGATTAGTTAATTCATTTCATGATAGTTTAGAGGCAGTTAACGGAAGTTGAAAAAATATTGTGTATCCAAAAGAACTTCAAGATACAAAGTTACAACACTTTCTTTGATTGGCAGGGCAACGTCTGCCGGGTCAGCTAGTGACTGTATATTGTGGTTCTAAATTTGTGTGTAAATTGTGGTTCTAAAATTCTAAAAATCCACCTATCTGGTCAAATTGCGTATCTAAACCATACATGGGCCCACCCTAACATTCATACAAAATTTCATCAAAATCGGCCCAGGCGTTTAGGAGGAGTTCAGTCACATACACATGTGTCGAAGAATTATATATAAAGATAAACTTTTGAACTGACGGTGGTTTGGGGGTCTGGGGGATGTAAAACGCGAAGATATGTCGAAATTTTCCAGAAGTCGAAACATGGCACCCATTGCAATGGTTAGCTTTCTGATGAAATCTACCTAAATTGCAATAGTTAGCTTTCTGATGAAATCTACCTAAAATAGGCTACATAATTAACAAGTAGTTCCGTGAAGAACTATACAGCCTATTTTCATATATCCTACTTATGTTAACTGCCACTATCAACATACAAAATATCAGTTTGATGGCTGTAATAGATTCGTAGGTATTGAGAACCGGCTAAATATTTCTGATGGTCGCCATTTTAGATTTTATATATGTCGGTCCTAGAGTTGTGTACCTTTACATGAAGATTATTGTGTACGTGTAGCATTCAAACTTCAATCGCATGATTAGGACACAAGAAGTAACAAGAAGATTTTAAAAGTTCACATAGCTGCCATCTTGTGGTTAAGGAAACAATTGAAATAAATTAGATGCCAGTGGATTAACATTCGTATAAGGATTTACTGTACCAAGTTTCACTGCACTCGGATGGTTAAATTGCGGGAAACGTCCATGTTAATATTTATATTTCGCGTCGCCGCCATGTTGGATTTGTGATCACCAGGTTATTTAAAGTCCTATAGGTGAACTTATGTTCATAGCCCCTATGAACATATAAAAATCAGTTTGATTGCTATAATAGATTCGTAGATATTCAGAGTCGTCTAAATATTTCGGATGGTCGCCATGTTGGATTGTTAAATGTATAGTCCATAGAGTCATGTACCATTAAAGGAAAATTATTGCGTAGGTTCATTATTCAACCTTCACTTCGATTGCATGATTACGACACAAGAAATAAAAACTTACTTTTAAAATTCACACAGCCGCCATCTTGGGGTTATGTAAACAATTGAACTAAATTAGATACCAGTGCATTAGAATGTGTATAAAAATTTCCTGTACCTGATTTCAATGCGTATGGAACATTAAATCGCGAGAAAGGTCTATTTAAAATTTTCAAATTCGCTTGGCCGCCATGTTCGTTTTGTAGTTAACCGGTTTTTGAAAGTCTTATAGGTAAACTTTCATTAGTGCCCTTCAGCTCCGTACAAAATGTCAGGGTTATAACTCAAATAGTTTCAGAGATATAGAATGTCGGTGAAATATTTCGCACATCCGCCATCTTGTGATTATGTGAACAATTGAACGAAAATAGATGTTGTTGCATTACAATGTGTATAAACATATACTGTACCAAGTTTCATTGCGTTTGGTTGGTTAAATCGCGAGAAACGTCTATTTAAAAGTAGCAAATTCGCGTGGTCGCCATGTTGGTTTTGTAGTTACCAGTTTTTCAAACGTTACATAGGTGAACTTCTAGTAGTTCTCTTTATCAACGTAAATAATTCCATTGTGATATCGGGAATAGTTTCGGAGATATTGAATGCTGGTGAAATATTTCGCACAGTCGCCATGTTGGATTGGTGAGAGGTAACAAAATTTGAAGGGCACGGTCGGGGTCGCCCGGAATAGTGCTATGAACTTAACGAGCGCTGTAGTAGTGTCAAGGAGTTTAGATATCTAACCTCCTTGACTTTCATAGCGTTCAAAGGAACGACGAAATTCGACATGCAAGCTACCCTCTGGGTGTCAATTAACAAAGCTTGCACCAGGCACCCGAGGCCATATGATATTATTATATTGAAATCGCTCCAGCCGTTTAGAATTTATTAGGGGGAGACACACACACACCTCACACACACACACACACACGCGCACACTCACACGGACAAAATGTGATCTCATAAGCCTATTTTTTAAAAATTGAAAATAGGCTAAAAATACTACCATCAACGACACCTAGCTGTGAACTTGGCTACTAGATGCCACCGGAACCATCAAGTCGCAACGAACGTTGGAACTTCCCCTACGAAGGAATGCAAACTCAGTTTTTTTTAGCGCTCTTAGTAAATCCGACGACTTCAGCCGGGTTTGAACCGCGACCTTGGCCATAGAAGTTTAGCATGCTACCAGATAGGATACCGAAGTCGCTTCCCACAGACAGATGGAAAACTGAATGTTATCTCGTGCAGTGGCGTTGTCATAGCAACTGCTGATGGCTCATCCCTTATGAATTAAAAGTAAAGTGTTCATGGCAACCTCTCTTGGCACTTTGCATTTTCTTATAATTTAAATAATTTTGCTCACCCCGTGGCGTAATGGTGGGTCATATCAAAAATTCTTTCAGACAAAATTTTTAGGTAATTATTGGAGGAATATTGTACATTTTGTGCGGTTTTGATATTGTGCCTATTAACAGAGATATGATTAATGTTTCCCGAAAAACCCACTTTTCTCACCCCTTTGGTCAATGGTTAGTGCTATCAAAAAAAATTTCAAACATAAATTTTAGGGCCTTGTCCGACACATAAGTTAGTATGAACTTTGAATGGATTCAATATTTCAGATATTAATAGAGTTATAGCGATATTTCACTTTTTCGAAAAAAGCCACCCATTTTCACCCCCTTTGACCGATTTTACCCATTAACGAACTCATCCGAGATTTTAAGGGGATACATATCATGTAAAAAATTCAAAATGATTGGTGAAAAATTACGGCAGTTATCGTGTCCACAAGAAACTGATATATATATATATATATATATATATATATATATATATATATATAATGTACATACATAAATTATATATAAACTTTTGAACTGACGGTGGTTTTGGGGTCTGGGGGATGTGAAACGCGAAGATATGTCGAAATTTTCCGGAAGTCGAAACATGGGACCCATTGCAATAGTTAGCTTTCTAATGAGATCTACCTAAAAATGTACTCATGAAGGAATGGCAAGGCAGTTTCCATGGCAACATAGCTCAAGTCGAGACACGGCCGACAAGATGCCATTTGCGCTCTGCGCTACTGGTGTAGAAAATGAGGATCTTTACATGAAATCCCGTTAGTTACTCAACTGCTCACACAGCACTGTCATCCGAGTATAGCATAACAAAGAATTGACACTATCTACTATATATTTCTCAAATACCACTCACTCACTCATTCATTCATCACGAAATCTCAGACACCACCCAACGGATTGGAAAGAAATTTGGTGTGCTGCTTCCTCAAAGGCCGCAAATGCCCACTAAGAGGGGATTTTTTGGATATTCAGGTTCTAAAGGGGTCTTAAGGGGGTTAAACCTACATTTCATTGAATAACAATGTCTCACGAGTGGTTTCATTTGTGGATGTGATACTCGGCATATAAACTAATCATTAAAAATAAGCAGACATGTGTCTAAGGGTTTTTCGATGTGGTGTATTATTATGAGGTGAAAGGGGTGAACAGTGGGGGTGGAAGGATTCCTAACGGAGCGTGTAGGCCTATCTCTTAAATGACATAGGCGAGAAATTTGAAACTCAGCGAAAAAAAAAACCAGCTTAAAAAGTAAGTAAAGCGGTGTTCGACCGTTTTTTCATAAATTAATTTATGGGGCCAATGGGGTGGGGTGAAATTCTAGGGGAAAAAGGAGAAAAAGTGTCCTAACTGACTGACTAACTCACTCACTCATCAAACTCAGGGGAAAAAGACAGCTTAAAAATAAGTTAATAGGTGTTCAAGCGATTTTTCATCAATCCAATTTAAGGGGCCCATGGGGAGGGGTGAAATTATGGTAAAAAATAATTGAAAGAAAATGTCCTGTCTGACTCACTCACTCATCACGCCCAGCGAAAACTATTCAAGTTGGAAACATGACATTTTGGGAATATGTTCGCTGTATGTCGAAAACGTCAACTAAGGAATGATTTTTGTTAATTCGGCTTTTAAAGAGGTGTTAAGGGGGTAAACGTGCATTTCATTGAATAACGATATCTCATGAGTTGTTTCTTTGGGGATGTGATATTCGGTATATAAAGTAATCATTAAAAATAATCAGACATATGACTAAGGGTTTATAGATGTGGTGTATATTATGAGGTGAAAGGGGTGAAAATTGGGGGTTGAGGGATTCTTAACGGAGCGTGTATCTCTGAAACTTCATAGGCGAGAAGTTTGAAATTCGGCGGGATATAACAGCTTAAAATACAAGTAAATAAGTGTTCGACCAGGTTTTTTTTTCATAAATCCAATTTAAGGGGCCCTTGGAGAGGGGTGAAATTCTGGGGGAAAAAATCAGGAAAGAAAGTGTCCTAACTGATTGACTCACTTATTCACTCATCGAACTCAGGGGGAAAAGAGCTTTAAATAAGTAAATAGGTGTTCGACCGTTTGTTTCATAAATCCAATTTAAGGGGTTCATGGGGAGGGGTGAAATTATCAAAAATAAATGAAAGAAAATGTCCTGACTGACTCACTCACTCATCATCGCTCAGCCAAAATTATTGAAGTTAGAAACATGACATTTTGGGGATATGTTCGTTGTATGTCGAAAACGTCCACTAAGGAAAGAGTTTTGGATATTCAGGTTCTAAAGAGGTGTTAAGGGGGTACGCGTGCATTTCATTGAACAACAATATCTCACGAGTGGTTTCATTTGGGGATGTGATACTTGGCATGTATACTAATCAATAAAAATAAGCTGACACATGTCTAATGGTTTTTCGATGTAGTGTATATTATGAGGTGAAAGGGATGAAAAGTGGGGGTTGAAAGATTCCTAACGGAGCGTGTATCTCTTAAACGACATAGGCGAGGAGTTTGAAACTCGGAGGAAATCAATCAGCATAAAAATAAATAAATAAATAAATAAAATAAATAGGTGTTCGACCGTTTTTTCATAATTGCAATTTAAGGGGCCTATGGGGAGGGGTGAAATTCTGGAAGAAAAACGTCCACTAAAGAAGGATTTTAGGATGTTCACTCTCATCGACCAACCAAAACTACTAAAGTTAGAAGAATGATATTTTGGGGATATGTTTGTTGTGTGTCGAAAACGTCTACTAAGGAGGGATTTTTGGATATTCAGGTTCTAAAGGTGTGTTAACGGGGTTAAACCTGCATTTTATTGAATAACAATATGACACGACTATGACGCGAGCGAAGCGATGCTAAAAATGAGATGGTGTGTGTCTGTGCCTGAGGCACGTCCAGAAAGTAAGCTCCGTTTGGTAATTAAATTAAATTGTGTACAGATACAGAAAAAATATTTATTGCACAACATTCTACACCTCTTAAACTACTTTTCCACATAACTGCCGAACTTTTGCAGGCATTTGTCATAGCGTGGCACAAGTTTTTGGATACCTCTTCATAGAAGTTTGCCGCCGACCCGTAAACGAGAGTGAAGACTCCCCTTAAGATATCCTACTGTTTGGCCATCACTGTTAGGCAAATTGCGTATGTGGTCAGGAGAACTCCTAAACATACGCAGTTCTCCTGGTAAGCACGCAATTTGCCTAACAGTAGTGACCAAACAGTAGGATATCTTAAGGGGAGTCTTCACTCTCGTTTACGGGTCGGCGGCAAACTTCTATGAAGAGGTATCCAAAAACTTGTGCCACGCTATGACAAATGCCTGCAAAAGTTCGGCAGTTATGTGGAAAAGTAGTTTAAGAGGTGTAGAATGTTGTGCAATAAATATTTTTTCTGTATCTGTACACAATTTAATTTAATTACCAAACGGAGCTTACTTTCTGGACGTGCCTCGTATTACTCAATCACGCATTACCACTGGTCCGATTTACATGAATTTTACATGGAAGTAGCTGATTTACCTGGTTAACATATAGGTTACTTTTGATTTCAATACCTTGTACTATTTAAAGATGGCGACCATTTTAGTGACGTTACTACACCCTTTGGTTTCAAACTTTCATATTTCCATTTCAAATAAAAAGAGAACGCTAAGAAATAGCAAATTTTTGATGGCATATACGAGGTTTCAAGTTACATTTTCTATCCGAAAGGTATCTCCAAAGGTTAACGAGTAAAACCTAAATTTGTGCTATGAAACACGGTCAACGCCGAGCGGTGTAGTTGGACAAAATGTTCCATCCTTAATCTCCCTCTGTGAGCACCTCGCCTATCCCCTGTTTTAACTGTCACCTTCACATTTTAATTTATTTATGACGCGTAGCGAAGCACGGGTACTTCAGCTAGTTCTTAGTAACGTTCAAACCTTACCTTATAGGAGGTGCTAAAAATGATGTCCTCCCGAAGCTAAACGGGCATTGTATCGAAGAAACACATTTCGATTAACACGATTAAGTTCGTCCACTTAAATGTTTCTGACTTCGTGTGTTATGTTTTCCAACATTCCGCGTAAACACGGCGAGCAGATTCGTATTGAAAGCAACTTTTTTAAACCAAAATTCGCTGCTTTAAAGTTAACTGTCTAACCATCTTAAGCGAGAGAATGTTCCCTGAGTGTGATAGTGAGATGACTGCGAGGTGACCGATGCAGCTAACAAGACGTTTGCCCATAGAGATAACAAGGGGAATTACATCAGATCAGCCACGATCAGCCGATGCTCGGGCAACAGCCGAGTGGAAAATCCGCACGCGCGACGGTGCTGATATACAAATATAACCCTGTAGTTTTGAGAATGTCACGACTCTGATCGTTATGAAAGTTTATTTTTAATCAATCAATCATTCAGGGGCATCACCACCTGGTGAGCTTGAATGGACACAAGTTCCTCCAAAACGAGGCTCATCCCACCTGGGTGTCCTCCTTAAATTATTATATTTATAAAGCATTATAAATGTATTACTTTATATACGTGACTGGCATTTAATGTTTCTCCGTCGGTCAACATGATTCTATCTAATTATAATGGGTGGTTCGCTAATCCTGAAAGAAATTTACACGATATTAATATATTAGAAATGGCCTACCGGTTGACGAAGAACACTTACAACAAGATGTGCTTATCTCGTAACTTGAAATTGAAACATTATAAGTCAGTCATAAGGCCAGAAGCCTTATATGCCATGGAGTGTTGTTCTTTAAACCGAAGGGGTCTGATGGAGAAGATGGAAATTAGTGAGAGGAGAATTCTTCGGAAGATCCTCGGACCTGTAAAGGTAGATGAAAAATTTCGTAGGCGACATAACTCCGAGTTCTACAAACATACAGAGAAACTATCTGAATGTGCGAGAGAAAAGGGAATAGCCTTTTATGGTCATATCACGAGATTACCTTCCACAAGATTGATCAATCGTTTGGTCAGTTACTGGCACACTAAGAAGTTTTGTACCACGTGGTTGACGGAAGCTGAGAAGGATATTAACAAACTGGAAATATCAGATCTGCATGACAGACAGGCTGTGAGGCGTGCTTTGAAGGAAGTCCATGGTTTTCAGGAGAAACCTCGGAAGAAAGGTACTCCCTGGACTATTGAAAGAAAGGAGTTACACCCGCAGAAAATGCGTCACTGCTGGGCAAAGATCAAGACCCTCCAGTTGAATAAACGTGCTCCTATGTAGGCCAATTCGAGAGAAGAAGAAGAAATACACTTGGTGTTCATGGATAAAACAGCCAAAACCATAAACAAGGACAAGAAACAACGGTTCCAAGTCAAAGTCATCTTAAGACATCTTAATTACCCCATTACATCAAAAATAAACACTATCAGGAACGTAATTGTGAGACTGAGATCTCGAGGATTTGTGCATATACAGTTGGTGTGATAGGATTAACGAATTAAAGGTCTCCATTACCAGACAGAATTCTGAGTGAATTCAGAATCGTACAAAGTTTGAGCGTTAAGGAACATGGGAAAGATATTAGCATAGGTGACACAAGAAAAGAGAAAGAAAGAGCTTGTAGCTTTAACATATATATTTTCTTCAACCATTGAACTTAATTTATAGAACATAAGATTTTAAGCTAATCCAGTTAGCACAACTTGAAACATTATTTATGTTTGGAAGGTTTTTCTTTACTAACAAAGAAGTAATCATTTCATTGATCTTTAAACATTTGAGACAATGTAAGTGCTTTAATGCACAGCTTAGTTTGAACTTGAAAAGAAAAGAATAGCAACATAGCCTATAGAAGGGGCTAATGGCGGTCAGGGACCAAATCCTGCCGTACCTTATGAAAGAAAAGAAAGGGAAACTGTAAAAGCAGTTACAAAGAAAAGACATAGCCTATAGAAGGGGCTAATGGTGGTCAGGGTCTGTTTCCTGCCGTACCTTATGAATAGAAAGTCATGTGAATTGCAAAATGCACAAAAAAGTAAGCCATGAAATATTTCCAAAGAAAGTGAAATGCCAGAAGCAGGCAGGCATGTGATACCTGAAAGTGAACCATGAAATTGTTCCCAAAGGAAATATCTAAAGCAAGCCGATACGTTAATTTTCATGAGAATTTCTGAAGGAAGCCGGTATGAATCTTTCCTCGGCAAGAAGTAACATGATACTGTTGAACAGCTAATTACATTTTACAAAACACAGGTTATGTATGAAGAACAGATTACTTATCTTAATTGTGGAGTAGGTTAGCAACCTAAAGGTTTGAAGACAATAGATATGTCACGTACTAAACTTGAGTGCGAAGTAAAGATGACATTAGCAATAGAATTCACAAAAAGTAGAGTTTTATAGTAAGCCATTGAAGACGAAGTCCTAGGTAGGAATCTATTCACTTTGTAGAGAGTGCGCACACGAATAGTTTTCCGTAGCATGAAAGATGTGAAGTTCACATATGAAAATGTTCATTTTCAAACATGTCGTAGAAACACGAAGAAAGGCGATCAACATTAGATCACTAAGATAAAATGTCGTAAAGACATTGTGAAGCGTGGATATCACTTCTTGATGCAGAGGTTATGATGTTACATGAAGATCTAGATGAAGATTTAAGTCCGGTATGCAAGACTGGTGGACAGCTCAGGGTCTGTCTATATGAAAGCCTATAGGATCTAGATCCGGCTTTCATAATAAGTAGGAGTCCACGCAGCACGACCCGCTTTGGATGAGAAGGTGTGGCAAGATAGTGGCGAGCAAGAGGGGTAATAATCTCAAACAACAACTTCGTTGGCAGCAAGGTCTCATGCCTTGCATTTCGGGCCTTTGGCCCGATTGTGTGGTAATGTAGGAAAATTATAAAATGTTATTCTAGGCAATGCTGACACCACCACGTGGTTATGAAAGCCAGACGTCGTCGGAAATGGAAAATATATTCCATTATTTAACTTTTTGAAAAGGTGAAAACGGGTTATTATAGATAATTTTGCGTAGAATTCAATGAGACGATTTTTACAAATTATTATATACATTTGGGCCCCATTTTTTCAAAAACCAAAAGCATTTAATAACATTAATACGGTGAGAGATATCAAAATATGATAGGGGGTAAAAAAGTTGCTAATCACTGAGATCTTACTCCTGTACATTTAAGATGTTTCGATACGACCAACCGTTTCCGGGATATATCGATTCAAAAAAAAAAGGATGGTAATCAGGGCCCCAAAAAAGGTCCTGCCCTGCACCGATTTTAACGCCCGATAACAGGGTTCCTCATATGCCCTAACTCTTTCCCCGTACCAAATTTCAGCTCGATATCTTGAAAATTGCGACCTGTACTTTGATAAACGCAGAAACGTCACGCACAATACGTGCATCTTCAGCGGCCCAAAACAAACGGTGAGAGATATCTAAAAATCGTTATGGGTAAAGAAATTGCATACCGCGGAGATCTTACACCTGTGTATTTAACTTTTTTCGATACGACCAACCGTTTCCGAGATATATCGATTCCAAAAAAAAAAGAAATTCCGGGTCCCAGAAAGAGGTCCGGCCCTCCACCGATTTTAACGCCACACAATATTGTTCCTAACCGGCCATATCCCTTTCGCCGCACCTAATTTCAGGTCGATATCTCGAAAATTGGACCTGTACTTTGCTAAACGCAGACACGTCACGCACATACGTACACCTTCAGGGCCTCACAAAAAAAACTGTGAGAAATATCCAAAGAAACGTTATGAGTAAAAAGGTGCATATCGCGGAGATCTTACACCTGTACATTTAAAGTTTTTCGATACGACCAACCGTTTTCGAGATATATCTATTCCAGAAAAAAAGGATAAAATTTAGGGCCCTAAAAAAGGGCCGGCCCTGCACCGATTTTAACGCCCATCAATGGAGCTCCTCACAGGCCCTAGCCCTTTCACCGTAGCAAATTTCAGTTCGATATCTTGAAACTTGCTACCTGTACATTGCTAACCGGAAAAACGTCACGCACATACGTACATCTTCAGGGCCCCTAAATCCGAAAACGGTGAGAGATATCAAAAAATCGTCAAAAATAAAAACGATGTATACCGCGGAGATCTTAAACCTGTACATTTAACGTTTTTCGATACGGCCAACCGTTTCCGAGATATATCGATTCAAAAAAAAAGGATGATATTCAGGGCCCCAAAAAAAAGGTCCGGCCCTACACCGATTTTAACGCCCAACAATACGGTTCCTCACGTGCCCTGTCTCTTTAACCGTACCAAATTTCAGCTTGATATCTTGAAAATTGCGACCTGTACTTTGCTAAACGCAAAAATGTCACGCACAATGGACATTTTCAGGGCCCTAAAAAAGAAATCGGTGAGAGATATCAAAAAATCGTTTTGATTAAAAAAGTTGCATACCGCGGAGATCTTACACCTGTACATTTAACGTTTTTCGATACGACCAGCCGTTTCCGAGATATATTGATTCCAAAAAAAGGGATGAAATTCAGGTCCCCAAAAAGGTCCGGCCCTGCACCGATTTTAACGCCCAACAATAACGTTCCTCACAGGCCCTACCTCTTTCACCGTACGAAATTTCAGCTTGATATCTTGGAAATTGCGACCTGTACTTTGCTAAACGCAAAAATGTCACGCAAAATGGACATTTTCAGGGCCCCAAAAAAAGAAAACGGTGAGAGATATCAAAAAATCGTTTTGAGTAAAAAGGTTGTATACCGGAGAGATCTTACACCTGTACATTTAACGTTTTTGGATACGACCAGCCGTTTCCGAGATATATCGATTCCAAAAAAAGAAACGTTTGAAATTCAGGGCCCCCAAAAAAGATCCGGCCCTGCACCGTTTTTAACGCCCGACAACTGGTTTCCTCACAGGGTCCAACTCTTTCACCGCTCCAAATTTCAGGTCAATATCTTGAAAATTGCGACCTGTATTTCGCTAAACCCAAAAATGTCACGCACAATGGACATTTTCAGGGCCCCAAAAAAAGAAAACGGTGAGAGATATCAAAAAATCGTTTTGAGTAAAAAAGTTGTATACCGGAGAGATCTTACACCTGTACATTTAACGTTTTTCGATACGACCAGCCGTTTCCGAGATATATCGATTCCAAAAAAAAAAACGTTTGAAATTCAGGGCCCCCCAAAAAGATCCGGCCCTGCACCGTTTTTAACGCCGAACAAAATGTTTCCTCACGGGGTCTAACTCTTTCACCGCACGAAATTTCAGTTCGATATCTTGAAAATTGCGATCTTTACTTCGCTAAACTCAAATATGTCACGCACAATGGACATCTTCAGGGCCCCAAAAAAGGAAAACGGTGAGAGATATCAAAAAATCGTTTTGAGTAAAAAAGTTGCATACTACGGAATCTTTCACCTGTACATTTAACTTTTTCGATACCACCAGCCGTTTCCGAGATATATCGATTCCAAAAAATAGGATGAAATTCAGGGCCCCAAAAAAGGGTCCGGCCCAGCACCGATTTTATTATTTATCCTGTTCTTTATTATTGATAGTAGTATTTTAGATGTATGAGAGAGCAGAGTTATGGTTCTGTAATCAGAGCATTCTATTCTGTTCCCTTTCTTTGGTATCATAACCGCTCTACTCTTGAAGAAGTCTTCTGGAATTTCACCATCATCGTAACATTTGCATATTATGCCATATAAAAGTTGTTTCATATCCTCTCCCAGATTCTTTAGTAATTCTCCAGGTATGTTATCTGGACCAGTAGCTTTATTGTCATTTAATCTCTGAAGTGCTGATTGAAACTCCCTCCGCGTGATTGCAGGACCTTTATCATCTTCCTCTACTTCTTGCTCTGGTTCAATATACTGTAGTTCATTCATCACATTACCTCCATCATACAGTTCTTCAATGTATTCCTTCCACCGTGCACTGATTTCATCATCATTTATTAAAATTTTCCCATTTTTATCTCTCACTAGAGAGCTTTTTGTTTTAGACTTTTGGTTTAAAATTTTAATGTTCCGATATGCTCTATCTGTTCTTCCTTTCATAATATCATTCCCGATATTCTCCGAAACCTCATCCATCCACGCTTCCTTCGCTCTCCTACACAGAGTTGTTATTTGATTTTTGACCTGCCTATATTGTTCCTGGCTTTCTGGCGTGTTCCCTTTCCTGAAATATTTCCTTTTTACTATCAAATCCAAAATTTCCTCTGTAATCCGTGCTTTCCTTGGTTCCAGTCTTTTTGTTCCCAGTGTTTCATGAGCTACTCTTAGCAAGCCTTCCTTTATAGTATTCCACGTAGAATTCTCATTTCGGTTGGCTAACTCATTGATTCTTTTCTTAGAGGATTTCGCTTAAGGACGACCTGGGAAGCCTCTACTCTTCCCTGCCTGATCTTGGGTTCCTTGCCCCATAATCAGTAAAGGATACTGCTTGCTGTGAACACATCATGATTGATTAACTTGGGAGTAAGTAGTGCATTGGTTTCCCGTTGCCTTCTGCACTTCGTTTGGACCGTCCCTAACATGGGGAACAGACACCTTCTGTAGCCGCCCCTAACATGGAGAACAGACGCTACATTGATTTATTTTCGTGGTTAACTCCACTAGGTTCTTCCGCTCTCCCTTCCGCCTTTAAGACCGTTGACCAAATTGACTGATAGGCCTATATAATTTTATTAATGGCCATGTACTTTTCTTTTCAGGATGGGTCAGGGAAGGGATATTGGAAGGAAATCGGCCGTGGACCGGCATTTGCCTGCTAGTGAAAATGGGAAACCACGAAAACCATTTTCAGGACGGCCTAGGTGGGATTCGAACCCACGCTCTCCTGATACCAGCGAGGCATGAGGTAGCGCCTTAGCGCTCTCGGCCAACGCGGCTGGTAATTGACTGATATATGGCAACCATATACCTTTTGCTCTTACTCTCCCGAGCACTGGGATGCCTCTTCCGCCATCTACACTGTTCCATAGTCCATCTACTCCACTGTATATGCCGTTGAGGTCTTCACCGTAACCCTGGCAAGGGACCCTTGCATTCTACTACCAGCCGGGTCAGCTAGACCAAGTTTTTTTTACAGAGGCGTTACTCCTCTATTACTCTCCATTTGTCCTGACTTGTGACACACAGAGCCTGGCTTCCAAAACTTTGGGCCCAGGTTGGTGGGATTGTTCTTCCACAGTAAAATGTAAATACATTAGGTCGAGTTGAGTTCGGTGATACATTTTAGACAATTTTCTTGGGATAATGATCTATAATTTATTTCTAATATAGTTAATTTTAACAGAATTGAGGCTGCAACATTCTTATTTAAAACTTTTCTTTGTGATCCGTTTGTCATAATGGTTATGAAATATGATTGGTTTATGGCTGGAATTTAGGTTCTATTTTGGTTGAAATGCTCAATATACTGTACAGTACCGGTACTTTAAAAGCTTTAGGAGGGTCCTCTCTGTCTCGTGAGGATAATTGAGTAGCCGTAGCGGACCATGACCTAAAGTCAAGGAAATGCTGCCGAAGGTGTTATCGCGCTGGCCATGTGTCTGTCAACAGCTGCAGGCTATAAGCTCGGCAGCAGTCGCTCTAGGCAGCGCTATCCAGTCATTGCGCTCGGGGAGCACTGGGCAGTCAGACTAGCGCTCCTTCCCCTACCACCACTACACTGTGGCAGCGAGGAGACGGACGATGTTCGGAACACGCTGACTAGATACGTACGTACAGTCGTGCGGCCGACGGCTCTTGTGAGATTGTTGACATATTAATAGGGCTGTTTTGCCATAACAAATATACCGCATATACAAGTCGAATTGTACTCCGATGTATGGAATGTGCAGAAAACGAACACAAGCGTTAAGTAAAGAGTATTGTGATTTATTCCAAACTGAAAAGTAAACATATTAGAGAGGAAAATTCAACAACAAATTGTGTTCTTTTATCATTTTAAATGATCTTGTCGACTTCGTCGTTATGCTTGGGTCCAACGTTATGCGTTACGGAGACGGAGACGGAAGTGACGTCATGCAGCCACGCGGGAAGTGACGTCATGCAGCCGCGCGGGAACTGAGTGCGTGACGTCATGCAGCCACGCGGGAAGCAGAAGCTAATGGTTATTAGAGTCTGTTGAAAGAGTCCTGCGGCGTCAAGCGACCTGGGGCTTTGAGCGACGCGAACACAATAATACAGGGTGACTTCTAAAGAGATATACAAGATGCCGTATAAGAATACAGGGTGACTCCTAAGAGGTGCGCAGGATGTCAGAGCAAAATACAATACAAGATGCCAGAAAACAATAGGGGGTGACTCCTAAAGAGATATACAAGATGCCAGAAAATAATACAAGGTGACTATTAAAGAGGTGTACAAAATGGCAGAGAAGAATACAGGGTGCCTCCTAATGAGGTGTGCAGGATGCCAGAGTAAAATACAGTACAATATGCCAGGTAAGAGTACAAGGTGACTCTTAAACAGGTGTACAAGATGGCAGAGAAGATTACAGGGTGACTCCTAAAGAGGTGCACAAGATGTCAGACAAGAGGTGACTCCTAAAGAGGTGTGCAAGATGTCACACAAGAATACAGGGTGACTTCTAAAGAGATATACAGGATGCCAGATAAGAACACAGGGTGCCTCCTAAAGTGGTGTGCAGGATATCAGAGCAAATTACAGGGTGACACTTAACGAGGTGCCCGCGCGGGAAGCCTAAGGTAATGGGTAATGGAGTCTGTTGAAAGAGTCCTGGGGCTTCGAGCAAAGCGAGAAGTCCTCCTGAGCCTTTCTAACATGTGTAGCATTTGAAGCATGCGTCATTTGAAATGATATAACGTCTAGTCTTTCAGACCGACTGTAATTTTTTTAACACATTAAATCTCTGTGGCACACTAAACATTTGGCATCCCTTTATAAGCTGTACAGAGAAATTAAATTTCTCATTCTGCTGCTTCACCAGTCCGTTTTAGCCTATTTTCATTTATGAAAAAAATAGGCTTATGAGATCACCTTTTGTTCTTGTGTGTGTCTGTCTGTGTATGATGGTGTGTGTGATGGTGTGTGTCCCCTCTAATAACTTATAAACGGCTCGAGCGATTTCAATTAAACTCGGTAAGTTCATAGCACTATTCCGGACCACCCCGACCGTGTCCTTCAAATTTTGTTACGTCTCACCAATCCAACATAGCGGCTTTGCGAAATATTTCACCAGCATTCAATACCTCCGAAACTATTACCGACATCACCCTGGAATATTTTACGGTGATAAAGGGGACTACTGGAAATTTACTTATGTGACTTTTGAAAACCTGGTAACTACAAAACCAACATGGCGGCCAAGCGAAGTTGCGACTCTTAATAGACGTCTCTCGCAATTTAACGAACCGAACGCAATAAAACTTGGTACAGTATATGATTATACACATTTAATGCACCGACATCTAACTTCGTTTAATTGTTTACATAACCTCAAGATGGCGGCTGTGCGAAATATTTAACCGGCATTCTATACCTCTAAAACTATTAGCGGTATCACCCTGACATTTTGTACGGAGGTAAAAGGCACTACTGGAAGTTCATCTATAAGACTTTCAAAAACCGGTAAACTACATAACGAATATGGCAGCCAAACGAAGTTGAACATTTTAAATATAACTTTCTCGTGATTTCATGATACAAACGCAATGACACTTGTACAAGAAATGTGTACACACATTGTAATGCACTGGTATCTAATTTAGTACAATTGTTTACATAACCGCAATATGGCGGCTGTGCGAATTTTAAAATTAAGTTTTTATTTCCTGTGTCCTAACCATGCGATTGAAGTTTGAATAATGAATAATGAAGCTACGCGATAATTTTCCTTCAATGGTACAGGACGCTATGACATATATATAACAATCGAACATGGCGACCATCCGAAATATTTAGACGGATCTCAATACCTACGAATCTATTACAGCAATCAAACTGATTTTTTAATGTTCATAGGGGCTATGAACACAAGTTCACCTATAGGATTTTCAATATCCTGGTGATCACAAATCCAACATGGCGACGGCGCGAGGTATAATTATTCACAAGGACGTTTCTCGCAATTTAACCACCCGAGTGCAGTGACACTTGGTACAGTAAATCCTTATACAAATGTTAATCCACTGGCATCTAATTTTTTTCAATTGTTCCCATAACCACAAGATGGCAGCTGTGCGAAATTTTAAAATCTCGTTTTTACTTCTTGTGTCCTAATCATGCGATTGAATTGTGAATACTACACGTACACAATACTCTTCAGGTAATAGTACATAATTCTATGACCTACAGATATAAAAATCCAACATGGCGACCATCCGCAATATTTAGTCGAATCTATTACAGCAATCAAACTGAAATTTTGTATGTTGATAGAGGCAATTAACATAAATAGGATATATGTAAATAGGATGTATTGTTCTTCACGGAACTACTTGTTTTGTATGATGTTCAGTCATGACCACTGCGAAACTGATTTACTTACACACTGTCAACAAAGTGCATTGGACTAGACTAGCGCTGATGGATCGGCTGCTCACTTCAGGGCGCTCAGCCTGCCAAGCTCCTCCCACCATTTCCTAAACTACCTTCCACCAAAGCGCTCGGTGCACTGGCTTAGAGCGTGGACGGAGCGCTGTCTGGAAGTCCCTGCTGTAGTGTTTGCACAGTAATCTGGGCACAGTTCAGGGGTCAGTTATAGAGTAGAACTTGCTCAATGCGGAACGTCTATAAAGGGGAATCTTGTCTACTGTAATTCGGAAAAGAAAACTCGGACCCATGCGATTCCGTTTTGAGCGAGCATTAATGTATTTTGTTGGAGATTGGGTTATGTGTGGAAGTGTTAAGAAATAATCTCTTGTGTATTGCAGTGTGTTGATCAGAGTTGGTACCTAGCAGTGGACATGCAGCTCCACTGGCTATCCCCGATCGTACTCATACCTTTGTGGAAGTGGCCCAAGATCGGAGGAGTCTTCATGGTTCTGTTGACTATAGGAGGACTCATCACCAACTACCTCATTGCGTACGATCTAAGCATCTCTCCGTCCCTCCTCAAAACCACGTAAGTCTCTCAGCACAGTTAGAGAATGTGTTCTTTTTATCAGTTGCGACCAACAGTATTCTGTAAGAAAGAAGTTGGTGTAGCGACAAAACTCTCCGTACTTCACTCAGTATTTAGACCGACCTTGGTTTATGGAAGTGAGAGCTTGGTAGATTCAGGATATCTGATGCATAAGCTAGAGGTAACTGATATTAGGGTTGTTGCTGTTTGAGTCTTCTGTCTTTTGACTGGTTTGATGCAGCCGTCCATGCCTCCCTGTTCTGAGCTAATTGTTTCATTTCTACGTAGCCACTACACCATACATACAAGGCAATCTGTTTAAGATATTCTAACCTTGGTCTACCCCTACAGTTATTGTCCTCGACCCTTCCTTCCATAACTAAGCTTGCTATTCCTGGGTGCCTTAGTAAGTGTCCCAGCAACCTATCTCTCCTCTTCATTAGCAGTCACCAGAAACACCTCTCCTCTCCACTCGTCTTAATACCTCTTCATTTGTAACCCTATCTACCCATCTGATCTTCATCATTCTCCTGTAACACCACATTTCATACGCTTCAATTCTCCTCCTTTCTGCTGCACCAATAGTCCAATTAGTTTCACTTCCATAGAGTGCAACGCTCCAGACTAAGACTTTCAAAAATGACTTCCTAATACCTAAATTTATATTCAATGTCAACAGATTCCTTTTCTGTGGAAATGTTTTCCATGCCTGTGCTAACCTACTTTTATATCCTCTTTGCTTCGTCCATCACTGGTTAATTTGCTTCCTAAGTAACAGAAGTCACCTACCGGTACTTCCTTTAGCTTTTCACCTGCCAATTCGACATCCATAGGAGTTTCTGATTTCTGTCGACTGCATTCCAATATATTTTTTTACATTTATTAATTTTCATCATGAATTCTTTCCTCAAGACAGAATCCATACCATTTAAAAACTCATTCATATCCTTTGGAGTGTCTACTAAGACGACGATGTCATCAGCAAATCTCAGCGTTGAAATTATTTCTCCTTGAATCTTTACTCCTACTTTGAATTTTTCTCTAATTTCCTTCATTATAATTATAATAATTAATATTAATCCATCCATTATTCAAAAAGGGAGATAAGACTAATCCAGAACATTACAGAGGAATAACTCTTCTGGACTTCACATAAAAAATGTTCTCCCGCAAAATTTATAATAGGATAAAAACATTCTGGAACCACAGCTTGGAGAATCCCAGGCAGGATTTCGGCCATACAGAAGTTGCCCAGACCAAATTCTCAGCCTAAAACGAATAATGGAATATTAAAAATATAGAAATAAACAAGTGTTTATTTCATTCATAGATTTCAAAAAGGCGTATGATAGTATACACAGACCTACAATTTAAAAAATTCTCAGATCATATGGCCTTCATCCTAAATTAACAAACATTACTGAACTAACTTTAACTAACACAATTTCAAAGGTCAAGTACAGGGGAGAAATGCCAATTGATTTCCCAATAAAACAGGTCTCAGACAAGTTGATGGATTATCCCCTCTACTTTTCAATGTGGATCTCGATTACATCATGAAAATTTGGCAAAACGATAACCCACCTAAAATCAAAATTGGAGTAAAACCCTCATTAAGAACAAACTGCCTAGGGTTTGCAGATGATTTAACTCTCTTTGCCCTTGACATGGAAGAAGTTAGTGCTCAGATCACCAGTCTCCAGAATATTGCATTAAAAGTAGGATTGCAAATATCCTCTGAAAAAACCTCTTGACACAAAGTCATCATAAATGATCAAAAATTAACATAGTTCTACAATTTAAATACCTTGTAGAAATCATTATGCATAACTTAAGTGAAAAAACAACATGGATAAATAGAGCCAACAAACTGAAAAAAGCACAATTTCTAACCTGGTCAACTTATAACAAACAAGAAGCTCCGAGACGAACTAAAGAGCCTACTTTTCTTAAACTGTAAGTTTCATGCCAATAATTATTAATCTATATGGATCTATCTAGAATAATGACGAAATTAAGTTGGTAATATCGAAATTTCTAATTAGTTCGAAATACTGTATACCTGGCATAATGTAGCCTAATAGAGAACTACAGTTGGCAGCCCTGATGACTGAATATATTCTTAGTTCCATATCTTAAGGTACAGAACACAATTTTGGTTGAAGTCCAATGGATAGCTTGGACGTTACATGCAGTTAAACATTGGATTTAACAGCGCGCGTAAAATATTGTTGGCAACAGTGACATAAATGTTTTGGTCAGAAATAATCTGAAATAATATGATCTATTGTTGTGTCAATTTTGAATGAAATCCATTAGTTAGTATAGAAGTTACATGCATTTAAAAATTGGACCTATCAGCAGGCTTAGAATCATGTTGGCAGCACTGGCGTAGGCCTATAATTGTTACTAAAAATTAATCTAGAATGTCAGGTACTATACGTGGGCAAAGTTTTGAGATATTGGCTTGCATACTTTCTGGTATATTGATATCAGGGTAACAAAAATAGAGACAGTATTTATTAACAGTTGGCAACCCTGGTTACTCTTAAGAATCGTTATAGTCATATCTGTTATGGTACACATAGCACACAAGAAATTTGGTTGAAACCCAAATGATAGTATAGAAGTTACATGTATTTAAAGTTGGACCTCTCAGCTGGCTTAGAATCATGTTGGTAGCACTGACGTATATAAGTTACCCCAAATTATTATAGAATGTCAGGTACTATACATGAGCATATTTTAAAGCAGTCAGCTTGCATACTTTCTGATATATGGGTATTTGGATTTAAAAAATTGAGAGCATTTATTAACTGTTGGCAGCCCTGGAGGATCTTAAGAATAAGCTCAGTCATATCTGTTTATGTACGCAAAGCACATACGGAATTTGGTTGAAATCCAATTGATAGTGTAGAAGTTATATGCATCTAAAATTTGGACGTATCAGCAGGCTTATAATCATTTTGGCAACACTGCCATTTATGGCCTCTTTTAAATTAAACTGCAATATTATTATCTATACGTGGGCCAATTTTGAAATAGCTCCCATTCATATCTTCCAAGATATCCGACGTGGAACTCAGAATTCAATTGCGAGTTTTCAGCAGTTCGTAGCACTGACATCATATTCAAATATTGCCGTGAGTTATTCAGGTATAGATCTTTACTCCTACCAAATTTTGTTTCGATTGCTGCAGCCGTTTAGGAGTTGATAGGGGGACACACACACACACACAGACAGACAGAAGGACATACAGACAGACAGACAGACAAACAGAAGGACAGACAGACACACATTTGCCCGATCTCATAAGTCTACTTTTTCCTCATTTTTGCAAAATGTGAAAAGTAGGCTAAAAATGTTTGTCAATGGGCACTATGATCCAACACTACAAAACTCTAACTTTGCCCGAAGCCACTTAGGCTTGCGAAACCTTGCTCCAAATTAAACATGAAAGAAGAACTGATCAGCTCTTCAAAACTGAAAGTAGAATTGTCGGAACCTGCATAAATAAAAAGTACCAGATTGTAGAAGTATGGAGAATCCTCTCCAATGAAACAGTCTATCGACAGATTGACCCAGTTACCAACACGATGAAAACGAAAATAATCTCTTATTTCTTTCACATCCTACGATTACCAGAAAACAGGATATTACGACAACTAGTGATGATAAATCTGGGAAAGAAAACTGGCGGGCAATGGATCAAAGAAATTCAAGAGGACCTCAAAAAAGTTGGACTCGAAATTACAGATGCAGAGAACAAGAATAAAATTGGCACCCTTCTTAAGAATCACAAATTTTCATCAGAAATGATGCACAGACGGTCTGTAGAGATTTCAGACGGATTAAGAACACTGCGATCAGAACGAATGCAGAAGTACTGGGCAGATAAGAAGAATCAAACAATACATCGTTCAAAGAAAAAGTGTACATGGAAGACTCAAGTGGTCGAATGTGGCTAATAAAGTTAATAATAATAATGATTATTAGTTGTTAAGAGCAAATTGTGACCTGATTTTCTTACAGAATTCTTATCGAAACAAGCCGTAACTTCATTTATGGTAATTTATGATTTGTATGTAAAAAAGATATTATTTTTGGATTCACCCCAAAATAAACATATTCACAAATCAGATGCAAAACAATAGAGAAACGTTCACAATGTAGAACAGTGAAATTCATTGCTTCTAATACATTTGTTGCAGGTCTGTGGAGGCATATAATGATTTTAAGGTGTACTTCTATGTTCCGGTGTACACCAGGTTCATACCATACATGACTGGTATCGCTGTTGGCTACCTCCTGGTTGCTGCTAAAATCAATAACAGAGAGCGGCACTTGTCCAAGGTTAGTGTTGTTTTCCAGGAAATAAAAACAAATTCTTTGCTATTAAAGTGTATTTTGGGCATGTTTACCCTTAAAAGAAACTGTGAACGACATATTCAAGAGTTAATGGTGGTAAATGGCTTGGATATTGCAGAAACTGATGCGAGTTCAATCATAGAATCATTATCATCATCAGCAGCATCTTCCGTGACCGTCTCCAGATAGCCGAGTGCGGTATACATGGTGAACAAAAAATGCCGCACTTGGAGGTCGGCATGCGATTCCTCATCCAATTGCAAGGCAAAAGTTTCAATAGCAAAATCGGATCGGATGCTGTTTGAAAACACAACTATGAAAACGAGAAGCTAGCAACACTGTCACATCCTACAGTGCATCGGAATGAACAGAGAAAGCTCCGACAGAGCGCAGAGTTCTTGCGACCGGCTTTTGGCCACGCTGCATGCAGTTACAGCATTGCCAGAACCTCTTTTCTTAACACGCATTTCTGTTAAACCTATTGGCGGCACTAGGTTTCGTAACATAAACTTTTGTCATGAATTTCGACGAGAAACAGTATGCCGTCCTCCAAGTGCGGCATTTTTTGTTCACCCTGTATAATAAATTTATTAGTGCAGAAGAATATTAAAAGTATTGTGATTTGGATTGTCCAAGTAGACAGACAAGTTAGTATTGAGAGTTGAAATTCCCAGCTAACATTTAGTAAGAAGAAGGAAAGAAAGTAATGAGATGTTTTAGAAAATTTAGAAAAGATTCAAAATACAAGATGTATAACACAATTTACACTCGCCAAATCAATACTTTACTTTACTAAAAATACTATAGGTACATGTTTCGGAAACTTGATATGTTTCCTTCTTCAGCCCATATGTTGGTGTGAAACATCATATGACATCGAAATCCTAACCAAAAATAAAAATACAGTTCGTACTTTTTCTCTTGTTCTTCATTTGTTGAGCCTGTTTCATTAGACATATTAATGTCAACCATGGAATAAGCACTTATTATTTGAAGTGATGAATGAGTTACGTAGACACGTTAAATATTTATTCCTTGCAAGGATGATTGGGTGTGGTGTCAAGAAATTTTGATCAAGTCAGGATATATGTAGGAATTAATCTATTACGGCGGGGGTTGAGGAGGCAGTTTTCTTTTTTTGTTATTTAAATGATCTGCTAATGTATCAAATAATACGTTAGTCTCAAAGTTAATCTCGTTCAGATTATTGCATTCATTAGATCTCTGATAAGTGTTGATATGAATATTTTCCAAAACATTCATGTAGCTGCCTTTCGATGCGTAATGCAAAATTTTGACATCATTATGTATGTCCGTGAACTTATGTCCCGTTTCTTCCATATGTACCGCCATGGCTGAGAACTTCCTGTGCTTTATGGCCGAAACATGCTCAGTATAATGAGTGCGTATGCTCCTACCTGTTTGTCCCGCGTAGTTTGATTTGCAAAAATTACATCTGAGCTCATAAATTCCCGATTTTAAATGTTTATCAATACTGTTAAATTTATTTGTGTTGAAAATTTTTTTGAAGTTTGATTATTTGTTTTAAAGGCGATGCTCATATGTTCACGGGACATAAGTTCACGGACATAAATAATGATGTCAAAATTTTGCATTACGCATCGAAAGGCAGCTATATGAATGTTTTGGAAAATATTCATATCAACACTTATCAGAGATCTAATGAATGCAATAATCTGAACGAGATTAACTTTGAGACTAACGTATTATTTGATACATTAGCAGATCATTTAAATAACAAAAAAAGTCCTCTCGGCACGCCGGAAGGCGGAGGTAGATTTCACCGGACAAACTTCGAGATAGGCGAAAATAGGCAGAATATGCAGGTTTTCGTAGAAGGATCAGACCTCATTTATCGCGTGAAAGTATTTTATAATTGGAGATTAATTAACTTTGTTTTTCTTCATTTTAAACATATTTTAAACATTTTATTGTCTTACGGGGACGGTAACCTTCTTGTCATTTGGAGTCCATTTTTAGCCTATTTTCAATTTTGAAAAAATAGGCTTATGAGATCACCTTTTGTCCGTGTGTGTGTGTGTGTGTGAGAGGTGTGTGTGTCCCCCCCCCCTAATAAAATCTAAACGGCTGGAGCGATTTCAGTGAAACTCGGTAAGTTCATAGCACTATTCCCGGCGACGTCGACCGTGCCCATCGAATTTTGTTACGTCTCACCAATCCACCATGGCGGCTGTGCGAAATATTTCACTAGCATTCAGTATCTCCGAAACTATAACAGATATCGCCCTGAAATTGTGTACGGTGATAAAGGGTACTACTAGAAGTTCACCTATGAAACTTTCAAAAACCTGGTTACTACATAACCAACATGGCGGCCAAGCGAAGTGGAGACTTTTAAATAGACTTTTCTCGCGATTTAACTATCCAAACGTAATGAAACTTGGTACAGCAAATATTTATACACATTGCAATGCACTGGAGTCTAATTTAGTTCAATTGTTTACATAACCTCAAAATGGCGGCTGTGCGAAATATTTCACTGACATTCTATATCCCCGAAACTATTACAGATATCACCCTGCAATTTTGTACGGTGATAAAGGGTACTGATACAAGTTTACCTATGTATAATTCATAAACCTGTAAAGTACAAAACGAACATGGCGACCAAGCGAATTTGAAATATTTTAATAGACTTTTCTCGTGAGTTAACTCTCTGAGCGCAGTGAAATGTGGTACAGTAAATGATTTTGCAGATTGTAATGTACTGCCATCTAATTTAATTCAATTGTTTACATAACCTCAAAATGGCGGCTGTGCGAAATTTTAAAATTAAGTTTTTATTTCTTGTGTCGTAATCATGCGATCGAAGTGAAAGTTTGAATAATGAACCTAGGCAATAAGTGACCTTGAATGGTACATAACACTATGGCCTATACATATAACAATCCTAAATGGCAAGCTTCCGTAATATTTAGACGGTTCTCAATATATATGAATCTTTTACAGCAACCAAACTGAAATTTTTATGTTCATAGAGACTATGAACATATGTTCACCTATAGGACTTTCAGTAACCTGGTGAGCATGAATCCAACATGGCGGCGACGCGAAGTATAAATATTTAAATGGACGTTTCTCGCGAATTAACTATCCGAGTGCCGTGAAACGTTGCACGTTTTAAATGCTTACACAAATGTTGATCCACTGGCATCTAATTTATTTCAATTGTTTGCATAATTACAAGATGGCTGCAGTGCGTAATTTTAAAATCTCGTTTTTACTTCTTGTGTTCTAATCATGCGATTGAAGTTTGAATACCTCACTTACACAATAATCTTAATATAATAGTACAAAAATAAAAATCCAACCTGGCGACCATCTGAAATATTTAGACGGTTCTCAATATCTACGAATCTGATACAGCAATTAAACTGAAATTTTGTATGTTGATAGAGGCAATTAACATGAGCAGGATATATGAAAATAGGCTGTACAGTTCTTCACGGAACTACTTGTTATACTTGTGGTCACACTGTCCTTATGCAAGGTTTCGACACTGATGTGTAACTATGTAACGGTCTGTTACTTCTTCACGCAAAATTATATCTCCCGCAGAGATGTTGGTTGGTTCCACATTTTAGGGGCTGCGACAACGCGGTCATATAACCCCGTGTACTTTGGGTGAGTGTAGAATCTGTCTGATAAACGGTGTGAAATGTGATGGCGGTATTAGTCTGTAATTCAGGTAAGGAATGCAGACGCTAAATTTCAAGCAGTAGTTCCTAATGTTGCTACCAGATACTAACGTCAACGCCACCCAGCTGTGAACTTGGCTACTAGATGCCACCTCAATCAGCAACTCGCAACGAACGTAGGAACTTCCCCTCCAAAGGAAAGCTTACTGAGGGATTTTTAGCGCTCTTAGAAAATCCGACGACTTTGGCCGGCTTTGAACCCGCGACCTTGGGCATAGAAGTTCAGCATGCTACCAGTTACGTCACCGAAGCCGCTTCACACTGACATATGAAAACTGAATGTGATCTCGTGCAGTGGCGTTGTCATAGCAACTGCTGATGGTCATCCCTTATCAATTAAAAGTAAAGTTGTCATGGCAACCTCTCTTGGCACTTGGCATTTTCTTATAATTTAAATCATTTTGTTCACCCCGTGGCGTAATGGTGGGTCATATCAAAAATTCTTTCAGACAAAAGTTTTAGGTAATTATTAGGGGAATATTGTCCATTTTGTGCGGTTTTGATATTGTGCCTATTAACAGAGATATGATTAATGTTTCCCGAAAAACCCACTTTTTCCCACCCCTTTGGTCAATGGTTGGTGCTATCAAAAAACTTATTTGACATAAATGTTTGGCACTTATCCTACACATATTATGAACTTTGAAGGGATTCGATATTTCATGTATTAAGAGAGTTATAGCGATATTTCACTTTTTCGAAAAAAGCCCCCCATTTTTACCCCCTTTGACCGATTTTGCCCATTAACGAACTCGACCGAGATTTTATAGGGATACATATTATGTAAAAAGTCAAAGTGATTGGTGCAAAATTACGGCTGTTATCGTGTCCACAAGAAACTGATATATATATATATATATATATATATATATATATAGATAGATACATATATACATAAATTATATATAAACTTTTGAACTGACGGTGGTTTTGGGGTCTGGGGGATGTGAAACGCGAAGATATGTCGAAATTTTCCGGAAGTCGAAACATGGGACCCATTGCAATAGTTAGCTTTCTAAAGAAAAAATGAAAAAAAATTCATTTTTTCTTTAGAAAGCTAACTATTGCAATGGGTCCCATGTTTCGACCTCCGGAAAATTTCGACATATCTTCGCGTTTCACATCCCCCAGACCCCAAAACCACCGTCAGTTCAAAAATTTATATATCATTTATGTATGTAGGCCTATATATGTATATATATGTATATATATATATATATATATATATATGTATATATATGTATATCAGTTTCTTGTGGACACGATAACTGCCGTAATTTTGCACCAATCACTTTGATTTTTTACCGAATATGTATACCTATAAAATCTCGGTCGAGTTCGTTACTGGGCTAAATCGGTTTAAGGGGGTGAAAATGGGGGGCTTTTTTCGAAAAAGTGAAATATTGCTATAACTCTCTTAATATGTGAAATATCGAATCCGTTCAACGTTCATACTATGTGTAGGATAAAGCCCAAAAATTTATGTTTGAAGAGTTTTTTTATAGCACCAACCATTGACCAAAGGGGTGGAAAAAAGTGGGTTTTTCGGGAAACATTAATCATATCTCTCTTAATAGGCACAATATCAAAACCGTACAAAATGGACAATATTCCCCTAATAATTACCTAAAAGTTTTGTCTGAAAGAATTTTTGATATGACCCACTATTACGCCAAGGGACGAGAAAAATGATTTCGGAATTATAAGAAAATGCCAAGAGCTATCAGTGGTTGCCATGGCAACACTACTAAATTGACGAGGCATGAGCCATCAGACGTTGCCATGACATCGCACTTGCACGAGATCAGATTCAGTATTTCCATCTGACTAAGTGGTTGGTTGGTTCTTAAGTTTAGGGGCTGCGGCAACGCGGTCATATAGCCCCGTGTACTTTGGGTGTGTGTAGAATCTGTCTGATAACCGGTGTTAATTGTGATGACTGTATTAGTGTGTGTTATCTGTTTGTTAATTTAAGTACTGCAACTAACAACTTTTCAATTAGTTCCTACTTTTGCCGCCAAGCGCCACTGTCAACGACTATGAGACCAAGTTCAGAACTGAACTAATAGACGCCGCCGCAGTCGGCTCTTGGCAACGAACATAGAAACCTAAGAGCGTTGTATACATTCTTAACCTATCCAATTTAGCTTCACACAGGTGCAATTAGTGGAAGGATCTTTAACATGCCATAAATCTATGACATGGGACCGCCGGCTTTACTTCCCCTTCGAAGGAAGGCATACTGAGGGATTTTTAACGCTCTTAAAAAATCCGACGGTTTCGGCCGGGTTTGAACCCGTTATCTTGGGCATAGAAGCTCAGCATGCTACCGACTACGCCACCGAAGCCGCCTGACAAAGTGGGAAGCGGCTTCGGTGACGTAACTGGTAGCATGCTGAACTTCTATGCCCAATGTCGCGGTTTCAAAGCCGGCCGAAGTCGTCGGATTTTCTAAGAGCGCTAGAATCCCTCAGTATGCTTTCCATTGGAGGGGAAGTTCCAACGTTCGTTGCGAGTTGCTGGTTGGGGTGGCATCTAGTAGCCAAGTTCACAGCTAGGTGTCATTGACGGTAGTACCTGGTAGCAACATTAGGAACTACTGCTTGAAATTGACCGTCTGCAGTCCTTACCTGAATTAAGACTAATACAGCCATTACATTTCACACCGTGTATCAGACAGATTCTACACTCACCCAAAGTACACGGGGTTAGATGACCGCGTTGTCGCAGCCCCTAAACTGAGGAACCAACCAGAGGTAGATTTCATTGCAATGGGTACCATGTTTCGACTTCCGGAAAATTTCGACATATCTTCGCGTTTCACATCCCCCAGACCCCAAAACCACCGTCAGTTCAAAAGTTATATATAATTTATGTATGTATATGCATATATATATATATATATATACAGGGTGCTTCAAAAAATGTATACACACTTTGAACTTCCATAGAAAATTTATTTACCGTTCTACAAGGTTAAATTTCAGGAAATTAGAAAGCTGAAAGTCCAATGTAAATGAAACATAAATAACAAATGTTAATACTGTTCAAATTGGCGACCTGCAGCATCAATACAATTCTGAGTACGAGTCACCACTGATTCTGTACATCGTATCAAAACGTCCAATGATTTTTCTCTACACACGGCTTGAATCTCATTCCAAAGAATGTCTAGGTTACGTGGTTTACGTTTGTACACCTCATCTTTTACTGTGCCCCATAAGAAGAAATCCAGTGGTGTAAGGTCTGGAGAGCGTGCTGGAAACTCGATTGGCCCCCTGCGTCCTATCCACTGGCCCGGCAAATTTTGATCCAGGTAAGCTCGTACGTCCTTGTGATAGTGCGGCGGGGTACCATCTTGTTGAAAATAAAAATTATCATTACCGTATAATGCTCGAATGGCAGGAAATATGGAATCAGCAAGCATTGTTAGGTAAGTTATACCAGTTACAGTGCCTTCAAATCGAAAAGGTCCAATGAGTCCCCTTGAAGACAAACCGCACCACACATTTACACCAGGCAAATTTACAGCTTTTTCAATTGTAATGTGAGGATTTTCTTCACCCCAGTAAACACAATTGTGCCTATTGACAGTTCCATTAAGTTTGAATTGGGCTTCATCCGACCAAATGATGCTACCCATAAATCCCGGTTCACGTATCACCATCTCCTGAACCCATTCACAAAATTGCAACCTTAGATCTGGATCATCGTCACTTAGCTGTTGCACCAGCCTTGGAATGTAAACACGATACTTGCCTCTCTTCAGAATGCGTAGCACGCTGCTAGCACTTACATCACTTTCACGTGCCTCTTGCCTTGAAGGTTTGTTAGGAGAGCGTTGAAACAGTTCCAAGACTGCCGTTGATGACTCATCACTTGTAGCTGTTCGAGGTCGACCTGAATGACCTTTATGCACATCACACACTGTTCCATGAACTTCGAATTTGTCTCGTATGCGTTTAATTGTTAATCTAGAAGGTGGTTCTGTATCATACTCCCTTCTCCACTGTCTTTGAACTTCATTTACATTCTCAAACTTCCAGTACCACTTATTAACCTGCTTACGTTCTTCAAAACTCAAACGTACGTCCGCCATGTTGATATTACAAATTCCAACTGACAATATAACATAGAGGGACGATTATGCTGCCACCTGGCGAAGAAATATAACATTAGCCTTGTAGAGCGGGAAAACTACGATAGTTTAAATTGTGTATACATTTTTGAAGCACCCTGTATATGTATATCAGTTTATTGTGGACACAATAACTGCCGTAATTTTGCACCAATCACTTTGAATGTTTTACCGAATATGTATACCTATAAAATCTCGGTCGAGTTCGTTACTGGGCTAAATCGGTCCAAGGGGGTGAAAATGGGGGGCTTTCTTCGAAAAAGTGAAATATTGATATAACTCTCTTAATATGTGAAATATCGTATCCGTTCAACGTTCATACTATGTGTCGGATAAAGCCCAAAAATGTGTGTTTGAAGAGTTTTTTTTATAGCACCAACCATTGACCAAAGGGGTGGGAAAAAGAGGGTTTTTCGGGAAACATTAATCATATCTCTCTTAATAGGCACAATATCAAAACCGTACAAAATGGACATTATTCCCCTAATAATTACCTAAAACTTTTGTCTGGAAGAATTTTTGATATAACCCACCATTATGCCAAGGGATGAGAAAAATAATTTCGGAATTATAAGAAAATGCCAAGACCTATCAGTGGTTGCCATGGCAACACTACTAAATTGATGAGGGATGAGCCATCAGACGTTGCCAAGTTAACGCACTTGCACGAGATCATCTAAGTGTGAAGCGGCTTCGGTGACGTAACTGGTAGCATGCTGAATGTCTATGCCCAAGGTCGCGAGTTCAAAGCCGGCCGAAATCGTCGGATTTTCTAAGAGCGCTAAAAATCCCTCAGTATGCTTTCCTTTGGAGGGGAAGTTCCAAAGTTCGTTGCGAGTTGCTGGTTGCGGTGGCATCTAGTAGCCAAGTTCACAGCTAGGTGTCGTTGACGGTATTACCTGGTACCAACATTAGAAACTACTGCTTGAAATTGACCGTCTGCAGTCCTTACCTGAATTACAGACTAATACAGCCATCCCAAAGTACACGGGGTTACATGACCGCGTTGTCGCAGCCCCTAAACTGAGGAACCAACCAAAATCTCTGCGGGAGATATAATTTTGCGTGAAGAAGTAACAGACCGTTACATAGTTACACATCAGTGTCGAAACCTTGCATAAGGATAGTGTGACCACAAGTATAAAAATGGACCCCAAATGACAAGAAGGTTACCGTTCCCATAAGACAATAAAATGTTTAAAATAAGCATAAAATAACGAAAAACAAAGTTAATTAAGCTCCAATTATAAAATACCTTCTCGCAATAAATGAGGTCTGATCCTTCTACGAAAATCTGCATATTCTGCCTATTTTCGCCTATCTCCAAGTTTGTCCGGTGAAATCTACCTCTGCCTTCCGGCGTGCCAGGAGGACTTTTTTTTATTTTTGGTTAGGATTTCGATGTCATATGATGTTTCACACCAACATATGGGTTGAAGAAGGAAACATATCAAGTTTCCAAAACATGTACCTATAGTATTTTTAGTAAAGTAAAGTATTGATTTGGCGAGTGTAAATTGTGTTATACATCTTGTAAACATGGTCAATACGGAACCTGGAACGAGTGCGGTTTATAAGATTCAAAACGTCAACAAATCATGAGAAAAAATTTGAGTTGTGTTTGCGATTTCCAGAGTAGATCATCGAATATTGAAGAAGATTATCTGAGAAGGAATTTAGATTTGGACTATCGCAACAGTCGGAGAAAACTAACATGTATGGAGAGATGGAAATTAAATTGTCAGAAATCATGTAAGGAACAGGATGTAAAGAGGAACGCTGAACGCAGAAGCAATTCAGATCAAGGATATGATGTGCATTGTGATGTAACAACCAGAAAGGAAGGATCTGAATGTGCTGAAGAACTATTATTATATTTATGTTCGACGATGTCGAAATGTAAATATTATATGTCCGAAAACTGTATCATAATGAGGGTCATTATAGTACTATTCTTCATTATGAAACAGTTTATCCAGCCAATCAGAGCTCATTCACTGACCAATTAGGTAAGGATAGCTTCGCGCATGCGCTCAAAATCCAACATGTCGGACATGAATTACATGATTTGAAAGTACAAATTGGATATCGGATCAACCATTGTAGTTACAATCCCAAACACAAAGACAAAATCAGCACGAACCTTTACGGTAACAATAAAATACAGTACTATGCCATATGCAAGAAATTTATGAATCTACGTCCAGAAGTTAGCAACACAACATCCTTCTATATAAATTGCCGACGTGGAAAGTGCACCGTCCCATATGTTCGCGTAAATAAACTGGCGAATATGAGACAAGAAAAAGCACTGTAACATAATATCCCCAACTCTAATTTTTACACAGCGCATTGCTTTCAAACGACTTTGGTGACAATATTAGTGAATGCTAGTTCTAATCGGCACTAAACATCATGCAGGATGTAAACAATAGCATTGCCAAGCAAGTAAATCGTCTCTGCTTTCGAATTTCTTTGACCCACTTATGCGCTCTGTTCAGTCAGCAAACCACCCAACGCGCTCCATTCACTAACGGAAGATACTGAATCCCCCAGATATTTATGAATATTTATGTTAAAACATATAATAAAGTTATAATTATCGTCGAACGTAAACAGTCGTATGCATAATGTACTATTTGATGATGAAGAGACCTGTGTAGATCAAGACTTCAACCTTCTTCCAGGGAGCTTCCCAAATCGGGTGCGGTATATGAGCGCTCGCCATCGCTGTCTATTCAGGTGGATTTCTTCATCCAGGATCCATTGTCAGTCCAATCCTTGGCCTTCCAGATCTTGTTGAACCTTAGTGATCCACTTCTTCCTTGGTCTACCTCTTGGTCTGTTGCCTCTGATTTCCTTACTCAACCACCTGCGGGATGTTCTCTGATTGTCCATCCTCTTCAGGTGTCCAAACCATCGTAGCCTGACGTTGGTTACGGATTTACAGAGTGATTGGTTGACGCCTACTTGACGTCGTATCTCTTCATTTATAATCCTGTCTCTCTTAATTTCCTGAACCATTGTCCTTAAGAATAGAGAATAGATTGAGATCAATCAGAGCAAGTGCAAATACGGGTTCCGTCCCACGAGTTCCATTCCCATGAGTTCCGAAACCAAATTCCTTAGGAAAAACGTCCCATGAGTTCCGAACGCGTGTTCACGCTTGAGTAAATAAGCTAATGAGTCCCACTAGTTCCGAATATCTCTGGAAAACCCAGCTGTCAGTACTGAGGTTTGACCGGTTAATAATAGTACGACGCGACCTAGAAGAGTTAATGGCCTTATCACCAGGTATGTAATTTGTGTTTGTGTCTTTTGCTGTACATATTGATAAGAGTATAAAGGGAAGAATAATTCAGTTAATAGATCAATTCGACGAAGCTACGTGCTGATTTCTAAGTGACTTGTAAATAAGATAAAATAAAGATCAAAGACGAAGCGACATGCTGATACTATTTTAAGAACTTTGTAATTATAACTCAAAACTGATTATTTTGACGAAGGCACATGCTGATACAGATACTGACAAGGCGAAGGCTGCTTATGGGAGCTACCGCTCCATGGCGTCCGCCCCTACCCCCTCTGTTAAAGAACCAATTCATTAAAGAGGGCACGCACTCCCAGCTGGCGTTTACAATGGACCTTACTTGTTTCAGTAATAAACAAATTAATACAAATTTGCTGTAGAAAACTAAGCTGGAACTCGCTCAGGTAGTGTTTGGAACTGATGGGACTCGCTCAGGTAGTGTAATTGGCAGATAGCTAATCCGCTGAAGAATTTGGAACAGGTGGGAATCGGAACTCATGGGAGGACACGCAAATACGCCGAGGTGTGACGCAAGGATGTATATTATCTCCGATACTCTTTAACCTTTATTCTTAACGTATATTCAAAGAAGCCCTACTTGACGTGGATGAAGGGATCTCTGTGAATGGTGTCAAACTCAACAGTTTTCGTTACGCACATGACACTATTGTGATTGCGGATACATTGGAAGGGCTGCAGAAGCTGATGAACAACATTTCTGATACAAGCAAACGATATGGCCTAGATATCAATATAAATAAAACAAAATTTATGATAATTAGTAAGACGTACATAAGAGGGGTGAATTTGTACATTAATGGTAATAGCATAGTGCGAGTATCCCAATATCCATATCTGGGTACTGTACCCGATTTCAGCAGTGTCGTGAATGCCAAAATCAAAGATAACAGCGGATCGATACCAACGGCAGTACCCCGGCTAACAATACTTACCGAACCATCAGGCATCACGCACTCTGCAAATCGTGGACACACATTTGGCGATATCATCAAAATACAATGGTAAATCCTCCACAGGATCAGCGACAACGACACACTAGAACTCAAGGCTCTCAACCACTCGGGCGTAACAGGGACAAGGAAATGGATAAAAATGTTTCAAGCCGCTATGATTACCATAGCATTTTCCTAACCTCCCACTATCTATAAATCACAAAGCAAGATTTCTGTGAAAATAGTATAAGCAGACGCAAATGCGTGCCCAGAATTTATTCAAAAAGTAAAAACGCAAAGATGGTTATAAGCAAATTGAAAATCCACATCTAAATGTCATTATCACTAATGTTTTATGACACACTCTCTGGCAAAACGCCAACTAATTCACAAAAATAACGACTTAAAATCAACAACTAATACATTGGCAACATATCGCTATGCCTTTGCTTTCAGGATCAACAAAAACATATTTACATAGAACAAGAAGCAACCCCCTTACTGAATTTAAATAGTGACGGCCTGTCACTCTTTACAATATCAATATTTTAACCTATACACAGATCCTGACTTTAATTCTTTACTTAATTACCGAAATACTTTTTAATTCAAATACTAAATTTAAGAAATACAGAATATTTTCTATATACATCTTATTTCAGAACATTGTCCACCCCAATATTCCTCCATTAATTTTATAGACATAGGATTTTTTAACACTAACTGACAGGTATCAAAATCGAGGTTATCGGTCAAAATATGGCTTAGCATTCCGATCAATAAAGATGAGAGTGCTATCCAATGAACTCCCGTTCTGATCCAACATTCAAAAACAATAATAATAATAAAATGAATTAATATCAACGTCCTGAATACTAAAATTTTGGAGCACCCGGTATCGACATCACGGCTGATCAGCACAAACACGACAGCCTATCAGATCAACATCAAACACCACCAAGGTGATCCTACAATACGAATGAAAATACTGTCTTCAAAGACAGTAAGATAATCTATCAGCAGTCGAATAAACTCCACAACCCAATAACTCAACGTTCCAACGAACGGCAACAACATCACAAAGCTGACTAACTAGACTGCTATCCTAATCACACACGAAACGCAGCAAACTAACGACAACAACAACAACCATTGACAGAGGAAAGGTTCCCAGGACATAACATCCCTTACAGGGGTCGACCTTTGAAATACCAAAGAAACAATAAAATTGGTATTATCGCACACCTCTTCAATCTAAACACAAATATCTATCTATCCCAAAAATGAACATCTCTCCCTCAAGTTATATGTAATTCAATGACGTTGGTACTAATTTTAAATATGCTTTACAAGCAATAGCATTTACTAATCGTATGCCTCTTTTCTAGTGCGTGTCAACTAAGTACGAAACATTCCTTCCTATTATCAGTTTCAAGTCACATTGATTGTGAGTGTCAACTCAAAAAGATTTTTCACTTAGGCATGAACTATTTTAATTAAATATTGAAATATCTGAACATGTATATACATTGAATCACGCTATAACCATAGTCGTGTACGCCTCTCGAATTATCATTACATTTTATAATTCAAAATTGTTTTTCGAAAGAATTCTTCGTCTGAACGATCAGTGTAGCAACCAACTTCCAACCATCGAGAAATTTACTAAAAGTCAAAACTGAAAATTAATTTACACTCCCAAATAAAGAATAAAAATATTTATCTGGAAAATATCAAGTCAGGATTGAAGTCCTGAATTAATCACAATCCCAAGAAAATAATATTTCAACCAGGATTTTCTGAAAATCCGAAAGAAAAAATATTTAGATTCCAATATCAAAAATGGAATAAATTTTCAAAGTGAAAATTCCAAAAATCCAAATCCAAAATTCACCGAAATATGAAAATTCAAAATCGAGAAAAATATTTCAAATGGTAAAGTCATAGAAATCTGCAAAATCACAATATGAAAAGAATCATCGAAGATCAAAAACAGCTAAATCCAAAATGAAAATATCCAACCAAATTGCAAAAGCAATTTTTCCAAAACTGGAAATTCGTCGCACTGAAAATTCTCCGAACTGAGAAGTGAAAGCAACGCAAAAATATTGAAATGCGAAGAAGTAAAAATGCGTAGAAAACTATTCATGAAAACTGTTCGTCCAAACTATGCATGAAAACTGTGCCGGAAAACTGTTCATCCGGAAACTCATTCAAATCCAAAATAATTAATTTCAAAAACCCAAAAGATCGAAATCCAAATCTGCTTCAACATCAAAATGCTTAAATGCCACCGGTTAACATCGAAGAAGGGACTCCGCTAGCCCAAACGCGGTTTACACGAAGTTAACTCGCATGCAATGAACCCAAACATAGCTGGAACTGAAACTAACCAGCATACTAAATGCGAAAAGAAACTTACTTCGAAGAAGTAAATCACAGATTACCAGGGCTATAACATGATACAGAACAAATTTCTACTGAAATATAAATGATCACACCAGGCATGCTTCTAGAATACCAATCTATATACAGGGGCTATATGAATGAAGAGCTTGTCTGACTTTAAACTGGGCTGTCGATGAAACACGTGTAATCTCATACACACACAGGTTCGGACAGCTGGTTCCAACTTCATGCTGCTGGTGGCTATCTAGCCTCACTCCTAGCCTCACTTCACCTTTCCTTGAGCGCGGCGAGATCGCACGTTGCCGGCTCCATAGTCCGAGATGGGACCCTGATAACCCCGGCGTTCAGCTCGCCCCTTGGCAGACCACTCGTTCGATCCTCGGTCTTTCTTCAATCATGCTCTTCTTCTCGTTCCTCTGGAAAATCTCGTAGCCTCCCTCCGTCCTTAGACTGGTTATAGTCCATGATTTTCTCTATTAGATTGTGCATTCTATGAAGTAGTAGTGTGATCATTGCTTTTCCTGCATATCATTTTAAGTGACTCCAATCGTAGGAATTCTTACTCTCATGATGTAGACCACATTTTCCTCAGCATATTTAGTGAGATATCATAACTCCTTCTGACGAATCAAATGTTCTTTCCAACCACATATCTACGATGTTCGTCACCATTTTATTGCACACCATTTCACGATTGAACATATTGTTCTCTCCGGGGGTGAGGGGATGGACAAACAAAGGAGTGTAAAATGTTTAATTTAGGGGTGCTGTCCAAAAAGGTGCAAGTTTCCACGGATGTGCGGATCCTGCGAGTGTGGATGTTTGTAAGGGGATGTGGGGGAAATGGGGGTTAGCTCTAAATATATGTGATCGACCCTCAAGGGGTGCGCGATCAAGAGGGAGCTAATAGCTGTGCTGAACAAACAATTGAGTGAGTGTTATGAGCCTACCTGCTGAGCTTGCTGTACTGCCTGGCGGCTTGAGCTCTCCAAGGTTAGCACAACGGAAATCACTTACAGAGCACTTATGTAACTAGTGGTCACGGGCAATTAGGAACGTCAGGTGGGGAGTTGGGATGTGAAAACAAGTGTAGTGAATTTAGTGATAACAAGCGTGTAAATGTACTGATCAATGGTTTATTAGACCAGTACTGTGATGAGATATGTCCCGTTACTTCGGGATTGTGTACCACTATGTAATGTGTAACAAAGTAATAATTGGGGTGTGAGGTGGTGGGATTACAATTATAGTGTTTAGGAATCTGAGAGCACTCTTTCCTCTAGGTGAGAATCAGGAACCAAACCGGCGTGGCCTCAGGCAGCAACAGACCCCGAGTCCATTCGGAGCTTCCCTTTTAAGTCTTTCGGCACTGCTGACTCGGTATTTTCTCACTTGCTGTCGTCCCAAATACTTCTAGTGTAAACTGTATGTGTGTTTTGCAAGCTCTTGGCTAACCTCCTGTACTAGGCGGCCGCCAGCTTGCTGTGTGAAGATGGTGTTCTGGATTTATTGTATTTCCATTTGGGGTGGTTTTGGGACAGAAGAGGGTGTTTGATGATGTGATAGATGCGTCGTCCTTGTAGAGTAGATGTATTTGTGTTTGTAGCTGTCCAACTTGTGGGTGTATGCGGGTTCAGTGGCGTAGGCCACATCTCCCTTGGGGGGTGTATGTCCTGAGGGTGTAAACCCTCTGGGGCATAACAATATCGTTCCAGAATAACGTGTCCCTTTCAAAATGTTTCCATCCAAATATGTACTTACAGTTTCTCTCACGACGTATATTCACCATTCCACCTTCTCCACGAACACGTCACACAATGCAGACTTATAATTCATTGTCTGACCGCGACACCGGTCGCTACCCTAAAAATTCCTTAATACACTCAAATTCATATACAGACTTACGTGCTTCGCACCATATTAGCAAAGTGATACTACAAGGTTACACATATTCGTATTACGCTTTCCATCACTGGAACACTTGTACACTCACTCCCGTATCACGTTTTCGGAGCTCTCGGTTTACATCCGACCGATTCAAAGATCCGTGTTGCATTACCTCATACAATGGCGACTAATCATTCCGCATGCTTCTAGAACAAAAGCGCTCTCTCTCTCCAAGGTCCATACCCAAGACTCGGACATGAATACCGTTATACTGTTTTCGGGTGTTAATTATCCGAGGAAAACACTTCCTGACAATATCTTAAATAATTTCTTCGATTTATTTCCAGCCTTCAATTTCTTCTAGATGCATTAATTAGCATACTCGCCCAAAATAATATTCCATTTCTAAAGTCGCCCATAGAATCTTCCAATCACGTTCTCTTTCCTCAAGTACAGCCTGTGGTCTATCTCCGAGGATGATCCAATCACATCCGTCCTTACTAGGAGGTGATTACATCCATATAACAAGCTTCTTATTGGACAATATTCATGACTATAATTTTCTGTTACGGACCCGTTCCAATATTCATTTTCCAATTTTATTTAAATGATCCCTTTTCTATGGTTACCTTTCATATCTGTTCCTGGCATCTCTTATTACGAATTCGGGGACAGTAACATCATTACCGAATCATGGGACAGTTCTCAACACATAAAATGCCGCATGGGAAAGGCGAGGAGTTTTTTCAAATCAATGAGCTCAATTTTCAAAAGCCACGATCTTTCCATGAACACCAAACTACGGCTCCTCAAGTGCTATGTGTTCTCAGTTCTCCTGTATGGTGTAGAAACATCGACCCTTACAAAGGCTACCACTGTTAGACTTGAAGACTTTGAACTATGGATTTACAGAAGAATACTGAGAATATCATGGGTTCATAGAGTTCCAAATCAGGAAGTTGAAAGAAGACCAGAACTGATCCACATCATTAAGTGTTTTAAACTGCAGTACCTTGGTCACATTATGAGGAATAAAAAAAGGTATGAGCTGCTTCAACATATACTACAAGGAAAAATAGAAGGAATGGCATCGCCCGGCAAAAGGAAAATTTCCTGGCTCGACAACCTTAGAACCTGGTTCAACAAAAGCTCTGAAGAATTGTTCAGAATTGCCACAGACAAAGCCAGACTAGCCTTTTGATCGCCAGCGTCCAAAACGGACAGGCAAGCTAAGAAGAACAAGTCCTTAAGAACATAATTTCCATTGCTTGACGCTTACTGGCGTCCTTGCTGGTAGGGCCGCATGTTTCATGGCTGTAGGTATTACTCATTCAACATTTGATTGCCGCTGAGCGTGGCTGTACCAGAGTTTGTTGTTCATTGTAGCATGAGCCCCGCGAGGAGAAGCGGAGGACACAGCAATGACAGAGTGCAGTCTGCACATAAGTCAAGCAGCATTGCGTCAGATAAGCGTCACAGGACCACGGACAGTTAAACGATGATTGAGGCTACTTGAGCTGAGTCATATCCTATTCGCTCAATTGTACCTGTCAACGAAGCAGGCTGACGTGTGAGACAAGTAAACAAAGAATAGTTGCCAACTCAACCGCCTGCAATCAATTCTTGAAAGGGTAATATGATCGGCAGGAAGAAACTTTTGTACAGAGGTTCATAGAATCATAGAATTATAAATAGAATATTTGATAGGTGTAAACCATAGCATGCCCTGTTTTAAAATTCAGCAATAAGTTCTAGTTTTTTTTTTTCTGTGACTAGCGTGGGATTTCGCCGAGGTGTGCCAAGTTAGGCCCATTAGTGGCTCTTGGTACAGTACAATCTACCTGCTCCATGCTGAAATAGTGGGTCATGAACTGTAAGTCATATATGAAGCACTTCACACTTCTTTGCTGGAGGAACTAATAGCCGTGAAAGCCAATATTCCATCTTTTAGTACCTCTATTATCATCAGCATCACAAGTCGTTTAAAACATCAATAAGTAACTAACCTCTATATAAAATAATAATAACCCCTGGCACTACAGCCCTTGAGGGCCTAGCAGGCTGTTCTAGCCGAGCAGCTCGCCAGTGGGCAGTGGAATACTCGCCGCCTTGCGTGAGTAAACCTGCCACATGCAATACAGCTCTGCTATGGAGGGCTGCCGTCACTTCGCGGTGGATACATGAAGACTGGCAGGAAGCGCTTGGACTCGTGCTTTGACCTTCGCCCAGTGACGTATTGGCTATCACCCCCAGTCCCTCTCCATCCGTGCTCCGAGCATTACTGCTGAGTACTCGCGTGTACGCATACTCAAACTCGGGATTTGGAACAGCCTGGCCTAGGCCTACCAAGTGACCGCTGCCCAGCCATTTGGCCTGCAGATATTGGGGTGGCGCATAATTAGCACATCGGGTCCCCTCGGCCGTTAATCTTGGTTTTCGTGATCGGGGCGCTGCCTCACTGTCAGACAGTTACTCAATTGTCCTCACGAGGCTAAGTGCACCCCGTTACAGCCCTCACGTCAGTTTCTAAATTCCCTGACCTCTATAGGGAGGAGATATTGTTGAGAGAACTCTTTACCTCTCCCAGGAAATAAGTGTAATGCGCTTCATATATGGCCCGTAGTACATAGTCTACTACTGTACCCCAGTGAGGGTCTGGGCAAGGTGAACCGGGAGCCCGCTGATAGCCTAACTTGGCACACCGAGGTGAAATCCGACAACAGATACGCACAAAATCCTAGAACATTTGGTCGTGAAAGCTAATATCCATGTCTTGTTTTGTTTCTTTTTACATTCCCAGTCATTCTTTCCAGTGTTTTTTTTTCTGGATTTCATTCCATCTTAACCCCACTTCAAGACAGAAAACTTGTTCGTCATGTAGGGTATCAAGCCAACGCTAATTAGGTTGTCCTGTTGGTCTCTTCCCATCTATCCGCAATGCCAATCCATTGTGTGCAACTGTTGTTTTAACAGCTCGTTAGACATGTCCAAACAAGCGGAGACGGCTTTCCCTCATCATTTCAGTAATTGGCGCTACTCCATATCACTTGCGAATGTAAAGAATATTGTTATGCTCCGAGCCCCCGTGGGGTATAATCATCCCCCTGCCCACGTCATAACCGTAAGGAAAACAACAGCAACAACCACACTAGCCTGGCGAACTAACTTACACATGAAGAAACATTTCAACACAAGGCAAACACCGAGCCATCAACATTATCGGGGAGACAGAAACACACTGAAAACTGACGCAGGTTACGACACGATGACAATTACTTTAAATATAGGAGCCCCGAAGAGGAGGGGATCTCTCGCTTGGGGAATCGCTGCCCGTCACATCACCCGTCGCTGCCTCTGCAATTCTACAAACTGGTGAGTGTCGCTTTAAGGTTATATCCTTCAGACTTATCCATCCAACTCCGCACCCAAGTACTTTGTATTCGCTTCTCATTTCATTTCATCACATTTTTACTATATCTTGTGTCACTAGAAATCTGCTAGTAACTTGCTTTCGCCACATTTGTGGAATAAACCACTAACACACCCTCAGACTGCTTCCTTGTATTTTTAAACGGCCCACTCGAACTTCTGACTCCCGGCACTCCCAGAGTAGCCAGTTCCCCTACACCCGCTGGCTGCCCTGTCGGCCTGCCTGACTGCCTGTCTGCAGATCGCCGAATCACCTATCTTACACTTATTCGCCCACGGAAGTAATGCCATAAGCCGACTTCCAACTCAGCGCACACACGGCACACTCTCAGTACAAATTACACTCACGTGTTGTCCTCCAGACAAACCGCTACCCCTTACACCAAATACCGCTTTTTCTCGAGCTACTCCCCCGAGGGCAATACAATATGTATTTACATAAAAATCGTAGCCCTATTCCGAACATTTAAGAATGTACCGTATTTCTATGATTCCAGTTGATGGTGCTAGGTTTGTGGTTGATATCAGCCTCACTCATGCTGCTAGCGCTGTGCACCATACAGATCTTCCAGGACGCTGACTACGAGTGGGAAGCTGTTGGGGGTGCGTTCTACAACTCATTGAACCGTCCCGTCTGGGGCCTGGGTGTGGCTATGATGATATTCCTCTGCTGTACAGGACACGGAGGTAAACTTTCTTTCCCTTTAAGCTCCCCTGGTAGAACAGTGTAACACTCCTTGCGTAGCTATCCACCACAACTCCAAGGTACAGCTTGAAGTCCGAATTTCAAAGATTAGAATCCCGGCCAAGGACATTGGTTGTTTGAAGAATGGGAAAACTCCACAACTTTGAGTGTTATGAAGTGTCTCATAATAGTACATTATACAACGAGCCTATAATGGCTATAATTAATTACCATTATAGACGAGTTGCGTATGTTTACGTTCGACGATAATTATAACTTTATTATATGTTTTAACATAAATATTCATAAATGTCTGATCAGTCACTAGAATTTTGTGATCGGGAGCTGCGCTTGGTAGGATATCTCTGTCTTCCAAGCTCTCTGGCCGCCCGACGCATGCGCTCTGTGTGCTTCAATGCCAGATTGTGCACCAGTATTCAGTAAAACTATCACCGAAGTCGTTTAAAAACAACGCGCTGTGTAGAAATTGGATTTGGGGATATTAAAGTACAGTGCTATTTCTTGTCTCATATTCACCAGTTTATTTACGCGAACTTTCGGTAATTTATATAGACATTTTGGATTTTGAGCGCATGCGCGAAGGTATTCTTACGTAATTGGTCACACGACTGTTTCTTGAGCTCTGATTGGTGGGGGAAACTGTTTCATAATGAAAAATAGTGTTATAATGAGTCTCATTATGATACAGTTTTCTGACACATAATAGTCAGGGTCGAACATAAAAGGCTTTGTGTATCATATTTGGTGACTATTAGACAAAATCCCAGCCACAGATCACGTGACAGAGTTCCGGTTTCTCTGCCATTGGAAGTAAAAGACAACATTGGAGTGTAGAGCATGTGGAAGGTTCCATCTGAAAAAGAGATACTGTAGTTAGCTGAAGCCATACGATGGTAATTATTATGCCTTGGATTTTTATGTAAATACATATTTTTTCCTTTGTTTATACATAACTAAAGTGATAAATGTCCATGAATTAGAACCTTAGCTATCATATAATTATTGGCACATATGTGATCATAATGAGATTTTATACCTTTTTTAAAAATTATTTTTAAGTAAAATTAAATAATTTGACTTTTACTGTAAAGAGAAAGGTATTTTTACGCAGGATAAATGTACGGTAATTCAAAACAGTCTGTACGACAATATTTGTTCACTTGAAACTCAGGTACATGAAATAGATCTTCCAAGTAATTCATAAGCTGATGAGAAAGGGCAAGGGAAGAATTCCAAGAATGATAAGATAAAATAAGATAAGATAAGATAATATATTGTAATTATTTATGATAGATACGGTGTTAATTCATAGACATTTATCATTTTAGTTATGTACGGTAGAAGCAAAGGGAAAGATTATATATTTACGTACATGAATATGCTAGCCCTAGTTATCATGCACACTACGAGTACGAATTAAGTGGGCTTGCATTTGTTTCCATGGTATTATGTGTCAGAAATTCGAAAAAAGGAAGGAAGTTTGTTGTTTTACGTGACTATTAATGTCGGGAACATGAGCCTCGGTACAGTCAAATATTAGTCGACGACCTGAAGAATAAAATAGCCAGAATCAAAATTTTACATGGCTCATATACAGTGGTGGAAACATTTATTGCATCACTTTCTATACTTGAACTTTTGAATACTATCAAAATTATTCTGATAGATTAGAAAAAGAAATAATGTTATTTATATTCATAATTTTGAATTATAAATTAACATATTTATGTTTAGAAATGTCATGAGCCGCGGACAAGGCCAAATTATTGACGATTTTGAAAGTTTGATTGTAGTTTTATTTTTAATTTTATAATTTAGAAAAGTTAATGTTGTTATAAACTTATGATATTAATATTAGAACATAATACGGATGATTAGCGCAGGCAAGCAAGCAATTATATCAGTCCTTTTCTCTAACGTTTTTTTACTGTTCATTTTGAGGGAAAGAAGCTGATGAGCACTGCTCCTTTGTAAAGTGAAAATATTGGAAACTAAGGGATAGCGTATTATTGGTAAATAAGACGAGGGAACTCAAGAATTAGAAGAATGATTAAAATAACCCAGACACTTATGGATAAGGCCGATAACCTAGATGTTAGGCCCCTTAAAACAACAATTATCATCATCATCATCAGACACTTATGGATAGGTATAAGTATCTTGTCAACGTCAAAACAATGAAAAATGCACGTCGATGCAATTAATATTTCCATCACTTTATTAGACTGCCAACCAAAATTAATAAAAGAGCTAAAGGAAGGGTGTTCTCTGCTGCACACTAGAAGTTAACATCTGAGAGGATGAATACCTATTGGCTAAATAGAAGAACTAAATTGTCTAAGACTATGTGTAATTGATTGTAGTGGTCCAATGTTGGCCATAAAATATAAAATAAATGACTATTATCACCATCATCCTCCTGCATGTATTTATGAATGTACATATGTAAGTGCATTGTTTAAACTGATATAACCTTCCTTCCCCATGTTATTGGACCTGGAAAGGACGGGGCATTCATTATATCATGATTATTGTTATTAATACGGTATGTTGCAGGCTATGTGAATGGGTTTCTCTCATGGGAATGGTTCCAGCCTCTCAGCAGACTGAGTTACGCCATCTATCTGACACACATCTCGTGGCAGATGTCACAGTTTGGATCAACTCGCACTGTGGACTATATCTCCGGTCGCTATCTCGTAAGTACATTCCTTTGGAGGAGTAGATCTGTGCCTTATATAGTTCTCGGCAGAAAGTAGCAAAGATTTCTCTTTAAAAGTGCCTTTCATGGAACTATCTTCTGTTAGATCGATAAAACTTTCTTTTAATTTCAACTTATTAGGTGAGGTTCCCAAAGAGGAATTTCTCATCCAGTCAAATTTGGAATTATCTTCGGAGAAATATTTATTAAAACTTTCTTGAAGGGCTTCCAAGTGAACAATGATATGAGCAACCAGATCTGGCATTGTTGATGTTCCATGTTATAAAAAAAATATGATTGATTAGGAAATGCAGATAAATTCTCCTCCTGAACTGGTGAACAATCGTATCACCCACGCGTACCATCTCAAACGTTCCCGCGTACCACCAGTGGTATCCCTGCCATACAGTGTTTATATTAAACAAGCATGGCATGTGTGGGCGTAATCCTCATCGGAAACGGTACTTCGAGTTAGCAAAGAGTAAAATTTCTCCTGCGGTGGCAAGGTCTTTTGCTTCAAAACATTCCAGCTGTTACAGTGGTCGTAGGAAAAAATGTTTTTCCGAATGCACAATTTTAGGTGCTTAGGATTCTCAAAATGTGTCCTCGTGTATTTCAATTACTTTTTATCCCTGCCTGTCTACGGATGAGGCCATAAACTTAAATGAGTCAAGGAAAAAAAAACAAAATTTGCCCCACCGCCATGATAATGCCGTAAAATGTTCATGGTTTTGGGGAATAATGGAAAAGGTCTTCTTTCCAATATGACCCAATTCACCAATCAGGAACTGCAAATTATATCTCTCTACATTGTAGAAAAATACGCTTAAAATCGTGGGGATGGGTAATTCACATTACATGCCTTGTGGGCAGCCCTTCGAAATTCATCCGTAAAGTGTGAGTGATCATGGACCGTGTCCTCGGCTCTGACCAGCGGCTTTTCACAAATGTGACATGTCGTGGCATGCTTATACTGTTCCTATTGCTCTCGAGTGAGATTCATAGGCACTATATTGTTCAGTTACCCCTGTACAACAACTCGACAAGTTTATTTAGGAACAATTTGGCACAATCTAGGCCTTGAAAAGATATAAATTAAGATTTTAAGTGGGCATACGAATATACGACATTCAGTCCTATGTCAAAGGGTTCGTGATTCTGAATAGGGATGGTTGAATTCGTGCTAGGATCCGGTTCACATCCTGGCATGGGCACAGAAAAAGCCTCAAATCGGCATACACTACAAACGGCACCTTACCTCGCTTGTGTATATTCTTAAATTTCAACATAGCTTCGTCCCCTTAAGGTAACACTAGTCTCACGGTTTCTTGCGAGTTGCAATCTAGCCTATGCGTTCCAGAAGAGTAGGGCAAACAAAATATTGGAGGCAACGGTCGCAAATGTGCTTTGTACACTTATTTTTGGACAGTTGACTGTCTACCAATCTGTTTAAATTCTTAACAAGTCAATAATGGTTCACATCTCTCATAGACAAATATAATAGGTGAATGTGGTGTTGTTTAGGTTCTTTCGTGGCATATAGTGGACCCATAATTTCATCACCATTAACACCGTAGACCATAAGAGAACAGTCGGGATTTTCCTGTTCAAACCTATGAATGTTAGTTAAGTCCATTGGGAACGACACGCAAGATAAATTCAAATTTTGTTTTAATTGTTCAAATACAGCCTTGTACATTCCCGTTCAACAACAGTTACGTTGTGCCAGCTGTAAATAGGCAGCCAAACACCAAAGAAAATAGCTGTTGTCATTATTTTTCACATTAACCACGGCATTTTCAATGCTATCGCCGTTGGTGTGGGGATATGACTGGACCCGCCATTAAAAGGATTGAATTGACAAATGTTCATTTGCAAGTTATGAATTTTGTCTAAAGCAAGGCCACTGGGTCCTTCTTGTAATTTGTCGAATTTAGCCAGCAAGGTATTGCCACTGTGAGTCCCGTACCACTCTTCTGAATTGTCACTTACTAAAAGCTCCTGCACCTTAGTACACAAACGGAATTTTTCTTTGTGTTCGACATTGTTCCTTTTGTATACAGAATCGCACAACATTTCTATATTAATCTCTAAAGCCCCGTGCACCCTTAAAGCAGAATAAATCTGTTCCCTAAAATTGGAAAACAAGATTCCAAGAATTCCTTTAGAATCATCATTCCCTTATCATTCATTATCTGCTCAGAGCACACCAATGTTTCCAACGGTTGGCAGCACACGTGTTCCACTTACTTACCTCACCGAGTTTTATCAGCAACAGGTATACCGCCCAAGCTTTAAAGTTATCTAAAAATAAATAAAATACTCCATCATGAATACATGAATTCAACTTAATACATGCATTACATAAACAATATTACAAAAACAAATTTTCAACAGATTATAAAAAATTCAAATCTTACCTTAGCTCATAAAGCCTGCTTTCCCCTTTTCTCATGGACTCAAAAGTGTAATAGTCTCTCTCACACAACAGGTAATCGTGTATACAAATTATCTAAAAAATAAATAAAATTACTTCATTGTTCAATCAATAAAACAATAATTACCAGTCAATAACATTGTAAAATTCATTAATAAATACCTCTGAAACTGTTCCACAGTACGTTGCCACTGACAATGCCGCTAAAACTCAAATCAATGCCAAGCAATAACGCCACGTATATAAATCTCTCTCACACACACACACCTAATCAAAGCAATATCTGAAATAAAAGAAAATAAAATTAATTTATCGTCCAATTAATTAATAAATCAATACATAATTCTTATTAAATAAATACATTACCTCTAAAACTGTTCCACAGCACGTCGCCACTGGCTATGTCGCTACTGCTCCCTCTAAAACATTTCTACAGTACGTCGCCATTCAATCTCTTAAGCTTGACACTACAAAGCCTGTATGCAACAGGGTGCCAGGAAATGTTCTCCCCAGTGACTGCCGGCTTCTCCCAGACCTAGCATTGGCAGTTTAGTTGGCAGCATGGTGTCTTTGACATGGAGGAAAGAACGGAAAGAGATGCCTTCGCTGCGCTGCCTAGTGCAAGCTGCTGAAGCCGAACGGCACGCCTACGTTGGGGAGCAAGAAAATGGCTGTTCCTATGCTTAAAGCCGTAAACCACTCCAACTAGTGTTGGATTTTAGTGACATAAAACTGTAATGACAAGTCAAGATGTTTTCTTTGATAGGCATAATACACTCCGTACATCACGGTACTTGGCACAAATAAGCTGCGTTATCGTTTTAAAAGCCAATTTAATTAGAAATATGAGAGTACCTTTGCAAGGCTAGTTTTGTAAGAAAAACGAGGCAAAACGTAATAATACGCTGAAACACTGATTAAATTGAATACAGGTGTCCGAAGGTGCGAGTTATACCAAAGGAGGAACATCTTGGGAACTAATGATGCCAAACTAATTACGGTATTTACACCAAATTGGTTTTTACGTTCTTATCGGTGTTGAGGCATTCATCAGTTTTTAGGCCTAATTTCGAGTACAGCCACTTTCACTCATTGTTCGTACACATTTTGATATTCAAGAATACGAACCTTAAAATTAATAAACAGAACACTTAAAAAAGGACTCATATTTGCACAAAAATACGGCATGGCCTATACTTTTTGGTACCGTACGGTATTTTGTTTGTGGGGGTAGAAACTTAGCCTCGAATTGATTCAATTCGTAGGCCTACCGTAATTATTGACCGGCAGCTGTTTGATAACGTGGGATTTGCAGAGAAATGGCTTTTTCTTTTTTGTATGTAGGGTAGGCTAAACATGCTGAGATTAGAATTGAAGAGTTTTATATATATAACTTATTACTTCTGCTCCAGCAGGAGTTAAGGTGAGAAAAGGCTGGAAAGATATCCTGCCAGAATAACTCAGAAAATGTCATTCACAATGCCTCATGCAATTCACGGAACACCGAAAACAGGATAAGGTTAGGCCCACTTCGGGTGCAGCGCTTGGCTTCACTCAAACGAGCTCAGGGCATCTCCTCTTATTCTTTCCTTCATGGTCTTTGACAGGGTGAATCGCACACGTGTTGGCTGTAGGCTGCTGAAATCGTTAGTGTGTATTGCAATAAGCAAGCGCATGTGTCATCAGCCCTTCCAGCATCAGTTATGAATGGCTATGGTGAGTACAAAGTTTACTGTTTATTTTAACACAAGCGACAGTCGTGCAGCCAACGTAACTACTGATGCTAGCTCTCGCAGACTCATGTAGGCACTGCGGAGAGCATTTCCTGGCGCCCTGTATCTGTAAACAAGTAAATACAATTCATTCATCATTTAATAAATTAACAAGAAGTTCCGTGACGAACTAAAGAGCCTACTTTTCTTAAAATTAAAGATCCATGACAATGATTAATCTATATGGATCTATCTAGAATAATGACGAAATTAAGTTGGTAATATCGAAATTTCGAATTATTTCGAAATACTGTATACCTGGCATAATATAGCCAAATAGAGAACTACAGTTGGCAGCCCTGGTGACTGAATATATTCTAAGTTCCATCTCTTAAGGTACAGAATGCAAAATTTTGGTTGAAGTCCAATGGATAGCATGGACGTTACATGCAGTTAAACATTGGATCTAACAGCGCGCGTAAAATCATGTTGGCACCAATGACATACATGTATTGGTCAGAAATAATCTGAAATAATATGATCTATGATCCATTAGTTAGTATAGAAGTTACATGCATTTTAAAATTGGACCTATCAACAGGCTTAGAATTATGTTGGCAGCACTGATGTTTATAAGTTACTCCAAATTAATCTAGAATGTCAGGTACTATACGTGTGCAAAGTTTAGAGCTGTTGGCTTGGATACTTTCTGATATATTGATATTAAGAAAAATGAATAGAGACAGCATTTATTAACAGTTGGCAGCCCTGGTTGCTCCTAAGAATGCGCATAGTAATATCTGTTACGGTACACATTGCACATAAGAAATTTGATTGAAATCCAATCGATAGTATAGAAGTTACATGTATTTAAATTCGGACCTTTCAGCAGGCTTAGAATCATGTTGGTAGCACTGATGTATATACGTTACTCCAAATTAATATAGAATGTCAGGTACTATACGTGTGCATAGTTTAAAGCTTTCAACTCGCATACTTTCTGATATATGGGTATTTGGATTTTTTTTTAATGAGAGCATTTATTAACAGTTGGCGGCCCTGATGGCACTTAAGAATACACTCAGCCATATCTGTTTATGTACGCATAGTACATACGAAATTTGGTTGACATCCAATTGATAGTGTAGAAGTTATATGCATTTAAACTTTTGACCTATCAGCAGGCTTATAATCATTTTGGCAACACTGCCATGAATGGCCTCCTGGAAATTAAACTGCAATATTACTATCTATACGTGTGCCAATTTTGAAATAGCTCCCATTCATACCTTCCAAGATATCCAACATGGAGCTCAAATTTCAATTGTGATTTTTCAGCAGTTGGTAGCACTGACATCATTTTCAAATATGGCCGTGAGATATTCAGGTATAGATCTTTACTCCTACCAAATTTTGTTTCGATTGCTGCAGCCGTTTAGGAGTTGATAGGGGGACACACACACACTGTCAGACAGACAGACAGACAGACAGACAGACAGACACACATTTGCCCGATCTCATAAGTCTACTTTTTCCTCATTTTTGCAAAATGTGAAAAGCAGGCTAAAAATCAATAATTACCAGTAAATAAATAAAGAGAAATGGCACATACCTTGCAAATATTATAACCGTCTTCTTTTAAAATACTTAACACTGTTCAGCATGGAACATAAGTAAGCATATAGCACAGCGCATATTATTGCCAAACTAATTAGAATGACACTGAACACCAGTCTTCTATAAACCGCGGATAAGTTGCTTTACCAATTGCCCTTAATTCCCGATTCTATTTCTCATACACCTAAGAGTTCAAACATTCAAAAGCACAACGAAAAAAAAAACTAGAAAGTATTTCCTGTATGTATTCACAACAGCCTTATAAACCTGTATTGTACTCGCAAACTAGGTTAGAGTACTAAGTAAGATCGCAAGGCTAGCATTCAATCAAGCTGTTCCTATCAGGGACCCGGAACAGAACTGAAATGCGTTACGTAACGCTGTGTTCCACGTTACGTTACGTATGCCATACCGCGGCCCCGAGCTGGCTTGCGGTATCGTTCCGGAACTGTAACTTGGAACTCAGTACGAGCATGTGGAAAGTTACAGCGCTGGAACGGTACAGTCGGAACTCGACTCCCAAGTGTACCGAGCATCAAGGTACGTGTTAGCGGAACGTTACGTATGGAACGGTACATGACTGGAACGATTCCTCACCGTTACCAGTTGGAAAGTTACTCTGCGTACCGTTCTTGGTTATCGAAATAGAGTAACGTTTCCACCAGTACCCGGTTACACTGTGTACCGTTCCAGGTTATACCAACCAGCCACCCGGTATCTATGCGTAACGTTCCAGGTTCTCATGTTCCAACGGAAAGTGGAACGGTACAGAGCCTGTAACAGTACAGCAGCATTTCCCAAAATGTATGTAGGCCTACAGACTATTACAGGACTGTTACCGGAACTACTGTCCATTAGCTATTAAAACCATTATGGCTATTACACCGAATTTTTACGTAGACTATTACGGCTATTACACAGTCTATTTAGTTACCACGGCAATTGTAACACTGCGTTTATTACACTGTTACGCTGGTTGTTACAAGCTGTCACATAATAGCCTAATTACACAACAACTACATCAATTACATACCTGTTATCTAATCTAGGGGCATTTCTTTCATGATATCGAAATACTCTATCTAGCCTAAGGAAATTTTTCAGTATCTACTGTCCTACCTAGAACCCTGATGAAAAGATCCTTTTTTCTGCGTCAACAACTATCCCAGTTTGAACGATGCCATATGCAATTCCAGGCAAATTATTTATTCAAACATAGGATAATTACTTCTTGAAATATCAATAAAAATAAAAATAACAAGTAGTTCCGTGAAGACCTATACAGCCTATTTTCATATAGCCCACTTATTTCAACTATTGGTGTATTCTTTGAATACACGGTACGAGAGATATAATGTCTATTGCTCTTTGCATGTTCATTTTTTCCTTCCTCCTTGCCAAACACCAACAGTGATCATCTGTTTTCTCCCTGTTGAGCATGTCTCTTATGTCTTCATAAGTATGTTTCAGATATATAACTTCTGTGATCCACCTAGCGCTATCTAGTAGCGAACCTCTGAAGCTACTCAATTCCTCATCGTGCAAGAGGACTTACTTATCCATTTGGCTACCAGATCTCGTTACCATCGTCAGCTATTTTCTCCTAGAGCAAGAGGACTACGTCTACTTCTTTGCTCACCATGCTGCGCTAGTATCATCTATCAACTCCTTGAAGACCAGCTCACCAAGAAATCAATTATGTTTTGTTAAGTTGGCCATGCTTATATGTTCTCCTTTTGTCTCCCACCCCCCTCTCTTTCCCCCTTTTTCTTGGACCCTCTGTGCTCCGCTGAGCCTCACTCACTTCTTCGTCTGCAGTTGACTCGTACAGTCAAAGCTCCGCTCGAGCTTAGCCTCCTCAAACCAAGAGGCGCAACCTCTTCTACGCCATGTTGGCTAGATAGTCTTCCTAAGGAACTCCGACTTCAACATGAAATCGAGATAAGTACTATTTTTAAAAAGTTTTAACCTCATCTTCATGGTTTTAACTTCCAAGTGATTTTAATTTTAATTATAGGCAGTGTGAAAATATTTACTTGGGGCAAAATCATCCTTCGTGGGATTTGCAATGTTGAGCTTTTTCTTGTAAGCCAACCTTACTAAAAGGAGCTTTTCTTAAGCGATTCAAACGAGAAACCCTCTCGCTACGTGGGATATTATATAATACCCGCTGCCTATAATTATAAACTATTTCCTCCGTTGGATTTTCTCAACCCCATTTTCTGCTAAGGTCGTTCTGGAACCTTCTAGAACTTGTTCTCTATCTGCGAGTCCTGCCATCATGTATTTCTCACGTACTTGGGAGAATCCTGTTTAAAACTAAATTACTACAATAGTGAATTTTCATCCTCCGCTGGAACCTCTGGAAAATTCTACGGCGCATTTGATTGTAAATTACAGCTTTTTCAAGAAATAGACTTTAACCTACATAGTGCAATCAGTTATCTCCATAATTGCAATAACTTTTTTTCTCATAAACTTCAGTGTTTCTCTAGTGAACTTTGCATCCATCTTTACAGACTATAGTGTTAATCAGTGTTTGCTCCACTTTTCTACCGCGTCGCGATCGTCCGGTTATATTAAATACGGCCATGAACATTGTTCCTATATCCCAATGATCTTTCCTTAACCTTCTACTAACAACCATTATTTATAAAAATGCAACTTTCTATAAGGTGTTACTTACGAAGTGCCCTTCCAACTTTGCTAGTTTAACATTAATTAAATTCTGCATAATTTCTTGTGTGATACAAGTTTTAAATCACGTTGTCCCTTTCCTATACATAGGGAAAACAATTCTCTACACTCTTGAGAGAGTCATGTTCAGGTTTCACGAAATGGAAACTGTCCCATTTTTCTCGTGATTCCCAATTAAACATAGGAAGTCTAGAAACTTCCTTTTCACTTTCTCCAGGTTTCACAGTAAGTGACCTGCCCTCTTTGCATAATTCTCATATTAACTCTGTATAAATATAAGAAGTTGTAGGAACTTCCTTTTTCTTTATGTTTTACAGTTTGTTATCTTCGAAGTTGTTATTCTCGTTAGAATGTTCTTTCGAAGGTTTCGTATAGTACACTGCTTGTACTCCTGTAAATGTTAAAACTTTAATTATTCCATTTTGCCTATTTATGAAATCTTACCAAGATTTTAATAAACGGTTAAAAAACCTTAAAAATTGTCAATTGCCTGGAGCAACTGTTTGATGTTAAAAGGTCTGCGACCCTATTTGTTAAAAGGTTCAAATGAACCATGTTTATTAAATTTATATTGCACAATTGTTAATTCCCTCAAACTTCCTGCATTGTTAAATAAATTAGATATTTATTTTTGGATTCATCATTTCTCTGACACTACAGTTAGGCAGGATCCTGGCTTTCCTAGCTCCTCCTAGGTTTATGCCCTCGTTAATGCTTAATAAAGCTTTTACTATCTGTCTGGCCAGATCATTCCCCTTCCCTATAGTACTTTCATTCGTGCTTGGGAGGAAATACACTACAGGTTCTCTCTGGCAAACTGCCCAAGCCTTATCTGCGGCTCCCGTTAGCCTCGACCAAGCTCGTAGCCATTTTAGGTATCTGAGCACATATTTGCAGTGGCAACCACCTTTAAGTGTGTTTAACACTAAATTTATTACTTTTGTGGGACTCTCCTCCTCTTCTTCTATCCTTCTTTTCCAATCCCAAATCTACTTCCTTCTCTTAATCATCTTCCCTTGGTGGGTGGGTTATTCCCTAACCTATAATCTACCCAAAATTTGGTACCAGAAACCCGGGAGAGTCCATTTTTTTATGTCCATTGTTTGTCAAGTGTCATTTGACAATACTTTGCAAATTTTTAATATCTCCTTTGGATCTTTCAGCTATATCTACGTCATGCAAAGCCTGTGAACGGGAAAGAGGCCGCTCCTGTCTCCTATGGTGAGTCCTGTTCTTTCGACCCATTCTCTGCTGCAAACTTGACAGCATCTCCAAAGTTCTACAGTTTCGTGAGTTGTATTTCAATTTATTATTTTTGTCATGGCTCCTGCCGAAAAAGATGAAACTCTTATTGCTAGACGTTCTTCTTATAAAGGGCAACTCACTAGATTCCGAAATTTCATCAGCAAATTAAATCCCGCCGAGTGTGATTTAGATATCTTGACTCATCGCCTTAAGTTGTACGAACGGTCTTATGATTATTATGACCAAATTCAAACTGAGATTGAATCCGCTTGTCCAGAACTGCAATTTGACCGGGATGAGGTCGAACCCTTGTACTTTGAAGGAATTGCAAAGGCCCACCAACTGATTCGCAATATCTCAGAACCGGACACTAGGGTCATCAATCCGGCTCAGTTCGCACCTGCTTCAGTTCACAAGAACAAACCGAAACCGTTACTTCCCAAGATAAGCCTACCCCACTTCTCAGGCAAGGAAGGTGAATGGTATTCTTTTTACGAACTTTACTGTTCTTTAATTCATGAAAATATCGAGATCCCAGACATACATAAATTTTACTACCTCCGTACGTCTTTGGAATCAGAGGCCTTGACCTTAGTGGAGTCACTGCCTTTAAGCGCAGACAACTACCACATCGCCTTTAATCTCCTTAAAGAGAGATATGGCAATTTAAGGCTGAGTGTCGCTCGACACATCCGCTGTCTCTTCAACTTACCTGCCGTCAAACCTAATGACGTCACATCTTTAAGAGACCTCTTAGATTCTATGCAGTTAAATGTCAGAGCGTTATACCAGCTAAAACAGCCTGTCCAAACATGGGACACCATACTTATTCACCTAGCTACATCAAGATTCGATTTTTCGACACTGAAGGCCTGGGAGGTCGAACTCGCCTACAACAAAGAATTTTCCTTCGAACACCTTGTCTCGTTTCTCAACAGTCGATGTCAATTCCTTACAGCACTCGCATTTCAGTGCGAAAAAGTCGAAACGAATCCTCAGTGTCAAATTTTTGAAAAAAAACTTGCTTCTTCAAAGGGACATCAGCCCCCATTTGTCGAAAAACAAACCCGTTCTTCTTTCAATCATTCAAGAGAAGATATCAGGCCGCTTAACAAATCGTTAAAATGCACGCTCTGTAAAAAGCTTCACACATTGTATTCGTGCAAATCCTTTAAAGAATTGTCTGTCGAAGATCGAAGAAAGTTTGTCTTAAACAGCAAGCATTGTTTCAATTGCTTATCACCTAAGCATTCTTCTTCGAACTGTACGTCATTAAATCTTTGTTTTCATTGTAAAAAACCGCATCATTCGTTATTGCACGTTCACGATAAATCGAGGTCATCAGCACCTGCCTCTTTAAGCTCCTTGCAGAGCCGCTCCGAACAAACTAATGCTTCTTCCTGCATTTCCAACGCCGACACTTTTCATAGTGCGCAAACCCTGTTAACCACTGTGCAATTTGAAATCCAAGATAGATTTGGAAATTGGTTCAAAACCCGTGGTCTTCTCGATTCCGCTTCAACGCACAACTTTGTTTCGAAATCGTTGATTAAAAAACTAGGTCTTTCGTCATCGCCTACTTCTATCAATGTGACCGGCATTGACAATTTGAAAACTCAAGTTTTGCAGTCTTCAAAATTGAAAATCAGAGACGTTTGTCAAAGAAACACCAATCTTAATTTAAACTGTCTCATTCTTACCAGTATTGGCAAGGACACTCCAAGTCACTCCATTAATACTTCCGGTTTAAACATTCCCTCGCACTTAAGGTTAGCCGATCCTCAGTTTAATGTTCAAGGTCCCATTGATGTGCTTTTCAGTGCCAATGTTTTTTGGAATTGCATTCGCAAACAAACACGTAAGTTATCTTCAACCGTGGTCGCTAGAGACACCGATTTTGGTTGGGTTATCACTGGCGAAATCAAACATACCAGTGTTCAAACCAAAGCACAATGTCATTTCGTCACAGCTGACATAAATCCCATTTCTAAAAAAGAGAACGCTAATGTTTCAAATCTCAATATTTTTGAAAACCACTTGTCGAAACGATGTTTTATCGTAAACAACTGCGCCAACCCTGTAAGTTGTTTAAATGGGTTTTCTTTCTTCCCGCACAAAATGGCAATTCAAGTTCGCCTTGCTTTGTGTTATTTCACCTATCTTCTTATGTCATTTTTTATAGCAGTTAATTGCTTAAACTATTCCTCGAAAACTATCTTCCCCTTGTGTAAAACCATGGCTATCAGTCACCATCACTTTGCTGTACGCTATGTTTCACTTCTTTCGTTATGTAGAGGGATGGCCACGGCCGGCTCCTACCCCCTTCCTCGCAATTGGAAGTCGCTCATGAAACCGCTTGAAACTCTGAATTCCATTGCATCTAGAATAACTATTCTTATGCATAACCTTCGTCTCAATGTCCCAGCTTGTCTTCTTTGCTCGGAAGAATTAAGCTTCTTTTTGTTGAAAATGGTTCGATTTCGTGATCCTCTCAATTATGCGAAATTGATTTCCTACTTTATTTCATGTAGCTTTAAATTGCTTTTTCACGTCCAAGTTACGATTGACTGCATGTCGTGTGACTCGTTCTGCTTTAAGTTACAGCTGATTCACCAAATGTTGTGTGTGTACTTCGAACTGCTTGGTTGTCAGACTTGTATGTATACACGCCTGAGGAATGCCAAGTTGTTTATTTCCTGTATGATTGACACAGTTCAAAACAAGTTTCTCTTATCTCAACTCTGGCCGACTGCCAACGATCGTCTTGCGAGTCGCTACCGCACGCTCGGAAGCCGTTCTCCTAGTTCCCAAAATAAACTCGTTCCGCTTAAGGACTCTGTCAGCTATTTATATGTCTTATCTCGTTGTACTATGTGTGTCAAGGCCTTGCTTGTTTACGTCGTTCACTTACTCATGCTCGTATTCCATAACTGCTTTGATCCCTGTTTCAAAACTTCTTTGCGTATTTCTCACGCGCGTATGTATTGCAATTTGCTTGCATATTTTGCGATCTTAATGTTCATTGATGAACAAACTTGTTTTTTCTCGACGTCACATTCGATGTGTTTTTGTATTCATGATTGTCATGTCATGTTTTTCGATGACTTAAGTATTTTTCTGAGTAAACCCTTTGATACTCATTATAACTTGAGGTCATTGTTTATGGCTACTCGTTTGTTACCTATGGCGTTCTTGCTTTCTACTCGCATAGTTCCTTTGTTTATTTGGTATATTCTTGTCCTGAATAGATGTACTTGTTCCTATACGCTTTGTTTAAACTTGCCAATTCTTCTTTCTCATCGTATCGTAATCTTTACTAGTGCTTTATTTCCCTCAGTTTCCAGCTATTTCGTGATTGAAGGTGTTGTTAACTCTCGCCCTTTAACTCCACTTTCCAATGACCCTGATGACCTACTTCCACTCACCCCTGGTCACTTCCTTATCGGCACTTCTCTTTCTGCCCCTCCTCCTCTTACTAATTCTTACAGGGATTCTAATCTACCTATCGCTTGGCGGAAACTTGAAGCCCTCCGTAATTCTTTTTGGAAGAGGTGGAACTTGGAATATTTAACTTCCTTGCAACGGAGGCAGAAGTGGTTTCTTTCCAGTCCCGACATTAAAGTAGGGGACTTTTGGTTAGGGATATTTCACCCCCCCTAGTATGGATTTCTGGTAGGGTGACCGAATGCTACCCTGGAAGAGATGGGAGAGTCAGGGTGGCCAGAATCTTGACTACAAATGGACCGATCACAAGACCACTGTCTTTGATCGCTCCGCTTCCCATAAATGTGTAACTGCTTATTTGCTCTCTGTTGGTGTTTACCCCCCAGTATGGTGTATTCTTTGAATACACGGTACGAGAGATATAATGTCTATTGCTCTTTGCATGTTCATTTTTTCCTTCCTCCTTGCCAAACACAAACAGTGATCATCTGTTTTCTCCCTGTTGAGCATGTCTCTTATGTCTTCATAAGTATGTTTCAGATATATAACTTCTGTGATCCACCTAGCGCTATCTAGTAGCGAACCTCTGAAGCTACTCAATTCCTCATCGTGCAAGAGGACTTACTTATCCATTTGGCTACCAGATCTCGTTACCATCGTCAGCTATTTTCTCCTAGAGCAAGAGGACTACGTCTACTTCTTTGCTCACCATGCTGCGCTAGTATCATCTATCAACTCCTTGAAGACCAGCTCACCAAGAAATCAATTATGTTTTGTTAAGTTGGCCATGCTTATATGTTCTCCTTTTGTCTCCCACCCCCCTCTCTTTCCCCCTTTTTCTTGGACCCTCTGTGCTCCGCTGAGCCTCACTCACTTCTTCGTCTGCAGTTGACTCGTACAGTCAAAGCTCCGCTCGAGCTTAGCCTCCTCAAACCAAGAGGCGCAACCTCTTCTACGCCATGTTGGCTAGATAGTCTTCCTAAGGAACTCCGACTTCAACATGAAATCGAGATAAGTACTATTTTTAAAAAGTTTTAACCTCATCTTCATGGTTTTAACTTCCAAGTGATTTTAATTTTAATTATAGGCAGTGTGAAAATATTTACTTGGGGCAAAATCATCCTTCGTGGGATTTGCAATGTTGAGCTTTTTCTTGTAAGCCAACCTTACTAAAAGGAGCTTTTCTTAAGCGATTCAAACGAGAAACCCTCTCGCTACGTGGGATATTATATAATACCCGCTGCCTATAATTATAAACTATTTCCTCCGTTGGATTTTCTCAACCCCATTTTCTGCTAAGGTCGTTCTGGAACCTTCTAGAACTTGTTCTCTATCTGCGAGTCCTGCCATCATGTATTTCTCACGTACTTGGGAGAATCCTGTTTAAAACTAAATTACTACAATAGTGAATTTTCATCCTCCGCTGGAACCTCTGGAAAATTCTACGGCGCATTTGATTGTAAATTACAGCTTTTTCAAGAAATAGACTTTAACCTACATAGTGCAATCAGTTATCTCCATAATTGCAATAACTTTTTTTCTCATAAACTTCAGTGTTTCTCTAGTGAACTTTGCATCCATCTTTACAGACTATAGTGTTAATCAGTGTTTGCTCCACTTTTCTACCGCGTCGCGATCGTCCGGTTATATTAAATACGGCCATGAACATTGTTCCTATATCCCAATGATCTTTCCTTAACCTTCTACTAACAACCATTATTTATAAAAATGCAACTTTCTATAAGGTGTTACTTACGAAGTGCCCTTCCAACTTTGCTAGTTTAACATTAATTAAATTCTGCATAATTTCTTGTGTGATACAAGTTTTAAATCACGTTGTCCCTTTCCTATACATAGGGAAAACAATTCTCTACACTCTTGAGAGAGTCATGTTCAGGTTTCACGAAATGGAAACTGTCCCATTTTTCTCGTGATTCCCAATTAAACATAGGAAGTCTAGAAACTTCCTTTTCACTTTCTCCAGGTTTCACAGTAAGTGACCTGCCCTCTTTGCATAATTCTCATATTAACTCTGTATAAATATAAGAAGTTGTAGGAACTTCCTTTTTCTTTATGTTTTACAGTTTGTTATCTTCGAAGTTGTTATTCTCGTTAGAATGTTCTTTCGAAGGTTTCGTATAGTACACTGCTTGTACTCCTGTAAATGTTAAAACTTTAATTATTCCATTTTGCCTATTTATGAAATCTTACCAAGATTTTAATAAACGGTTAAAAAACCTTAAAAATTGTCAATTGCCTGGAGCAACTGTTTGATGTTAAAAGGTCTGCGACCCTATTTGTTAAAAGGTTCAAATGAACCATGTTTATTAAATTTATATTGCACAATTGTTAATTCCCTCAAACTTCCTGCATTGTTAAATAAATTAGATATTTATTTTTGGATTCATCATTTCTCTGACACTACAGTTAGGCAGGATCCTGGCTTTCCTAGCTCCTCCTAGGTTTATGCCCTCGTTAATGCTTAATAAAGCTTTTACTATCTGTCTGGCCAGATCATTCCCCTTCCCTATAGTACTTTCATTCGTGCTTGGGAGGAAATACACTACAGGTTCTCTCTGGCAAACTGCCCAAGCCTTATCTGCGGCTCCCGTTAGCCTCGACCAAGCTCGTAGCCATTTTAGGTATCTGAGCACATATTTGCAGTGGCAACCACCTTTAAGTGTGTTTAACACTAAATTTATTACTTTTGTGGGACTCTCCTCCTCTTCTTCTATCCTTCTTTTCCAATCCCAAATCTACTTCCTTCTCTTAATCATCTTCCCTTGGTGGGTGGGTTATTCCCTAACCTATAATCTACCCAACTATCAACATACACAATTTCAGTTTGATTGCTGTAATAGATTCGTAGATATTGAGAACCGACTATATAATTCGGATGGTCGCCATGTTGGATTTTATATATGTAGGTCCTAGGGTTATGTACTGTTACATGCAGATTATTGTGTACGTGTAGTATTCAAACTTCAATCGCATAATTAGGACACTAGAAGTTACAAGGATATTTTAAAATTTCGCACAGCTGCCATCTTTAGGTTATGGAAACAATTGAAATAAATTAGTTGCTAGTGGAATACCATTCGTATAAGGATTTACTGTACCAAGTTTCACTGCTCTCGGATGGTTAAATTGCGATAAACGTCCATGTGATTATTTATACTTCGCGTCGCCGCCATGTTGGATTTGTGATCACCAGGTTATTTAAAGTCCTATAAGTGAACTTGAGTTCATAGCCCCTATGAACAATAAAAAATTTAGTTTGATTGCTACAATAGATTCGTAGATATTGAGAGCCGTCTATATATTTCGGATGGTCGCCATGTTGGATTGTTAAATGTATAGGCCATAGAGTCATGTACCATTATAGGAAAATTATTGGGTAGGTTTATTATTCAAACTTTCGCTTCGATCGCATGACTACATCACAAGAAATAAAAACTTAATTTTAAAATTCGCACAGCCGCCATCTTGAGGTTATGTAAACAATTGAACTAAATTAGATACCAGTGCATTACAATGCGTATAAATATTTCCTGTACCAGATTTCAGTGCGTTTGGAGCATTAAATCGCGAGAAAGGTCTATTTCAAATTTTCTAATTCGCTTGGCCGCCATGTTTGTTTTGTATATAACCGGATTTTTAAAGTCGTATAAATGGACTTCCAGTAGTGCCCTTTATCTCCGTACAAAACTTCAGGGAGATACCGCTAATAGTTTCAGAGATACAGAATGCCGGTGAAATATTTCGCACATCCGCCATCTTGTGGTTATGTAAACAAATGAACGAAGTTATGTGTCGGTGCATTACAATGTATATAAACATATACTGTACCAAGTTTCATTGCGTTTGGTTGGATAAATCGCGAGAAACGTCTATTTAAACTTCGCAACTTCGCTTGGCCACCATGTTGGTTTTGTAGTTACCAGGTTTTCAAAGATCACATAAGTGAACTTATAGTAGTTCCCTTTATCACCATACATGATGTCAGGGTAATATCGGTAATCGTTTCGGAGATATTGAATGCTGGTGAAATATTTCGCACAGCCGCCATGTTGGATTGGTGAGTCGTAACAAAATTTGAAGGGCACGGCCGAGGTCACCCGGAATAGTGCTATGAACTTACAGAGTTTCATTGAAATCGCTCCAGCCGTTTAGATTTTATTAGGGGGGGGACACACACACACGAATCACACACACACACACACACGCACACACACACGGACAAAAGTTGATCTCATAAGCCTATTTTTTCAAAATTGAAAATAGGCTAAAAATACTGATTTCAGTCTGAGTGCGTGCCGCATCAGACAGGGCAAGGCACGTTGCTCGTTTCGATCGCGGTCATACTGTAGCCTACGTTAGAAATATGTTTCCTAAAAACAATCCCATTGATTCGAAATGTTTATTGTTGCTCCGTATAGAGGTTTGGAACATAGGTTATTGTTCATCGGTCCATGTAGTTGAGGTTTTTATGGAATTTGTCTGATAGGTCTAAACTTTGTAATTGTGATGTCTGTAGTAACGTGTGTATTTGTAATGATGGCATGGCTTGGGAAGGAGTAGGCCGTGGCCTTGACTTAGGAACTATCCACGCATTTTCCTGGAGTAGAAGTGGGAAACCACGGAAAACCAATCTAAGATGGCTTAGATGGGAATCCAACTCACCTTCTCGCAGTGTTGCCATATAAGGCAGAGTGTAACCTACACAGCAAACTTTAGCTCCTTTGTGACCAATAATAATATTTCTTTTCTAAATTAAACCTCCCGTTCTTGCTTTTCGTTTACTTGTTAGCCTATTTTCATTTAGTAGTGATAGAAGCCATTTTTCAGTGATGCTTAATTCTAATAATGAAGGCTATTCAGTCGTGTTGACCGACTGAAAAGCTTCCTTTATTATTTACATTTATGAAAGATAGGCCTATGACATCACATATAGTCCGTGTGTATGTACGTATGTGTGTGTTTGCATGTGTCCGTCGCCTCGCTCCCCTCCCTAATAAAATCTAAACTGCTGGAGCGATTTCAACGAAACTCGGTATGGTCATAGTACTATTTTGTCCAACTCCGACTGTGCTCTTCAAATTTTATTACATCTCACCAATCCAACATGGCAACTGTGCGAAATATTTCACCGGCATTCCATATCTCCGAAACTATTACAGATATCGTCCTGACGTTTTGTATGAAGGAAAAAAGCACTAATAGAAGTGTAACGATGGGACTCTCAAAAACCTCTTTACAAAACGAACATGGCTATGCCATACCAAATCATTTTAATATACAGTTATCAATATTTTATTAACACAACTCAACATCGCATCCAAAGACATTCCAAAGACACTACACTCAAAGATAACAAAATCAAAACTATGTAAATCAAAACACTGTCTATTTTCTAAATCAAAACACTGTCTATTTTCTACAGGAAATAGATTGCTCGAAAGAGCTTTAGTTCACTTTCTCCACATTCTCCCACCTTGCAAAAGGTAGTTTTGCAACACACACTCATAAACTGAAGTAAACATTCTAAAAATATAGTTGAACATTGAGCTCAGGAATGTGAACCACTATAAGTCTAGTTTCTTGAGTTGCTTAACAGTTCTATCACAACGAGTCTTGAATTCACTCTCCTTTTCAGTTCCTGAGTTACTGCAGGGAATATCTTCATTAAGGACCGGCTCACTTAGTCGGTGTTGTGAAGTGTTGATAGAATCACGTTTGTTAAGACAGTTTATCTCTAACGAATAAAGTCGCTGTACTGGACGAAGTAGAATGCCAGTTGCTGTCTTAATTTTAACCAGACGAGTCACATTGTCTCTTCCTGGTAACAGCTCCACCACTCTCCCTAAGGGCCAGTTGATACGTTTCTTGTTGTCGCTCTCCACCAGTACTATGTCTCCTACTTGTATGGATCCCTGTTGCTTTTTGCTCCGTGATCGGAGAAATCCCAGGTATTCTTTTTTGAAGCGATTTCTCAGGCTCTCCCGAACAGCTTGTAGATAACGCCATTTGTCGTTTAAACTGCTGGTTTGAATTTGGTCTAAGTCGGTTACATCATTACCCTCTAGGCTCTGTAGGAACATGGAAGGTCTGAGTGGCTTGAGTTCATCTTCTTCAGAAAGATAAGTCAAAGGTCGATTGTTCATCAGGTTCTCACAATCGCACAGAAGAGTACACATTTCCTCATAATTTAGGCAAGCTTTACCCAAATTACGGCGAAGCAATTCCTTTAGAATCTTAATCAACCTTTCCCAGAATCCTCCCCACCAGGCTGCAGTGGGAGGGTTCAGCTTCCATTTAATCTTCAGAAGGACGTGCGTCCTCTCTATTTCAGTCCAAGCCAATTGCTCCATGGTTCTGCGAAGTCCGGTGAAATTCGTCCCATTGTCCGAATACATGGTATTCACTCTTCCTCTTCTTGCCGCAAATCGGCGTAGTGCTTGGATATACGCTACTGTACTAAGTGAAGTGATCAATTCCAGATGTACAGCCCGATAAACTGCACAAGTGAATATCACAATCCATCCCTTTTCTCCTCCTCGTAGAAACACAGGGCCGGCCAAGTCTGTGCCCATGATCTGGAAAACACTCGATGCCTTGATTCGATCCTGTGGCAACGGAGGAAAAGGAACCTCAAAACCCTTAGCAGAGTTACGACGACAGATCACGCATTTCCGAACAACTTCTGCCACCGTCCTTCTTCCTCTAATTATCCAAACCCTTTGGCGCAACAAAACAAGCAGTGTGTGCGTCCCAGCATGGTTATGGAATCGATGAAATTGTTCAATCATTCTTTCAACCATCACATGTTTTGATGGAAGTACAACTGGATAGGTATACTCAGGAGTGTCGCCAGAATCAACGACTCTTGACTTCATGTGTAGAATTCCTTCATCGTCTGTGAACACCTCCAGATTCTTCAATTGTTCTTTTCTCTCTTCTTCATAAAGCGTTTCCTTCTGGATAAGGAAGTACAGTTTCTTCTCTGCATTGAGAAACTCTTCGCTATCAATTTCCGTTGATACGTGGTCTCTACTATTCCTTTGTTTCAATCTCAAAATACAAGCAATGGTCCTAACGATTTTGATGTATCCAGAGAATCGTGAACTTAATTGCAGTAAAATAGTCTCCACAACATTGTTCTTAGCAGCTACAACTGTTTTCCTCCTTTCCCTGTTGACTGCTTCCAACAATGGTTCAGGACGATTAAATACGCATTCTTCTTCTTTACATTTAAGCCAAGACGGACCCTCCCACCATCTGGATCTCCAAAGTTGTGTTGGTGAACACCCTCTAGACAGGAGATCTGCTGGATTGAGGCTGCCCGGTATGTGTCTCCATGAACTAGCCTTACTGTACTCATGAATTTCCTTTACCCAATTCTCTACGAACACCGACCAAAGCCCTTTATTAGCAATCCAAGCCAAGACTACTGTTGAATAGGACCAAAACACTGTGTGTATGTCATTCCGGTGTAGGCATCGAAGGCTCAACCGAGACATTCTAACTCCAAGGAGTGCTCCCATCAGTTCAAGGCGGGGTAGTGTCAGTTCTTTGAGAGGCGCCACTCTAGATTTAGCCATCAGAAGACTCAGTTTGATCTTACCTTCTTCTTCCGTTCTCAGAAATATGCAACAACCAAACGCTCTTTTGCTATCGTCCACAAATACATGCAAAGTGCTGTTGTCATTCAGGAAAATCCTTCTAGGTATCCGACAGTCATGTAGGTATTGCAACTGCTGAGTCCATCGACAGAATTCCTCACAAATGTCTCCTGGTGAAACCTCATCCAATCCTATACTTTTCTGCCATGTCTTCTGCAGAATGAGCTTGGGAATCAGAGTTACTGGGGCTGAAAATCCAATCGGATCAAATATTTTTTGCACGCTGGATAGTACCACTCTTCGGGTTACTAAACCGGTAGTCGGGCTGAAGTTACATCCAAGTTCATCTACGTCGCAATACCAACGAAGTCCTAAGACATTCTCAGTTTTACCAACACCACAATCAAAGGAAATCACCCATCCCCTCAAATTGAAACCTGCGGATAACATCATTTCTTGTGCCTTTAAAATAAAGGGTCCAATTTCTTCCTTTGAAGCGACTCCAGTAAGACAGTTGTCCACATAAAATGCAGGTTTCATTTTTGTACCTACTTCCTTCAAATGAGTTGGGGGCTCTTCCAGAAGGTTGTTCAGTACAGAAACCAATAGGAAGGGACTGGAACAAACACCAAAAACCACCCGGCAATGTCGAAAAGTGGTAATCTTATCATTATCCCACCAGAGAAAACGGAGCATATCCCTGTCTTCAGGATCAATAATAATGTGCAGGAATGCTTTCTCTATATCAGCTATTAGACCTATAGGATAGGTTCGAAAATTGGTCAGCACTGATGGAACAAGGTCGATGAGGTTGGGTCCGGGCTCGAGGCAATCATTCAAGGAATGACCATTTCTGTCTTTGTTGGAAGCATCGAACACCGGCCTTATCTTGTAGTGCCACCATCTTTCAGCACAGCTCTATGAGGCAAATAATGTGTAGGTCCATCCAAAACCTCGTTTTCAACACCTTCGATAATCCCTTTGTTTACCCATTCCTGTAACACCTCATCATAATCCTGAAATTTCTGCATCATTCGTAACTTTCTTGAAGTGTTCAATAATCGTTTCTGAGAAATTTCACGATTCGTTTCCAGAGAAGTACAACCATCAATCCAGGGTAGTTTGACAATGTAGCGCCCAGATTCCTCTTCTCTCTTCACAGTCCTATCGAAGAACATCTGAACTTCTTGTTTCCTTTCTTCCTTTTTTATCTGTTCGCCAGGATCTTTTATACCCAAAGTCTCAATTTCCCACAAATCCGCCACTCTTGTTGATTGAGTTAAAGTAAGTAGAGTGTAAGACGAGGCAGTAGTTGAAGTGATCTCAGAAGAGCCTTAAGTGTCCACCCTAAACAAGTTCTCACAGCTACTAGACTCTTGATTACATGTAGAAAGTCTGGCGTGATTATCTGAGCCCACACGTCAGCTCCTAACAATACCTGAATGTCAGTACTGTTGCCACCATTATCTTGGCCAACATCACTAAGTTCAACTCCCTTGTCCCTCAGTAAATTAAACAAGTCAGCATCAACTAGGGGAGCACCTCCACAGATACTATCAGAGCCTAACACTGCAACCTCACATCTGTTTTCCTCGTTCATACCCAGCAAAGTTATTTGATAGGACTCGAAACAAACAGGTGCTGTATTCCTACCTCCAAATAATTCTTGACTTAGTGTTACCTTTCCAGTTTGTTCCAACTCTAATTTCTTAGCACAATACTTCTTTATGTAGCTTCTCTGCGATCCACTGTCACACAGAACTCTAACTCTGTGCGTGGATCCACCAACATCTACTCTAGGAACTAAAGTCTGCAGATAGGTCACATGTCCTTTATTACTACCTGCCATCATGCTAACTGTTTTTGGAACCGAATTACCTCTTGGTTCATCTGAGTCTGTTTTCGCACACATCAAAGCGTAATGTTTCCCCTTGCAAAATGGGCACTTCACAAACATCTTACACTTAACACTGACATGTCCCGGTCGTAGACACCTAAAACAAGCTCCCTTTTTCTTTAACGTTACTTGGCGTTCTTCTTGAGAATAATCAATAGCTACAGCATAGTCTTGAGAAAGATGTGAGGTTCTGCCACAGAATATACAAGCCGTATCTTTGTTATTTCTGTTTCCCTTACTAACTGAAACATCCTCTATTGAAATTAAAGAAGCCGCTGAAGGTATGTCCCTATTCTTAGTCTTGGTCCTATCATCTTGCTTAACTCGATCCGTCCTCTCGTTAACTTCGAAAGAACTATGTCTTAGCTTAAGCCGTTCTTCACCTTCTACCTCAGTCTTTAAGAAGGCTAAAAATTCACTCAAGCAACAGTCAGGTTCCTTGGTAGACGTTTCTTTTGATACACGATACCTGTCCCAAGTTCTAAACATAACCTCTGGCAAGGCACCCTCTACTAGTGGAAATAACATTGCAGCATATTTCTCCTTTGTTACGCCCAAGGAATCAAGTGCTCTCAACTGTCCCTCCAGACTGTCATACAGTTGGGCTATGAATCTTAAACTATCCTTCTTTAACACCAAGGATAAAAGTTCCCTAACATAGTACTTAATGAGCAACTCATCCTTCCCATACCTAGACTTCAACAATTCTATAGCCTTTTTGTAGTTTTCCTTTGAAGGAGGAAATTTTTCTACCAACTACTGAGCACACGAACCAGGTTACATACACTGAATCAAATAAACAAATTTATCTTCATCTTTAAGCCTGCTATCTTCATGTATTTTAGTAAATTGCGCCCAAAACCCAATCCAGCACTTCACGTTTCCGTCAATTTTTGTCAGTTCTAGTTTTGGTATTCTTAGTAGTCTCTGATTAGAAGTACGTGAACAGTTACTCATTTTAGCTTCAGAAACGGCTTGATCTCCAACTTGTAAGGCCTGCACCTTTTCCCTAACCTTAAAATATTTCAAGTCGTACTGACTGCAATTATTGATCTCTGTTTCAAGCACGATGTCTTCAAGGTCTTCCTTTAGCAGCAGATCATTGTAAACTTCATCATCCAGACGTTTTAACTTCTCGTAGCGTTCCACAAGTGAAGCATATCTGCTACGAATCTCCACGTGGTCACCATCAGCAAGCGCCAACAGTTCTTCAAGCTTGTTTACCTCACGTGTAAATACGCCGCGTAATACTCGACGTTCGGTCATCGTTGTTCTGTTTTATTTGATGTTGAGATTGCCAGTAGTCCTGTCACGGTCGCCAGTTATATGACATACCAAATCATTTTAATATACAGTAATCAATATTTTATTAACACAACTCAACATCGCATCCAAAGACATTCCAAAGACACTACACTCAAAGATAACAAAATCAAAACTATGTAAATCAAAACACTGTCTATTTTCTAAATCAAAACTCTGTCTATTTTCTACAGGAAGTAGATTGCTCGAAAGAGCTTTAGTTCACTTTCTCCACAATGGCGGCCAAGCGAAGTTGTTGTATTTAAATAGCCTTTTCTCTCATTTAAACCAAACGAGTGCCGTCACACATGGTACAGCAAATGGTATACACCTTGTAATGCACTGACATCCTATTCAGCTCAATTGTTTACATAACGTCAAGATGGCGGCTGTGCGAAATTTTAAAATTAAGGTTTAATTTCTTGTGTCCTAATCATGCGATCGAAACCAACGTTTGAACAATGAACCTACGCAATAATCATCTAATAGTACATAGCTCAATGGCCTACAAAGTATATAAAAATCCAATATGGTGGCCATCGGAAATATTTAGACGATTCTCAATGTCAACTAATCTGTGACAGCAATCAAACTTAATTGTTTTTTTAACCACGAAATGGCGCCAGCGTCAAATTTTAAAATCTCGCTTTTAGCCTATTTCTATTTATGAAAAAATAGGCTTATGGGATCACCTTTCATCCGTGTGTGTACGTCCGTGTGTGTGCCCCCCCCTCCCACACTAATAAAATATAAGTGGCTGGATAGATTTCCATTAAATTCGGTAAGGTCATAGTACTATTCTGGCCGACCCCAACCGTGCCCTACAAATTTTATTACGTTTCAAAAATCCAACATGGCGGCTGTGCGAAATATTTCACTGGCATTCTATATCTCCGAATCTCAGAAGACTTCTGTTACTTAAGAAGCAAAATAACCAGTAATGGACGGAGGAAAGAGGATATAAAAAGTAGGTTGGATCAGGCAAGAAAAGCGTTTCTACAGAAAAGAAATCTGTTGGCATCGAGCGTGGGCTCTATGGAAGTGAAAATTGGACTATTGGTGCAGCAGAAAAGAGGAGATTTGAAGCGTTTGAAATGTGGTGTTACAGGAGAATGATGAAGATCAGATGGGTAGATAGGGTTACAAACGAAGAGGTATTAAGACGAGTGGGAGAGGAGAGATGTTTCTGGCGACTGCTAACTTAGAGAAGAGATAGGTTGGTAGGACACTTACTAAGACACCCAGGAATAGCAAACTTAGTTACGGAAGGAAGGGTCGAGGACAAGAACTGTAGGGGTAGACCGAGATTAGAATATGTTAGTTTGCCTCGAATGTAGGGTGTGGTAGCTATGTAGAGATGAAACGCCTAGCTCAGGACAGGGAGGCATGGAGAGCGGGATAAAACCATTCAAAAGACTGAAGACTCAAACAACAACATCAGCCGATATGAATGAATTGATAAATATCAAAGACACAAGATAAATGTATAGCGTAACACTAAAAAGTCCCTTGGTATTAAACCTTATATGGTGCACCATAAAGATGGATGGAAAATTGAACGCCTAAATCAACATACCGTAACATGATGTATGAAAATATGATAAAATAATCATTTGCAACAAATTTCAAACACATATTAAAACTCTAAAAATGCCTGATTTTCCTACAGACCATTGCCAGTGGAAGAACGTGGCTAGTATTAAGGGACTTTTTTCAAGAAACATTGTGTGTCTGTGTGTGTATATGTGTGCTCCCCCCTTTCAATTGAAACACGAAATTTTGTCCAGAGGTAGCACTAGAAAAGGGCACCTCAGTGTCATGTTTATTTTTCCGCCATCTTTACCAAATCTCAATTGTGGCTACTCAATTGGTCAAAACTTAACATTAATAAACGACTGAACTAATCATCAGGGACCCGGAACAGAACTGAAATGCGTTACGTACCGCTGTGTATGCCATACCGCGAACCCGAGCTGGCTTGCGGTATCGTTCCGTAACTGTAACTTGGAACTCGGTACGAGCAAGTGGAACGTTACAGCCCTGGAACGGTACAGTCGGAACTCGACTCCCAACTGTACCGAACATCAAGTTACGTGTTAGCGGAACGTTACGTATGGAACGGTACAGTCGGAACTCGCCTCCTAACTGTACCGAGCATCAAGGTACGTGTTAGCGGAACTTTAGCTCCTTTGTGACCAATAATAGTATTTCTCTTCTAAATTAAACCTCCCGTTCTTGCTTTTCGTTTACTTGTTAGCCTATTTTCATTTAGTAGTGATAGAAGCCATTTTTCAGTGATGCTTAATTCTAATAATGAAAGCTATTCAGTCGTGTTGACCGACTGAAAAGCTTCCTTTACTATGTACATTTATGAAAGATAGGCCTATGACATCACATATAGTCCATGTGTGTGTACGTATGTGTGTGTTTGCATGTGTCCGTCGCCTCGCTCCCCTCCCTAATAAAATCTAAACTGCTAGATCGATTTCAACGAAACTCGGTAAGGTCTTTGTACTATTTTGTCCGACCCGACTGTGCTCTTCAAATTTTATTACATCTCACCAATCCAACATGGCAACTGTGCGAATTATTTCACCGGCATTTCATATCTCCGAAACTATTACAGATCTCACCTTGACATTTTGTATGGTGGAAAAAAGCACTAATAGAAGTTTAACGATGGGACTCTCAAAAATCTCTTTACAAAACGAACATGGCGACAAAGCGAAGTTGTTGTATTTAAATAGACTTTTCTCGCATTTAAACCATCCGAGCGCCGTCACACATGGTACAGCAAATGGTATACACCTTGTAATGCACTGACATCCTATTCAGCTCAATTGTTTACATAACTTCAAGATGGCGGCTGTGCGAAATTTTAAAATTAAGGTTTAATTTTTTGTGTCCTAATCATGCGATCGAAACCAACGTTTGAAGAATGCATCTACGCAATAATCATCATCGAATAGTACATAGCTCTATGGCCTACAATGCATATAAAAATCCAATATGGTGACCTTCTGAAATATTTAGACGATTCTCAATGTCAACTAATCTGTGACAGCAATCAAACTTAATTGTTTTTTTTAACCACGAAATGGCGCCAGTGTCAATTTTAAAATCTCGTTTTTAGCCTATTTCTATTTATGAAAAAATAGGCTTATGAGATCACCTTTTGTCCGTGTGTGTCGGTGTGTTTGCCCCCAACTCCCACTAATAAAATCTAAGTGGCTGGATAGATTTCAATTAAATTCGGTAAGGTCATAATACTATTCTGGCCAACCCCGACCGTGCCCTACATATTTTATTACTTTTCAACAATCCAACATGGCGGCTGTGCGAAATATTTCACTGGCATTCTATATCTCCGAATCTCAGAAGACTTCTGTTAAGTTACTTAGGAAGCAAAATAACCAGTGATGGTTGGAGGAAAGAGGATATAAAAAGTAGGTTGGCTCAGGCAAGGAAATCATTTCTACAGAAAAGGAATCAGTTGACATCGTGTGTGGCACTCTATGGAAGTGAAAATTGGACTATTGGTGCAGCAGAAAAGAGGAGATTTGAAGCGTTAGAAATGTGGTGTTACAGGAGAATGATGAAGATCAGAAGGGAAGAGAGGGTTACAAACGAAGAGGTATTAAGACGAATGGGAGAGGAGAGATGTTTCTGGCGACTGCTAATGAAGCGAAGAGATAAGTTGGTAGGACACATACTAAGACACCCAGGAATAGCAAACTTAGTTATGGAAGGAAGGGTCGACTACAAGAACTGTAAGGATAGACCGAGATTAGAATATGTTAAACAGTTTGCCTCGAATGTAGGGTGTGGTAGCTATGTTGAGATGAAACGCTTAGCTCAGGACAGGGTGGCATGGAAAGCTGCATCAAACCAGTCAAAAGACTGAAGACTCAAACAACAATATCAGCCGATATGAATGAATTGATAAATATCAAAGACACAAGATAAATGTATAGCGTAACACTAAAAAGTCCCTTGGTATTAAACCTTATATGGTGCACCATAAAGATGGATGGAAAATTGAACGCCTAAATCAACATACCGTCACATGATGTATGAAAATATGATAAAATAATCATTTGCAACAAATTTCAAACACATATTAAAACTCTAACAAGAAGTTCCGTGACGAACTAAAGAGCCTACCTTCCCTAAAATTAAGATTCATGGCAATGATTAATCTACAGTATATGAACCTATCTAGAATAATGACGAAATTAAGTTGGTAATATCGAAATGTCTAATTAGTTCGAAATATACCTGGTATAATGTAGCCTAATAGAGCACTACATTTGGCAGCCCTGGCGACTTAATATATACGACTTAGTTCCATCTCTTAAGGTACAGAATACACAATTTGGTAGAAGTCCAATTAATTTTACATGCAGTTATACTCTGGATTTATCAGCACTCGTAAAAGCATGTTTGGCAAGAATGTCATGCGTGTGCTGGTCAGAAATGATCTGAAATATTATGATATCTTGTTGTGCCAATTTTGAATGAAATCCATTTGTTAGTATAGAAGTTACATGTTTTCTTAAATTGGACCTATCTTTAGGCATAGAATCATGTTGGCAGCACTTACTTACATTGATTACTCCAAATTTATCTAGAATGCCAGGTGCTATACATGTGGAAAGTATGGAGCTGTTGGCTTGCATATTTTCTGATATATTGATCTTGGGGAAAAAATATAGACAGCATTTATTAACAGTTGGCAGCCCTGATTGCTCTTATGAATGAGCATAGTCATATCTGTTAAGGTACACATAGCACATACGAAATTTGGTTGAAATCCAACTGATAGTATAGGAGTAACTTGTATTTAAAAATTGGTGCTATCAGCAGGCTTAGAATCATGTTGGTAGAACTGACTATATATGTTACTCCAAATTAATCTAAAATGTAAGGTACTATACGTGTTCATAGTTTAAAGCTGTCGGCTTGCATACTTTCTGATATACAGGTATTTGGATAAAAAATTGAGAGAGAATTATTAACAGTTGGCAGCCCTGTTGGTTCTTAAGAATACGCTCAGTAATATCTGTTTATGTCCACATATTACATACAACATTTGGTTGAAATCCAATTGATAGTGCAGAAGTTATATGCATTTAAAAACTTGACTTATCAGAAAGCTTAAAATTATTTTGGCAACACTGTCATGTATGGCCTCATGGAAATTAAACAGAAATATCATTATCTACATGTGTGCCGATTTTGGAACAGCTCCCAAGCATACCTTTCAAGATATCCAACATGGAGCTCAAATTTCTAGTGCGTTTTTTCAGCAGTTGGTAGCAGTGACATTATTTTCAAATATGGGCTTGAGATATTCCGGTATACATCTTTACTCATACTAAAAATTGTTTTCGATTGCTGCAGCCGTTTATGAGTTGATAAGGGGGGGGGGGAGGACACACACAGCCAGCCAGACAGACAGATAGACAGATAGACAGACACACAGACACACACACATTTTCCCGGATCGATCTCAATAGTCTACTTTTTCCTCATTTTTGCAAAATGTGAAAAGTAGACTAATAATTCCTGATTTTCGCACAGATCACTGCCAGTGGAAGAACGTGGCTAGTATTAAGGGAATTTTTTCAAGAAACATTGTGTGTCTGTGTGTGTATATGTCTGCTCCCCTCTATCAATTGAAACACGAAATTTTGTACAGAGGTAGCACTAGAAAAGGGCACCTCTGTGTTATGTTTATTTTGCCGCCATCTTTACCAAATCTCAATTGTGGCTACTCAATTGGTCAAAACTTAACATTAATAAACGACTAAACTAATCATCAGGGACCCGGAACAGAACGAAAATGCGTTACGTACCGCTGTGTATCACGTTACGTAACGTATGCCATAACGCGGCCCCAAGCTGGCTTGCGGTATCGTTCCGTAACTGTAACTTGGAACTCGGTACGAGCAAGTGGAAAGATTCAGCCCTGGAACGGTACAGTCGGAACTCGACTCCCAACTGTACCGAGCGTCAAGGTACGTGTTAGCGGAACGTTACGTATGGAACGGTACAGTCGGAACTCGCATCCTAACTGTACCGAGCATCAAGGTACGTGTTAGCGGAACTTTAGCTCCTTAGTGACCAATAATGTTATTTCTTTTCTAACTTAAGCCTCCCGTTCTTGCTTTTCGTTTACTTGTTAGCCTATTTTCATTTAGTAGTGATAGAAGCCATTTTTCAGTGATGCTTAATTCTAATAATGAAAGCTATTCAGTCGTGTTGACCGACTGAAAAGCTTCCTTTATTATTTACATTTATGAAAGATAGGCCTATGACATCACATAGAGTCCGTGTGTGTGTTTGCATGTGACCGTCGCCTCGCTCCCCTCCCTAATAAAATCTAAACTGCTGGAGCGATTTCAACGAAACTCGGTAAGGGCATAGTACTATTTTGTCCAACCCGGACTGTGCTCTTCAAATTTTATTACATCTCACCAATCCAACTTGGCAATTGCGCGAAATATTTCACCGGCATTCCAAATCTCCGAAACTATTACAGATATCACCCTGACGTTTTGTATGATGGAAAAAAGCACTAATATAATTGTAACTAAGGGACTCTCAAAAACCTCTTTACAAAACGAACATGGCGGCCAAGCGAAGTTGTTGTATTTAAATAGACTTTTCTCACATTTAAACCAACCGAGCGCCGTCACACATGGTACAGCAAATGGTATACACCTTGTAATACACTGACATCCTATTCAGCTCAATTGTTTACATAACTTCAAGATGTCGGCTGTGCGGAATTTTAAAATTAAGGTTTAATTTCTTGGGTCCTAATCATGCGATCGAAACCAACGTTTGAACAATGAACCTACGCAATTATCATCATCCAATAGTGCATAGCTCTATGGCCTACCATGTATATAAAAATCCAATATGGTGACCATCCGAAATATTTAGACAATTCTCAATGTCAACTAATCTGTGACAGCAATCAAACTTAATTGTTTTCTTGACCACGAGATGGAGCCTGTGTCAAATTTTAAAATCTCGTTTTTAGTCTATTTCTATTTATGAAAAAATAGGCTTATGAGATCACCTTTTGTCCGTGTGTGTCCGTGTGTGTGCCCCCACGCCCCACTAATAAAATCTAAGTGGCTGGATGGATTTCAATTAAATTCGGTAAGGTCATAGTACTATTCAGGCCGACTCCGACCGTGCCCTACAAATTTTATTACGTTCTAATAATCCAACATGGCGGTTGTGCGATATATTCCACTGGCATTCTATATCTCCGAATCTCAGAAGACTTCTGTTACTTAGGAAGCAAAATAACAAGTGATTGATGGAGGAAAGAGGATATAAGAATTAGGTTGGCTCAGGCAAGGAAGGCATTTCTACAGAAAAGGAATCTTTTGACATGGAGCGTGGCACTCTATGGAAGTGAAAATTGGACTATTGATGCAGCTGAAAAGAGGAGATTTGAAGCGTTTGAAATGTGGTGTTACAGGAGAATGATGAAGATCGGATGGGAAGAGAGGGTTACAAACGAAGAGCTATTAAGGCGAGTGGGAGAGGAGAGATGTTTCTGTCGACTGCTAATGAAGAGAAGAGATAGGTTGGTAGGACTAGCAAACTTAGTTATGGAAGGAAGGTCGAGGACAAGAACTGTAGGGGTAGACCGAGAATAGAATATGTTAAACAGTTTGCCTCGAATGTGGGGTGTGGTAGCTGTGTGGAGATGAAACGCTTAGCTCAGGACAGGGAGGCATGGAGAGCGGGATAAAATCAGTCAAAAGACTGAAGACTCAAACAACAACATCAGTCGATATGAATGAATTGATAAATATCAAAGACACAAGATAAATGTATAGCGTAACACTAAAAAGTCCCTTGGTATTAAACCTTACATGGTGCACCATAAAGAAGGATTGAAAATTGAACGCCTAAATCAACATACCGCAACATGAAGTATGAAAATATGATAAAATAATCATCTGCAACAAATTTCAAACACATATTAAAACCCTAACAAGAAGTTCCGTGACGAACTAAAGGGCCTACTTTTCCTAAAATTAAGTTTCATACCAATGATTAAACTAGTGTATATGAACCTATCTAGAATAATGACGAAATTAAGTTGTTAATATCGAAATGTGTAATTAGTTCGAAATATACCTGGTATAATGTAGTCTAATAGAGCAGTACTGTTGGCAGCTCTGGCGACTTAATATATACATCTTCGTTCCATCTCTTAAGGTACAGAATACACAATTTGGTTGAATTCCAATGAACTTTACATGCAGTTAGACTCTGGATTTATCAGCACGCGTAAAAGCATGTTTGGCAACAATGTCATGCGTGTGCTGGTAAGAAATGATCTGAAATATTATGATATCTTGTTGTGCCAATATGGATGAGATCCATTTTTAGTATACAAGTTACATGTTTTTTTAAATTGAACCTATCTGCAGGCATAGAATCATGTTGGTAGCACTGTCTTATATTGATTACTCCAAATTTATCTAGAATGCCAGGTGCTATATGTGTGCAAATTATGGAGCTGTTGGCTTGCATATTTTCTGATTTATTGATATTAGGGAAAAAATATATAGACAGCATTTATTAACAGTTGGCAGCCCTGATTCCTCTTAAGAATAAGCATAGTCATATCTGTTATGGTACACATAGCACATGCGAAATTTGGTTGAAATCCAACTGATAGTATAGGAGTTACATGTATTTAAAATTGGGTGCTATCAGCAGGCTTAGAATCATGTTGGTAGAACTGACCATATAAGTTACTCCAAATTAATCTAAAATTTAAGGTACTAAACGTGTGCATAGTTTAAAGCTGTCGGCTTGCATACTTTCTGATATTTTGGTATTTGGATAAAAAATAGAGAGAGCAATTATTAACAGTTGGCAGCCCTGGTGGTTCTTAAGAATACGCTCAGCCATATCTGTTTATGTCCAAATATTACATACAAAATTTGGTTGAAATCCAATTGATAGGGCAGAAGTTATATGCATTAAAAACTTGACCTATCAGAAAGCTTAAAATTATTTTGGCAACATTGTCACGCATGGCCTCCTGGAAATTAAACAGAAATAGCATTATCTACTTGTGTGCCAATTTTGGAATAGCTCCCATGCATACCTTGCAAGATATCCAACATGGAGCTCAAATTTCAAGTGCGTTTTTTTCAGCAGTTGGTAGCACTGACATCATTTTCAACTATGGGCTTGAGATGTTCCGGTATTCATCTTTACTCATACTAAAAATGGTTTCGAATGCTGAAGCCGTTTAGAGTTAATAGGGGGGGGGGGGGGGGGAGAGACACACACAGAGCCAGCCAGACAGACAGACAAGTAGCCAGACAGAAACACATTTTCCCGGATCGATCTCATAAGTCTACTTTTTCCTCATTTTTGCAAAATGTCAAAAGTAGACTAAAAATGCCTGATTTTCTTACAGATCACTGCCAGTAGAAGAACGTGGCTAGTATTAAGGGACTTTTTTTTCAAGAAACATTGTGTATCTGTGTGTGTATATGTCTGCTCCCCCCTATCAATTGAAACACGACATTTTGTACAGAAGTAGCACTAGAAAAGGGCACCTCAGTGTCATGTTTATTTTGCCGCCATCTTTACCAAATCTCAATTGTAGCTAATCAATTGGACAAAACTTAACATTAATAAACGACTAAACTAATCATCAGGGACACGGAACAGAACTGAAATGCGTTTCGTACCGCTTGTGTTCCACGTTACGTAACGTACGCCATACCGCTGCCCCGAGCTGGCTTGCGGTATCGTTCCGGAACTGTAACTTGGAACTCAGAACGAGCGTGTGGAACGTTACAGCCCTGGAACATTACAGTCGGAACTCGACTCCCAACTGTACCGAGCATCAAGGTACGTGTAAGCGGAACTTTAGCTCCTTTGTGACCAATAATAGTATTTCTTTTCTAAATTAAACCTCCCGTTCCTGTTTTTCGTTTACTTGTTGGCCTATTGTCATTTAGTAGTGATAGAAGCCATTTTTCAGTGATGCTTAATTCTAATAATGAAAGCTATTCAGTCGTGTTGACCGACTGAAAAGCTTCCTTTATTATTTACATTTATGAAAGATAGGCCTATGACATCACATATAGTCCGTGTATGTGTTCGTATGTGTGTGTTTGCATGTGACCGTCGCCTCGCTCCTCCCCCTAATAAAATCTAAACTGCTGGAGCGATTTCAACGAAACTCGGTATGGTCATAGTACTATTTTGTCCAACCCCGACTGTGCTCTTCAAATTTTATTACATCTCACCAGTCCAACTTGGCAATTGCGCGAAATATTTCACCGGCATTCCAAATCTCCGAAACTATTACAGATATCACCCTGACGTTTTGTATGGTGGAAAAAAGCACTAATAGAAGTGTAACGATGGGACTCTCAAAAACCTCTTTACAAAACGAACATGGCGGTCAAGCGAAGTTGTTGTATTTAAATAGACTTTTCTCGAATTTAAACCATCCGAGTGCCGTCACACATGATACATCAAATGGTATGCACCTTGTAATGCACTGACATCCTATTCAGCTCAATTGTTTACATAACTTCAAGATGGCGGCTGTGCGAAATTTTAAAATTAAGGTTTAATTTCTTGTGTCCTAATCATGCGATCGAAACCAACGTTTGAACAATGCACCTAAGCAATTATCATCATCTAATAGTACATAACTCTATGGACTACAAAGTATATAAAAATCCAATATGGTGACCATCCGAAATATTTAGACGATTCTCAATGTCAACTAATCTGTGACAGCAATCAAACTTAATTGTTTTTTTAACCACGAAATGGCGCCAGCGTCAAATTTTAAAATCTCGCTTTTAGCCTATTTCTATTTATGAAAAAATAGGCTTATGGGATCACCTTTCATCCGTGTGTGTACGTCCGTGTGTGTGCCCCCCCCCCCACTAATAAAATATAAGTGGCTGGATAGATTTCCATTAAATTCGGTAAGGTCATAGTACTATTCTGGCCGACCCCAACCGTTCCCTACAAATTTTATTACGTTTCAACAATCCAACGTGACGGCTGTGCGAAATATTTCACTGTCATTCTATATCTCCGAATCTAATACTCATATCAACCTGAAATTTTGTACGGTGATAAAAGGCACTACTACAAAATCGTTCAAGGGACTTTCAGAAACCTGTTAACTACAAAACGAACATGGCGACCATGCGAATTTGAAACATTTAAATAGACTTTTCTGGCGGGTTAAAAATCCGAACGCAGTGAAACTTGGTACAGCAATTCTTTATACACTTTGCAATGCACTGACATATATTTTTGTCAAATTGTTTACATAGCCTCAAGATGGCAGCTGTGCAAATTTTTAAAATTAAGTTTTAATTTTTTGTGTCGCAATCATGCGATCGAAATCAACGTTTGAATAATGAACCTACGCAATAATAGTCATCTAATAGTACATAACTCTATGGCCTACATATGTTACAATCCAACATGGCGAGCATCCAAAATATTTAGACGGATCACAAAATCTGATAATCTGACAGCAGTCAAACTGACATTTTGTGTGTTGATAGAGGCTATAAATATAATTTCACCTATGGAACTTTCATAACCTGGTGATCACAAATCCAACCTGCCGGCGACGCGAAATGCGAATATTGAAAAGGATGAGCACAGTGAAACTTGGTATGGTATTTGCTTATACAAATTTTAATACACTGGCATCTAATTTATTTCAATTTTTTTTTTCAGAACCAGAAGATGGAGGCTGTGCAAAATTTTAAAATCTCGTTTTTACCATTTCTTGTGTCCTAATCATGCAATTGAAGTTTGAATAATACTCTTACACAATAATCTTCATGTAATAGTACATAACTCTAAGGCCTACATATATAACAATCCAACATGTCGACTATCCGATATATTTAGACGGTTCTCAATATCTACGAATCTATTACAGCAATCAAACTGAATTTTGTATGTTGATAGAGGCAATTAACATAAGCAGGATAAATGAAACTGGGCTACACATTTCTTCACGGAAATACTTGTTATTTCTTGTGTCCTAATTATGCGATTGAAGTTTGAATAATATATTTACGCAATAATCTTCATGTTCTTATATTATATTTTTTAAGCGTATGGCTTTTAGTGCCGGGAGTGTCCGAGTACATGTTCGGCTCGCTCAAGTTTTCAGCTACTTCTATGCGGACACCCATGGGGTGAGCTACAAGTACCGTCCCATGTGGTGGTTGTCTGGCGAGGAAAGTGTGAATGTAAGGATGAGGAATTGGAAGGTAGAGGTTGTGGCCTATAGTTGGGGACTAACCCCGGCATTTGCCTGGAAGGAAGATAGGAAACTACAGAAAACCATCTTCAAGGTTGCCGGTGGAGGGTTTCGAGCCTCCTCGCCTACCGGATGTGAGCGACTGCCTGCAGTCACGCCGTAACGAGCACGGCTAACTCAACCGGTATCTTCAGGTAATAGTAGTCTACAAAACTCTATGGCCTACATACCAAACGGTCCACTGGCCCCTTGCGATCCAGTTTTATGCATTCTGTCACATGTACTACAATTCTGAAAGACATAGGTCCCTCTCCCTAAACCGGGGTAATATAACGAGATGTGTGTTTACGGGCTGGAAGACAGCAGGAATCGTGAGCGCCACTATTAATTCAGTATGGATACCTCGAATGAACCCGTTAAACGAGCCGAGATACGCAGAACACACACTTGAAACCAAGAGGTGCACGCACACTACAAGAGCAGGTATTGTATAGACCGGGAGGTGCGCGCTGCAGGTCAAATGTCGCAGTAGCTCACATGGCAAGCACGCGATTGGAGTTGCCTGGCAAGTGGCAAGGTTATATACTTAATCGTTTTCACAGACTGATTATTTTTTTTTTTTCGTTATCTTTTTACCCTCCTGGGTTGGCTTTTCCCACGGACTAAACGAAGGACGGTGTCCTGCAACTTGAGGCTCTGATTCAGGGGATACAACTGGGGAGTGTGACTAGCAATTCGCCCAGGCGGCCTCACCTGCGAAGTGAACAGGGGCCTGATGAGGGGATGGGAAGAGTGAGAGGGATGGGCAAGGAAGAGGGAAGGAGGCGGTCGTGGCCTTTGGTTAGGTACTGTACCTTTCCAGCATTTGCCCGAAGACGAAGTGGGAAACCACGGAAAACCACTCGAAGATGGCTGAGGTGGGAATCGAACCCACTCTACTCTTCTCCCCGAGGCTGACTAGACCCCGTTTCAGCCCTCATACCACTTGTCAAATTTCTTGTTAGAGCCGGGTATCGAACCTCAGACCTACGGGGTGGCATTTATGCACGCTGACCACTACACCACGGAGGCGACACGATTTGTTTATTTGGCTCTGTAAAAGACCATGTCACTGCGGAGGCCCGGGTTCAAATCTCGGCTCTGTCACGAAATTTTGTTCCTGGTCTGAGGCCTGGAACGGGCTTCACCCAACCTCGTGGGGCACACAGACTTAGTAGAGGCAGGTTCGCTTCCTGCCTCAGCCATCCTAGAAGTGGTTTTCCGTGGTTTCCCACGTCTCCTCCAGGCGATTGCTGGGATGGTTCCTTTCGACAGGACCACGGCATCTTTCTTCCCACTCCCTTCGCTGCCCTTTCCTTCATTAGACCCAAGTTCGTGGTCACTTAGGCGATTGGCTTGTCACCATCCCCAGCTGTATCTGCTGTATAGGTGTGTTCAGCTCCGAGGCACTGTCCTGGAATTCGACGGTAGAGGACTGATCCCTCGCAAAGTCCGAGGGTAAAGCCGAGCTTGGAGGGTAAGCGATCAAATAAAAAGAAAAAGAAAAGAAGACCGTGTGTATCGTTGCATAAGCTAAGGTGCTGGATTGGACAAGGGTGAGGAGGTGATTGTCTCTGGCTAGGGCACAGGCAACCAGTTAGCTACGTCGTACATGTTCCAAACTTCGTAGACCACAGTTAGAGCAAAGTGTGCCCCATTGGAACGAAAACAACATGCGATGGCAAGTCAGTATGTAGCTGCGCGAACTCGCTCCTTCGACGTAATTCACAACACGAAGCGTATTCACTGCCTCGAGATGTATTCCAGCGAAGAGCATATGAATATGTTCAGGCGCGGATCTAGAGTTTGGCTTTGGGGGGGGGGGGGAGGGGGGTCAGAGAATCGAAATAGTTAAGCAAAATGGTATCACTAAAAACGCAATCACAAAATAACCAAACGTACAAAACCAGACCAATTTTTTGCAAGCTACATGGATAGAAATTTGATGCGTTTAGCGCACCTAAAATATTCGTACAAATTGCAACGGCGTGTTTTGCGACTTTTACATCGAGCTTCGAGAAAAATACCAAAGTACGTTGTAGTTTCGGCAAGTCGGGTTGGTACCGACAAAGGGAGAAAGTCACAGCTTAAATTGCCAACCAAGCTTGCAGTTTGGACGTCGGAAATTTTTTTTGGCGCGAAAAAAGCCCCAAATTCCTATTCGTGCATTGCTGCACATTCATCGTGACATCACTATAAACATTGATTCAGTAATCGCAAGGTTTGCTAAACAAAATAGACGAGTTGATTTTGTTATATAAATACTCGTTTTTATATAACAGGTATGAAGTAGTAAATAAGTACAGTTGTAACAGAACATAATAATTGCAATAAAGAAATTTTCAGTATTGAATAAAATGAAAAAAAAAACTGTTTTTCAGTTAAAATTCGTTAAGTTTCATTTGTCTGGTTATTGTGTTTTGTTTTTTTGAGTTTGTAAAAAATTTGTTCTCCGTTTGGGGGGGGGGGTCATGACCCCCGTGACTCCCCCCCCCCCCCCCTTGAATCTGCGCCTGAATATGTTATATTAATGGAGGAGCTCGACAGAATGCATACTTTGATTTTGAAGACTCCCTGTTGATGGGAAGAGAAAATTCATCTACGGTATCCCCTGCCTGTAAAAGGTCTTTTCCGACTTCCGGTCCCATTTTTGGTTTGACCCTTAGAAATAAACGTCATGCTGCATGCGGAAGGGCCACCAACTTGGCCATCTGGCCAGAAAACCTGGACGGTATTCCCCATCCCGTCAGGTGGGTGCGCCATGTACCCTTGCAGTGGTATCCGCCTCACAACGGAGGTCCCTGCACGGCCGAATAATTTCGCCAAACATATCACTGTGCATGCCGAGGGGGGAAGTGCCTATTCAAGGCACTGGGACCCCGGGCAATACCTGCTATGCCAGGTAGGTATTGCCTTGGCTGGGTGGCGCCCACAGTGATGACCCTCGTTCGGAGTAGGTTGTATTCGGGGAGGATGATTTCGGGATGACGCGAAAGCGGCCCAATAAATCATCAGAGGGTGGCCCCCTTAAATAGCCGTCTCTTGAGTGTCGGATCAGGGATACAACTTTCAATGCACGTTTCCCTGCTGACAAGTCACATCGCTACCTGGTAGCTACCAGGACAGGCGGGGATTATTTCAAAGTGGTGAAATCAATAATCTTTTCCGAGGAATTCGAGGGGAAATTTGGAGATCTAAACGGGATTTCCAAGCTCCGGAACGGACAGCTCCTACTGCATACAATTAGCCGACAGCAAACCGAAACGTTGCTGGAATGCACGCATTTCAGCGAAATTCCCGTTAAGGTCTCAAAACACGAAACGTTGAATGAGGTCCGTGGAGTTATTTTCCATCGTAAATTCATTTTGAATAGCGATGCGGAATTGTTGCGGAATCTGGGGAAGATAGGCGTCACCAAGATTGGGCGCATCACCCGAAAGATTGGAGAGAACAGCGTCGATACCGGCGCTTTTATTCTCCATTTTGAGGGTGATGTTTTACCTAAGCAGATGTAGGTCACATCGAACCACTGCGATGTTCGACCGTACATCCCTCCACCTATGTGATGTTATCAATGCCAGAAATTCGGGCATGTTTCTGCCAGGTGCACTGCCAAGGCCGTGTGTAGAGAGTGTGACAAGGGGACACATGAGGGTGAGAGGTGTACGATTCCCCCGATTTGTCCTATACCAGACCCAAAACAACTGTGAACATGGGCTCGCCCATTAGCGTGCGTCCAGCGGAGCGCTGTTGCCACAGTGAGACTGGCAGAGATGACACAGCTTTACGCTCGCAGTATACACACCAGGGGCGGTTCCTGAGGTGGTGCCCGTGTGCCATGGCACCACCAATGTAATGAAGAGAGAATATGTGACTTTTCCCTCTCAAGAACAGTTTATATTACATTTACATTTTGGGGAAATTTTATGCATATTCTGCATTTATTTGAATGAGCGTCAAACTGACATGCGTTCTGGTGGCGCTTTATTGAATTACTGAGCCAGAGCCAACCGGCACTACCTACGAATATCAGACCGCATCAGACACAGTACTGCAATAAGGACTAGTTTGGCTTGAGTTTGTTTGTGTTGTGTTGAGACGCATATTACCCTGAGGTAGAGCCAACGGCCCCGTGACGCGGAGCTTCAATTCTATCCACGAGATAGCAGCACGTCACAGGTTCAAGCACACATTACATGCCAACTGCTGAACTGCTTTATATTTCAACCACTAGAGTACAGCGTATGGCAACACACCTCCAGTGATACCAGCTTGACGATATATCACTGTATCTAGACTATTAAATAAATTCAAACCACAAAATAGTTTTAGTTCTTTATTGTTTGACATTTAGCAACTTTTTCAGGCTCATATTGATGACGGGGATTATTTGTTCTCTCTTTGTAATGTAAAAATTCGGAATTTTTCAACGAGTTTTACTGTGTTTCGTTAATTTAATTTGGCGGCACAGTTTCACGTCCCAAGCGTAAACACAAATTCTCAAGTTTGACTGCAAATGTGTATGAATAGTGTCCGTCGTTAAATAGCTTTTGTGTTCATTTATATTAGATGCAGGGGTTATCCTTTCCAATCAATCCGTATGCACGATAAGTAAGGTTGTCTTAGAGGTAGGTCATCGTGTTCATTTCATCTCACCTATTTATTTAGAGACAGCAACTGAAATTGCGACAAAGAGGCTGTGCGCGCATGTGTGTTAGCAATAGCCATGCTTATTTATTCCTATATAGACATGTTACTTAAACTTGCATAGCTTTGTGTATCATGCGACATTGACCATATAAACACCGTTTTAATCTAAGTGTGCTTTTTGAATCGATATATGCAAGCTAGGTCCCTTAATAAAATTTGATTTGTTTCATGTTTGAAGATCGCATAGCTCGAGCGTGACGTACGAAGCCGTAGAAATCTCAATGGGCTCTGTGTCACATTTCGGAAGTGTAACAGTGAATAAAATAAGCGAGTTGTTACAATCTCCATTTAGCAATAGGACCCTCACTGAAAAAATAGACATAAAAACTGGGTAGGCCACTTCCTAATTTAAATCTCCAGCAACGGTCAAAAAATCGATGCCACAAATTCAATCCGGAAATTTATAGCAAAAACAAATGGATGTGTGGTTCCGAAGAAGACAATGCATTCTTCTGTCTTCCTTGTGTGTTGTTCGGCGGTGATGGGAGTTGGAGTAAGACAGGTATTAGGGATATAGGACACATATGGTCTAAAATTAAAGTCCATGAATCATCAAAGCGACATATGGATAATGTTTTAAGCCTCTCATTTCTGGGCAAAACGAACATTCAAAGCAGGTTGGATAGTCAGTACAGACAAACTATTATCACTCACAACAAACAAGTAGATAAGAATAGGTATGTCTTAAATTTAATTATAAACTGTATCCGCTCTTGTGGTGCCTTGGAATTAGCCCTTAGGGGACATGATGAAACAGAAACATTCGAAAACAAAGGCGTATTTCGCGAATTGATTCAGTTTAGTGCTGAATTGGATATGGACTTGAAAGTTCATCTCAGCCAGTCGCCTGTGTTTAAATGCATCTCCAAGACTATTCAAAACGAACTGCTCGAATGCATGCGCCAGGTGTATCACGACGAAGTGTCCAAAGAAATAAAAAAGGCTGACAATATAGCAATAACCGCTGATGAAACAACTGATGTGTCTTGCAATTATCAATTGGTTATTGTGTTGCGCTACGTTGTTGAAGGAAGAACAGTAGAAAGATTTTGGAACTTTATTAATCCCGAAGGCCAAAATGCTCATGTCATCGCAGACAGCATTTTAAGTGAAATCGACCCCTTAGTGGGTGATCAACCCACTAAATTGATTGCCCAAAGTTATGACGGAGCATCCGTTATGAGTGATGGATTAAATGGTGTGCAAAAGTTAATCAAGGATAAGTACCCTAATGCAAATGTTATTCATTGCTATGCGCAACAATTTAATCTCATAATGTCCACAGCAGCCTCCGTTAATCGACTGGCTCGCATCTTTTTCGCTCATCTCACAGGAATTTGTTCATTTTTTCGCATTCGCCACAAAGATCGAAAGTGTTGCGCGAGATCATAGAGAAAAGTTTGCCTCGAGTATCACTCACACGATGGAATTACCATTCGCGTGCTGTGAAAGATATTTATGAAAATAGGGAACACCTCGTCAAAGTTATGGAATCCATCGAAAGCAATGGGTCCATTAAGTTACCTTCCACCATTGAAAAAGCTGGAGCATACAAGCAAAGGCTTAATGACAAGAAATTCATTTTCTGGCTAACATTTTTCAATAAGATAATGCCTCATGTTGACATAATTTTTAATCAGCTGCAAAAGAGAATTACTGACCCAATTAAAGTGAAACAAGACATTCAGCATTTTGAAGGCATCATACAGGCAATCAGGGGCAATATTGATGAAATAATGAATGAGACTTTTATCAAAAGAGGCGAATCCTTACCTTCTAAAAGACCCCGGATTGATGAGGACTGTAGAAAAAGGGACGCTCTGGAAGTATGTGATGCTATCCTTTCAGATATAAAAATTCGCTTTCAGTTCACTGGACTCCTCACAGCTACCAACCTATTCGCAGTTCAATATTTTGACAATTATATCAAAAGCTTCCCAGACCTGTACCTTGACGAAATGACGAGCGTATATACATTTCTAGATAAAAGAAAGTTGAAGGGTGAGCTGCAAGTATTCAAGTATTCTATGCTAGGCCTGAATTGAGAGCGGTCTCTGGTGCCGTTCCATTTCTGTCGTTGATTCTGGAAGATGAGCTATGTGATACTTTTGAAGAGACAATCAAAATCTTGAAGTTGCTGATCACAATGCCTCTCTCAACATCGGAAGCGGAGCGGTGTTTCTCAATGCTCAAACGGATAAAGACCTTTCTTCGGAACACAATGAAGGAAGAGAGATTAAGTGCCTTAGGAATGTTGTCGTGTGAGAAATCATTTGTGAACAAGATTGAGAACTTCAATTCAAAGGTGATAGACGTATTTGCTACAAGAAAGAACGAAGAATGGACTTTCAGCACCGCTCTTGTTAATTCAAATGAAGGTGTCGATCGAGGTTTTGGAACTACTATTTTTGGTGAGTAGGCCTAGCATATGTTGTTTTCTTCAAATTATTTTTCTGAGGGGTTTGTTCAATTATAATTCTTAAAAATGGTTTTTATTTAAAATGCATATCGATCAAAATATGTGTATGATATAATATTGTATGGCCTCGGTGCCAGGTGCAAGCTTTGTTGTTTGACACCCAAAGGGCAGCTTGCATGTCGAATTTTTGTTGTTCCTTGGAGGGCCATGAAAGTCAAGAAAGTTAGATATCTAAGCTCCTTGACACTATAGCACTTTCTAGTAGAGAAAGGAGGAACTTTTGTTTTGGCGAAAAATCCCGAGATTAAAATATTTGTAGTAGTTACGCAATTTCTCAATTCACTTCAGCTGACACTTCAATTAAAAGCGTCTTCTACAATAGCACAGTTAAATAATGTTAAACATATAACTTATTGCATAAAATATGCACTACCGGTACCTGCAACTTTGAATGATTTTATTGCAAATTTTGTATTTGCTGGCACCACCAATTGAAAAATCACCAGCCGCCACTGATACACACGACCTTCCCCCAGAACACAAGGCGCTCCGAATGCAAGCGCATGTACGAGCTGGGGGACCTGATCCTACGAATAGCTATCCTCACAACGGATTGCACACTATGTGATATGAGGCAGATATAAGATGCCACACAAACGTTATTCGTGAAAGTCACCACCAGCGACCAGCATTCCTGGCTGTCGCGCAGGAGGTTCAGGTTCGATTGCCGGCTCTGCCAAGCTATTTAATTTTAGTCTGAGGGCTAGAACAGGGTTCGCTCAATCTCGTGAGGCAAAGCTGGGAAGATGTAGGTAAAATTCTTACCTCAGTCATCCTGAAAGTGGTTTCTCATTTATACTCCGGGCAAATGCCGGGATGGTTCCTAACTTAAGGACACGGCCGCCTCCTTCCCAATCCTCACCAGAATAATAATAATACACACACTCTAATACAGACATCACAGTAACCCAGATTTTCAGACAAGTACACGGGGCTAAAGTACCAATATGTCCAAGCCCCTCAAATGAAACAACAATTACAACGTTATTATATCACATGACGTAATCTACACTCCAAGCCATTCTGAGTAACATTGCTTGGTAGCCCTTTATAAGGTAATAGAAACAGAGAATACAATTTTTGGGATCAGTTTTTGTTTATTGGAGACCACCTTGTGGTGTACTGGCTAGCACATTGCTGTCCATTCTTGGCTGTCACCGCGGAGTCCCGGGTACGATTCCCAACAAATGTAATTCTGGTCTGAGGGCTGGAACACGGTACACTCAGCCTCGTGATGCAAACCTAGGAATATGTGGGTTGGATTCCTACCTTAGCCATCCTGGAAGTGGTTCTTCTGTGGATTCGCACTTCTACTCCAGGCAAATGCCGGGATGGTACCTAACGTAAGGCCACGGCCGCTTCCTACGCAAATCCTTCCTCAATTACAAATATCCACACTAGTAGAGACATCACAGTGTCACAGGTTATCAGATAAATTCTACACACAACCAAATACACGGGGCTACATGACCACGATGTCACAAAGCCCCTACAACAATAATAATCAACAACAACAACAACTCTTGCTGTCACCCATGATGTCCAGATTCGATTCACGGCTCAATCAAGACATTTAGTTCTGGTCTTAGGGTTAGAACCGGGTACTCTATGCCTCGTGAGGTAAGACTGTGAAGAGGTGAGTTTTATTCGACTCAATTTTAAAAAAGAAACATATTTGCCGACAACACAACAACACAGGTTATCAGATTTTGTGTTTTCACGTACTTCTGTATTCGAAAGATTCTTTAAAAGGCCGTATACCCTGAAAAATATTGTTCTTGCCTCGATGTTCGACTGCCACTCGACTTGCTACGGAACATTGTTATGTGTTCAAAACTTCAGCTCACAGCACTAACTTCTATAAGCTCCACTACTGAATTGATACAGCCATGCTGTCACTGTTATCTTCCCCAGCGAAACTAAATATTTCAACACCTAACCATTCTTCGCTCTAATTATCCCTTCAGTTCAAGAGCAGATGATATCTCCCGAACGGCTGGTCGTATCGTCATGGGGTTTGCACAGTCAGCTTCAGAATGTTTAGCTCTGTAACATAGGTTCATCTAAATAATTGGATAATTAATGATTTTCGTGCGCGGAGAGAAATAGGGATTTCGTACGGCACAGCGAGCCCAGATTGCGTAGTTAACTAGGCAACGCCGCGCTATGCAATTGGCTGGCGCGGGTGAGCGCGTGAATCTGGCTCCTCCTTCATGTTCACAGTTATTTTGGGCCTGGTATAACTGCCAAGGAAGCCACTCTCCACGATCGGAGCAGTGCCCTGAGTTCTGTAGAGAAGCCACAATCCAAGAAATCAGAACATTGCATCGGCTTTCATATCACGATGCTCGCAAGAGGTACCGTGATATTAATGCCCCCGAATTTTGGGTGACATTTGTGACCGCAGCGACGCCCTCATTTACCCCTGCTGTCACAGTTCCCAGTGTAGTACCCTCGACGTCCGGTAATTCAGCAGATTTGAAATCACCCTTCGCTGTACCAGCGAAAATTGTATATCCGAAGGAGGTCCTACAACCTTCTTCGGTCAAGGAAAAGAAGGCGACAGTTATATCATCTAAACCGGCGAAATCGGAGAAGTCCTCTTCTTCTTCGAACCGGTCGGCTAACACGTCTTCCCCAGTTAACAGGGGAAAGAAGAGTTTGCCGACCAGGGCTGGTCCTTCTTCCAGTCCACCTGATATGACAAAAGTAGTAGTGTAGATGAGAGAGAAGGTTCGTCGCCATCTCTCTCGCCCTCCTCCTGACTGAGTGGCTACTGTCTCTGTTGGCCTTCCCTCTCCCACGACCATCAAGGGAGGGAATCCTGCTGAACCCAAACTCGTCCGTATGGAGGAACTCCCCTACAAATAGGAAAATACATCAGCGGAGGAGAGAGGAACGGTTCAGCGCCGTTTCTCTTCCTCTCCTAGAGACAGGGCTGCTCAGGTATCTGCTGGCCATTCCACTCCCACCACCACCAGTGGAGCGGTGTCAGCAGGAGCGGTCATGTTTTGTAAGGAACTGGCGTCTGTGGGGAAGCGACCATCTACTTCCCCAAATAGACGTCAGCGCCGATCAAGAAAGAAATCTCTTCGGGACATGTCGGGGACAGACACCCAGTCTTCGGACCAGGAGAAAGTCCCTCGACACCGCTCTCGCTCTTCCCCAAGAGCGAGACTCGTGAAGTCCGACGAGGACCGCGCGCCATCCAGGGGACTGCCCGCTCCATTTTCTTCGTCTTCGGACCGAGATGTGGAGATTGAGGTGCGCTCTCCTGCCCCATCATATCCAACTAGAGATGAGGAATGGTGGCAAACGGTCAAGAGTAAGTAGAAGACCCACTTCTACTTACAAGGGAACTGTAATAGCTATTCTGGTCATCTCAATGAGTTACGTCAATTAATATCTTCGTTTTCGGCAACCATTGTCTGTCTTCAGGAATCCAGGTTTCTTCCTGGACGTGAGACAATAATGCGTTACTTCAACCTCTTCTCTGAAGACCCGGTGGATGGAGCTGTGGCCGTCGGTGGCGTCTGCGTTCTCGTCCACTCTAGCCTCTTTAGTGAAGAGGTGCCGTTGCGTACTCAGCTAGAGGCAGTTGCAGTTCGTACTTCGTCGCCAGTAATGGCAACAGTATGTAACGTGTACATTCCAGCTGATTCTCAACTGGATTGAAACCAGCTGGTGGATCTAGTCTCTCAGCTCCCCCCCCCCCCCTCCTTTTCTCCTTCTGGGATATGTTAATGCCCACAACACCATCTAGGGCTCCGCTAACACTAGTGATGGAGGGAGAGATTTTGAGAGACTGATCAGCTGGCTGGAGCTGTATTTGTTAAACACAGGGGAACCTACGCACTTCTCTATTGCACACGGCACTTATTCAAATGTCGATATCACCTTGTGCTGTCGTGCGCTGGTTCCCTGCTACAGTGGGGTGTACACGACGACCTTTGTATTAGTGACCATTTCCCGATTATCGTTACTCTTCCGAACCAGAGAGCCATCGAATTACCAAGTCGATGGCTTCTCCGTCGGGCTGATTGGACAACTTTCACAGCACGTGCTGATTTTGGCGAAGATACCTTTGAGAGTGTCTATGACCATACCATTCACATAACGCATGGTATTTCGGCTGCTGCTGAGGAAACAATACCTTCCTCATCCGGCAACTCCCACCGGAAACTTGCCCCTTGGTGGACAGCCGAGATTGCAGCAGCCTTTAAAGATCGTCGACGTGCTTTCAAATGCTATCGGAGGCAAAACACTATGGCCAACCTTATCACCTTCAAAAGGATGCGTGCTAGAGCCCGATATCTGATTCGGGAGAGTAATAAAACGACGTGGGAAAAGTATGTGTTGTTTATGACGACACATACTCCTTCATCTCAAGTGTGGACTAAGCTTCGTCGGATCTCCGGACTCCCGATATCATTGATGGCACACGGAGTCTCCATCATCGGAGACATCATCACGGACCAACTCGCCATTGCCAACCGTATTGGATCGCACTTCAATGATGTATCCTGTTCTGGGAGTTACGATCCTACGTTTCTGACTCTGAAGCGGGAGGCGGAGGCTCACCCCTTGTCCTTTGCCACTGCTGCTTTGGAGTCCTACAATGTACCATTCTCTGAAAGGGAACTGCGCAGTGCGCTTTCACTGTGTGGGGATACGTCTCCCGGACCGGATAACATACAGAATCAAATGTTAAAACATCTGTGCGAATCCAGTATAAAGCAATTGTTGGTCCTCTTCAATCGTATATGGATTGATGGGCAGTTTCCATCTCAATGGCGAGAGTGGATCATGATACCGGTTCCCAAGGCTGGAAAGGATCCCAAACTTGTCAGCAGCTACAGGCCTTTCAAATTCCCTATGTAAGCTGCGAGAGAAGATGGTGAACCATCGACTGGTGTGGTTCCTGGAAGAGAGAGGCTTACTGTCAGGGTACCAGTCTAGATTTCGCTCCCATATGTCCACCACCGTCTATCTGGTGCGACTTGTGAGCGCCATACAGGAGGCATTTCTCCGAATTACCTACGACACCATATGGCGCAACGAGATCCTTTCCACCCTTCATGAGTGGGGAATCCGTGGTAATCTACCGACTTTCATTACGAATTTCATGTAGTCCGACTCTTCCGTGTAAGGGTCGGTAGAACATATCGCAATATTATACCCAAGAAAACGAAGTTCCTCAGAGTTCTGTTCTGTCACCTTGTTCGAGGTTGTCATATCTTTTGGCCAAAGATGCTACATTAAGATTGTTATTTTTTTTCTCTATTATCTTTTTTCCACTGTTGTAAAATTAACTGTCATGGCATCCAGAAGTGTCAATAAATGGTTGTTTTGAATTGATATATTTTCCTTAAATATAAAAGAAGAAAGAATCTGCGATACGCCGGTGAGCGTAAAAGTAAAATAAGTGGCGACCAGTGATAGGATAAATATATCAATATATTTTAATTATGGAGACAACCCAACGAGAACTGGATCGAGCGATAAAGCTACGTAACGTAACACGGGCGGCGTTTTCGAGGCAGTTGAATAACCTCAAAGGTGAAATTGATGACGTCCAGATAACAGCTCATGAAAAGCGAAGGAAAGTTCAGGTTTCCCTTTCTTTACTTCGGAAGAAAAATGATGAGCTCCTGCAGCTGGATGGTAAGGTCGTAAGTCTAAAACTTGACGTCGGCCAAGAGGACTTGGACGACGAATGTAGACTTGCCGATGACTATCAACGTCAATTTCTTGATATAGAGGTGAGTGTTGAATATATTCTACCTTCAGGAGGCATCGCTCAAGACAACAGTGATTGTAGCAGTGTAGATCTTGTGAGTAAGAGAAAATTCAAACTACCTTAATAAATTAGAACTAAGGAAATTTGATGGCGATGTAAAACAGTGGATACAGTTCAGGGGCCAGTTTGAAAAGATAGACAAAGATCCGGATATTGCACCGGAAGATAAGTTTCAATACTTAATGCAAGCTACAGTGAAAGGGTCTCGTGCTCGAGAAATTACTGAAAGTTTTCCACCTATTGGGGAAAATTATACGAAGGCAGTAGAATGTTTAAAGAGCAGGTTCGGTAGAGATGATCTGTTGGTTGAAGTTTACGTAAGAGAGTTGTTATCTTTAGTTCTTAAGAAACCTTCCACTCCCGGTGATGGCAATTCAATGTGTAGCCTTTATGACAACTTGGAATCGCACATACGGTCACTTGAAACCTTAGGTGTTACAACAGATAAGTGTGCATCTATGTTGTATCCTTTAGTAGAGTCATGTTTGCCTGAGGAGTTTCTTAGGGCCTGGCAAAGAAGTTCCAATTTTGCACACCGAAAGATAGGTTAGACAATCTCATGCTATTCATGAAAAGGGAAGTGGAAGCCGAGGAACGGATCAGTTTAGCAATTTCCGGTTTTGGAATCAAAGATAATAACAGGAGTAGAGACCAACCCAAATTGTCAGAGCACATTGCTACTGCAGCTGACTTGTTAAACACTAACCCAGTTGTGGAGAGGAGAGGGTACTGTATTTTTTGTGGAGGTCAACATGATGCCCTTAATTGCTTTAAAGCACACTAATTAGGTCAATCTGAGAAACAGAAGGTCCTAAAGGACAAGGGTGGGTGTTTTAAGTGCTTTAAGAAGGGACACTGTGTCATTAAATGTAAAGCCGTAGTACGGTGCATTATTTTTAGTAAGAGCCACCAAGTTCTGATGTGCCCTGATTTACCTCAGAATAAACAAAATATATCCCATAATAATGTCGAACACAGGCAATCCGGGGGGAAGAATGAACAAAAGACAAATTCGCTGAGTAATATTTCTAAATATCCTAAAGTTATTTTGCAAACTTTGGTTATAAAGATGAAAGGTATTGGCTCTTCCTTCTCTGTTAGAGCCTTAATTGACTCAGGATCCCAAAGATCCTATGTTAAGAAAGACATTGTTAAAAGATTAGGTTACACTCCAGTCAGAACTGAAACAATTAAACATGACCTTTTTGGGGGAGTGAAAACGAGTGTTAATGAACATTCATGTTACAAAGTAGAAATTGAAAGCCTGGATGGAAAATATCAATGTAATTTTGAAGTATTGGATCAGGTCTTAATATATAATGGCATCCCTTCGGTCAAGAAAGGACCTTGGTTGAATGAACTTGAGGAAGGGAATATCAGCCTAACAGATATTGGGGATGAGTCTAGGCCTGTGGACTTGCTGATTGGAGCGGATGTAGCGGACAAACTTCAGACAGGAAATATTTAAGTTCTATCTTCTGGTTTGGTTGCTGTGGAAAGAAATTTAGGCTGGACTTTGATGGGGAAAGTTCCACAACAATCTTCTGTTAACTTGGCAGAAGAAGTTACAGCTCTGTTTGTTAATGAGATCAACGATCGCTGGAGCCTAGATACCATTGGAATCTCAGACTCAGCTGTTAAAATGTCCAAAATGAAAGACAGCTTCAAATTAGAGATGATTTTCTAAGAGGTATTACTGTAAATGATGAGAGACGTTACGAAGTTTCATTGCTATGGAAAGAAGATAGCTTGGCTCTTCCTAGTAACAGGGAGCTAGCACTCAAAAGGTTAGAATCTACCACTAGAAAGCTTCAGTCTCAAAATCTTCTCATTTCATACGATGCAGTTCTAGCTGAGTGGGAAGAACTGGGAATTATTGAAGAAGTACCAGTCAAAGAAGTAGGGAATTATGGACTCTACCTACCACATCGAACTGTTATTAAGGAGAATAGCACCACCAGAGTTCGTCCTGTATTTGACGTGTCAGCAAGAGGTAGAAATGCTCCTTCTCTCAATCATTGTTTAGAGTGTGGACCCAATCTGATTGAACTGATTCCTTCCCTGTTACTAAAATTTCGGGAAGGGAGATTTGGGGTGACAGCTGATGTAGAAATGGCTTTTCTACAAATAAGTGTTCGTCAAGAAGACAGAGATTTTCTTAGGTTCTTCTGGTGTGATCCAAATGACTGGAAGAATATAAAGATATTTCGGCATCGGAGGGTGGTATTTGGATAAAAATGTAGCACTTTACTTTTAGGAGCAGTTCTTGATTACCATTTGGACAAGGCAATGGAAGATTGTCAATATAGTAAAGGACAGATATCAAGACTTAAACAGAGCCTTTATGTGGACAATGTTGTAACCAGTGTTGATACTGAATCAGAACTGAAAGAATTCATTAATGAAGCACGTGATATAATGCAGGAAGGAAAGTTCGACCTCAGAGGTTGGCAGGCCAACAATGATGCTTTCATTCTTGTAGGACGGACAGCGGTGCTAGGTTTACGATGGGATTTGGAATCTGACAATTTATTGTTAAACTTGGAATGGTTACAGAACCATGAATTGGGAGTGATCACGAAAAGATCCATTCTGTCAGTTGCACAAAAGATATTTGATCCGATTGGCATAGTTAGTCCAGTACTTCTAGTTCCTAAATTGTTATTACAAAAGATATGGCTAAGTGATATATCTTGAGATGAAGAGGTTACTACTGATATTAAGGACCAATTTGTAACCTGGTATTTAAGCCTTTTTCTCCTGAAAGAGATGAGAATTCCACGCTGGTTTCATTATTCCAAGAACCACAGGGATGTCAGTCTACATATTTTGTGTGATGCTAGTGCACAGGCCTACGCTGCAGTAGTCTTCATACGACTACAAATTGACGGTGAGATTAAGGTACACCTTCTTGCAGCCAGTACAAGAGTAGCCCCATTAAACACAGTCATCATTCCCCGACTGGAACTAATTGCTGCAACAGTGGGAGCAAGATTAGGTAATTCAGTGCTAGAAGGACTAAACTACCAAGATGTCAAGTTGAATTTCTAGACTGATTCGACAACGGTTTTAGCATGGATTCTATAGGAAGAAACATGGACTGTGTTTGTCAACAACCGTGTTAAAGAAATCCATCGGTTGACTTTACCAGAAATGTGGAGATATGTTCCTGGCCATTTGAATCCTGCAGATCTTCCTTCAAGAGTTGTCTGGCAGAAAAATTGTTAGCACTTCAATGGTGGGAGGGGCCAGAGTTTTTACGAAAGGACCGGCCAGAGTGGCCTGGTGAATTTCCACCTGCAGAGGCAGAGCTGATTTTGCAACCAAAGAGAAAATCAACTCAAATATTGAGTTACTTTGTAGATACTTCATGTAGCACCCCAAAACATGTAAATAATGATCAGTGCAGGTACCACGATTTTAATTGGTATTACTTATATTTTTCAAGCTATGGAAAAATAATTCGGTTGGTTGCTTGGATAAGGAGGTTTATCAAAAATACGCGAAGAGCAAACCTTACAAGAGCTCGTGGAGAATTATCATGTGAGGAGATAATGTCAGCAGAAAAAATAGTCGCAAGATTGGTACAGGAAGAGCCTTTCTCTTCAAAAAATGACAAAAGTCTCATTAGCCTAAATGTGTTTAGGGATGAGAAGGGATGTCAAGAGTAACCACTAAAAGTGGTAGAGCTGTAAATACACCAAAGAGATTAGATTTATGATTACAGTATTTTGAGGTAATTATAGTTATTTATGTATGGTTGAGTTGTTCTTCCACCAACTCAAGGTGGGAGTGTGTCATATCTTTTGGCCAAAGATGCTACATTAAGATTGTCATTTTTTTTCTTTATTATCTTTTTTCCACTGTTGTAAAATTAACTGTCATGGCATCCAGAAGTGTCAATAAATGGTTGTTTTGAATTGATATATTTTCCTTAAATATAAAAGAAGAAAGAATCTGCGAAACGCCGATGAGCGTAAAAGTAAAAGAGGTTGCCATAAACGGCATTGTTACCGCCACCGGGCCCACGATAGTTCCATCGCTGTATGTAGCCGATTTAGCTCTGCTTTACAGCTCTGGAAGTATGTCAATCGTGGAACGGCAATTGCAGATAGCTATTAACCGGGTCGACAGGTGGGCTCACGACCGGTTTTCATCAGCGAAATCCTCCGTCGTCCATTTTTGTCGGCTCCGAAAGCTACACTTACACCCTGAACTACATCTCAGGTATGCTGCGTTGCCGTTGGTTGACACTTATCGCTTCTTGGGGCTCCATTTTGACAGCAAATTAACGTGGCAGCCCCATATACGGCAACTAAGAACGACGTGTCTCAGGAAACTGAACATGCTCAAGTTTCTTAGTAGCACTACGTGGGGGGCTGACGGAGCGGTGCTGCTACGGTTCTACCAAGCCCTCGTCGTGTCCCGACTAGACTATGGTTCTGCGGCTTACGGTTCAGAAAGACCGGCAACCTTGAAAATGCTGGACAGTATCCACCATAGTGGCGTTAGGCTGGCTACTGGTGCATTCCGGACCAGCCCGATACCCAGCCAACTCGTCGAATCGGGTGTTCCACCTCTAAATTATCGACGCCATCTTATGCTTTTGGCATATACTACTAATGTGCGTCAGTACCCAATACGACCAGAGGTACGCCAGCCAGCCTCGAACCACTCGGCCTGTTGGTATTAGACTCGATAGCTCGTGTACTGAAATAGGAGTGGCTGTGGGCCCTAGCCTACTTTTCCCATTTTGCAAAAATGAGGAAAAAGTAGACTTATGAGATCGATCCGGGAAAATGTGTGTCTGTCTGTCTGTCTGACTGTGTGTGTGTCCCCCCCCCCTATCAACTCCTAAACGGCTGCAGCAATCAAAACCAAATTTAGTGTGAGTAAAGATATGCACCGGAATATCTCACGTCCATATTTGAAAATGATGTCAGTGCTACCAACTGCTGAAAAACGCACTAGAAATTTGAGCTCCATGTTGGATATCTTGCAACGTATGCATGGGAGATATTCCAAAATTGGCACACATGTAGATAATACTATTTCAGTTTAATATACAGGAGGCCATACATGACAATGTTGCCAACATAATTTTAAGCCTTCTGATAGGTCCAATGTTTAAATGCATATAACTTCTACACTATCAATGGGATTTCAACCAAATTTTGTATGTAAAATGTGTACGTAAACAGATATGACTGAGCGTATTCTTAAGAGCCACCAAGGCTGCCAACTGTTAATAATTGCACTATCTATTTTTTTATCCAAATACCAATATATCAGAAAGTATGCAAGCCGACAGCTTTAAACTATGCACACGTATATTCTGACATTTTAGATTAATTTGGAATAACTTATATACATCAGTTCTACCAACATGATTATAAGCCTGCTGATAGTACCAATTTTTAAATACATGTAACTTCTATACTATCAGTTGGATTTCAACCAAATTTCGTATGTGCTATGTGTAACATAACAGATATGACTATAAGTATTGTTAAGAGCAATCAGGGCTGCCAACTGTTAATAAATGCTGTCTATATTTTTTTACCCTAATATCAATATATCAGAAAGTATGCAAGCCAACAGCTCTATACTTTGCACACGTATAGCACCTGACTTTCTAGATTAATTTGGAGTAATTAATATAAGTCAGTGCTGCCAACATGATTCTATGCCTGCTGATAGGTCCAATTTTAAAATACATGTAACTTCTATACTAACAAATGGATTTCATCCAAAATTGGCACAACAAGATATCATAAATTTCAGATTATTTCTGACCAGCACACGCATGGTATTGTTGGCAACATGCTTTTACGCTGCTGATAGATCCAGTGTCTAACTGCATGTAACGTCCATTGGACTTCAACCAAATGTTGTATTCTGTACCTTAAGAGATGGAAATAAGAATATATTCAGTCACCAGGGCTGCCAACTGTAGTGCGTTATTAGGCTACATTACACCAGGTATGTTTTGAACTAATTAGATATTTCGATATTACCAACTTCATTTCGTCATTATTCTAGATAGGTTCATATACTGTAGAATAATCATTGGCAAGAAAAGTAGGCTGTATAGTTCTTCGCGGAACTTCTTGTCTTACTTATGAAACCACCCAACCATCTTCTTCTTTCCTAGCGTTTATCCCAGTACGGAGTCCGCTGCTCTACCACCCAACCATCAGAATATAATAAATAGGGGCCGGATTTTGGTGGTTTTTAAAATTGTCATTTTAGGTTTTCAAAAACATAAAATTGTTCTTTTTAGTTTTTTATTAGGTAGAATGGGTTTTTACAATAGGTTCTTATGTTTAAAGGGTAGCGAAAGTTGACATACATTACATAAGGCTTAAAATTAATACCTCATTGTTAGTAGACAATCTGATTGCAACGAGAGAGTAAATATTTTACATAATGGTGCGTAATCAAATTATCACCGATAACTTTACACTTTTAGGGATTGCAATAAAGCCAAGGATGTCACAGACGATTTTCACACTCTATCTCGTTCAAATAATGTTGATTCTTTACTATATTGGATTCTTGGGAATAATAAGAGATTTATTCGCTCTTTCCTCTCGGTAAATAACCAAACAATAATATATAAGCTGGAAAGTGCTGAAAATATTTCATTTTTCCATTAGGTAGGATTGCTTTCAATCGACTGGAGCTAGGAATAAACACTATCTTCACATTTAATTTCAAGGATTATGGACAAAATTTGAAATATACTATAATAAATGGTACAAAACTGCAATTAGTTATTTTTAGGTACTCGCGTATTATTTAGTTTATTAGGTAGTACGGAATTTCAGTGTGATTCGTAAAAGTATTTAGAAGTATGGGAAAAATAGATAAGAACCTAAGAATCCGGTTCCTAATAATAGGCTAACTGCGCCCCGATAGTATAAAGTAGTTTCTCTGTTGCTGGTTAGCGAATTTTTGTACAAACTCAATTGTCTAGAATAATGATAAATATAATAATAATAGTATACTAATAATAATCATTATTGACTAATAATTATGAAAATAATAATAACATAACTGTCTAATGATGATAATAATAATAATAACAATAGTCTAATAATAAGTATTTCGCTGTCCTCTTGGAGTGACGATGTGGGTAGTCATAATATAGCCTTATTCTGAAAGCAGAGAAATGAAATGATTGTCAATGATATGTAAGCCAACCAAAATTTGATTAAACTAGAGAATCGTCTGTACTCCCCTCTCCAACTCCAGGCAGCTTGAAATGTATAAATTTTATATGTGGTCTCAAACCTCATGTCTCGGTGATAATCAACGTTGAAGTACAAACAAACACTACGGTGTTCCCGCAACTTAGATCTACTTAGTTATATACGGAAAATGTGCCACGGAACCGCTTGATAGCACTGTGCTTTGCCCATTGCCTTACCTCACAAATCGTGTACGGTATCCCAAAGAAATTTTGATCAACCGATCACAACGAGGGGACGGAGTCGCGCAGCTTCTTTTGGGGTACAGGATCTCTACATTAGCTGAAACAGAAGGCTGGCGTGCTGTGAGGTGAGCGGGAAAATGGGATTGAGTGAGTAAATGCATGCACGTCGTCCCAATAAAAATAACAGCTACATCGCACGCCTTCTGCTTGACCTTGAGACGTCATAATGCAGCCTTGTAACAATACAATCCCGTTAAATTTGTAACGTTCCGTTCCGTCTGTTTGTTCCGTTATTATAAGTAGAATGTTCCGAACTGTAACGTATCGGATATTCCTCTGTTCATTTCGGTACGGGACAACGTAACGTTCCACCCGTCTCCAATACGCTGTACCGGTACAGGCTCGGCTAACATTCCACTGTTCCAGATACCGGGTACGGTTTCAGAATCAGTTCCGTTCCAGGACGGTAACGTTACGCTTGGAACGGACAGCGGTAACGTTACAACTTGGAAATAACCTTGGAGATAACGGAATTTCTCCGTTCCACATAGACAAGAGTTCCGTTCCGCGTTACGTTCTGTTCCGGGTCCCTGGTTCCTATCACCTCAGAGAGTACAAGTTTCAGCCACAGGCAAGTCCACATAGGCCAACTAGTCAACGCAATGTGATACAATTTAACTAAGCTATCGAGTCGCAATATGTGACCGGGAACATCTTGCTTGCTGGCAAGTTAACTCTGCAGAGCCTGTCACAGCTGACTTATTCATTTCTAATACAATAGACACTATAAATTAATATGTTACCCGTCAATAAATAATGTATATCTCTGACTACCTATATAGCCAAGCGTGTGCCTTCATTCGCTAGCTATAGTCAACCCCTGGCACTATCCAGCCCATGACGGGCTAAGGCCGACCAAGCGACCGCTGCCCAGCCATTTGGCCTGCAGATATTGGGGTGACGCGTGATCAGCACGTCGGGTCCCCTCGGCCGTTAATCTTGGTATTCGTGATCGGGGCGCTGTCTCACTGTCAGACAGCTACTCAATTGTCCTCACGAGGCTGAGTGCACCCCGTTCCAACCCTCACGTCAGTTTTAAAATCCCTGACGGAGCCGGGGATCGAACCCGGGACCTCCGGGTGAGAGGCAGGCGCACTACCCCAACACCACGGGGCCGGCATTCGCTAGCTATAGTCTATTAGTAACTGTCAGCATGTACTTTCCTACATTCACAGCCGAGCGTATTAAAATGATTATTTAATATTCAATTCTTAACGAGTAATCATCTAGCCATTCCAAATGTTCCTTATGCCATTCTTCCCGCCTAAATATCGCTGCCTTGAAACCAATCCATCCATCATCAGCTAATAATAATAATCCATCATTAACCAATAATCATTATCGATTATGACCTTAAGCAACAAATCAAAATTAAATAATCAATCCACTGTAAAGGTACCGTCGCGTGGTGGTCAAATAAAATTAGCCACCCTCCAATAACGTTAAGCCTTTTGAGTAAATTGTCAAAACTACTTGATCCATAAACAAGGGGGCATCACTCTGAGTAGAACAAGTCCAAATACCTCTTTCTAAACTTAGGGGTTCCAAAGATATTGAGGGGAGAAATCAATGACCTTTCAGTTTTGGGTATTTTCGATATATTCATGAGCCATACAAAAGGGGACGTTGCCCCGCGTCATTTGACACCTCATATGTCCAAATCCGATAATTGGTTCACGAGATATCGGGTTGCCTATCGCTAGGGCCTGGTACGAGGAGGGATCAATAAGTTGTGTGTTTGACCCCCCCCTTAGACCCCTACTGTATTATACTGCTCCTTGTTAACTTTATTTCTTCAGTATTTAAGAATTGTTTCTTTTTGCAGTTCACGCTATTCCTCAGCGACATGGTCATGTCTCTGGCGCTCTCCGTTCCTTTCTCACTCGTGTTTGAAGCTCCTTTCATCGTCCTCGAGAATGAATTATTGGGTAAGTCTTCAAATTTGATATTGTCCTCCTCCTAGGTTAGGGGATTTTAGAGTGAAATATCACGCCGTTAGCTCTCGGATTCTACATAAAAAGTAGGTCCTGTGGCTCATAATCATGAGATTAATGGCCATGTAGAACTGAAAGCTTCCTTCTTCCTGCCCTCACCTTACTTTGTGCCCTCCCCTTCCTTCTTTCGTCCTTGCCTTACCTCCCTTCTTCCTCCCTCCCCTTCCTTCTTTCGTCCTTGACTTTCATCCCGTCCTCCTTCCTCCTTCACCTCCCCTCCACCCTCCCTCCCACCCTCCCTCACTTTCCTTCTCCCTCCCCTTTCTTCCTGACCTTATTTCCTCCCCTTCTTCACCTTCCTCCCTCACCTTCTTATATCCTCCCTCCCTCACCTTCCTCCTTTCCTCCCTCCTTCACCTTCCTTCCTCCTTCATATCCCTCCCTCACTTTATTTCGTCTTTCCCTCAACTTACTTCGTCCCTCCCTCACCTTCCTTCCTTTCCTCTCTCCTTCACCTTCCTCCCTCCCCTTTCTTCCTCACCTTCTTATTCTTCCCTACCCTTTCTTCCTCACCTTATTTCATCTCTCACCTTCCTTCCTCGCCTTCTTATTTCCTCCCTCCGCTTTCTTCCTCACCTTCTTATTTCCTCCCTCCCATTTTTTCCTCACCTTCTTATTTGCTCCCACCCCTTTCTTCCTCACCTTCTTATTTGCTCCCTCCCCTTTCTTCCCCACCTTCATATTTCCTCCCTCCCCATTCTTCCTCACCTTCTTATTTCCTCCCTCCCCTTTCTTCCTCACCTTCTTATTTACTCCCTCCCCTTTCTTCCTCACATTCTTTTTTCCTCCCTCCCCTTTCTTCCTCACTTTGTTATTTCCTCCCTCCTCTTTCTTCCTCACCTTCTTATTTCCTCCCTCCCCTTTCTTCCTCATCTTCTTACTTCCTCCCTCCCCCTTCTTCCTCACTTTCTTATTTCGTCCCTCCCCTTTCTTCCTCTCCTACTTATTTCCTCCCTCCTCTTTCTTTCTCACATTCTTATTTTCTCCCTCCCCTTTCTTCCTCATCTTCTTATTTCCTCCCTCCCCTTTCTTCCTCAACTTCTTATTTCCTCCCTCCTCTTTCTTCCTCACCTTCTTATTTCCTCCCTCCCCTTTCTTCCTCACCTTCTTATCTCCTCCCTCCCCTTTCTTCCTCACTTTCTTTTTTCCTCCCTCCTCTTTCTTCCTCACCTTCTTATTTCATCCCTCTCCTTTCTTCCTCATCTTCTTATTTCCTCCCTCCTCTTTCTTCCTCACTTTCTTATTTCCTCCCTCCTCTTTCTTCCTCACCTTCTTATTCCATCTCTCACATTTCTTCCTCACCTTCTTATTTCCTCCCTCCCCTTTCTTCCTCACCTTCTTATTTCCTCCCTCCCCTTTCTTCCTCACCTTCTTATTCCATCTCTCACCTTTCTTCCTCGCCTTCTTATTTCGTCCCTTCCCTTTCTTCCTCGCCTTCTTATTTCGTCCCTCCCCTTTCTTCCTCACCTTCTTATTTCCTCCCTCCCCTTTCTTCCTCACCTTCTTATTTCCTCCCTCCAATTTCTTCCTCACCTTCTTATTCCATCTCTCACCTTTCTTCCTCGCCTTCTTATTTCGTCCCTCCCCTTTCTTCTTCTTCATCTTCTTATTTCATCTCTCACCTTTCTTCCTCACCTTCTTATTTCCTCCCTCCCCTTTCTTCCTCACCTTCTTATTCCATCTCTCACCATTCTTCCTCGCCTTCTTATTTCGTCCCTCCCCTTTCTTCCTCGCCTTCTTATTTCGTCCCTCCCCTTTCTTCCTCGCCTTCTTATTTCGTCCCTCCCCTTTCTTCCTCGCCTTCTTATTTCGTCCCCCCCCCCTTTCTTCCTCACCATCTTATTTCCTCCCTCCTTCACCTTCCTCCCTCATCTCCCTCCTCCACCTTCCTTACTCCCTCCCTTACCTGCCTTACGCCTCCCTCCCTTAGATCAGGGGTGCAGAAATCCTTGTTGCCAGATCACCAGGGTGGCTGCATATTTGGTAAAAGTTAGGTTGTTAGTTATTGCTGTGGGGCGGAACAGCGAAGTCATCTGCCCCTATCTTTGCTAATAATTCACAACGTTTAGCCCTCAAAATATTTGTTTTCCGTAAAATAAAATTAAAGAGTAGGGTATGTCTATCTGTGGCGGCTGATAATTCTCACTAATATAATTGGACCAATTGAAAGTTTTCAATTATGTGATCAAATCAGCCCAATTTTATTTTGCAGGAGGAAAGAAAAGACCAAAGCCTACTGCAGCTGTGACCAGTGGAGAAGATAAGAGGGAAGTGTGAACAGAAATACCATAGAGAATCGCTCATCCCAAGTGCAATATTTATTTAAACATTACCATAGAATATTTAAATTGTAATACTGAGGTCTGCTCCCAAGATTGCCTCACAGTCCTAAAACTTGGGATCAAGTGCGTATTTTGACAGACACAATGCTTTTGAGAAAGTGGTTTCACTCCTTCCCTACGGTATCTTATGGCTTCTTTCGATTAGGTATTCTCAGAGATATTTTCCATTCCATATTCATATCGATTTTACAGTAAAATGCTGCAAATCATAAATTCTAGCTAGTACATCTATTGTTTAGGAGATATTCCAATTAATACTGAAAACTAACATTTCTCAACGAAAGTGTTTATATACTAGATCATGGTACTTACAGGTTAAATCAGTGTTCACGTGTTCCTCTATAATAATAATAATAATAATAATAATAATAATAATAATAATAATAATAATAATATCGTATGGCCTCGGGTGCTGGGTGCAAGCTTTGTAATTTGACACCCAGAGGGTTGCTTGCATGTCGAATTTCGTTTTTCCTTGAATCACTATGAAAGTCAAGGAGGTTAGATGTCTAAGCTCATTGAACATTATTAATAGCGCTTTCTAGTAGAGAAATGAGGAACTTCGTATTGGTGGAAACTCCCGAGATTAATTTTGCCATTATGAACACAGCCAACTGAATTCAGATGGGTTCTTTGTCATGCCGACATCGTATGACATGCGTGTCGTATTTTTGCCGCCTCTGAATTTTATTAACGTATTGCACAATACATAATTTTGTAGTTATTTATATTGTGTTTTTATTGCAGTTTTCACCTGTGCAGTAGTTCCACATCCTTCATCATCTTAATTTCCCCCATTCCTTAACCAGTTCCAGGAGGAAGTATGTAGGCCTATTATATTCTTAATCATTTCTACCGTCATGGCTTTCCTACAGTAATCTCTCGATTGTCCGTGGTACTGAGTAATGACGAAAACGCTGACGAATTTACATACAATTTTCGTAAAAATGCCTTTATCGCACACTTTTGACACGTTCTTGCAAGGACCCCTGCCCCTCTACCCTTGTTCGAGCGAACATAATTTATGGATGAATAGGCTACCTGTGTTATCACTATTACGCCTTTATCTGGGTACGGTGTGAAGATTGGCGAACTCAGATTGACGTCACTGTGACAGACGGTGATCAGCCCATGCTGCCATTTTCAAATTACATCAAAAAACATCAGTGTCTTTGAAACGTGACGCAATTCTGATTTTATCCAACGGTATGAACTTATGCTATACATCACCATGTTTGTATTGATGGGGGACAAATGGTAAAGTTACATTGTTAGTACCTTATTTCTTCTTCTTCGCCCTTTGGGACCACATAGGATCACTTTAACCAACCATTAGTTTGTCGACTTGTAGGAACTGTACGAGCTTTGCGGTCCTCCCAGTACTTCTTCATTCATATTGATCGTCTTGCCCTTTCTTGGGCGGAAACGATTCTTGTTGGAATTTTCTTTCTTATGAGTGGAAATTGAAAAGTCATACTTTTAAGTTTCTTATTTTTTGCATTCTCTGTTCTTAGGCCAATTTCTTTTAAGTCCATCTCTCATTTATTTTAGCCATCGGGATTCAGTTGTTGTGTTTTTTGAAGCAAGATTGCACTGTACTAGTAGTTTTAGAAAACGTGCCCAAAGAATCCTAGTATTTTCTTTCGCATAGTATCAGTAATGGGTTCTAGGTTGTTGTTATAGAAAATACTTTTAGGTATTAATCGGCATTGCACATCTTTGTAGCCTACTTTCGATTTTTGCAAAAAATGATTTATGAGATCAACACAAGGCCAAACAAGATGTTCAGTAAAGAACATAAAGCCTACTTTCTACTAAATGCATGGGTATAGTTATAACTCTTTGTCCTTTTCGAGGAGTATAATTGAATGTTGGTTATAGTAGCTTGTTGAAATACAACGTGCTATTAAACGATGATTCATAGAATTCTCATCTGAATTATATATACACTAATACAGCCATCACAATAACACAGGTTATCAGACAAAATTCAACAATCACCCAAGTACACGGGGCTAAATGACAATGTTGTCCATGCATCTCGAATGAAACAACAACAGCTTCCTACCCAAATCCTTCCTCATATAAAAGTACACACCCTAGTAAGCCTACAGACATCACAGTGACATACGTTATCAGACAAATTCTACACACACCCAAGTAAACGGGACTGCAAAACCATGATGCCACAAAAGCCCTAAAGAATCAACAGCAAAAATAACAACAACAATAGTCTCTACCGCGGATCAGGTCAACGAATAATAATCGCCGTATTCGAGTGTTGAAAATGTGGTGTTATAAGTATATAACATTTTCGAATGCAAATACACACCATATACACTTAACATTAAAACGTGTGAGTAGTTATAAATCAATAAATAACAAAAGAACGAAGTAAAAAATTTGATCCTGCAGGAATTTGATCCACAAACCCCCAGACTACGAGCCCAAGTCGCTATTACTCCACGGATGCGCTACGATAATACTTGATAAACAACTGGCTTAGTATTGTGCCCTTTTCAGCATGAAATATGCAAATCACAGTATGCCAGCAATGCTCAAATTGGGATTTTCGGGGTTATGGTATGTTCTCCCACTCTGTGACTTACACATTTTGGATTAAATAGAGGATACACTTCCAAAATAAATAAACAAAATCAACTCCTACTATAAAACATTTAATTAACCAAATATATGGCGCTACAACAAATTAAACAAATAAAATACTGACCCAATTCTAACTTGTTCAGAGTGAACAAGGAATACATAATCAAACAAAGGTTAAATCCTAATAAAAGGTTTTCATAAACCAACAAACTTATATTTCTTTTCACTTCCATATAGTGTCCTTTTAAAATTCAAATATAATCAAGAGCTCCAATAGGCTCGATACTTTTCAATATAAACTGTGTTATTCTTTTTTTTTTACAACACATCACTATCTCTTATATGAGTATTTTATAATTAAAACAATATATGATTCTTATTAAAGTACTATTACTCATTTACTTAAACTTTGGGCTTTCACACGTTCATGGGTTACCATCTCTCTCAAATCAACAATTCACTACATAGATCGGGAAAACACTTGTGTACTCCCGAGCTACTGAAGACTACTTGAACACGTCAAAAATTAAGATCACTCCCGGAATCTAATTGTCTTCACTGAACTCGTGAATCACCACCTTATAATTATAACATTACATTAGGGATTTATTATTATCTGTCTTAGAAGACCATTATCTCATAAGAAAGCAACGATCTGAACTTGCAAGCGGTATTCTTCATCTACAAGAACCTCGGTTCAAAGCCCGGGTCGATAAACAAACTCTAAACACACTGGTGTACTATAACTTCAAAACAGACGGCTCACAGACCTACCGCACTTCCGTTAATGGTAAGGTCTGGCCGTGGCCACTTGGCGTGATTTATTGTTGGGGAGCAGGAACATCACGGTCAGACTCGCAAGAGGCGAGCTACCCTCCGCTTTCATACAGCTTTTTCTTAAATGCAGTTCTTTGAACAAACAAGGCTTCATTCTACTTATTTTAACAACATATTTAGGTTCACTAGACCCATTCTTATTACCTAGGCATTTATTAATTATGAAGTGTCCTCATTGGTGGGTAAGAATAATTCAATACAACAACAAATATTTAGGGGCTTCACATAAACGAATCTGGGTTCGATTCTTTCAAATGCCTCGGGAACCATATCCCATACTGGAGGACTTATACATTAGCGACTTATAGCAGGCCTTTGCCTTACACTCACGCTCATAATACAATTATTTCGCACCCTTTTATAATACAACACACACAACGGCCTCGTGATCACATCACTATTTGGAGGACTTACTATAGCTCAATTACCACGACCAACTGCCCCTCATAATTAAATTTTACCAAGTATATTTAGGTTCAACGCATTCCCAGCGTGACAAATTCTTTAATGCGCTTCACAGCGCTTACATATTATTTAGCCAAGTTGCCTTCCAAAGAACTGATAAATTCAAAAATCACCATTTGATTATACATCTCAATTTTATATTAATCCTCTCCCGTGCAATAATCGCTTTATCTTAAGAACATGTGTTCACAACATGTATTTATTCTTTTAAAGGAGCTCAAAAGCTACTACTTTCCTATAATTCATCATAATCTTCATTTATATCATTGTTGTTATTATTATTATTACGCTTGCTTTCATATAATTAAATCATTTATCAACTACACTGATATTTTATTTCATACATTTCTCCTAAGGGATTTATACATTTCACAGAATTATCTTATACTTTTCAATTTTTATCGTTCAGATCGCGCTATTATTCTGTTATTTGTTATTCAAAAATATCCCTATTTTCTCATTCTCAGGTGGATTGTACACAAATATTCCCCGACACATAACATAATGAAATGGTTACTCACATGAGGTCACGGTCCCCGACCGTATTTTCCAGCGATGTTTCATTTTCGCCCACTTAATGTGTTTAAGCCATCTTGATTAATCCCATTTCACACAATGACATTTCTTGATACACACACACGTTATTTACCTCATACACTGGTAACATTTTGAACACAATCCTGTATTCTTTTATCATACACAAATAAATTCACTAAAAATTATTACACTACCACACATTTTCTATATTTACAATACACTGCTTTTAATCACTGAGGCTTTGATTTTGCCTTACACACGTGATTTTTTTCTTCCCGTTTCCAAGGGTGAAACTCTTAGATGTCGGCTCCCTATCTGGCAAGAAGTTGAAAGTCTCGATCAATCTACCCCTCCCTGGAACGGCTATTCTTCCAATCTGGTTTCCTGACTATTCGGCTTCTATTTTTACTAGCTCGAAGTCGTTTCTTTCTAGACACTATTTAATTTGTCTAGATAAAGTCTATCTTGTTTACGGAACCTTGAATACTTTATCAGTGACCTATGCTTCTCAGGCATTTACTGCTATTCCTTAGTTTCGTAGCTTAATGCTTTTACTGTTTGTTTGTCTCCTGTTAGACAACGTCTTGGATTAACTTTTCCCTTCTTATTTTCTTCGCTCTAGTCCCTATCTTATCGATACACTAGGCGTTATTTATTTCGTCCGACCCTGATCGGGTTCCTTAACTTTGCTGGAAATGTTTGTTTCACGATCTTTGGTGCTTCAAAACGTTACGACACTTTCAGTCGTTTAACTGAACTGTTATTTGAAGACCTATCGCCTGTTCTTTAAGTTCGCAGCCTAACTTGACTGTAATACTGAACTTTTCACTATAAAGACTGGTGCTTGCTGAACTAAATCCTGTACTAGAATTTTCCTAAGTCTTCACACGGCGATACTATGATGATACTTCTCGTACTCTGACTTGGACACTGTGATGCAGCACCTCCTCACGAGGTCTGCTGTAAACTGCATGATTGGTCTGGCTCTGCCAGGACTTTTATACTTTTTGGCTAAAAAAGATAAAATCCTCGTCTTTTTCATAACTAACTTTTGAAGCAATAGTCGCACACTATTGAAAATTATATCTCTGGAAAGATCGTTTTCTAAACGTAAACTGACCTCTTTGCACATAAAAATCGATCGTACAATTCTGAGATATTAAATAAAATTTGGTCTTCAGATACGTGGGTGTTACAGTTGATTTTTAATCCCCACCTCCTCGGGTCTCGGGGAACTTTAAATTACGTAATGCCGCATTTGCACTGTTTTCCTGGGCAATTATTATAACATATTTTCCCTCACAAAAATCTCTATTCCGAAATGATTCACAATGATGTATTTCTTTTGTTAATTATATGCTCGCAAATGGCTTAAATCTAATTATTCTTCCTCTTGCACAACTGCGAGGATGCCATTTTACAGCAACGTAAGCTCAATTTCCGAAACCTTCTATCGCTCATTCCGAACGGAAAGGTCCTCTCGTTCTAATTATAGCCATGATCGCTCCTTATCGGTGCGTCACGAGTGATATCATTTCCTGGCCACCTGGTCTCTTACTCTTTCACAAGATTAAACCAGTCCTCTTGCATAGAATCTTTCCAAGTCATTCTAAGGACTGTATTTTTCCATCCTTCGTTTACCAATAAATGATGGATTCGGCGCTTGAACCAACAGTATATGGGTTCAGTATATCTGTACCATATTTAGTGTCGAAATCAACTATTTCATTAGCGTTTTCTGGCGTTTTTAGCCTACTTTTCACATTTTGCAAAAATGAGGAAAAAGTAGACTTATGAGATCGGGCAAATGTGTGTGTGTCTGTCTGTCTGTCTGTCCTTCTGTCTGTCTGTCTGTCTGTCTGGCTGTGTGTGTGTCCCCCCCTATCAACTCCTAAACGGCTGGAGCAATCGAAACAAAATTTGGTAGGAGTAAGGGTCTATACCCGAATATCTCACGGCCATATTTGAAAATGATGTCAGTGCTACCAACTGCTAAAAAATCGCAATTGAAATTTGAGCTCCATGTTGGATATCTTGGAAGTTATGAATGGGAGCTATTTCAAAATTAGCACACGTATAGATAATAATATTGCAGTTTAATTTCCAGGAGGCCATACATGGCAGTGTTGCTAAAATGATCGTAAGCCTGCTGATTGGTCCAATTTTTAAATGCACATAACTTCTACATTATCAATTGGAATTCAACCAAATTTCGTATGTTGTACGTGTACATAACCAGATATGACTGAGCGTTTTCTTAAGACCCACCAGGGCTGCCAACTGTTAATAAATGCTCCTAATTTAATTTATCCAACTACCAATATATCAGAAAGTAGGAAAGCCAATAGCTCTAAACTTTGCGCACGTATAGTACCTGGCATTCTAGATTAATTTGGAGTAACTAATATACGTCAGTGCTGCCAAAATGATTCTAAGCCTGCCGATAGGTCCAATTTTAAAATGCATGTAACTTCTATACTAACTAATGAATTTCATTCAAAATTGGCACAACAATAGATCATATTATTTCAGATTATTTCTGACCAATATATGCATGACATTGTTGCCATCATGATTTTACGCGCGCTGTTAGATCCAATGCTTAACTGCATGTAACGTCCATGCTATTCATTGGACTTCAACCAAATTTTGTATTCTGTACCTTAAGAGATGGAACTAAGAATATATTCAGTCATCAGGGCTGCCAACTGTAGTGCTCTATTAGGCTACATTATGCAAGGTATACAGTATTTCGAACTAATTAGAAACATTGATATTAGCAACTTAATTTCTTCATTATTCTAGATAGGTTCATATACTGTGGAATGATCATTGGCATGAAAATTAGGCTCTTTAGTTCGTCACGGAACTTCATGTTTATAAATCATTTGATACTCAATATGTAGCCTATTATTTTGTCAGTGCATTCCTAAAAAGATATCAACTTAGTAAGTTACAGAAATATATGTATTTACGAGCAAAAATAGTGGCCATTTTGACAATGGGATAGTTCGGGCCCACAAGGATATTGTACTCACTTCTTCGGTTACATATTCTATTATAATATGCTAATTAATATCCTACCAGTCACCTTTCTGTGGGCAGATTAAACCTCTCTAAGCACGATAAGCTGAGTTACTGAGGGCAGGTCTTGTTGAATCGTAAATTACGGTTAGGCTATAACACTTGCATGATTCGTACACACACCATCTTGAAACTATTTGGCTGGTGACTTTGTAGTTTGGGTAAAAGACGCTTCCCACATTAAGTTATTGTTGCAAAATATGGTAGAGATCAGATGATTAGGTTAGTCGGAATTTTATTTATGCTTTGAACATTTGGGTGGCCGCCATTACGTTTCCGTCAAGATGGTGGCGATATAAACATGACACTGAGGTGCCCTTTGCCATTGCTACCTCTGTACAAAATTTCGTTGAGTTCGGTTTCACCGTGTTTGAATTGATAGGGGGAATCGATTTGCACAGATACATGGCAACCATCTGCAAACTATTGGGCTGATGACATTGTAGTATGGTCAAAAGCCGCTTCGCACCTAAATATATGTTGTTGCAAAATGGGGTAAATATCAGATTATCAGAACCTGTGTCAATTCCGCGGAGGGCTTTGACGTTATAGATCTCTTTGTGGTGGTGTTTATCAATGCACACATGGTCCAGTTGCCATTCTCCCTTAGTGTAGTCAGGGTGTTTCCATGTTTTTGGTCTTTGAGGTTTTCATTTAAAACAATTAGATTTTGAGTTTAAGTTATGGTTTAGACACAGGTCAACAAGTCGCTCTCCATTTTTATTTGTTCTATTGTGTGCTGGCCATTTTCCGATGATGTCACTTTATTTTCTATCTCTACCTAGCTAAGCGTTGAAGTCGCCAATTAATAATTTTAGATGGTGTTTGGGGATGGTATCTATGGTTTGATCCAATAGGTCCCAACATTCTTCTGTTTCTTCACAGTCTCTGGGAGAAGTGTTTTTAACAGTAGTGGGAGCATGGTCATTTGTGATAGTATAAATCTTATTAGATGCGTTAAAGGTGAGTGTTGAGATTCGAGGAGAAAGTGAGCGGAATTCTTGAACTGAATTTATAATTTTAAGGTTGACCAGATATCCTGTTCCAAATTGTAGAACATTCTTCATCACTCTCTCCCTGGTATACCCATATATAGTCGATACCCTTGAAATTCAAAAGCATCCTGGCCAGTGTTCCTCAATTCCTGTAGGCCTAATCCCATGATAAAAACAAGATGTTCACTAAAGAACATATAGCCTACTTTCTCCTAAATGCATGGGTATTGTTATAACTCTCTGTCCTTTTCAAGGAGTATGATTGAATGTTGGTTGTAGTAGCATGTTGAAATACAACGTGCTATAGGGATATTAAACATGAATATGAGGTGCCCTTTGCTAGTGCTACCTCTGTACCAAATTTCGTTCAATTCGGTTTCACCGTGTTTGAATTGATAGGGGGAATCGATTTGCACACATACTTGGCCACCATCTGCAAACTATTGGGCTTATGTTCTTGCAGTTTGGTCAGAATATGTTTCCCACATAAAGATATGGTGTTGCAAAATTTGATAGAGACTAGATTATTAGGTTGGTCGTAATTACATTTTCGCTTTTAACATTTGGGTGGCCGCGATTACGTTTCCGTCAAGATAGCGGTGATATAAAACATGACACTGAGGTGCCCTTTGCTAGTGCTACCTCTGTACCAAATTTCGTTCATTCGGTTCCACCGTGTTCGAATTAATAGGGGGAATCAATTTTGACATAAAGATGGCCGCCATCCGCAAACTATTAGGCTAATGACCTATTAGATTGGTCAAAGGATGCTCCCTCCATAAAGGTATGTTGTTGCAAAGTTTGGTAGAGATCGGACGGTTATGTTAGTCGTAATTTGATTTAAGCTTTAAACATTTGTGTGGCCGCCATTACGTTTCTGTCAATATGGCGGCGACATTAATCATGACACTGAGGTGCCCTTTGCTAGTGCTACCTCTGTACCAAATTTCGTTCCATTCTGTTCCACCGTGTTCGAATTAATAGGGGGAATCAATTTTGACATAAAGATGGCCGCCATCCGCAAACTATTGGGCTAATAACCTATTAGATTGGTCAAAGGATGCTCCCTCCATAAAGGTATGTTGTTGCAAAGTTCGGTAGAGATCGGATGGTTATGTTAGTCGTAATTTAACTTAAGCTTTGAACATTTGTGTGGCCGCCATTACGTTTCTGTCAATATGGTGGCGATATAAAACATGACACTGACATGCCCTTTGCTAGTGCTACCTCTGTACCAAATTTCGTTCCATTCGGTTTCACCGTGTTTGAATTAATAGGGGGAATTGATTTTCACACAAAGTTGGCCGCCATCCGCAAACTATTAGGCTAATGACCTAATAATTTGGTCAAAGGATGCTTCCTCTATAAGGGTATGTTGTTGCAAAATTTGGTAGAGATGGGTTGATTAGGTTAATCGTAATTTGATTTAAGCTTTGAACATTTGTGTGGCCGCCATTACGTTTCCGTCAAGATGGCGGCAATATAAAACATGCCACTGAAGGGCCTTTTGTTAGTACTACCTCTGTACCAAATTTCGTTCCATTCGGTTGCACCGTGTTCGAATTAATAGGGGGAATCGATTTTCACACAAAGATGGCCGCCATCCGCAAACTATTACGCTGATGACCTATTAGTTTGGTCAAAGGATGCTCCTCCCATAAAGGTATGTTGTTGCAAAATTTGGTAGAGATCGGATGATTAGGTTAGTCGTAATTTGATTTAAGCTTTGAACATTAGTGTGGCCACCATTACGTTTCCGTCAAGATGGCGGCGATATAAAACATGACACTGAGGTGTCCTTTGCTAGTGCTACCTTTGTACCAAATTTCGTTCAATTCGCATTCACCGTGTTCGAATTGATAGGGGGGACAGACATTCAGAGTACACACACTCACACACACACAGACACACACACACACAGACTCACACACATACACACACACACACACACACACAGACTCACACACAGACATACACACACACCGACAGACACACTTTTTTCGCCCTGTGTTGATCTCATAAGTCTACTTTCATTTTTTGCAAAATTCGAAAGTAGGCTAAAAATGAAAATTTGTGTGTTCTTCTCTGAATTTCTACGGAAATTTGAGTTGTTTACGCGTTTCAGACTGTTTTATGATCGATGCGCGTGAAAATAAATGTTTTATCTGTCTGTCTGTTTGTTTATTTGTTTGTTTGTTTGTCTGTGGACAAATTTGTTCCCTTATAACTCGAGAACGGAAGGGTGTATCAACGTAAAATTTGGTACAGGTATCCATCATAGGCAGGACACTAACCATTGATGTAACTCTTCTCCGTTCCGCTCATAAAAGGGGGCCTACCCCCTTAAAATACATGCTGAATTAGGCGTAGAAAGACGAGACAAAACTCATTTTCAGCCCCTCAATGTGAGAGATAAAACTCGGGTCCCCGAAAACCACATTTTAAGGACCGAAGACCAACCGTTTTTGAGATATTCCCAGAAAACTAATTTAATTTAATAAACTAATGAACGAATACAAGCCAGTAACCATGCCAACGGATTCTCATTGCTGTAAGACGCAATGCAATTCCATTAATTACATTAGTGTGAAAGTTTGCAAACAGCTAGAAGGTTATCACGGAACCAAATTAAGCCGTAAAATTCATCAATACGTACAATGCGCTTAAGGGGATCAAGGGGTACTCTAGAATTTTTTCACGCGATTTACACCTGCGGGTGTGGTACGGCAGGTCTATTATAATCTTAACCCCATATTATTCATTCATTCATTCATTAATTTCGTTTAGGGCATCTATGGACCGCGTCATTCCAACCGTCTCCTACAGGCTTTAATGTTTGCCCTGTACGCCCGCATTCGTTCTCGGTGGACTTCCTTCCGTTCCTGGGTCCAAATCTTTCCCGTTTTCAGCTTCGGTTTTTCTTGGAAACCTTTACAAGCTTGAAGTTTCCCTTTGAGTTGGGCGCGCTCCTGAATGTCTGTTGGTGTAATTCCCACTTCTTTCAGATCTTTATATTATATTTATTAAACACAATGTGTACTGAGAGAAAAAATAAAATAAAAATGAAAAGTTACATTGTCGTGATTTCACCAATCTTTAGATAGCTCAATTAGTGAAACAGTCCTATTTTTACACTCCTGCAGGTGGTATTTCGGGCACCGTTCATTACATAGCTTACAGATGCAGCTATCCTTAGGATCATGGTAGGTGCTTTCTGTGCAAATCTTTCCATGAAAGCCGTGTACTGCAAATCGTGTGTACAGGTGTCGGAGTTGCAAGTTTGGTCCTTTCCAGCAGTCTGATGTCATTGCGTCGGTTTCTCTAATCCCCTCCGGTATCTGTCTTGCTTTGCTGCTCCTCTCTTCGATGAAGGTTGCATATGCTTGTGTCTCCGATAAACTAAAGCAGTGTTTTATGTCATCCACGAAGAGAGATTCCTGTGCAAGGATATAAGCATAACTATTTCTAGTGAATTTTGAGATGGATAACACTCTTTTGAGGAAGCTAGATTTAACGCTTTCCAGCTTTCTTAGATTTCCGACCGTCAGGTGGTTCCAGATTAGTTGTATTCCGTAGGTGGCCGTCGGCATGACTTTGATCATGAATAGTGCCATTGCTGTTGAAACTGACAGTAGTTGTAATTTGGGTATGTCATATATTGCTTTTTCTGCAGCTGCTGTTCGTTCTTGTATGTGTAGTGAAAACGTAATTCCCGTAGTTTGGAGGGTGACCCCCAAGTATTTGAAATTTGTTACGAATTCTAAGGGAGAGTTGCCACAAGTGAAATGATCCCCATTTGCAAGTTTGCCTCCTCTCCTGAATTTCAGTGCTTTGGTTTTCGAGCCATTTATTTCCATAGAGTTGTATGTTGCCCAGTTCCTGATGTCGTCTAATGCCGTTTGTAAATGTTTAGGGCTTTTGGAGAGAATGGCCATGTCATCCGCGTACATCAGTAGTTTTACATTGACGTTTATAGCGTTGCCGATATCCGCTGTCATGACGTTGTTAAGACCGGACTCATCGGGTCTCCTTGCAAGACCCCTCGTGTTTGTATGATGTCATTCGATGTAGTTATGCCATCATACACCGCTATATGGTTTGCATCAAGGATAGACTTGATGGTTTGGAGCTCCTGATTTGATTTGCCTAACATGCTCTCCAGTTTGTTTACCAATGTTGATCTGCTGATGCTATCAAAAGCTTTGGAGTAGTCTATGAAGATTACATATATCCAGTTCAATGAACCAGGCCCATTTTGTTTTCCTCTCCTGAAAGTAAGTTATGTTGCGGTTGGTCAGTCTCGCTGGGCTCATTCGTTTCACATGCCCAAAAAATGGTAACCTTCTCTTCCGGATGACGTTGCTTATCTTCTCCACATGAGTATATAGGTCATGGTTATGCCGTCTTCTGTATTCCCCATTGTCTTTGATGGAACCCAATATCTTTCTCAACATTTTCCTTTCTTTGGCCTCCAGTTTCTCGACCAAGCCTTTTTTGTTCATCGTGAGGCATTCAGAAGCATGCAAGACCTCCGGACGGATGACACTGCAGTAATGTTTTAGTTTTGCGTTGAAGGATATTGACCTTTTCTTATAGATGTCCTTAGTTAAATGGTAGGCCATTTCCATTTTGCTCATGCGTGATGTGAATGCTTCTTTATCTGATAATATCCCTTCCCTGACCCGTCCTGAAAAGAAAAGTACATGGCCATTGGATGAATTTAAAAAAAATTAGGTGTTATAATTTCCCCCTATGTTATATTATTATTAGTATTATATTATGGCGTACAACGACGAGATAAATCCCCTCGGTGCCAGCAACAAAACTCGGGGGCCCTAAAGGGTCCTCGAAAACTACATTATAAGGCTCTAAATCCAACAGTTTCTGAAATATTCCCAGAAAACTAATTTAATTTAATTTAACAAACTAATGAAGCAACGCAAATCGGTAACCATGAGAATATTATCTCAAGGGGTGGCATACAACTTACCTTCTATTTCTGTAAGAAGCATTGTCACTCCATTTATTACATTTCTGTGAAAGTTTGCAGATGGCTATAAGGTTATCACGGAACTAACGTAGACCGTATAATTCATCAATGCAATTAAGGGGGTGAAGGGGTAACCTAGAATTTTTTCATGCACTTTTCACGTTCGACATACAGTACAGAAGGTCTATTATATCTCCAAACAGCAACATTATTTTCAAAAGTTCCTGAATTGAACCAGCATTTTTTGCGACTTTTAGGAATTTGGGCAGTTTGAGGCTAAAGAACCTGCATTTTCATGCACCACAAGCCTTTATAATTTATGAAAGGGGTCTTCCTGTGTATGAGCACCTAGCACAACGTAGAGGGTCAGTTTTTATGTGGCGTGTATTGCGTTTCGTCTACAAGGCTTTCAATTGTATTTCACGTCAGGAAGTACACGTTAGGTGAATTTTGTCTGAGAGCACATTTTAACTGTTTTTATTTTTTTTGTCGACATAAGTTACGGGTTCATCGAAAGGATGATTTTATTTGATACTGTGTGGTAGATATACCCATATTTGGATATCTGGGTAATATGTTGTAGACAATAGAATTGTCTGTCTGTCTTTCTGTGTATCTTTATGTACGCCTGTACCTCGTGTTCGGATGCTTGGTGCATCGTAAAATTTGGTATGGTAACCATGAGAGTCAATACACCAATCTTATATATAAAAGTGAAAGTCTGTATGTATGTATGTGGGTGGGTTGGTTCCGTATACAAATCTACACCGTTCCACCAATCTCAACCAAATTTTGCATACACATAGTTTAGGACCCAGAAGGAACCGCTGGCTACATGAATTTTCGATAGTCTTTCTCATTCTTCTGATTTCGGCACTTTTGCACTCAAACACAGGCTAATCAAATCATAAAATATACTCATGAAGGAATGGCAAGGCAGATAGTTTCCATGGCAACAGCTCAAGTCGAGACACGGCCGACTGGATGCCAATTGTGCTCTGCACTACCGGTATAGAAAAAGAGGATCTTTACTTGAAATCCCGTTAGTTACTCAACCGCTCACACAGCACTGTCAACCGGGTTTAGCATAACAAAGTCTTGACACAATCTACTATATATTTGTCAAATACCACTCACACACTCACTCACTCATTCCTTCATCACGAAATCTCAGAAACCACCGAACGGATTGAAATTAAATTTGGTATGCAGCTTCCTCAAGGGCCGCAAATGCCCACTAAGAGAGGATTTTTGGATATTCAGGTTCTAAAGGTGTATTAAGGGGGTAGAGTTGCATTTCATTGAATAGCAATATCTCTCGATTGGTTCCATTGGGGGATGTGATACTCGGCATATAATCTCAACATTAACAAGATGTTCAGGAAAGAACATATAGCCTACTTTCTCCTAAATGCATGGGTATTGTTATAACTCTTTGTCCTTTTCAGGGAGTATGATCGAATGTTGGTTGTAGTAGCTTGTTGAAATACAACGTGCTATAGGGATATTAAACATGAATATGAGGTGCCCTTTGCTAGTGCTACCTCTGTACGAAATTTCGTTCAATTCGGTTTCACCGTGTTTGAATTGATAGGGGGAATCGATTTGCACACATACTTGGCCACCATCTGCAAACTATTGGGCTGATGTTCTTGCAGTTTGGTCTGAATATGTTTCCCACATAAAGATATGGTGTTGCAAAATTTGGTAGAGACTAGATTATTAGGTTGGTCGTAATTACATTTTAGCTTTTAACATTTGGCTGGCCACGATTACGTTTCCGTCAAGATAGCGGTGATATAAAACATGACACTGAGGTGCCCTTTGCTAGGGCTACCTCTGTACCAAATGTCGTTCCATTCGGTTTCACCGTGTTCGAATTGATAAGGGGAATCGATTTTCACACAAAGATGGCCGCCATCCGCAAAATATCAGGCTGATGACCTATTAGTTTGGTCAGAGGATGCTCCCTCCATAAAGGTATGTTGTTGCTAAATTTGCTAGAGATCGGATGATTAGGCTAATCGTAATTTGATTTAAGCATTGAACATTTGTGTGGCCGCCATTACGTTTCCGTCAAGATGGCGGCGATATAAAACATGACACTGAGGTGCCCTTTGCTAGTGCTACCTCTGTACCAAATTTCGTTCATTCGGTTCCACCGTGTTCGAATTAATTGGGGGAATCAATTTTGACATAAAGATGGCCGCCATCCGCAAACTATTAGGCTCATGGCCTATTAGATTGGTCAAAGGATGCTCCCTCCATAAAGGTATATTGTTGCAAAGTTTGGTAGAGATCGGATGGTTATGTTAGTCGTAATTTGATTTAAGCTTTAAACATTTGTGTGGCCGCCATTACGTTTCTGTCAACATGGCGGCGATATAAATCATGACACTGAGATGCCCTTTGGTAGTGCTATCTCTGAACCGAATTTCGTTCCATTCTGTTTCACCGTGTTTGAATTAATAGGGGGAATCTATTTTGACACAAAGATGGCCGCCATCCGCAAACTATTAGGCGAACGACCTATTAGATTGGTCAAAGGATGCTCCCTCCATAAAAGTATGTAGTTGCAAAATTTGGTAGAGATCGGATGATTAGGTTCATCGTAATTTGATTTAAGCTTTGAACATTCGTGTGGCCGCCATTACGTCTCAGTCAAGATGGCGGCGATATAAAACACGACACTGAGGTGCCCTTTGCTAGTGCTACCTCTGTACCAAATTTCGTTCCATTCGGTTCCACCGTGTTCGAATTAATAGGGGGAATCAATTTTGACATAAAAATGGCCGCCAGCCGCAAACTATTAGGCTAATAACCTATTAGATTGGTCAAAGCATGCTCCCTCCATAAAGGAATGTTGTTGCAAAGTTTGGTAGAGATCGGATGGTTATGTTAGTCGTAATTTAACTTAAACATTGAACATTTGTGTGGCCGCCATTACGTTTCTGTCAATACGGCGGTGATATGAAACATGACACTGAGATGCCCTTTGTTAGTGCTACCTCTGTACCAAATTTCGTTCCATTCGGTTTCACCGTGTTTGAGTTAATAGGGGGAATTGATTTTCACACAAAGATGGCCGCCATCCGCAAACTATTCGGCTAATGACCTAGTCATTTGGTCAAACGATGCTTCCTCTATAAGGGTATGTTGTTGCAAAATTTGGTAGAGATCGGATGATTAGGTTAATCGTAATTTGATTTAAGCTTTGAACATTTATGTGGCCGCCATTACGTTTCCGTCAAGATGGCGGCGATATAAAACATGACACTGAGGTGCCTTTTGTTAGTACTACCTCTGTACCAAATTTCGTTCCATTCGGTTGCACCGTGTTCGATTTAATAGGGGGAATCGATTTTCACACAAACATGGCCGCCATCCGCAAACTATTACGCTGATGACCTATTAGTTTGTTCAAAGGATGCTCTCCCTATAAAGGTATGTTGTTGCAAAATTTGGTAGAGATCGGATGATTAGATTTATCGTAATTTGATTTAAGCTTTGAACATTTGTGTGGCCGCCATTACGTTTCCGTCAAGATGGCGGCGATATAAAACATGACACTGAGGTGCTTTTGTTAGTACTACCTCTGTACCAAATTTCGTTCCATTCGGTTACACCGTGTTCGAATTAATAGGGGTAATCGATTTTCACACAAAGATGGCCGCCATCCGCAAACTATTATGCTTATGGCCTATTGGTTTGGTCAAAAGATGCTCCCCCCATAAAGGTATGTTGTCGCAAAATTTGGTAGAGATCGGATGATTAGGTTAGTCGTAATTTGATTTAAGCTTTGAAAATTTGTGTGGCCGCCATTACGTTTCCGTCAAGATGGAGGCGATATAAAATATGACACTGAGGTGTCCTTTGCTAGTGCTACCTTTGTACTAAATTTCGTTCAATTCGCATTCACCGTGTTCGAATTGATAGGGGGGGACAGACATTCAGAGTACACACACTCACACACACACACACAGACACACAGACACACACACACACAGACTCACACACACACATACACACACACAGACAGACACACTTTTTTCGCCCTGTGTTGATCTCATAAGTCTACTTTCATTTTTTGCAAAAATCGAAAGTAGGCTAATTTTGTGCTTATCCATTATGTCAGTGATCACCTTTAGCTTACCAGTTTGCATGAGGGAGTTCACATTATACACGGAGGAGTACAGTAAGTTTTCTGCATTAGTTTGATAACAGGGAAGTGTGCAATGCTTAAAAGCGCTCATCATGGTATTACATACATTTAAAAACAAAATGTTCAGTAAAGAACATATAGCCTACTTTCTCCTAAATGTATGAGTATAGTTATAACTCGTTGTTATTATCAAAGAGTATAATAGAGCTATTCTTTGTTGAAGACATTAGAAACGATTTACCTCTACCAAACGCCACAACCTAGATAAAAACTGCTACCATCATTAAAGAAAGAAAGAAAGAAAGAAAGAAAGAAAGATAAGAAGTATATCAAGAATGTTATGGATCTGGAGACATAATCGACCGGAGTGGCGGCGTGGCTCAGCGATAACGTTCTCGCTTGCTGGGCCCTAGGTTGCAGGTTCGTATCCTGGCGCAGTCAGCTGGCATTTGAGGGTGCACAAATGCGAGGGAGCCGTGTCAGTACATTTACTGGCACGTTAAAGATCCCCTTCGGGCCAAAATTCCGGCACCCCGGTGTCTCTAAAATCAGCAGTAGTTAAAAGGGATGTAAAACCAATAACATTATTATTATTATTATTACGACCTGCCGTGGGCAACATCCAACTTTGAGTTGAGGCATGTCTTTACACGTCTGGTTGTGCATGGCTTTCACAACCCTAATTGAATTAACAAATCTTTCCATGACCCTACAGAGACGTGTGTATACAAACTATGTGGATATTTTCGATAATATAATCCTAACAGAGCGAGTGCATTCTAGCGGCCAGAATAAGAAACTTTTCAATAAAATCTGGAAGTTACCTTTTTGGCAGCTAGATGTCTCGAGTAAATCTGCTGGCGAATTATGTTTTAATTAAATATATATTTTACACCATAATGTGCACAATATAACGCTTAATAACATTTTCAAGTAACGCAAAATAGGCTGTTACAAACCTTTTAAAATAAAAAGTTAAAATGTATCGTAGTATCATCCTGTCATTCTTCAAATTCGATGCGCATAGAATGATAATGGTATAGTAATCAATGGATCCCCACGTAGACTAGTCGTGACATCTATTGGTGAAATATCGAACAATATAATCCTAACAGAGCGAGTGCATTCTAGCGGCCAGAAGAAGAAACTTTTCAATAAAATCTGGAAGTTACCTTTTTGGCAGCTAGATGTCCCGAGTAAATGTGCTGGCGAATTATGTTTTAATTAAATATATATTTTACACCATAATGTGCACAATATAACGCTTAATTTTAAAACATCTGAGTCATTACAAAACAATTATCATATAACATTTCAAGCAAAAAACCTAGCTCTGATCGGGTTTGAACCATAGGCATTTGAGCGATAGGCTAACGCTCTACCACTGAGCTAATTGTGTCAACGAATATCGTTCTATTTAAAATGACTTACATAGAACTTGTTAGCAAATAATGATTTATACTAAACGATTTCATCACTGGAGTATATTATTTATATATAAAGCATTTCATACAAAGTTTATTTATTTTTTATCAGTAAGCTATATTGCATGCAATACTCAAATTAGTGAAATATAAGTCCGGCACAAGATATCCGCTGCCATCTTGTCTTATTACTGAATCAGTTCAGCTTTTTAAAATCACGTCTGCACTATAGTATTACATAATAAACTTTTAATTTCGAACGTGCCTCTTCCTTTAGAACAGTTAAAACGATTCTCGGCTCGATAATCGGAACTGGTGGGTCCCATGATATGGATTATAAAGTTTGCATAATTCGCACGGCCGCCATCCTGAAATGGTATGGCGGACGACCTTGTAATTTGGTCACAAGACGCATCCTATACGAAGGTATGTTGTTACCAAATTTGGTAGAGATCGGATGATTTAGTTAGTCGTTATTTGATTTTACGTTTTGAACGTTTGAGTGGCCGCCATTCAGTTTTAGTAAAGATGGCGGCGATATAAAACATGACACTGAGGTGTCCTTTGCTAGTGCTACCTTTGTACCAAATTTCGTTCAATTTGCATTCACCGTGTTCGAATTGATAGGGGGGGACAGACATTCAGAGTACACACACTCACACACACACACACAGACACACACACACACACACACACACACACACACACAGACTCACACACACACATACACACACACAGACAGACACACTTTTTTCGCCCTGTGTTGATCTCATAAGTCTACTTTCATTTTTTGCAAAAATCGAAAGTAGGCTAATAAAGCTTTCAATGTTGTTAGCCTACTTTCGATTTTTGCAAAAAATGAAAGTAGACTTATGAGATCAACACAGGGCGAAAAAAGTGTGTCTGTCTGTGTGTGTGTATGTGTGTGTGTGTGAGTCTGTGTGTGTGTGTATGTGTGTGTGTGAGTCTGTGTGTGTGTGTGTCTGTGTGTGTTTGTGTGTGTGTGTACTCTGAATTCTGTCCCCCCCTATCAATTCGAACACGGTGAATGCGAATTGAACGAAATTTGGTACAAAGGTAGCACTAGCAAAGGACACCTCAGTGTCATGTTTTATATCGCCGCCATCTTGACGGAAACGTAGTGGCGGCCACACAAATGTTCAAAGCTTAAATCAAATTACGACTAACCTAATCATCCCATCTCTACCAAATTTTGCAACTACATACCATTATAGAGGAACCATCCTTTGACCAAATGAATAGATCATTAGCCTAATAGTTTGCGGATGGCGGCCATCTTTGTGTGAAAATCGATTCCCCCTATTAATTCGAACACGGTGCAACCGAATGGAACGAAATTTGGTACAGAGGTAGTACTAACGAAAGGAACCTCAGTGTCATGTTTTATATCGCCGCCATCTTGACGGAAACGTAATGGCGGCCACACAAATGTTCAAAGCTTAAATCAAATTACGACTAACTTAATCATCCGATCTCTACCAAATTTTGCAACAACATACCTTTATGGGGGGAGCATCCTTTGACCAAACTAATAGGTCATCAGCGTAATAGTTTGCGGATGGCGGCCATCTTTGTGTGAAAATCGATTCCCCCTATTAATTCGAACACGGTGCAACCGAATGGAACGAAATTTGGTACAGAGGTAGTACTAACAAAAGGCACCTCAGTGTCATGCCTTATATCGCCGCCATCTTGACGGAAACGTAATGGCCGCCACACAAATGTTCAAAGCTTAAATCAAATTACGATTAACCTAATCATCCCATCTCTACCAAATTTTGCAACAACATACCCTTATAGAGGAACCATTCTTTGACCAAATGAATAGATCATTAGCCTAATAGTTTGCGGATGGCGGCCATCTTTGTGTGAAAATCTATTCCCCCTATTAATTCAAACACGGTGAAACCGAATGGAACGAAATTTGGTACAAACTAGCAAAGGGCATCTCAGTGTCATGTTTTATATCGCCGCCGTATTGACAGAAACGTAATGGCGGCCACACAAATGTTCAAAGCTTAAGTTAAATTACGACTAACATAACCATCCGATCTCTACCAAGCTTTGCAACAACATACCTTTATGGAGGGAGCATCCTTTGACCAATCTAATTGGTTATTAGACTAATAGTTTGCGGATGGCGGCCATCTTTATGTCAAAATTGATTCCCCCTATTAATTCGAACACGGTGGAACCGAATGGAACGAAATTTGGTACAGAGGTAGCACTAGCAAAGGGCACCTCAGTGTCATGTTTTATATCGCCGCCATCTTTACTGAAACGTAATGGCGGCCACACGAATGTTCAAAGCTTAAATCAAATTACGATTAACCTAATCATCCGATCTCTACCAAATTCTGCAACTACATATATTTATGGAGGGAGCATCCTTTGACCAATCTAATAGGTCATTCGCCTAATAGTTTGCGGATGGCGGCCATCTTTATGTCAAAATTGATTCCCCCTATTAATTCGAACACGGTGGAACCGAATGAACGAAATTTGGTACAGAGGTAGCACTAGCAAAGGGCACCTCAGTGTCATGTTTTATATCGCCGCCACATTGATGGAAACGTAATGGCGGCCAGACAAATGTTTAAAGCTTAAATCAAATTACGACTAACATAACCATCCGATCTCTACCAAACTTTGCAACAACATTCCTTTATGGAGGGAGCATCCTTTAACCAATCTAATAGGTCATTAGCCTAATAGTTTGCGGATGGCGGCCATCTTTATGTCAAAATTGATTCCCCCTATTAATTCGAACACGTTGGAACCGAATGAACGAAATTTGGTACAGAGGTAGCGCTAGCAAAGGGCACCTCAGTGTCATGTTTTATATCAGCGCTATCTTGACGGAAACGTAATCGCGGCCACCCAAATGTTAAAAGCTAAAATGTAATTACGACCAACCTAATAATCTAGTCTCTACCAAATTTTGCAACACCATATCTTTATGAGGGAAACATATTCTGACCAAACTGCAAGTACATCAGCCCAATAGTTTGCAGATGGTGGCCAAGTATGTGTGCAAATCGATTCCCCCTATCAATTCAAACACGGTGAAACCGAATTGAACGAAATTTGGTACAGAGGTAGCACTAGCAAAGGGCACCTCATATTCATTTTTAATATCCCTATAGCACGTTGTATTTCAACAAGCTACTACAACCAACATTCAATCATACTCCTTGAAAAGGACAAAGAGTTATAACAATACCCATGCATTTAGGAGAAAGTAGGCTATATGTTCTTTACTGAACATCTTGTTTTTTTTTTTCATTTTTCTTTTCAGTCTTTACTAGAGCCAATTCTTCGATTTACCACAGCATCATTGCTCTAAATGAAAAAAAAAACGTTCAAGTGAAGGGGTCATAAATTTACCAAAATGTCTTAAAATTTTGAGATTTTAGGTGCAGTTCCTGAGGAAAGTTTTCAAAATTTGGTCATGAGATTTTCACATGTTAATTATCCACTAATACTTGACCATGGTGACTAAATTCAACTTCCTATCTGAAATATATAAGTATTTCTGTAAAAAAATTACCTTACACAAAACAGTCTGCCAAATTCCTAAAAATATAAAAATAATATCATAGAACCTATCAAACCTAATTGCATAATTTTAGAGTACAGTACGCAGTATCACATGTTAAATATATGTTCCAAATTGCAGCTTTCTATGCCAAGAGTTCCAGAAAAAAATGTGCCTATGCTTGCAAAAATGTGGTATAGAGAAAAAGTGATATAAAGATAAAATTAATATTACATCTTACTTCAGTACATTCCAGAAGAATAGTTCATTATCTGCTTCAGCTGATTCATCTACCTTCCTTTTTCTTCTTTTTTCAAATCTGTCTTCCTTTGAGGAGGCCTTAGCAGCTCTTTCTGCATATTTTACTCGACCTTGTTCGATTCGATAGAAAGCTGTTGTGGGGTTATGACCTGGTTCGATGCCCATTGCCCTCAAAACGTTTAGTCTACCCTTCGCACCCTCATTGAATATGATAGTAGCATCACATACACCAATTACTACTGCACAATATTCTATGAAAACATATTCTGGAAAGAGTTCCCACACATAATTTTAAAACTTTCAGTTACATTTTGAGTCTGCCAACGCAGGCATTTTTACAACAGATTATCTTCACTGAAAACTCTGAAAACATGCATCATGGCACTTATCACAGCACTAGGAAGTGAGTGCTTGTGTTTGAGTTGATAAGTAGTACCACCAACTAATGCTTTCTGAAACCCACACCATAACTCCTCACCTTTGGGGCACAAGGTATATTGTGGGTATGAATCAGTAGATGCCTTATGTAAAAATATCGCCCACACAGCTGACCTCATATGCTTCAAAGGGCCATAAGACTGCTTCACTGACTAACTTATAGCCTTTAGAATCCCCAATAACATTTACTACAATACTTTATCTCCATAGGGGAGAGAGATATTTAGATAAGAGTACAAATTGGCGTGGTATGGCTCAACTTACTGAAGCGCGCAGTCCCTTAAATATTTCTTGATGAACTAAATATGCACAAAACAATATAGAAATGTAAATCATTTTGTTCAGAATACTCTGGAGAATTTAATGAAATAAAAATGCTTTGTTTATCCTTCGGCATTTCCCGGTTCCCTTAAGGTGACGCGCGCTATATAACACCATGTTTGTAGTGATGGGGGACAAATGGTAAGGTTACATTGTTAGTAACTTATTTAAGGTGACACTGACTATAAATCACCATGTTTGTAGTGATGGGGGACAAATGGTGAAGTTATATTATTAGTAACTTATTTTATGTGACGCGAAATATTACACCCTTCCGAAGAATTTATACACGGTCACACTTCGATAAGCTCAGTCAAGTCGGGGGCGGTACATCCATTCCCACATATGACACATGTATTTAGGATCTTAAGAAACAGGTTAACACTTCAAAAATAAACTCAAAAATCGAAACACAAAATACATTTATTTGTAACTAAATATGGCGCTGCAAACACTAAAACATTCAATATATTAACACAAAAATCAAACACTTGTTCAAATGAACAAGGAATATTCATAAAATACAATAAATCATCAAATGGAAATGGTTCCAACAGAACCTACAATCTCGAGTTTCACTTTCATATGGTCCTTTTCCACTGATGTTTGCTCTGAGTTCAAAACGACTCCAATAAAATCTTTGATAACTTTAATACTTTTTTTAAAGTTAATTAACTTCTCTTCTATAGCATTGGGTTATATTTCTATTGTGTAACCTGCATTTGGCCAACGGCCTAGCCGTGTTGAAACACCGGATCCCATGAGAACTCCACAGTTAAGCATCATTGGGCGCAGTCAGAACTTGGATGGTATGCCGGTTCTAGGCACAGCGCGCTGTTGGCCAACATAAGGAGGAGCGGAAAGGCCCTGGCCACCCTACCGCAAGTAAACTCCGGCTGGGGGTAGCCTCTTCGGAGGCTCGGACCTGCCTTCGGGCAGAATACCAATTAATTATTTAATTAACCTGCATTTATCTTTACATAAAGTGACAATAACAATTTGAATCAGGTTCACTTATTTCAAAAATGTTCTCTCTTTCTTTTTAATACTGCCTTTCTTAGGACGGTCGTGCGGTTCTCAAGTACGCAAATTACTGAGTCACTCAAATAAATAAAACTCCCTGATTTATTTAATATTTGCATTTACCATAAGAACATTTGTTGCGATATGTCACACATAGGATATTAGTCATTTCAGAGCAATAATTCTATTTTAATGGCATCTGAAAACGATACCGTAGTTTAGCAAGGAAATCTTCTCATAATTAGGTCAAGAGATCAAATCTCTGTGCCACTTCTAAATGTATTACAAGTTCTTTTACACTGGTGTGTTGACAAATAAACATCTGGTCTGCCCCCAAGCACTATCTTGGCCGACGAATCCTCTCTAAGTGTGTTGAGCCCTTGACAAGATCAATGGCTCGAGACAAGCTGTCATGAAGATGCTGGGATTTCACGGTCGGCCATACTCCTACATTCATGAGTTTCGTACACGAAAAGCTTTAAAATTAAGCACCTAGGCTTTATATTAATGCGGCAATCATACCAGCCGATATTTACATATATCACACAGGTAAGGTAGTTAATATATGAGGTTCTCTTTGCTTGGTTTGAGGGACGAGAATTGAAAGATAAGGGGCATTCAACTTGACGTGGCCCACGGCTCACGTATAATCCTCTCCTAGGGATGACCCAATATTCGGAGGATTCGACGATACATATTTCGGAGCGGGAACCTTTAACCTCTGACCTCCACCTTCCTGCAGCCTACAGAGCGGTATTGCATTCAGACCTATGAGCGTAATTATAACAACAACATTGCTCCCTTCTTACGATACTTTTACATTCGTTCCACCCAACCACAGACAACTGTCCCCATAATTAATTCTTCCTGGCATTATTTATAACAATCACTCGATTCCATAAGTTACTTCCGCTTCTTTCAGCGTACTGTATCAATATTTCCTGTAAAGCTTTTCGAGAAGAATATCTTATTCCCAAGACCGGCCTTATTTCCCTTCATTACTTTAACTTCACAGTTATTTCTCAACATATACTTTCATTTTGAGCATACTATTCAAAACTTTCTTTCCTTAGCTTGAAAGATTCTGCTCTTAGCATTATTTATTTTGAATATAATAATTCAACAATATTATTTCTTTACCTTAACTTTTTACTTATTCATGGATATTACAGTATATCAACCTACTGACGGTTTACTTACATTTATTACACTACAGCGTACAAACCCATTGTTGGTTATCATGCTTACATACAGTGTACAACCATGACGAATAGAAGGAGAAAGTGAGAAGACTCCTGAAGTTCAAGCGCGCCCCGCCAGGCAGCGCTAGAGTGGGTAAGTTCCACACTGCCGGCGTCAGCTGGTCTTAGGGATGGTGCTAAAGGAAACGAATTACTTTGTAACTAATACTTTTTTAAATGGTAATTAGCGGTTACAATTAAAATAGCACGGCAGGGCACAATGGAAAATATAATTCATGGAAATAAGAACTACGGTCTTCATTACATGTTACGGAACGCACAGATTCCTGGAGTATACAACCACAGATAAAAAAACATAGGCTAATCCCCAGCATATTAAAACAAGCACACATAAACTATTTGAAGTAACACTCTACTTACCAATTCATTTTGTCGGCTACAGTACTGGACTTTCGAAAGCTTGCGTGAACACTTTGTTGGATGTTCGAAATTGCAAATCACGGCGGATTTCCTTCGTTCTGAAGAAGAATCGGCACCCAAGATAAACAAGTCGGGGGATTATATAAATAATTCATGCTTTTGGGCTAATGCCGTGTGTATTGTTTATTTCCATTGAAAAAGGAGGCAAGGTTTCTCCGAAACGTATGGTTCAAATAAAAATACACACGGCATTATCCCAAAAGCATGAATTATTTATATAATAATCCGGGCCGTGAAAGCCTTAATATGCAAAAAAGTCGGGGGATATTATCCATGACACGCTGAAGACAGCAGCCAGTTCTTGAAGGATCAACTGAAATTGTTTCTTTGGAATCGATACAATCATAAATATTTCGCTCAACATCGATTTTGAGTTTAATTTTCCGGTAATTACTTTCTCGGCCTGGAAAAGAATGCCGCATACACTTCTCGAAGGACGTGTAAGATACACTTCATTGTTCATCTTAGGGCACCTTTTTTAGTTTCTTTGTTGCTTTCTCTTAGCAACAATTTAGTCGTATTTCCGTTTATTCCTGATGAAGAAAGACATGGTTTCTTTCGAAACGCATCGAGTTTGAATAAATAAAACACGGCATAAGCCTAAAATTCTCCATTATGGATAAAATGGTATTAACTTAGTTGCGTTTGACATTAACCATACCGTACATAAAACATCACAATAAATTGGTTGAAAAACTGAATCCAGATAGCTTTAAAACTCATCATTTTCACCAAATTATACAAAAGTTTGCCAGGGAGTACCCCGGACCCCCTATTCTTTGGGCCTATACCATGTCCCCTAACCCCAGCTCCCCCCCCCCCCCTGCCAAATAAAACTCTATATACGCCCACGGTTCCTATTTCCGGGGTTTTCAGTTTTTAGTGCGAATAGTTCGTTTAATAGTTGTAAAACAGTAAGGAGAGTATGTTTTCTGTACGTTTTAAGTTGAATTAAAGTTTATGTCGAGCTGAGAAGTGAATTTGGTATAGCTTAAAGTGTAGTTTTTTGGTCTGATCTGTTTCCTCTGAATTTGGTTAATTAAAGCCTAATAATTGAGTTTAAATACCGGTTTGGTGACCCATCGTCCCAGGCAAGCCGGTAACACCTGTAACTACTTAGGCAGATAGGTCACTTAGACGTAATTTGAAGTAATTGTGAAGTTATGAATGCATAGGCGGTAGCACTGCCGGAGACGTAATCGGGCTAGGCTATTGCGTTTTTTATTAGCTGCCGTTTCAGGGTTTTTAGGTTCTTAGTGCGAATAGTTCGTTTAATAGTTGTAAAACAGTAAGGAGAGTATGTTTTGTGTAGGTTTTAACTTGTATTATGGCTTATGTCGAGCTGAGAAGTGAATTTGGTTTAGCTTAAAGTGTAGGTTTTTGGTCTGTTCTGTAGACTGGATTTATTAAGTTTATTGTGCTGCTGGCGTGATTAAAAGCTGTAGGATTTGATGTAGAGTGCTAGGATTGCTTGGGGGAAGTGATGGTGAGAGGGAGAGGAGTGAGGGGATGGGTTTATGGAGTGGTTGCTGTTGCTTGTTTTTCAACTGCTGTTTTTGATGGCGTGCTTGTAGTGCCTACAACCACAGATTACCTACCTACAACCCTGGTACACGTTGTTGGACATTCTCGCTTGCAGTGCTTGTAGCGGCGGGACCACAAACTACCGTGCTGTAATGGCGGAGTCCTCACACTAGGTCCTTCTATTCGTCATGGTACAACCACTGACGGTTTTCATTAAATAATTATATTTATTCCACTTGCTATCGTTCAGATCCTTTTTATTCCCATTTCAAATTTGTTTTCACATATCAATTCCTTTCCTTTGAAAGTGTGACATCATCAACTATTTAAAGCCGCACGACCTCCAAAATAGCCTCATAATAAAAGGAGGTACTTACATCCTTTCCGGTGGTCTGGACCAATGGTTTGTGGGATCTGGTTTGCCCACCATCTGTGATTTTACTCGGTCATCTCCAACACGGAGGCACTTTCCACACAAAATTTTACGTTGCACATTTAAAAAGCACTTATTCACCCTCTCATAGGGTGGTTTAACATACTGAATACACTTATACACTTACAAACAATTCTATAAATTTATATAAACAATTGAAAAATTATTATTTTACACTTTGATTTCACCATTAGCATGGATTCATTCTTTTCCTTTAACATTTGTATATTAACTTTCTTCACACGCTTTCTTTTCCGTTGGTCTCCTCCAAGAAATGTAGGTTTGACGGAGCTCTATCCTGATCCTAACACTTGCTTGAAAGGTATTGAAAGTCTCGAGTCTCCAGTAATTTATCCTCGAACTCTCCTGCAGACCATTGAAAGATTCTGGTTCCCTACCCGTTTCCTTGTCTGCTCACTTCGGATAGTCTATTTCAATGTTTACTTCTATCCCTAACGGCTCTGAATATGCTGTACTGGCACGATAATGTCTTGCACGGCTACGACACTGTACTAATGCCGTATATCTCTTTAACAATGTTCTCCTAGAGGCACCTTCTAAGTTTGAACTAGCGCTCCTTAAATAAGTGACTGTTCACTTGAAATTTCTTGAAGACTGACTGGCTTCACTCGGTACCTACAGCCTTCCGACTCGTACTATGATTTCGAACTACGGTCCTTTTAATTGCCTTCGTTACTCTAACTTCCTAAGCACAGGCAAGTTCAGAATATCGTCTAACGTTCTGACCCGACATGGTCTAATACGTAGTTTGTTAACTGAATAACACTCTTGGTGTTCACGAAGTATTAACGATTCTTATCACCGTATACTTTCACTGAAGTTCTATCAACTGACTTCTTTCAATATAGTCTGGCAACCCACCGGGTTCCGTAAACTGACTAATCACTGATGCAGCACTTCCCCACTGAGGTTCACTGATACTTCACGCTGCATGACCACTACAAGGTCCTTCGAAGACTGCATACTACCGAAACAGTATAATCCTCAGGGTTTCACAAGATACTGAATACTCTTTGAATCAGTGCGACCCGCCTATGCGGTCGATGAAGACTGAATAATTGTTGGCTGAAACAGTGTGACCTACTCCTGAGTTTCACCAAGACTGAATGATTGTTGGTTGAGACAGCGCAATACCCTCCCCGGGCTTGCTAAGACTGAATATTTCTTCCTCGGCCGGCGGGCTATTTATCTAAATCTGGCCGAATATAGTGCGTTTCCTCCCACTTTGAAACTAACTTCCACAATAATGGTCCCATCGGCTTATAAAAATTATTTCCATAGTCCTTAGAGGGTCTTGGTTCCAAAATTATTTTCAAATCCAAAAATCGATCATACATTTAACTGTTAATAATTTCCAAAATTGTCTGGCTTTATGTGGGCGTGTATTCTTCACTCAAATATGTCCGCGATATTCATACACGCGATTAACACTACGTCATGCTGATTTGACAGTTCTGTTCTGTGCATTAATTAGAAGATTTTATATTCTTTAAAATTCTCATTCCAATTATCCGCCCTTCTGGCGTTTTCTGTTTTTTTTTTATAAATTTGCATATTTCTTGAAAACGTAGAAATTGCACCACAGTTCTGACTCCTCCTACTGCTAAATATCCTTATGTCAGCTTTTAATCGGGGAAGCCCCTCCCTGCTTGTTGACCTTCTTATAGAAAATAATTCCTTGCAATCTTGCTCAACGTGAATCACGGGCTTCATGTCGCAGCTCACGTGCACCATGCCGTCATCCCTAAGTCACCGCGCAGATGCGTCGTAAATCATATTGTAGGATATGTCTCAACATGAAGACATCTCAAACCTTCTCCAGCATCTAGCTTGGGCTTGGGGTTTCATTATACAGGGTGTATTTGATATGATGGAAGTCCGTTACACTGGTGATAGAAGATGGTATTATAAGCAAATATCTTCATGAAATTCAGTCGGATCTTAATTAGTGTAGGTGGAATTAAATCACAAAAATCGTCGGTCAATGTCTTGGAAATGGGCTTACACTTCGTTCCCCTTAGCAGTACAGCTGACTTCTCCCCGTCACCCTCCCTTACAACGCTAAGGAATGTTGACAAGAGTCTGAAGTTGAGTGACCTCCTCGTCTTGTCTGCCAATGACATTGAAATACACAAACCGACCCTATGAACAGCTGTTTCACACCTTCATGGGGAGTGGCTACATGGCTAGTGATGGTGGATCTCTTTAGGATTTTGCCATCCTCATGGCCTATGCATATAAAATGGAAATCCTAAAGATTTGGTAAATTAATTTAAGAAACTGTTGGTCTATCTGTGTGTGAAGACAGTGCAACAACTGTAACAAAAATATTAACAATACTATTATTATTATACAATGCTGCTACTACTACTGTACTAATAATAATAATAATAATACAATTTTAGACACACTAACTTTTAAATACGAGGCTATCTGACCACGTTGTCGCAGCCCCTAAACTATGGAACCAACCTAAGTTCCTTTATGATTTTTTGTTGTTGTTGTTGATATGTCGAATTGCCAGACTTTTATATTTAGCACTCTACCACCAGCAGAGCTACACATGCTGACTCTTATTATTATTATTGTTATTATTATTATTGGACTATTATTATTATTATCATTATCATCTACATGGGGTGCTAGTATTGAAGCAGCTTACCATCACCGGCCGATATGCAAGTCGGGGCGTGATGGCGCAGCGGTCCAGCTGTTGGCCTCTCATCACGGTGGACCGGGTTTGATTCCCGGTCAATGCATGTGAGATTTTCGAAGTGAAATGCCATGTCCTGTGGTTGGATTCCACATAAAAAGGAGGTCCAGTAGCTCATGATCCCGAAATTTACGGTCATGTAAAACCACAAGCTTCCTTATTTCCCACCATCTGCAGCCACAAGATGATTTCCCGTGGTATCCCACAAGCCCAAAGTTGGAATGTCCCTTCATAAGACCACGGCTGCTTTCTTTCCTACCCCCGCGGTGTAGGCATGCGCTTTTAATCGTACACCACGATCGCAGCAAATCCGGTGATTGGAGGTTTATTTACTGAACGTCCTAAACAATTGGAACCCTACTTAAAAATAAATAACATTCAGTAAAGATATAATCTCTTATAATGTGTATAATAATAATAATAATAATAATAATAATAATGATAATAACATGTTGTTGGACACATTATTTTTATTTTTGGCGGGGATGTCTAGATTCCGGAATGTTGTGTTCACAGAATTTCATGTAGACCTACGTGCCATTACATCCATCGGCATAAGGATGTCGTATTTGTTCACCTTCATGTATTACATGACTCAGACAAGATCGAACCCTCGAGAAGGATAGCACTCTAATAACTGAGCTCACATCCTGACTATCATTTAATTATTATTATTGTTTTATACAGTGCATATAACACATTGCTGGTACATCATAAGGTAACTATACGGGCTTCAGGGAACCAAAGTATTGCAACTGAAACAGCCACTTCTAAGCTGGAAAGTCGAAATCGCTACCCATGAATTTCCAGACGATTCGGGTTGTTGAGAGAACTACGGCCTTCTGCATTAGTTTGTCCATTTGAGTATCCAGAACCACTTCTGTTTTGGAGCAAGGTACTTGGGATCATGCTCGTATTTGAGACAATGATCGGTATGGTCTTTACCCGTTCTAAATGCCATTGCCTTATGATAGGGCCAACCAACTCGCTATATTTGATTTAATGTTATTATTATTATTATTATTAAAAATAATAAATAACCCCTGGCACTACAGCCCGTGAAGAGCCTAGGCCTACCAAGCGACCACTGCCCAGCCATTTGGCCTGCAGATATTGGGGTGAAGCGTGATCAGCGCATCGGGTCCCTTCGGCCGTTAATCTTGGTTTTCCTGATCGGGGCGCTGCGTCATTGTCAGACAGCTACTCAATTGCCCTCACGAGGCTGAGTGCACCCCGTTCCAACCCTCACGTCAGTTTCTAAAATCTCTGATGGAGCCGGGAATCGAACCCGGGGCCTCCGGGAGAGAGGCAGGCGCGGTACCCCAACACCACAAAGCCGGCTATTATTATTACTATGTACATGTGGTACCATACTAGTATTAAATCTTGGAAGTAGTTTTCCATGGTTTACCCCTTCCACCCCAGGCAAATGCTGGCATGGTTCCTAACTTAAGTCCACGGCCGCCTCCTTCCCAATCCTCACCTGAATTACAAATACCCACATTACTAAATAAACCACAAAAACACAGGTTATCAGACAAATTCTTCCCACACCCAACCACACGGGGCTAAATGACCAAAATTGCCAAGCCTCTCAAACAAAACATCACGTATATTCCTTCCGTCTTAAATGCTAGTTCTGAACAGAATACGGGATGTCGGAATTATGTCACACTGTATTTCATTAAAGTGCCGGACGGCAATGACACTTACAAAGTAGGCTACACAATACTACCGGTCATAACGTCCCAAGACAATGCGTGCAATTTCAACAACAACAACAACAACAACAGCAATACAAATTTTCTAACGAGATGGGTATCGCTCGCTTTCCTCGCAACAGCTGATACCTCCCCTCAACTAGTGAGGACAACGCTCCGATTACGTAACAACTTCTCCTCCGCACATGGTCCCACCTCGCTCCACCTCGTTTTCCCCAGCCTGCTGCCTCACCTTCTGTTTGAAGAATTTCGGAAAAACCTAAAAACATTGACTTTTTAATGATAAATTTTCAACTTAAAGATAGGTGACAAATGTTTTACCTAGGAAGCTTACAATAGTCTCTTCTATCACCAGTGTAACGGACTTCCATCATATCAAATACACCCTGTATAAAATAATCATATATTATTTTCTTAAAAGATCACGGGTTCGATCCTTGTACCTGGGAACCTCATACCTTTGCTATATCTTTCTCTGCCATTCGCTAGTCCAGAGTTCTAATTTTCTAATAGTCTCATTAAGAATATCCTTAAGTCCTTACTTCGTGTCCTTTTGAGGCTTACTCGGAAGGGCACACTATAAACATTAGATCACAGCGTCAGCTGTTGGGTCTGACATTGTTAGTTCACTTGGCTAGCAGGTCTGCACGAAGCGAGACCACGGGACGAGTAGCTTCGCGGATATTTTGTTCAATAATAAAATGTTTACAGTCATCAGAGCAAATAAATGTTTCCAATGATATAGGCAATTCATATTATGTGTTCGTTGCTTCATAAACTTCCGCTGCTGACTCAGTTTTATATGCGTGATTTCAACTTGGATTGTCTTGGCATAATTGGATGGCTGCCGTCTGGAATCATCACGGTCATGGGCGCCAGCAGTGGTGGAGGCAAGGAGGGGCCGTGGCCTTCCCCCACCTCTGGAATCATTACGGTCATGGGCTCCCGCAGGCGTGGGTGCAAGGAGGGGCCGTGGCCACCTCCCACCACTGGAATCATTACGGACCGTAATGACAGCCGAAAGAAATCAGACGTCAAATTGGCAAGTGAAATGCTAAAGTAAGTAGGTGACTTCTGATACATATGAAGCAAAATAAGGTGTGGTAGACGAAGCAGATAGAATATGAAAAGTAGTTTCGGGCAGCCATGGAAAGCATTTCTACAGGAAAGCAAACTGTGGACATCGAATATAGAATTTAGGTATCCGTAAATCAATTTTTAAAGCCTTTGTCTGGAGCGTGGCACTTCTATGGAAGTGAAACTTTGACTGTTGGCACAGCAGAAAAAAGGTGAGTAGAAACATTTTAAATGTGGTGTTAAAAGGGAACGATGAAGAACAGATGGGTAGAGAGAGTAACAAAGGAAGAGGTATTAAGACATGTGGGAGAGGAGAGATGTTTCTGGCGTCTGCTAATGAAGAGAAGAGCTTGGTTGATAGGACACATTCTGAGGAACCCAGGAATAGCAAACTTAGTTATGGAAGGAAGGGTCGAGGACAAGAACTGTAGGGGCAGACCAAGATTATAATATGTTAAATAAATTGTCTCGGATTTAAGGTGGGGTAGTTGAGTAGAGATGAAACGGTTGGCTAAGGACAGGAAGCCATGGACGGCTGCATCAATCCAGTCAAATGTCTGAAGATTCAAACAACAACTGATCATTTTACCTATTAATAATTTAATTAATTGTTAATTTATAGACTAAAAGTTTGGCTGAGTGATTGATTTATTGATGAATTGAAGAATTTTCAACATTTTGTTCTGACCCAGTGATTTAGGATGCACTTGATTACTTCTCTGTGTATACATTTGTCGGATCATTACATGCTGAACTAGCTCAGGGCAATAAATTTAATGCGCTGCAATATCACGGGTATTTGCACATATGTGACCTGACAGAGAAAATAAAAAGGTCTATAAGTCACTCTTTTTCTAAAACAAAACCTCATTGAATTCATTGATTTTAAAAATTACGTAATGGCGCATATGTGTGCAATCACCTCATAAATAAGAAGCCCCCATACTCTGACATCGTTATGGCTTTAAGAGGGGATATTCCATATTCTTTAAATTTTTTGTAGAATTCAGCGAGATGTACCATTATTGGAAATCCATTAATTCTGTTATTAGGTACATACAGTGAAACGTCCACTTATTTTAATGCACTTTTGTTTCTCCAGTAAAATAAAGCGCAGCTGGTTTCACGTCTTCGAAATATAATATTGATGTTGCTGTTTGTTGGTTTGACGAGGCGCACAGTGAGGTCATCTTCCCTAGAAATAAATATCAGAGTTCGGTTATTACTTTTCGAAGATAACCAAGTTCCAGTTACTGAAATAAAAAATAACCCCTGGCACTACAGACAATTAAGGGCCTAGGCCTACAAAGCGAACGCTGCCCTGCCATCTGGCCTTCAGATATTTGGGTGACGCGTGATCAGCGCATCGGGTCCCCTCGGCGAAGAATCTTGTTTCCTGTGATCGGGGCGCTGCCTCACTGTCAGACAACTACTCAATTGTCCTCACGAGGCAGAGTGAACCCCGTTCGAGCCCTCACGTCAGTTTCTAAAATCTCTGACGGAGCCGTGAATCGAACCCGGGGCCTCTGGGTGAGAGACAGGCGCGCTACCCCAACACCACGGGGCCGGGTACTTCCAGTTACTTACAAAATATAATAATAAGGTATAGTTACCGTCCTTAACAAAATAGTAACGAGGTTACAGTTACCGTCCACAACAAAATAGTAACGAAGTATTTTAGGAGCGTAAAGATCCCTCAGTATGCCTTCCTTCGGAAGAGAAGTAAAGACGGCGGGTCCATATCATAGATGGTTGGTTGATTCCTAAGTTTAGGGGCTGCGACAACGCGGTTATGTAGCCCCGTGTACTTTGGGTGTGTGCAGAATTTGTCTGATAACCGGTGTTAATTGTGATGGCTGTAGTGGTGTGTGTGTCATCTGTGATTGCGGTAAGGACTGAAGACGATCAATATTCAAGTAGTTTCTACTTTTGCTACCAAATGCTATCGTCTACGCACCTAGCTGTGGACTTGGCTACTAGATACCATCGCAACCAATACCTGGCGACGATCGTTGGAAGTAATATAGCATTAATCAAATATAATCCACTAATTTTAGCTTCACACAAGTGTTGTTAGTGGAAGTTTCCTTTACATGCCATAAATCTATGACATGGGCCCGCCGGCATTACTTCCCCTCCGAAGGAAAGCATACTGAGGGAATTTTAGCGCTCTTAAAAAAATACGATCTCGGGCATAGGAGCTTAGCATGCTATCAGCTACGCCACCGAAGCCGCCTGCATAGATTTATGGCATGTAAATTAACCTTCCACTAACGTCAATTGTGTGAAGCTAAAATTTGTGGGTTAGATTTGATTAACGCTTTAAATTCCATTGTTCCGGTGGCTATTAGTAGCCAAGTTCAGAGCTAGGTGTCATTGACGGTAGCATTTGGTATATAAAGTAGGAACTACTTGAAATTGATAGCCTGCAGTCCTTACCTGAATCACAGGTAACAGACTACTAATACAGTCATCACAATTAACACCGGTTATCAGACAGATACTACACACACCCAAAGCACACGGGCCTACATGACCGCGTTGTCGCAGCCCCTAAACTCAGGAAACACCCAACCATTCTATTTTATTTTATTATATACTCTTTTATTTTATTTTATTTTATTTCATTTTCTTTTTATTTTCTTCTTCTTCTTCTGCTTCTTCGTTTCGGCCAGCTAAGGACCACGTTACTTCCACTGTTTCCTTCATTTGGGCTTTAATCTTTTCCAGTAGTCCTTCGTCCGATTCCTGTGCGCCTCCTTTCTGTCAGCCGTCCGCTCCTTGCCTGTTCCCAGTTTTGGCTTTTCTTGGAATCGCTGGTGTGCTCTAAGTTTTTACTGCAGAGGAAGACGTTCTTCAATGTCCTTAAGCGAAATCCCTACTTCTATAAATCTTTTTCGATCTCAGAGAACCATGGTCCCTAGGTTTTATTGTCTACAAAGTAGAACAAGTAGTTCCGTGAAGAACTATAAAGCCTATTTTCATATATCCTACTCATGTTAATTGCCTCTATCAACATAAACAAATCAGTTTGATTGTTGTGATAGATTCGTAGATACTGAAAACCGTCTAAATATTTTAGAAGGTCGCCAGGTTGTGTTTTTATTTATGTACTATTACATGAAGATACCGGGTGAGTTAGCCGAGGTCGTTACGGCATGACTGCTGGCAGTCGCTCACATCCGGGAGGCGAGGAGGTTCGAATCCCCCCGCCGGCAACCTTGAAGATGGTTTTCTGTGGTTTCCCATCTTCCTTCCAGGCAAATGCCGGGGTTGGTCCCTAAGTATAGGCCACAGCCGCTACCTTCCAATTCCTAGCCCTTACATTCCAACTTCCCCCTCCCCCGCCCCCCCCCCCCCCCCAACGGTACTTGTAGCTCACCCATTGGGTGTCCGTCTCGAAGCAGCTACAAAACTGGCGAGCCGAACATGTCCTCGGACACTCCCGGCATAAAAGCCATACGCTAAAAAAAAAGAAAAAAACATGAAGATTATTGTGTACGTGTGGTATTCAGATTTCAATCGCATTATTAGGACACAAGAAGTAAACACGAGATTTTAAAATTTCACACAGCTGCCATCTTGTGGTTATGAAAACAATTGACATTGTGAGGTGTGGTTATGAAAACAATTGACATTGTGAGGTTTGAAGCCATGGTTCAGTGTTGCCTAAGTAAACAAACGTTTGAAAACAATTGAAATAAATTAGATACCAGTGGATTAACATTTGTATAAGAATTTAACGTGCAAAGTTTCACTGCACTCGGATGGTTAAATCGCGAGAAACGTCCATTTAAATATTTATATTTCGCGTCGCCGCCATGTTGGATTTGTGCTCACCAGGTTACTGAAAGTCATATAGGTGAACTTATGTTCATAGCCTCTATGAACATTAAAAATTTCAGTTTGATTGCTGGAAAAGATTCGTAGATATTGAGAACCGTCAAAATATTTCGGATGCTCGCCATTTTGGATTGTTATATGTATAGGCCATAGAGTTATGTACCATTAAATGAAAATTATTCCGTAGGTTCATTATTCAAACTTTCACTTCAATCGCATGATTACGACACAAGATATAAAAACTTAATTTTAAAATTTTGCACAGCCGCCATCTTGAGTTTATGTAAACAATTGAATTAAATTATATGCCAGTGCATTGCAATATGTATAATCATTTACTGTACCACATATCAGTGCGCTCAGATGGTTAAATCACGAGAAAAAGCTATTAAAATATTTCAATATCGCTTGGCCGCCATGTTCGTTTTGTACTTTACAGGTTTTTGAAAGTTGCATATATAAACTTGTAGCAGCGCCCTTTATCACTGTACAAAATTTCAGGATGCTATCATGAATAGTTTCGGAGATATTGAATGGCAGTGAAATAATTCGCACAACCACCATTTTGAGGTTATGTAAACAATTGAACTGAATTAGACGCCAGTGCATTACAATTTGTATAAACATTTTCTGTACCATGTGTCATTACGTTTGGATGGTTAAATCGCGAGAAAAGTATATTTAAAAGTCTGAAATTCCCTTGGCCGCCATGTGGGTTTTGTAGTTACCAGAGTTTTGAAAGTCTCATAGGTGAACTTATCGTAGTCGCCTTTATCACCGTATAAAATTTTAGGGTGGTATCGGTAGTAGTTTCGGAGATACTGAATGCTGGTGAAATATTTCGCACAGCCGCCATGTTGGATTGGGGAGACACAATAAAATTTGAAAGGCACGGTCGGGGTCGACCAGAATGGTGCTATGATCTTACCGAGTTTCATTGAAATCGCTCCAGCCATTTAGAATTTATTAGGGACACACACACACACCATCACACACACACATACACACACGCACACACAGACAGACACACGGACAAAAGGTGATCTCATGAGCCTATTTTTTCATAAAATGAAAATAGGCTAAAAATATGCGGTTGGTCAGTTTCTACGAGCTCATGCTTGTTATGTGACCTTAGAAACGAATTCGACTTTTTCGCATCCATTTATTTTATTTCATTATTTAAAATGTTATTGAAGTAAAGGAATTGTTCGGCTATCTTCAACTGGTGTGCCAGCGATTTTCCTCAGAGTACGATTGGTCCCATAAGCTGGTATGGTGTACCTAACGAAGAGGTCGCCGGGCACTTTCCTTTTTTTGAAAGTCTTGAAATTTGATATAAGTCAATATGCTCAGTCGGATTAATACCTTTTCTTTTTCCTTTCGGGATACAAAATGTTTCAATTTCAACTGCTTGGCAGGAATTTTAGCAGTAGAAGAGTGGTGCAGTCTCAGAGTAGGCTACATTGGCACTGTTCGTGATTCTTAACGGGGGATGTAACCGATGAGGGTAAACATATCAAAAGTTTGAAATACGTGTCTTTTGTATAGTTTGTGTATAAATTTCAAGCTCATTACTCAACTGGAAGTATTCTAAAAATAATTGTATTAATGCTGCAAGCCTATAGTCAAAGTTACTTAAATGTGAGTAAAAGAACATATCCAACTTTCAAAAATGTTGCTATCTCAATATCAATTTTTTCCATCACCTAGGTACACTTTTCTCTGAAACCCTAAATGCTAGATAACTGAAATTTTCAGGGATTGTTTATTGAGTCATTATTCACATATTTATGTAGAATTATACTTCTAGTTAACCATTTGTAAAATTTGCATGCATTTACAGTCACTGAGGTTTATAGAATCCAAAATTCAAATGACCATAAAAAGCAACTTTTCGTGGTATTTGGATAATTCTACCTAAAGTTAGAGATACTGACATATATTTGAACTAGTTTAAAGCCCAGGCTAGGATATTTTATAGTTATGTTGTAAAATGTACCTAAATAAGAGGGTGTAACAAACTTTTTGCAGAGACTGTACTTGTGACATTTTACAATCCAAGATAGCTGTTGCTTGCAACGTAATAGATCAAACACTATTAGACAACTGTACAAAGTTTCAATGTTCTACGTCTTATATTGTGAACTCAATGAACTTTTAAAGCCAGCTATGCATTTTCGGTTACATCCCCCGTGAAGATGCGATCATTGGCCTTCTAAACATATACTAGACAGCATCTTCATCTACTGTTGAACAAAATATTATGTGCACTCGAGTTTGAAGGTTGTTTGTGAAGTAACCAATAGACCTACATAAAATCCAATAACATCATCATTTTCGTCGTTCTATTTTACGTTAGTTCATGTAGGTTTGGAATTTTTAATTTATATTTTAATATTTTTTATCGCAGTTGGAACACAAAAAGTGCTCGTTTTTAAGCATGTTTCAACCATGCGTCACATCTAAGAATTATTATCTCACAAACCCGTCATCAGATCGAATCCAAATTTTAACACAATATACAATGAAATGTTGTATAACTGGTTTATTAATTTTAAAATGTTGTGTGTTCAAGAACGAAAGTGGGTATCATTTTTTAAGGTAACTTTTTCTCGGCTCGGGGTCGTTGGAAAATGTAGTTCTTGGTTGCGTTGTAATCCTTATACACCAAAAAGTTATGCTGTATGACTGTAAAATACGTAAATTAATTCACTTATTTTATATCGGTTTGTATTTGTATTGGGAATTAAGACATGGTTCACCAGCTAGCCGCTCCGGGAAATGCTGTACAGCGTTGCTGATATGGAGCCCATCACTTCCGAGCGAGGCGCGCCATGACGCGTAATGGAGCCCATCTTGGCAACGCTATACAGTTTTCACTGGAGCGGCTAACTGGTGAACCATATCTTAATTCCCCGTACAAATACAAACCGATATAAAATAGTGAATTAATTTACGTATTTCACAATCATACACCATACCTTTTTGATGTATAAGGATTACAACGCGACCAAGAACTACATTTTCAAACCACCCCGAGACGAGAAAATGTTTTATTACAAAAATGATAATAACTTTGTTTTTTTGGACATACAAAATTTTAAAATTAATAAACCAGTTATACAACATTCCAATGTATATTGTGTTAAAATTTGGATTCGATCTGATGACGGGTTTGTGAGATAATAATTCTTAAATGTGACGCATAGTTGAAACACGCTTAAAAACGTGCACTTCTTGTGTTCCAACTGCGATAAAAAATATTAAAATATAAATTAAAAATTCCAAACCTACATGAACTAACATAAAATAGAACGACAAAAATGATGATATTATTGGATTTTATGTAAGTCTATTGATTACTTCACAAACAACCTTCACACTCGAGTGCACATAATATTTTGGTCGACAGTAGTGTACCATATCAAGTGCTGAGCCCAATAATACACGGGGGCAAAGTGCTGGCAAACTACTTTAGATTGAGTTAGCTGGATAATTTGAATTTACCAAGTCTCTGCGAAATTTGATTTGGCAACACTACCAGCAGGTTTAAAACTACTAGAATAACCGGATTGGGTTGGTTTATTGTATCAGTGTGTACGCATTCTTTGTAGTAATCCTACCACAAGGCATATTCTGGTTTTGAAAAAACTGCATATGCCGCGAGTTTGTGCTGGTGACGTCGTGACATTTGTAAAAAGTATGAATCTATCAATATAAATAACGACAATCAGTCGATTGTCAGAATTGCGCGTTGTGCTCCAGCAAACAAAAACCATTAGCAGTTACCATCCATAATGCCTCTGTATATAAATTTCAGCTGACACAAAATAATCGGTTTTAGGTGAAGCCTGCTGAGTTGTAATGGAAGCTAGTTCCGATTGGAAACACACAGCCAGAGCATTGTAGTGCATATTGAAATCTCGTGCAATGTTACGGAATATCCTATTGAACACTTGTCAAACTAAGCACACTGGATGAAAAAAAAATATACAACTCATAGAGAATTCATACTAGCTGTGTTTGTTATTGGCGGATTTTAGAAACTGTCGGCGAGGGTCGGAACGGGGTCCACTCAGCCTCGTGAGAACATTTGAGTAGCTACCTGACAGTGAGGCAGTGCCCCGGTCTCGTAAACCAAGATTAACGGCAGAGGGGACCCGACGCACTGACCACGCGTCACGCGGCAATCTGCAGGTTAAATGGCTAAGCAGCGGTCGCATGGTAGGGCTGGGCCCTCCATGGGCAGTGGTGACATGGTTCTATTTGTGTGTTAGGTAGATTTCATTAGAAAGCTAACTATTGCAATGGGTCCCATGTTTCGACTTCCGGAAAATTTCGACATATCTTCGCGTTTCACATCCCCTAGACCCCCAAACCACCGTCAGTTCAAAAGTTTATATATAATTTATGTATATATGTATATATATATATATATATATATATATATATATATATATCAGTTTCTTGTGGACACGATAACTACCGAAATTTTTCACCAATCACTTTGAAATTTTCACATAATATGTATTCCTATAAATTCTCGGTCGAGTTCGTCAATGGGCACAATCGGTCGACGGGGGTGAAAATGGGGGGCTTTTTTCGAAAAGGTGAAATATCGCTATAACTCTCTTAATATTTGAAATAACGAATCCATTCAACGTTCATACTATGTGTCGGATAAGGCCCAAAATTTTATGTTTGAAAAGTTTTTTGAAAGCACCAACCATTGGCCAAAGGGGTGAGAAAAAGTGGGTTTTTCGGGATACATTAATCATATCTCTCTTAATAGGCACAATATCAAAACCGTACTGTGCCCGTTTAGACCGGAGTCCGCACGACCACATATGCATTTTACCAATAATCAGTCAGCACGAGAGTCAAAATATCCCGGAGCGCCAGATGGGTTAAAGCAAATCGCAAAAACGACATCAAATTTATAAAAATGCTTTGCTGATTTTTGGCTCAATGCAACAATAAGGATAGAAGGAGATTTAATTGGGTGAAACACATCTGGTAAAATTATCTCAGTTTATTTTAAAGTTAAAATCTGACTGCAAGAATGCTCAAAGCAGCATCATCCACGTGTGGCGATCCACACTCTTATTTACACACAATATACAGAAATCTTCCAAACACATCTGACAATCTTTTTGGAAACACAAGTCCGATTAATAGTCCTGTGGACTGTGTTCTAAAATTATTAATATTTAATTCCAGCTCAAAATGAATTGTCCATACTGGAAATAACGTAGATCACTGTTTGACTATTTACATGATATTAACACTCGTAGAATAAATGTTTATAGAATTCTTAAATTTCCCTTGTTTTTCCAGTTTCAAAAATATATCGTTGAAAATATTATCATCATCGAAGCAACACAAATTATTAACACATATTAATAACATCTGAAAAGTATTTGACCATTGAGCATAGCATCGAAGAACTGTGCGAAGCACAACAACAATTAATTGTTCTTCTGACATTAAACATTCGAGAAGTGACTCGATTATGAACTTCAAGTTCCAAACAAAATACATGATTTCTGAATCATCAACTTGATCAATAAATGGTTGAACCATTCAACTATTAGATTATCCACTTGGAATCAATATTATAAAAATATTTATATTTATGGCCATTTCTAGTAACTTTTACAACTTGCAATTCTTCGACAGAATGCGGAAATTAGAATTGTAGTTTTATAATGAATTCATTTAGTTCATGGCACTAGGATTGAAAATATCCTTCAAATTATTCGTGGTTAAAGAATTACTTTTAATTGGCAGTGGCCCATTCTATTATTTGTGTAAGAACACAATATTACAATAACAACGGCAAAGGTCTTCCTCTGAAGAAGAATAAACTACTATCATGACAAATCCGGGTTCTAGCAAAATCAAAGTCTAAATGGAATTCGTAAACAAGGTTGAAATAAGAACTGATGGTTTCAAAGAAATAACCTTCGGGTTATTCATACGACGAAATGTGTGGCTCCAATACTCCTACTATAAACCTGAGCCATCGAACCTGCTATTTGATTGATGCTCGAAAAAACCTTCATTCCTGCGACTTAACATGCGCACCTGGGAATGGCATTCAACTACTCCACACACATAAATTATCTTCCCAAAATTTATACAATAAATCAAGCCTCTGCTTGTTATCAACACTGGAAGATTAATAAACTGACAAGTTTATTTTATTTTACCATTCAGTTTAACCCGTGAATTTACCATACATATGAAAAGCTTCATTTCACTTTCGAGTGTATTTACGTCATGATTTTATATAAATACAAAAATATCCTATTTGATACAAATATCAATTGCTTCCCGTTTCATGCCTCTCCGTGTTATCTGAAAAATATACTTTGCTCAATGCAAATATCAACTGTTCAACCAGAACTGAAATGTTGGTTGAATGCGGGCTTGCGCTAACCACTCTCCTTCGGAAAATCTCCTGTTCCAAACTAGAAATGTTTAAACTACTTCATAGGCTCTTTCTCAATACATATGATTATTAGAAAATATAATATCCAAGAATTATTTAGAAAAATTATAAAAATTATTATTATTATTATTAGTGGATTATTATTATTATTATTATTATTATTATTATTTGTTATATGTTTAATTATCATCTCATTATGTGAGAATCCACATGTTCGAACCTTCGAATATGGAAAAAATATCCATTCCTCAACAAAAATAAATTTAACTTTTACAGTTACATCGGCTGATTACCGTGATTTCCTTAAAATATGAAAAATTCAAATAAATGCTCGAAATGCTCGGTCATCGATCCTAAACTGTTCTGAGTGCTGAAAATACTCAGAATAACTCTAACAAGTCTTGCGTAAATCATTGCAAGCTTTAAATACGACGAAAAAAAATGTGTTGGTCATCTGCAGAAAAATAGTTTGTTCCAATTAGCTAGGCATAATATAATTCATATGTGGCTTACATTTCTTGATGGTCTTGAAGTGTAGTAAACCTGGTCTATACCAGATTTATCCATAGACATGCCCTATCGGACAAGCACGTATAATCCTTGTATCGGCCGCCATTGTAGACCCACAATTCGTCTAGTCAGACATAGTGGTAGTATCTTTCGACGTTTGAATAAACTGTGGTTCCATTTTAATATGAGCTTCTATCAAAGCCATAACAGTTTGTTGAAATAGGGTCAGATCTAAGTGATCTCTTCTTAGATATGTCAGTTGTAACATAACTCACTGTAATCTCATCAGTACAAGAAAAACATTGACAGTCTAAGCAGTTAACGGCTGTTCTGAAGATCGTTCCCTGGGCATGGTTTATTAATATCACCATCTGCCATGCGCTAGACAACTTGCAGTTTCCCTTGCGTAGACTAATGAACACTACCGTTATAGACTAGTCTTCAATGTACTGACAGATCGAAGTGGTTAACTAGTTACAAAAATGAAAACTGACTTGCAATGGATTTAAACATCCAAGTATTAAGTTACTACTGGACTGTGACAAAATACTATTTTCTAGACAGAGTCTAGCATATGTCCTTTTGGAAATATAAATATTTCCACCAATGTCTGTAGAAATCAATCACCTCAGTGATTCTCCTCACCAGAAACTTACTAAGTTCCAACTCGTTTGCGCAGCACTTCTCGTGACTATCACGATTTGAAAAGAACTTCTGCGTAGATGCGGCAACCATGTGCCTTGGCTCAGCGTAGACGCAACTTGCTTGCCAAGTGCTTGTGTTGAAGTGAGCTACCCATGCCTGCTCCAGCTGGCTTTTATTCAAAACGCTCAGGGTCACGCGTCATCGCCTGATATCTGGAAATCCTCATATCTCTTGAATCCCTGGTCCGATTTACTTGATACTAATTGCGTTCTCTTTCATTTGGCCGTGCCAGTAATCTGATCCCAGTCTCAAGTCTCTACTCCGTAGTTAACTATTTAATCAATAAATAGCCTCCACCTCTGCTGTTACTCGCTACGTCACTTGACATCCAACTATCGGTAAAATCCTTCGAAATGCTTCGAGAAGCAATGTAGCGCGATATTCAAATATCTGAACTTTCAAAAGCGGCTACAGCCTTTCCCTTGATATCTAGGTGTCTGAAACTTGGAATACCCATTCCTAGAGTTGGGCACATCCACCCCACACCTAGCAAAAAATAAAAATTGAAAATTTTTTATTTTTCCTATCTACACATTAAATCATCTGGTTCTTGAATAATAAATCTTCAAATTCGATGCATTATAAGTTCCCACGATGTTACCAGTTCGTGTATTGGCTACTTCATAGCTTCCATTATTGTTTACTTCCACAATATTCTAAATCTTTAATTTCACCAGGCTTAATATCAAAAATATCTTGATACTCTTCCAAAATCTTCCCTAGCTCTGGGGACTCCTTCTCAGTGTAGACTTCTCTTCCTTCAGCTTCATGAAAAATCAGAGACCATTGAGCATCTCCCTCGATGTCTTCCTCTTCTTTTCCCTCGAAGTTAATCTCTTCGGTATTCTTGAATCTGATCGTCTCTGTCTTCATATCTATCACTGCTTGATATTTCTGAATGAAATCTGCTCCCAATATCATGTCAAAAGCCATGTCCTTCATTACAACAAATACATGTCGGAAATCATGTCCTCCAATCGTAATACATAAGTATAATTGTGTTTTGCACAGAGATATTTTATTGGGTATTATTCCTTGGATCTTAATTCCTGATACTGGAATCTCCTCTAAATTCTCCTTGAGCTTCCACAGAATATAAAGCTTCTCACTCACCAGACAAAGCATAGCCCCAGTATCGATCAAAGTATCGACAGGCATACCGAATACTTCGCATGATATGATTGGCATTCTAATTCTGGTACCCATTTCTTTTCGTTCGTCATTCTGTTGAATTAAATCATCATCCTCTGCTTGCCATTTAATAATTCTGGAAGTGAAAGTATTCAAAATTCTATCTTCTACTGTGAATTCGAAGTTTTTTTTTTTTCATTACCATTCCCCCGGGATTGTTGTGTTCCCGATGGACCTGGATCATTGGGCCTCTGCTCCACAAATTGCAAGTTATCTTGGTGTCTTGCTTCCAAATTTTTCCTCGTCTCCTTGTTAAAATCTTCATTGGACTGACGAGTATCTACATTCCCTCTGTTGTTGTAGTTATTTCTACCATAGGATCTTCTTTCCTGGTACCTTCCTTGAGTATCTCGTGGTCTTCTCCATCGAGTATTGTATCGATTACCACCATCCGGTCTCGCATATGGCTTGTAACTGTATCTGTTACTGTATTGGTTCCATCCTCTCTTATTCGGATCTTCCCTCGGCGATTTCTCTTCTCGCTCCTCTCGAGGTGTCTGAGAATAACTATCAGCCATAACAGCATACACAGCGTTGTTATTCTTTACTCCCTTCTGATGGAAGAATTGAGCGTTTGTATGATCCAGCTTCTGTAATACTTCATCAAATTGTTCCATATTATAGATATCAGCAGCGATCAAAGTCCTCTGGACGTCTGCTGGAAACTGACGTATCAATGCAGTAATCAACTCGTTATCTGGCATCGGCGGATCTAAATGTTGAAGTTTAGACAGCTGTCCAGAAAAGTACGTAGAGTATCGAGTAGGTTGTGACGTCGAGAATCTCTTCGAATATAACTCTGCTCTGACTTGCTGTTGGGTTTCCGGGGACCAAAACTTCTTCAATAGCCCACGAGAAAACTCCACAAAAGTGGTTAGAGTGGATCTAAATGCTCTAAACCACAAAAGTGCAGGACCTTCCAAGAACTTCCCTATCACTCGGATCTGTCTTTCTTTAGGGATCTTAGAATCTTTCAGGTAATCACCTGCTTCACTCAAAAATTCCACGGGTGTTACAGAATCTCGCCCTGAAAATTTAGAAGGCTTATCTTCTATATTCTTAAATACAGTTATGGGGTTGGATTGAAATACTGTCCTGACCTCATCCTGTCTTTCAGTCTCTCTAGCTCCTCCTAGATTTATCTGTATCTGTTCCTTTCCCCGTACATTTGGCATTTTCAACAGATGATCAGACTGTTTCTCATCCTTGATTTGACTTTTCATAGCCTCAAGATCCTTCTGGTTTTCTTCTGCCATCTTCTTAATTGCTTCAGTTTCTTTACAATTTTCTTTAACATCAATGGATATCTGGTTCATAACAGCCTCATGACTTTTCAATGACCCTGTCATATCTGATATGTCCTTCTGAGTTGCTTGGATATCTTTGGCAATTACTTCAATGTGGGATGACAAAGATTCCCTAATCTCCTTGATTCCCTCTTGATTCTCCAGCTTGAGTGTGTCTTTAATTTCATTGACAACTGTGGTTTTGATTTCAGTTTGCAATTCACTAATCACACCTTCTCTTATTTCTCCCATGACAGGTTCTTTGAATTGTTCCGTTAAACGTTGAACAACTAGAATTCCCATCTCGTTACTCTCCTTCTTCACTCGGACTTCCAGGTTGACCATGTCTTCACCAACTTTCCTAAGACCATGTTCTATCCTATCAGCTAAGCTTTGGGATCGAAGATCGGCATCGCGAAATTTATCGTCCATTAAACTTGCGTTAGTAGCTAATGAAGTTTCGAGCTCATGTGTTTTATCGCATAATTTATTCATTTTACTTTCAAGTGTCATTTTCAAAATTTCAGAATTTTCTTTAAATTTACTTTCCATTGAATTAAATTTACTGTTTAAATTTTCCTTTAAGTTATCTTTTAACCTGCTTTCTAACAAATCGGAATTTTCTTTGAGTTTATCCTCTAAACTTTCTTTCAAGTTACCTTTTAAAGAATCAGAACTTTCTCTAAGTTTATTTTCCAAAGAATCAGAATTTTCTCTAAGTTTATCATTCAAATTTTCTTTAAGTTTATTTTCTAACGAATCAGAATTTTCTTTAAGTTTACTTTCTAAAGAATCAGAATTTTCTTTAAGTTTATCGTTTAAACTTTCTTTAAGTTTATCAGAATTTTCTTTAAGTTTCTTTTCCAAAGCCTCAGTATTTTCTTTCATAATGGCTGCTACACGCAGTCCAGCCTCTTTTGAACTCTCCTCCAAACTCCTCATCATTCTCATCATTTCTTCCATAATTTCAATTATTATTCAAAACTTAGGGGTATACAACAGTGGCAAACACAAGCTTATAACTAGAACAAGAAATATGAATAGCTAATTGGAACACTATAATAAAATGAGATTTGTCCTAATATCGACGTGATGGAAAAACAAAAATCTCTACTTTTACGAATTACATTTACCACAATATCACAAGAAAAATATGCAAGTTCTCAAATATCCTCCACCTGGATTCTAATAATGTGTATATCCAGTCATCGAACGTTTACTACTGAATTTACTTGACGCCCTAATGGTTAAGCCATTATCAAAAATAATCAAACCCATTCTAATTATTAACCAAGTTAAATTATTAATTTTCCCCACTAATTGGGTTTCCTACTAATTTATTCATCCAAACCAGACATCTCTCAACTCCCAAAATATTTCTATAAAAATTATCACAATTTCAAATCGGCATGCGATTGACCATGTCTAAATCGGGACCCACGTTCGAAGCCATTTCTCTCTCTATCTTATTTTATGTGCCCGTTTAGACCGGAGTCCGCACGACCACATATGCATTTTACCAATAATCAGTCAGCACGAGAGTCAAAATATCCCGGAGCGCCAGATGGGTTAAAGCAAATCGCAAAAACGACATCAAATTTATAAAAATGCTTTGCTGATTTTTGGCTCAATGCAACAATAAGGATAGAAGGAGATTTAATTGGGTGAAACACATCTGGTAAATTTATCTCAGTTTATTTTAAAGTTAAAATCTGACTGCAAGAATGCTCAAAGCAGCATCATCCACGTGTGGCGATCCACACTCTTATTTACACACAATATACAGAAATCTTCCAAACACATCTGACAATCTTTTTGGAAACACAAGTCCGATTAATAGTCATGTGGACTGTGTTCTAAAATTATTAATATTTAATTCCAGCTCAAAATGAATTGTCCATACTGGAAATAACGTAGATCACTGTTTGACTATTTACATGATATTAACACTCGTAGAATAAATGTTTATAGAATTCTTAAATTTCCCTTGTTTTTCCAGTTTCAAAAATATATCGTTGAAAATATTATCATCATCGAAGCAACACAAATTATTAACACATATTAATAACATCTGAAAAGTATTTGACCATTGAGCATAGCATCGAAGAACTGTGCGAAGCACAACAACAATTAATTGTTCTTCTGACATTAAACATTCGAGAAGTGACTCGATTATGAACTTCAAGTTCCAAACAAAATACATGATTTCTGAATCATCAACTTGATCAATAAATGGTTGAACCATTCAACTATTAGATTATCCACTTGGAATCAATATTATAAAAATATTTATATTTATGGCCATTTCTAGTAACTTTTACAACTTGCAATTCTTCGACAGAATGCGGAAATTAGAATTGTAGTTTTATAATGAATTCATTTAGTTCATGGCACTAGGATTGAAAATATCCTTCAAATTATTCGTGGTTAAAGAATTACTTTTAATTGGCAGTGGCCCATTCTATTATTTGTGTAAGAACACAATATTACAATAACAACGGCAAAGGTCTTCCTCTGAAGAAGAATAAACTACTATCATGACAAATCCGGGTTCTAGCAAAATCAAAGTCTAAATGGAATTCGTAAACAAGGTTGAAATAAGAACTGATGGTTTCAAAGAAATAACCTTCGGGTTATTCATACGACGAAATGTGTGGCTCCAATACTCCTACTATAAACCTGAGCCATCGAACCTGCTATTTGATTGATGCTCGAAAAAACCTTCATTCCTGCGACTTAACATGCGCACCTGGGAATGGCATTCAACTACTCCACACACATAAATTATCTTCCCAAAATTTATACAATAAATCAAGCCTCTGCTTGTTATCAACACTGGAAGATTAATAAACTGACAAGTTTATTTTATTTTACCATTCAGTTTAACCCGTGAATTTACCATACATATGAAAAGCTTCATTTCACTTTCGAGTGTATTTACGTCATGATTTTATATAAATACAAAAATATCCTATTTGATACAAATATCAATTGCTTCCCGTTTCATGCCTCTCCGTGTTATCTGAAAAATATACTTTGCTCAATGCAAATATCAACTGTTCAACCAGAACTGAAATGTTGGTTGAATGCGGGCTTGCGCTAACCACTCTCCTTCGGAAAATCTCCTGTTCCAAACTAGAAATGTTTAAACTACTTCATAGGCTCTTTCTCAATACATATGATTATTAGAAAATATAATATCCAAGAATTATTTAGAAAAATTATAAAAATTATTATTATTATTATTAGTGGATTATTATTATTATTATTATTATTATTATTATTATTTGTTATATGTTTAATTATCATCTCATTATGTGAGAATCCACATGTTCGAACCTTCGAATATGGAAAAAATATCCATTCCTCAACAAAAATAAATTTAACTTTTACAGTTACATCGGCTGATTACCGTGATTTCCTTAAAATATGAAAAATTCAAATAAATGCTCGAAATGCTCGGTCATCGATCCTAAACTGTTCTGAGTGCTGAAAATACTCAGAATAACTCTAACAAGTCTTGCGTAAATCATTGCAAGCTTTAAATACGACGAAAAAAAATGTGTTGGTCATCTGCAGAAAAATAGTTTGTTCCAATTAGCTAGGCATAATATAATTCATATGTGGCTTACATTTCTTGATGGTCTTGAAGTGTAGTAAACCTGGTCTATACCAGATTTATCCATAGACATGCCCTATCGGACAAGCACGTATAATCCTTGTATCGGCCGCCATTGTAGACCCACAATTCGTCTAGTCAGACATAGTGGTAGTATCTTTCGACGTTTGAATAAACTGTGGTTCCATTTTAATATGAGCTTCTATCAAAGCCATAACAGTTTGTTGAAATAGGGTCAGATCTAAGTGATCTCTTCTTAGATATGTCAGTTGTAACATAACTCACTGTAATCTCATCAGTACAAGAAAAACATTGACAGTCTAAGCAGTTAACGGCTGTTCTGAAGATCGTTCCCTGGGCATGGTTTATTAATATCACCATCTGCCATGCGCTAGACAACTTGCAGTTTCCCTTGCGTAGACTAATGAACACTACCGTTATAGACTAGTCTTCAATGTACTGACAGATCGAAGTGGTTAACTAGTTACAAAAATGAAAACTGACTTGCAATGGATTTAAACATCCAAGTATTAAGTTACTACTGGACTGTGACAAAATACTATTTTCTAGACAGAGTCTAGCATATGTCCTTTTGGAAATATAAATATTTCCACCAATGTCTGTAGAAATCAATCACCTCAGTGATTCTCCTCACCAGAAACTTACTAAGTTCCAACTCGTTTGCGCAGCACTTCTCGTGACTATCACGATTTGAAAAGAACTTCTGCGTAGATGCGGCAACCATGTGCCTTGGCTCAGCGTAGACGCAACTTGCTTGCCAAGTGCTTGTGTTGAAGTGAGCTACCCATGCCTGCTCCAGCTGGCTTTTATTCAAAACGCTCAGGGTCACGCGTCATCGCCTGATATCTGGAAATCCTCATATCTCTTGAATCCCTGGTCCGATTTACTTGATACTAATTGCGTTCTCTTTCATTTGGCCGTGCCAGTAATCTGATCCCAGTCTCAAGTCTCTACTCCGTAGTTAACTATTTAATCAATAAATAGCCTCCACCTCTGCTGTTACTCGCTACGTCACTTGACATCCAACTATCGGTAAAATCCTTCGAAATGCTTCGAGAAGCAATGTAGCGCGATATTCAAATATCTGAACTTTCAAAAGCGGCTACAGCCTTTCCCTTGATATCTAGGTGTCTGAAACTTGGAATACCCATTCCTAGAGTTGGGCACAGTACGAAATGGACAATATTCCCCTAATAATTACCTAAAACTTTTATCTGAAAGAATTTTTGATATGACCCACCATTACGCCAAGGGATGAGAAAAATCATTTCGGAATTACAAGAAAATGCCAAGAGCTAACAGAGGTTGCCATGACAACACTACTAAATTGATGAGGGATGTGCCATCAGACGTTGCCATGACAACGCACTTGCACGAGATCGCTTTCAGTTTTCCATCTGACTAAGTGTGAAGCGGCTTCGGTGACGTAACTGGTAGCATGCTGAATGTCTATGACCAAGGTCGCGGGTTCAAGCCGACCGAAATCGTCGAATTTTCTATAAGCGCTAAAAATCCCTCAGCATGCTTTCCTTTGGAGGGGATGTTCCATCGTTCGTTGCGAGTTGCTGGTTGCGGTGGTATCTAATAGCAAAGTTCACAGCTAGGTATCGTTGACGGTAGTATTTGGTAGCAACATTAGGAACTACTGCTTGAAATTGACCGTCTGCAGTCCTTACCTGAATTACAGACTAATACAGCCATCACAATTCACACCGTTTATCAGACAGATTCTATACTCACCCAAAGTACACGGGGTTACATGACCGCGTTGTCGCAGCCCCGAAACTGAGGAACCAACCAAAATCTCTGCGGGAGATACAATTTTGCGTGAAGAAGTAACAGACCGCTACATAGTTACACATCAGTGTCGAAACCTTGCATCAGGACAGTGTGACCACAAGTATAACAAGATGTTTAGCAAGGAACATATAGCCTACTTTCTCCTAAATGTATGGGTATATTTATAACTCTTTGTCATCATCCATAAAACAATCACCTCTACCACTATGTATTGTTTGTTTTCTTTTATATTGATAATTAGCCAGTAAGTGTCAATATTATATATGTATATTAAGGCTTTCACGGCCCGGATTATATAAATAATTCATATTTTTGGGCTAATATTATATACTTTATGTTGATTGAATAACAAAACTACTAACTTAGTGTAATGCATTCACGTCCGATAATCTTTATATTAAGCCAGGCTGCAAAATTAAGAATCTTTTGTTTTGGGTATCTTCCCCTTTAAAAATCCGCGCCGATCACAGTAGGTTGGTGCTGCGACCTAGCAGTGAATTAATAATTATCTTGTACGCCTATGGGTGTTGAATGAGCAGGCAGTTTAAAGTAGCCAAGAGGGAGGCGATCCAGCTGGCAGTGTTTAAAGGTAATCGGAGTGCGATCGTGGCTAATAGTTGAACTACCAGTATTACAAAATTGTCATACTTCAGGAGGCCAGGTATTTACACAGCGGTATGTTTGGAACAATATTACCCACATAACCCACAAGAGGACAGCACCGTACAGAGGCATTAAGTAGGCTGTGGTTGATGACAACGTGCATCTGATCTTGTTCATCTATTCCCAATGTCTTCTGTTTAAGTGCGATGCTGGGGCTGTGATTTTATTAATAAACGAGTGTATACATTAGCCTCTCATTTGAGCTAAAAGACATTTTATTCAGTATCTGTGGAAAGAGCTCGTGCACATCATTTGTAAAAGAATTCAAGAAAAAAAAGTGAACTGTAGCAGTATTCGACCCCCAGTCAACTGCGTGACAGACTAACACGCTAGCCCAGAGTTAACCATATTTTTAACATCATGGTGTTCTTAACTGACATATTAGATAAAACCTGTTGGTAAATAATGACTTGAAATAAACGATTTCTTCACTGCAGTACATCTTCATTAAAGATCATTTCATACAAAGTTTATATTATTGTATCAGTACGGTATATCACATACAACATACTAAAACTACTGAAATATAAGACAGGCACATGAGGACAGGTGCCATCTTGTCGTGTGACACAAACGGCTCAGCTCTCTTAAGACACTCATACAGTATAATATTATAATATGAAATTACAATAAATAACGGATCACGACCTTCAGGATAGCTTAAACCACCCTAGGCTCGATAATCGGAATTGGTGGGTCTTAAGCTATTGATTATAATGGTTGCATAATTCACACGACCGCCATCCTGGAATGCCATGGACGATGACCTTGAAGTTTAGATGAAAGACGCGTCCTATATAAAGTTATGTTGTCACCAAATTTGGTAGAGATCGGATGATTAGTTTAGCCGTAATTTGATTTTACGTTTTGAACGTTTGAGTGACCGCCATTCAGTGTTGGTAAAGATAGCGGCGATATAAAGTATGACACTGAGGTGCCCTTTGCTAGTGCTACCTCTGTACCAAATTTCGTTCAATTTGGTTTCACCGTGTTCGAATTGATGGGGGGGGGGGACATTCAGAGTACACACACTCACACACACACAGACTCACACACACACTCACAGACAGACACACAATTTTTCGCCCTGTGTTGATCTCAAAAGTCTACTTTAATTTTTTGCAAAAATCGAAAGTAGGCTAAAAATGGACCCCAAATGATAAGAAGGTTACCGTCCCCATAAGACAATTAAATGTTTAAAATATGCATAAAATGATGAAAATCAAAGTTCATTGAGCTCCAATTATAAAATACTTTCTCGCAATAAATGAGGTCTGATCTTTCTTCGAAAACCTGCATATTCTGCCTATTTTCGGTTATCCCCAAGTTTGCCCGTTGAAATCTACCTCCGCCTTCCGGCGTGCCGAGAGGACTTTTTTATTATTGGCATAGGCTCCTATTCAGAATGATTATGAAACGGTTATGTCGCCTCCGTAGCGTAGCGGTCAGCATGGTTAGCTGCCGCCCCGGAGGTCCTGGGTTCGATTCCCGGCTCTGCCATGAAATTTGAAAATTGGTACGAGGACTTGAACGGGGTCTACTCAGCCTCAGGTGGCCCAAATGAGTAGAGGGGGGTCGATTCCCCCTCAGCCATCCTCGAAGTGGTTTTCCGTGGTTTCCCACTTCGTCTTCGGGCAAATGCCGGGATGGTACGAGGACTTGAACGGGGTCTACTCATCCTCAGGTGGCCCAAATGAGTAGAGGGGGGTCGATTCCCCCTCAGCCATCCTCGAAGTGGTTTTCCGTGGTTTCCCACATCGTCTTCGGGCAAATGCCGGGATGGTACCTTCTTTAAGGCCACGGCCGCCTCCTTCCCTCTTCCTTGCCTATCCATCCTCACCATCCCTTACCTTCCCTCATGAGGCCCCTGTTCGCTTTGCAGGTGAGGCCGCCTGGGCGAGGTGCCAACCCCACCTCACCAGTTGTATCCCTTCCGATTCGATGTTCCCAGCTCTAGGACACTGCCCGTAGAGGCGGTAGTGGTGAGTTCCCTCGCTGAGTCCGTGGCTTCCACCAACCTGGAGGGTAAACGACTAAAAATAAAAAAAATGAAACGGTTATTAAATGGTCAGGTTGGTGTTCATTGTGAGCTTGGATGTTTGAGCGAGTGTGGTCCGTTCCCGCGCAGCCTCCACCACCACTGCCTGCACTGATCCCAGTTCATAATCACTTTATGCAAGCAAACTTGAAATTCAATCACAGCTATCAGTATCTTAAGATAAAAATCACATACAACCATCAATTCTTGACTAGTTGCGATAGTTTCATACCTAATGCAACTAAATAAGTGTATGCTATCATTACCCGTCGCGGCTTCGCCCGCGAATATTCTAGTTGTAAAGTGTACACTTAGCAAAATCTCAATCATGTATGCTATGACTGATTTATCCTTGGTATGAATAATCAGACGTTATCAATTCAGCTAGTGGTGCAGTGGTTAGGGGTTTGTCATTACTTCATAGGTATATCAGAGCGAGGTTAGTTTTCTGGGAATATCACAGACACTGTTAATTTAAGGGCCTTTAAATGTGGTTTTCGAAGACCCTTTATAGTCGTGTGAAAAAGACTTTTCGTACCACACTCACACGTGAAAATTGCGTGAAAAAATTCTACAGTGTCCCTTGACCCCCTTAAGCGAATTATACTGTACGTATTGTAAAGATTCGTGCAATTGCCCAGCGGTCGCCATTCTTTATCCTCGTAGTGACGGGCAGGCGGGGTGTGTGAGCAATGCAGAATGGCCAGTCCGGCCGGGCTAATTAGGGTAGCCCCTCCCCAAGGCCACCACAAATACAATAGCGCTACGAATCAGGTAGACTATTGGCGCAAGGGCCACCAGACTATTCTGTCTCTCGAACCTACTGGAAGAGGAAAGGCAATCCGGAACATCGCTGGGAGGGGCTAGAGGGTTCTAGAATCCACCACTAGAACGTACTCGCTGCTGAAAGAGGTGGCCTGATTGGGAACAGCCAACTAGAAAGGACTGGGTGGTGCCAGCATAGAATCCACTAGAACACTCTCAATGCCGCTACTGGAAGGAGCAACGGCCGAGAACATTCCAGTCCAGAGGCCGATTGTTTATATACCAGTGATGTGCACGAGCAGGGAGTCAGTGTGAGTCCTGAGTGAGTCCGCGCTGTCGGTGTGTGCCGTGCCGAGCGACCAGTGGAAATAAATAATGTGAAGTGCTGTAATATTGAAGACAGTGCTGTGAAGATTAATAACGTAGTCAGTAAGTCTGGAAGATAAATAGTGACTGTGGAAGATAAACAGTAACTGTGGAAAATAAATAGTAACTATAGGAGATACTTCCTTGCAGTGAACATTGTAAATAAATAGTGACTTGTAGCCGTGTAAAGTGAGATTCTGTGTATGTGAGTGTGGAAGTAAGTAGGCCTAATTTGTGTAAATAATTTGATTTAGTGTTAACTAGTGTAAATAACACTATTGTAAATAAAGTGTTAGTGCATTATAGCCTGACCTATTTTTACGAACCCCAAAAACGTAACAGTATTGATGAATTTTACAGCTTAATTTGGTTCAGTGATAACCTTATAACCGTCTGGAAACTTTCACAGTAATGTAATAATTGGAATTGTATTGCGTCTTACAGAAATAGATGGACCTGTGAGATTCTGTTACCATGGTTAACGTGTTGCATTCTTTCATTACTTCATTGTAAATATACATGTTTTAAGGTATTTATTTTTGAGGCATTTTAAGAGTAAGTGAGTGCGTTTCGCTTACGCATTGGGTTATGCTGAACCTGTAGGTACCCCATATGTGTAGGTTGGTGTTAAGGGGACCTTATTTTCGGTACTGAACTGGAATGGGACCTTAGCAGAATAATACAGGGAGGGATAATTATTGTAAATACCATCGCCCATTCGTGTTGACATAGATTTAATAGCCTAAGGGTAAAGGATTTGTAAATGATGGCTTGATGGTCAAAACTGGACATCCAAGTAAGTTATATTTGTTAATCTCATGCAAATGTTTTTCTGGATCAGGTTGGTTGGTTCCTCAGTTTAGGTGCTGCAACAACGCGGTCATGTAGCCCCGTGTACTTTGGGTGTGTGTAGAATCTGTCTAATAACCGGTGTTAATTGTGATGGCAGTATTGGTGTGTCTTGTCTGTAATTCAGGTAAGGACAAAAGGCATTCAATTTTCAAGCAGTTCCTACTTTTTCTACCAAATGCTATCGTCAACGACTCATAGTTGTGAAGTTGGTTACTAGATGCCACCGCAGTCGGTTCCTGGCGTCGAATGTTGGATCTTTTAGTCAAATTTTAGTCAAATCTAACTTATAATTTAGCTTCACACTAGTGTAATTAGTGGAAGGTTCTTTTACATGCCATAAATCTATGACATGGGTCCGCTGGCTTTACTTCCCTTCCCAAGGAAGGGTTACTGAGGGATTTTTAGCACTCTTAAAAAATCCGACGACTTCGGTCGAGTTTGAACCCGCAACCTTGGGCATATAAACTCAGCATACTATCAACTACGCCACCGAAGCCGCCTAAGGATGAGGGAAACCCCCAGAGTTACACAGACAGGTACACTGAGAAATGGCTTACAACACGACAATACATCACCTAAATTGCTATAATTGAGCAATACGAGGCAGCTGAGGACATAAGAATGTTATACAGTACATTTTACACTGAAAATCACTTATGGGTTTGATGATAGTTATGATTGATGTCATAAGAGGCGGAACGTCAGGATCACATGCCCCTACTTATGTGATTGCAAGGCTACGATTCATAGAATTCTGACCACCATGTGCTGTAGTGGCTAGCATTATTGGCAGTCAACCCGGCGGTCCGGGGTCGATTCCCGGCTCTGCCAAAAAATACAATTCTGATCTGAGGGCTGGAACATGGTACACTCGGCCTTGTGAGTCAAATCTGAGTAGAGATGGGTTCGATTCCTACCTCAGCCATCTTGGCAGTCGTTTTCTACGGATTCACACGTTTACTGCAGTTAAATCCTATTTTAAGGCTAAGTCCATCTCAATCCTAAACTTTATCTGGATTACAAATACACAGACCAATGCAGCCATCACAATAACACAGGTTATCACACAACATTCCCCACACACACACACACACAAGTATATGGGGATGAATAATCACGATATCCAAGCCATTCAAACGAAACAACAACAACACAGAGACCACTGGCGACGACAATTTGATTATCACAGGGTGTGTGCTCAGCGACTTGCAGGAGACACAACAAAATTGTCATAAATATGCCCCCACAGGAAGGCGTTATTCTTGCTTCAGTACTCAAAATGACATTGGAGGTGGCTAATATTTTCCTTCCATAAGCAAGTTTATAGGTTCTTTGAACATATAGCAAAGTTTTTAAGTCGCAATACATTGTATATCCCATGTTAACACAGATCTAAGAACTAAGGTTATTTCCAAAGTGTCGTAACTCCAACGTCTATTTATTTCCAATGTGCCTTATATCCACGTTGACCAATCCGATGGCTCTCTGGATAAATCAAAGCCATGGGTAACTTTGAAGAATACCGGTATGTAGAGCATGAGTATGCGTTTTTTGTGTTTAAACCATTTAAGGGGAGTTCCAATGGATAAAATATGCAAAAATATCAATTTTCAGATTTGTATGCGATGTAAAAGCTGGCAATTTGACTTTTAAAATGATGTATAATACTTGATATTTGTTATTTGCAAAACATGTCTAATATTTATTTAAATAATGCAGTGCGCGTTAGAAAACATTGAGAATTAGAACATACAAAGGCATTTTCTCTGAACATACTTTTTGGACATAAATGTTCCATATTTTTTAGTTGTTACTTATCACAGAAGTCTCAAATTTTTACCACCTGTAGCTTGGCTTGTAAAAGAGATTTTAACACAGGGATTTTGTTCTAGCTCAAATACATTATGAAAAAATATTAGATATATATAGATTTTTTAAACGAAAATTTTGAGATTAAAGAAAAAATATCTATTATGGTCACAATAGTAGAAACACCAAACGCCCGTGTTAAAGAACTAAGAATTGATCACTAATTACGGCAATAAAATTTCATCTAAATCTACCCAGTAGTTTCTACGAAAAAGGAACATGGATTTATTAAATATTAACATTAAGAATATAGGCCAATGGAACTCCCTTTAAATGTTCATATATGTCACTCAACGCGTATGGCAATATATGATTTCTTTCCAAACCATCCAACTCAAACTTACAGGAGACGATTACCACTATTTCCATTGATAGGAGATTTTTAAAACACAGTGTCAGGATGTGCATAAAAATACTTAGATAATTTTATTCATAACCATATCTGAATTTTATTATACGAAGAAAGAAAAACGCAATTTCTGAAGTTTTGCATTTCATGGATTTACGTCACTTTGGAGCTCTTCAATGTGTACACAGGCAGAGCAAGGAAACAAGCTGCATAAGATACCGGCGTGTTAATATTGTGCTCATAAAGAAGTTGTTGTTGATTAATTTATGGGCTTGAGTTATCATGGTTATAATATAGGCCCGTATTCTTGGGTGATTGTGGAATGTATTTGATAACTTGTGTCTTTGTGATGGCTGTAGTACTGTGTGTATTATTTAATTAAGCTAGGATTTGGAAAGAGTAGGCAGTGGCTTTACATTAGAAGCAATCCCGGCATTTACCTGGGATAGAAGTGGGAACCCACGGCAAACCAATTCTAGGAAAGCCAAGGTCGAACCAATCTCCTCTCATTTTGCCTCAAGGGGATGATTGATCCTCGTTTTAGCCCTCAGGCCAGTAAGATGTTTTATTTAGCTGAGTCGGAATCGAACTCAAGACCTGTAGATCCGGAGTCTTAATACGTACCCCGAGATAACAGAAGGTGTCTCATAAATTAATGCTCAGTGACATGGACCCTTGGTGAGTAACATGTGATATGTCCTTCAACCACTTAGCTAAAGGATCTCTCACCGGCTGCTGTGGTCGAGAGCACTAACGCGCTACATCGGGGGAGCGAGGGTTCAAATCCCACCCCGGCCGTCCTGAAAATGGTTTTCGTGGTTTCCCATTTTCACCACCAGGCAAATGCCGGAACGGTTCTTTTCAATATGTCCACAGCCGATTCCCTTCCAATATTAATTCCCTGTACCGTCCTGTAATGAAAAGTACATGGCCATTGGCTGCATTAATAATAAATAAAAACAAATATAGGATCTCTCACAACAATTTTATTTCAGAATGAACACCGCGCAGGGAACCACTTTACTTGAACGTCTGGAGTAGGGTGCACTGCAAGAACTTACTCCTAATACTAGTATTTCTACCTAAAAAGATAGGCAGGTTCAGGTCATGTCTTGATTGCAAGTTTCTTATATTGAAGAATGTTTCTGCAAGACAAGAACAGTGTTTGTAATAATCTTAATTTACACTTCGTCGTACTGTACAGTAGGATACATGTATTGTTTAGACCTAAAGATAGGCGTATGGTAACAAAAGTTTCTAGTATTAAGTTTAAATTTTATGCGTTGATGTTATTCATCAATTTATGGGCTTGGGTCATCTTGGTAATTAGCCCCCAGTGTAACCTGTATTTATATCATAACTGTAGTAGTGTGCGTAGCTGTGTTAGGGACAGGGATGATGTAGGAGCCCCGGGACTTAATAAGAAGTATTATCCAAGCACTTTCCTGGAGTGTGAAAAATCCACACACAGGGTAGCCACTGTTAGCGCCGAGAATCGAACCTATGATCTCCGGACTTGCTGCAGCAGCCCACGAGGTCGTGATGCACGATTTAACGAGCACGACTACGCTCCCGGACACATATTATACGAAATTACGGATTATATCTCTCACAAATGACGAACTAAGCTTTTGGAATATAAGACAATATAAGGTAATTTATTTCTCGTTAAACATAACTTTTTAAATTAATGCTTAATACATCAATTACGGTATTGAAAAACATTTAAAAATTAAGAATGTGTAATTTATCATAATATGGCCTGCTTGCCATCTCTTGATGAATGCAGTACATTTGTATTTGTTGGCACAGGCTAGAGTAAAATGTGGCTTTTCACCGATGTCTCAGTCTCAGTCATGGCTGTGATTGTATGGAAGCTACTGAGGTATGGGTGGTGCTTAGTAATGACTCGCTATATTAACTATTTTTCATAGAATGATACATTAATTTAATTTAATTAGACGAATTTAGTTAATTGATTAGACATTAATATATTAGCTTGTTTAAATTTTCCAATAAATAAATTCTACAAACTTACCTCAATGCAAACGCCAGCTTCTCCGCCGCTGATATCGGTCTTCTAATCCTGTTACAGGACTCGCTTGCAAGATCATTTTCTACCCAACTAAGCAAGTATTCAAACTGGCACCTAGTAACTCTGAAGTAAGATTTGAACTTCACTTCTTCGTCGAGCAAATGTCTGTGGATTAAAAGTTAACACACTCCTTCTTGCTCTCTAGATGTGTACATGGAACTGACTGATTTCTGCACTTTATAAAGACGACCAACGATGAAGTAAATTTCATCTTCGATCTCTTCTAATAGCATCAATAACGCAATTTTTTTCTTGCTCAGAAGACGAGAGCTCATATTCACTCGCTTCTCAAACAAATGAAAACTTGAAATAAACGCAGCGCATTGCTGAGCTAGGAAAACACTACCGCGCAGCGCATTGGGATGTGCGGAGAGAGGCCCGCAGTGCGCAGTGCATTCCGCACAAAATGCGGAGCTAGGAAAACGCTCCTTTAATTGAAATATGCTGTCTGTCGATCTGATTACGGAGTTTTTAGGGACCATATGCTAAAGTCAAGGTTGCAACAAAACTCATAGCATTATAGATGAGTAGGGCTATGCAGCAGTCTGTTACCGTTTTTCTGGTAAGCTAAATATCCTACCCAACTAGGGAGTAAAAACCACGAGGGCATAAACAAGTGTGATAGATTCGTCACAGGTGCGGAACGTGGAATTCGATGAGCATCATTGATTTAGTTTATAAACATCCAAATCACAAACTGAATTATGAGACGTATAATTGAGCGCTTTATTAAGTTGTAATAACTCCCTTCTCTTCGCTCTACACACCCTGAGATGTAAATTGACTAATGAGATATTACATACAAAACGTTTTAAACATGCGTTAAATCACTTAAATTCATTAAACACTAATGTTTGTTTGCTTCCCTGTTATGGATTGTCATATCAAAGCGTTCTGCTATAGCTTTTAGTGAGAATGAAGTTTGATCAGCTTTGAGGGGAATAGGTCACCGTTGTATTGCATAGTAAACAACAACTTAGTTAATTAACGGTCCGGAAATTAATTGGTTGGTCACTGCTGCAGTTGATAGAACACTAATGCGAAACAAGACCTACCCATAAACTATAATGGAAGCAGGACATCAAACACAGCGATCAAAGCCAGAAATTGAGCCAATAGCGTCATTCGAAAGAAGACCTGAAAGTATGACACTACCTGAAAATTATTATAATAGAAGCACATCAAACACAGTGTTAAGAGCCAGAAATTGATGCCAGCAACAGCAGCGTGTTTCAAAGTACAGATGAAAACAAGCCTTGATCTGCAAACTATTATGATAAGAGAACTTCAAACACAGTGCTAAGAGCCAGAAACAGAGGCCAGTAGCGTAATTCCAAAGAAGACCTGAAATTAAATCATAACCTGTAAACGTTTATGAGAGGAGCCCGTCAAACACACTGCTACGCCACAAATTGAGGCCAGTAGCGCCAATCCACGGAAACCATGAATGTATGGCCTAACCCAGGCCACGCCATCGCAAGCACTTAGTGCTTGTGCGCCCGGTGCTGCACCGAGCGGCACTGGTGCTTTCCCCCTCCCTACCCTCTTTCCTCCCCGTGTAGTCAGACTTGGATGATGTGCAATGGATCGCTGACCTCGCTTTCATGAAAGATATCACGGGGTGATTCAAGTATTTAAATATCTCGTTGCAAGGCAAAAATAAATGAATCAGTACTAGCCGATGTGTGACCGTATTGAAAGTTTCAAATTGCAGCTTGTACTTTTTAAAAGTCCGCTTCAAGAAGGAAATTGGGACAATTTTCCCTTTCCATATCCTTGAATGTAAGTACTTATGAACACATCAGTGGATACACAAAAGCGTTAGTCATTGCATAATAGTACATTATGCAACGAGCCTATAATGGCAATAATTAAGACACGAGTATGTTTATAAAACGAGTGTATGCGAGTTTTATAATTTCCATACGAGTGACTTAATTACCATTATAGGCGAGTTGTATACGATTGTTTATGTTTGACGATAATTATTATAACTATTTTATGTTCGAACATAAATATTCATAAATATCCGTCGAGATTTTGTCAGTTTTATATACTGAACAGAGCGCATGAGACGCAGAGAATGCCTTGTGTTTGACCATGGCCTCCTCGATTACCCTACTATGACACTAGGTCAGGCAGTGAAATTTAAATTAGAAAGGCCGTGGAACTCAGCGCATCTAATTATCTAATTGGTCAAACAATTGTTTCTTGAGCTCTGATTAGTGGGAGAAACTGTTTCATAATGAAAAATAGTGTTATAATCAGCCTCATTATAGTACAGTTTTCTGACATATAATAGCCTGGGCCGAACATAAAGAATTTGAAGATAGGTTTGAGGAAATAAAACAAGTAAAACCGGCAGAGAAAAGTTTTTATGACGCCTTTTTCGGTGCACCCAGAGGATGCCTGATGAAGTCTCCAAGTAGAGCTGATAAAACTACAGTGCGATCAATTCGACAGACCGCTATTACCATTACAATGGTGATTTGATTTCATTTTATAAAGGCGTTGAGAAACAAGATTTCTCGGGGATTCATGCCCTTGCCTTGAAATTTGTTGCTATGTTCAGAACAACGTTCGTTTGTGAACAAATGTTTTCAAATGTGAATATTAACAAAACAAAAACAAGGTTAAGTTTGACTGATGCTTCCTTGGAAACTACACTTCGGATTGCAACTGCCAAAACGATTGTTCCAAATACTGTATCGGCAAATTAGCGGCTTTAAAGCGATGCCAAAGATAAAGAAAGAATGTTGAAAATTAGTGCAAAATCAGGAGCGCAATAAAACTATTATTTCTGTCTGTACACAAAATTGGCATTATAATTATTATTCGTTCTCATACCGGTGTGCCGCCTGACGAGCGCTGATTTGCTCAGCCCCATTCACCAACAACACTACTCTCGCATTGCTAAGCGCTGCCACTACACGTTCCTCTCTTATAGCAGAGCACCGGTGCTTTTGCCGGTGCAGGCCGGTGCTCGCATAGCGCCTGAGTTGGCGATGCCTGGCCTAACCTGTACATTCAGGCGATAGAAGTATTTCCAGAAGTGCCCCATAAAACGTACAATGAGGCCAGTAGGGTGATTCCAAAGTAGACGTAAAAACAAGTCTAAACCTGCAAATTATTATGATAGGTGAGCTTGCAAAAATAAGCTAATAGCTATGAATTGAATTTAGTATCGTTATTACATAAATAATATGAAAGTAGGACACAACCGCCAAAGTATTATTACAGGAAGTAATGAAACACAGTGCGAAATATTAGAAATTGGGTCCATTAGCGATATTTAGACATAGACCTAAAGATTAGATTTAACCTGTAAACTGACATAATATGTCGCCTCCGTAGCGTAGCGGTCAGCATGGTTAGCTGCCGTTCCGGAGGTCCTGGGTTTGATTCCCGGCTCTGCCACGAAATTTGAAAAGTGTTATGAGGACTGGAACGGGGTCTACTCAGCCTCGGGTGGCCCAATTGAGTAGAGGGGGTTCGATTCCCACCTCAGCCATCCTCGAAGTGATTTTCCGTGGTTTCCCACTTCGTCTTCGGGTAAATGCCGGGATGGTACCTACTGTAAGGCCACGGCCGCCTCCTTCCCTCTTCCTAGCCTATCCATCCCAATCTTCCATCCCTTCCCATCCCTCATGAGGCCCCTGTTCGCTTTGCAGGTGAGGCCGCCTGGGCGAAGTGCTGATCACACCTCCCCAGTTGTATCCCTCACGACCAGATGTTCCAAGCTCCAGGACACTGCCCATCGAGGCGGTAGTGGTGAGTTCCCTCGCTGAGTCCGTGGGAACCACCAACCTAGAGGGTAAATTGACTTTAAAAAAAACTGACATAATACTGTAGTGTAGAAGCACTTCAATGCACCAAATATGACACTTAATTCCCTGATACTCCTGTATAAATATAAAAGGCGGAAAAAATGTTTTTTTTATTTTTTATTTTTTGTTTCCTTTAGTGTTTTCTCTTATGTTGTTTAAATTTTGTTTTTTATTTTAGTTTTGTTGTGATTTGAGTTGTATGCTGTATTCTGTGCTGTGCTTTGTTTTGTGTTATGTTCTGTGCTTTTTGGTTTTTGTTTTGTGTTTTGTGTGCTTTCTGTTTTGTGGTATTTTGGTTTTTGATGTGTAACATCTTTCCGCTCGGTTACTGGATAGTTTTGTGGGAGTGATTTTGAAAATTGGGGACGGAAGTGGATCGGAACGATCGAGCTGGCAGTGGTGGATCAAACGGAAGTATGCACTGCGCGCTCGATCGATCAAACGGAAGTGTACTAGCTGGCAGTGGTAGACAACGGAAGTATGCACTGCCTGCTCGATCGATCGAATGTAAGTGTGCCCTAGCTGGCAGTGGTGGATCGAACGGAAGTATAAGACGCACTGCCAACTCGATCGATCGATCCAGCTGGCACTGGTAAGAGAAATATTCGGCGCGCGGTGTCGAAAATTGATACCATGACTCACTCTCGGCCATGTGGAATGTATATGACATACTGAACGGGAAACGCTCATGCGAATTCTGGTGTCAAGTGATTTAAACAAATGACATGGTACATGTTCGATGTCTTCGTATCAGTATTTAAATGGAAAAATGCCTTAATATCAAACATTGTAAGTAATCGGCATTGCATTGGCATAAGGCATTTTAAACTCAACGTAACTCAGGAGCATTATCGAAACAAGCAAAATATAAATGAAACTTAATTCCGTAATGCAGTATTATTGGAACGTGGAAATAAGTCACCATCTTGAGCACAACAATTGCGTAGTCGAAATAGCCGTGGGGTTATTGCGTTTGACTGAGAATCTAGAGATCTTGAGTTCGAATCCTGGGGCTGGGGGGGGGGGGGGGGGGAGGGGAGTAGATATTTTTGCTGCCAGATTATCATTTTAAACGTTATTAATCATATCAATATGACTCATTTTAACAGAATCCATATGAAATTACGAGTTGGTCTGTGAATCAAGAGGACCTGTTTATATGGAATTTAAAGTTATGAGCGGCGTCGCGTCTATTAATCTAGTTGATCCATATCGTATTCTTTATTTAGGCTAGTGCTGGTGGAAGTTCCAAATCATCTAATAAAATGAGTTCCGTATTATAAAGTACAATATCTGTAAAACACTCCCTTTTACAATAGATTGATATTTGTGCCAATAATAGTATAAAATACCGGTGTATCAACAATTTCACGTGAGGTTTCATCTATGTCAGATGTTACACATCATATGCGACTACCGTATGGCTCGTAAATTTTTGTTTTGTCTTTTGTGGTTTTTGCATTCCTTTTTTCACTTCGTGTTTTGTGTGTTTTGTTTTGCTGGTTTGTGTATTGTGTTTTGTGTTCTTTGTTTGTTTGTGTTTGGTGTTTCTTTGTTTTCGGTTTGTTTTGTGCTTTGTGTTTTTTATTTTCAGATTTGTGTTTTGTGTTTCTTTGTTTTTGGATTTTGGTTTGTTCCTTTATGTTTTCTGTTTCGTGTGTTGTGTTTGTTGTTTTGTATTTTGTATTTTTTACGTTTTTTGTGTTTAGTGTTTGGTGTTTGGTGTTTTGTGTTTTGTTTTTTGTGCTTTGTATTTTGTGTTTGTTTTGTGTTTTGTGTTTTTTTGTTTCTGATTTGTGCTTTGTGTTTTATGATTTGTGTGTTTTGTTGGTTTGTGTTTAGTGTTCTTTTGGGTTTCTGTTTTCTGTTTTGTGTTTTTTGTTTGATGGCTTGTGTTTTTTTGTTTCTTGTTTGTTTTTTGGTTGGTTGATTTGTGTTTTGTGTTTATTGCTTTTTGGTTTGTGTTTCATTGTTTTTTGTTTTTTGGTTTCTGTTTTGTGTTTTGTGTTTGGTGTTTGTTTTGTGTTTTGTTTTGTTTCTATAAATAATAACCGTAGGTATTGGGATAGGCGTAGTATTTAGCGTTGAGTACCGTAACACCCTTCCTCATATTGTACTTGCCTTGTGGCTCTGGGACGGTACAGTAAGTTCTAATGAAACTCTCATGAGAGAAGGCTGTTTGAAGGGCGGGAAAATATGTACAACTTGTTATCTTGCATCAGAGATTGAGTTTCTGGCTACAAAGTAACTCTGCAACGCTCCTGTGGCGGGAAATAATATCTCGAGGGTATTTGACGTCACTAAGCTTTTTAAAGACACAGAGGAAAGATGTTTCAGGCCAGGGGGAATTCTTTGCTGGAGCCGTATTTAAATTTAAGATGAGAGTTGGTATGCATCTCGAGGGAGATTTGGTTAAGGAAGCCCATATACGTGCAAGAAAAATATAAGTAGTTTCTCAGTGAAGTTCACAAAGCAGCTATGTGCACACGCATATTAAATAAGTTTTATTCATAAGAAAGTTTTGCGAATTTCCATTCAACATTATCATAATTAATGGACCTGCTCGTTGTGTAGTTGCTAGTGTTCTTGTCCTCCACACAACAGTTCCCGACTCAGCCAATGTAATTCTTGCCTGAAGGGAAGGTGTCTTAAACACTCAGATGGGGCCTAATTATTGCAATAGAGCTGTTCAATTTACAAATGGTAAACTCTTACACATTATTGTCCGAAAATGAAAAAGCAATAGTGATACGAGGCGCCTAGAATCAAAACCCGCCAAATCCATCATCGAACATGAAAAATGAGATGAAGTTGTTTTTATATGAACTTGCACGCGGGCAACTCAATGGTAACATTATTTTCCTTCAAAAGACGCTACTTCTCTATGAAAATATCGGACAAAACTTAGGTTTAATTTCGAAATCCACTAGATTCAATTGAATTTCTGCCATTGTTAGTTTCAAAATCCTCTAAGTCGTTTTCAGCCAATCAGCACATAGGCATTACCCAGGATTCTGTCATACTGCCATCAGTTGTGTTGTGTTTTGTAATGTGTGGTTAAGTGTTTGTTGAATATTAAATGTATGCATAATCATAATTTAGGTCTGGTTTTCATTTCATGCATAATTTCATTCAAATGCTTTCCTTCTTCCCTTGTGTTAGGTAGATTTCATTAGAAAGCTAACTATTGCAATGGGTCCCATGTTTCGACTTCCGGAAAATTTCGACATATCTTCGCGTTTCACATCCCCCAGACCCCAAAACCACCGTCAGTTCAAAAGTGTATATATAATTTATATATATATGTATATATATATCAGTTTCTTGTGGACACGATAACTGCCGTAATTTTGCACCAATCATTTTGAATTTTTTACATAATATGTATCCCTATAAAATCTCGGTCGAGTTCGTTAATGGGCAAAATCGGTCAAAGGGGGTAAAAATGGGGGGCTTTTTTCGAAAAGTGAAATATCGCTATAACTCTCTTAATACATGAAATATCGAATTCCTTCAAAGTTCATAATATGTGTCGGATAAGTGCCAAAAATTTATGTCAAATACGTTTTTTGATAGCACCAACCATTGACCAAAGGGGTGGGAAAAAGTGGGTTTTTCGGGAAACATTAATCATATCTCTGTTAATAGGCACAATATCAAAACCGCACAAAATGGACAATATTCCTCCAATAATTACCTAAAACTTTTGTCTGAAAGAATTTTTGATATGACCCACCATTACGCCACGGGGTGAACAAAATGATTTAAATTATAACAAAATGCCAAGTGTCAAGAGAGGTTGCCATGACAACTTTACTTTTAATTGATAAGGGATGACCATCAGCAGTTGCTATGACAACGCCACTGCACGAGATCACATTCAGTTTTCATATGTCAGTGGGAAGAGACTTCGGTATCGGAACTGGTAGCATGCTGAACTTCCATGCCCAAGTTCGCGGGTTCAAACCCGGCTGAAGTCGTCGGATTTACTAAGAGCGCTAAAAAACCTGAGTTTGCTTTCCTTCGGAGGGGAAGTTCCAACGTTCGTTGCGAGTTGCTGATTGAGGTGGCATCTAGTAGCCAAGTTCACAGCTAGGTGTCGTTGACGGCAGTATTTTAGGTAGATTTCATTAGAAAGCTAACTATTGCAATGGGTACCATGTTTCGATTTCCGGAAAATTTCGACATATCTTCGCGTTTCACATCCCCCAGACCCCAAAACCACCGTCAGTTCAAAAGTTTATATATCATTTATGTAATATATGTATATATATGTAGGCCTATATCAGTTTCTTGTGGACACGATAACTGCCGTAATTTTGCACCAATCACTTTGAATTTTTTACCGAATATGTATACCCATAAAATCTCGGACGAGTTCGTTACTGGGCTAAATCGGTCGAAGGGGATGAAAATGGGGGACTTTTTTTTTTCAAAAAAAAACATGAAATATTGCTATAACTCTCTTAATATGTGAAATATCGAATCCGTTCAAAGTTCATACTATGTGTCGGATAAAGCTCAGAAATTTATGTTTGAAACGTTTTTTTGATAGCACCAACCATTGACCAAAGGGGTGGGAAAAAGTGTTTTTTTCGGGAAACATTAATCATATCTCTGTTAATAGGCACAATATCAAAACCGTACAAAATGGACAATATTCCCCTAATAATTACCTAAAACTTTTGTCTGAAAGAATTTTTGATATGAGCCACCATTACGCCAAGGGATGAGAAAAATGATTTCGGAATTGTAAGAAAATGCCAAGAGCTATCAGTGGTTGACATGGCAACACTACTAAATTGATGAGGGATGAGCCAACAGACGTTGCCATGACAACGCACTTGCGCGAGATCAGATTCAGATTTCCATCTGACTAAGTGTGATGCGGCTTCGGTGACTTAACTGGTAGCATGCTGAACTCCTATGCCCAAGGTCGCGGGTTCAAAGCCGGCCAAAGTCGTCAGATTTTCTAAGAGCGCTAAAAATCCCTCAGTATGCTTTCCTTTGGAGGGGAAGTTCCAACGTTCGTTGCGAGTTGCTGATTGCGGTGGCATCTAGTAGCCAAGTTCACAGCTAGGTGTCGTTGACGGTAGTATCTGGTAGCAACATTAGGAACTACTGCTTGAAATTGAGCGTCTGCATTCCTTACCTGAATTACAGACTAATACAGCTATCACAATTCGCACCGTTTATCAGACAGATTCTACACTCACCCAAAGTACACGGGGTTACATGACCACGTTGTCGCAGCCCCTAAACTGAGGAACCAACCAACATCTCTGCGGGAGATATAATTTTGCGTGAAGAAGTAACAGACCGTTACATAGTTACACATCAGTGTCGAAACTTTGCATAAGGACAGTGTGACCACAAGTATAACAAGTCGTTCCGTGAAGAACTATACAGCCTATTTTCATATATCCTACTTATGTTAATTGCCACTATCAACATACACAATTTCAGTTTGATTGCTGTAATAGATTCGTAGATATTGAGAACCGACTAAATATTTCGGATGGTCGCTATGTTGGATTTTATATATGTAGGTCCTAGAGTTATGTATTGTTACATGAAGATTTTTGTGTACGTGTAGCATTCAAACTTCAATCGCATAATTAGGACACAAGAAAAAAAACCAAGGAGATTTAAAAAAAATTCACAGCTGCCATCTTGAGGTTATGGAAACAGTTGAAATAAATTAGATGCCAGTGGATTAACATTCGGATAAAGATTTACTGTACCAAGTTTCACTGCACGCGGATGGTTAAATTGCGAGAAACGTCCATGTGAATATTTATAATTCGCGTCACCGCCATGTTGGATTTGTGATCACCAGGTTATGTAAAGTCCTATAGGTGAACTTAAGTTCATAGCCCCTATGAACATTAAAAAATGCAGTTTGATTGCTAAAATAGATTCGTAGATATTCAGTATCGTCTAAATATTTCGGATGGTCGCCATGTTGGATTGTTAAATGTATAGGCCATAGAGTCATGTACCATTAAAGGAAAATTATTGCGTAGGTTCATTATTCAAACTTTCACTTCGATCGCATGACTACATCACAAGAAATAAAAACTTAATTTTAAAATTCGCACTGCCGCCATCTTGAGGTTATGTAAACAATTGAACTAAATTAGATACCAGTGGATTACTGTCATCGCGGCAGGAGATGGCAGTTGAACACGCAGCGACGGGGTGCGGGGGGTCTTGCAGTACGCATGCGCGGCCCGCCTATTCCTAAGGTAAATATATCGGCTTGCCGCATGCCAATGGTAATCATTGCAGCAGGCGATACTCAGCCACTGAAAGAAGGAATGTGCTGAGTGAGTGAGGCAAGTAGTGACCAACTGAATGTTTTTGGAATGCGCGATACGCAGTGAGCGGGAAGACCCCTGCAGTTCAAACCCGACTGCCAACTCCTGACGCGATATCAGTACAATGTGTATAAATATTTCCTGTACCAGGTTTCAGTGCGCTTGGAACATTAAATCGCGAGGAAGGTCTATTTAAAATGTTCAAATTCGCTTGGCCGCCATGTTCGTTTTGTAGTTAACCGGTTTTTGAAAATCTTATAGATGGACTTCCAGTAGTGCCCTTTATCTCCGTACAAAATTTTAGGGAGATACCGCTAATAGTTTCAGAGATATAGAATGCCGGTGAAATATTTCGCACATCCGCCATCTTGTGATTATGTAAACAATTGAACGAAGTTAGATGTCGGTGCATTACAATGTATATGAACATATACTTTACCAAGTTTCATTGCGTTTGGTTGGTCAAATCACGAGAAACGTCTATTTAAAAGTCTCAACTTCGCTTGGCCGCCATGTTGGTTTTGTAGTTACCAGGTTTCCAAAAGTCAGATAAGTGAACTTATAGTAGTTCCCTCTATCACCATAGAAAATGTCAGGGTAATATCGGTAATAGTTTCGGAGATATTGAATGCTGGTGAAATATTTCGCACAGCCGCCATGTTGGATTGGTGAGTCGTAACAAAATTTGAAGGGCACGGTCGAGGTCGCCGGGAATAGTGCTATGAACTTTCTGAGTTTCATTGAAATCGCTCCTGCCGTTTAGATTTTATTAGGGGGACACACACACACGAATCACACACACACACACACACGCACACACACACGGACAAAAGGTGATCTCATAAGCCTATTTTTTCAAAATTGAAAATAGGCTAAAAATGGACTCCAAATGACAAGAAGGTTACCGTCATCATAAGACAATAGAATGTTTAAAATATGCATAAAATGACGAAAAACAAAGTTAATTTATCTCCAATTATAAAATACTTTCACGCAATAAATGTGATCTGATCCTTCTACGAAAACCTGCATATTCTGCCTATTTTCGACTATCCCCAAGTTTGTCCGGTGAAATCTACCTCCTCCTTCCGGCGTGCCGAGAGGACTTTTTTTATTTATTCTTAGAACTGCTTTCTTTCTTTCAAAAACGTCCATATGTACATTTCACTTTCAAAACCAGTTAACTCCTAATTAATCTTAAGAATTGTGTTACTTTCCGTTAAGAGACAATCCTGTAATTTGTTGGAATGCATCGTTTGATGACAAAAGTAAGTAATAAAGGAAATGTTCATATTCCAAGGATGTTTTTTCATATGTTAACAGTTTTCCTCATTTTCCTACAAATTTTGTTTTGTGGACTTGGCGGGTTTAGATTCTATTCTACGGAATATCTCGAAAGGTCCTGCATTTTTCCATAAAACTCCCATCGCAAAGTTGACGAAACTCATAAACTTGCGTGGCACGTACTAGGACAAAGAAAACTTACTAAACAGTTTTCTCTATTGTTTTGGATAAATTCCATGTAATGATCAGGCTGCGATGTCTTAGTACTTAAACAGTATTATCAGATTAGTATCACACGAAGTTGAGATGACGCACGCCAGCCCATCCACAACTGACGACGAACCATGTGATCAGTCAATGTATCCACTGTATGTCACATGTGTTCATAGGTACACCAGAAGCAGGACCGGATTTAAGAGTATGCCGCCTATGTCCATTTGCCACCCCCTCTATAGTTCATATTTGCTTAATACATTTGTTTTATTCAACAAAAGGAAAGAGCTCATTGGCGTTTTCATCTTCTTTAAACATAATGTTCATGTAGTTTAGATAAAACAACAATTTTAATGGTTTACATAATAAATTATGTATTGAAATTAGTTATCTACTTGTATATTTTACTTATTTCTTTTAAGATTCGTTAAAAATGAAATGGATTTCGAACCTAATTAATTAATTTGTTCTTGGACATCAGTGATCACTATTTTACACATATTTTTATATTTTAATGCTAATGACTATCTTTTGCTTAATATTGAAGAACTGTGTTCGATTTGAATTAAGTTGTCTCACGTGGTGAAATGGAATTACACAAAATGTAGTTAATTACTGGTTATTTTGTTGAAAAATATACAAACTTCTCTAAAACAACTCACCTAACGTAATCTTGATGTTGAAATGTACATAGCCTTCTAACGAGATGTCTTAATGGCAAACTCGTTAATAATGTCCCCATATGAAAGTGTCTTTTTTTGTATTTGCCTCAATACAAAGTAATGAATGTGAGTTTAACCGTATTTCAGAAATACTAGTTCACAGATAGTTCTTAACTTTTCTAAGGTAGGAAAAACTGTAGAAGGACTAAAACATATGTTTAAGTAACATGTATTCTTTAACTCATACGGATAATATTATTAACGTCTGAAATACTTCTTTTCAACTTTTGAATAAATTGCCAAATTGCCGCCCCTGAAAATTTGCCGCTCTAGGCTGCAGCCTACTTAACCTATTTAGAAATACGGCCCTGACCAGAAGGCCACAGGAGGAGCTTCCACGTGCCCTATAGTATGGTCCGTTCCAACTTCATTACACACGTACTAACACCCCGCAGCCGGTAATGTTTTACCTTTCACTGGGTCAACATAAAATAAATCCATAGATTATGTTCGGATTTTGACTGTTTTGTTGTTCATTTTTCATTCATACAATGTTATAATATACACTGTATATTCAAGCCAGACACCCTGTATATTGAGGTAGACTCACGATTTCCTGTGTATTGAAAATCTCCTGCTTATAATGTAACGTTAAGTTATCATGGTGCAGCAAATAGGCTGACGATATAATAGTAATATTTCTACAACTTAAATCATCTTCATGTTTTTCAGTCAAGCGACTGATCTGTCCCTACTGCCCCTACAATGAGTCTTTTCCGCGTTGTTCGGTCTTGTGCTGTCCTTTTGACCACTTCATAACTCCGTAGGCCAGAGCTATCTAGGAAAGATCTCATTAAAGTGTTCGTGGCCTCCCGCGAGGGCGTTTTCCTGGTATTTTGCCTTCTAGTATGTCGATCATCAGCCCACCATGTCGTAACCTGTGTCCAAGCCAGGTGGATCTCCTTCTATATATCTGGCGGATCATTTGCTGTTTTTCCTTTACTCGATCCTGCACCGTATGTTGATCACTTTCTCTACCCAGCTGATCTTTTCCATTCGGCGCCAACACCACATCTCAAACGCTTTTAGTCGTTTAATGTCAACTCTATTCATTGTCCAGGTGTCACTGCAGTACATTGCAACTGGCCATATGAAGGACTTAACTAGTTGTTTTCTAAGGCTGAGGGACATCGAGCGTTGACAAATTAGAGAATGCTTTTCACGGAATGCCTGCTTGCCATGCTATACGGCTCCTGATTTCAACTTCACATCGTAGGTCTTCTGTGAAGATCTGACCAAGGTATTTAAATTGACTGACCTGTTGTACTGGTTCTTTATTTATGGTTATATTTAGTTGGTGTTGATGCTTACTTATCACCAGAATCTTGGTCTTCTTAAAATTGATTTTCATTCCGTATTCTGTAGCTGTATCATTCAAACATTGCAACATGTTTGTTAATGTATGCGGATTTACTGCAAGTAATGCCAGATCATCAGCAAATTTAATATTCTGATAAGTATTCCACCAACATTCACTCCCATATTAGAACCATTAAAAGACCACTTTGTTATAGCTTCAGCGAAGGCATTGAACAGTCCAGGGGACAGCAAACAACCTTGTCGCACACCTTTGCGGATCTTAGCGGGTTCTGATACGTCATTTCCAAGCCTAACAACAGCAGTTTGATTTATATACAGGTCAAATATTAATAGCCTATGATTAATCGATGGGGACAATTTGATTCAGATGCTTGTGCCAGCTGACTTGATCAAATGCTTTTTCGAAGTCCACAAAGCACACGTAAAGGTTTCTGTTTACGCTTAACATCTTTTCACCAAGACATCGCAAGGGCCCGATAGCATCACGTGTAGACATATTCTTATATAAAGGTTTAAAATCTATTATTTTGTGAAGTCAATAGGATGATCCCTTGTGTTATAGCATTATTTCAGAACAAAACCCTCGTCGAGCCTATTCTGAACATGAAGTGCATTGTCTGGGGTTCTAATTAGTTATCTCGCCGTCATATATCACTCTGCCTTATAAAGCAATAAGTAGACGCTCCCAACGTCCTCTTTAATTTTACACACGCTGGTTAATAATACGCACAACATAATGGGTGTGCCTTTCTTTCAAGAAGGGCGTATTAGCTCTAGAACACAATCTTGCAATCTCCATTGATTAATATCCATAAAGCAATGTTTCATGAAAATATTTTGGAACAATTACTTTTTAAATACTGAATGACAATATGTGCAATAAAGATAGCTTCGAAGCTATATTTCAGTGTTGCCTTAATAAAAATAATTAACATTGTAGCTTTCAGTCAACACAAAATAATTTCAATTACTGGAATGTCTGAAAAATATCCTAACATAAAATGCATGTGATTTACCACAGCAGTACCAACGGAGGGGAGGATTTTATGCCCACCATTTCGATTTTTTTTAACTTTCAGTGTAATATATGTTTCTTATGCATCCTGAAAGAGAAGTAATTGTCCATAATTAACTCTATCATTGTACCATTCAATATTGCTTTATTAATTTTATCATCTGTAAAAGCTAATAGTACTGTTTTTTGTTGGTGGGCATAGAGTTCCCCCGTTGTTATTTCACTCCAAAGGACAGAAATACAACAAAGTGAACAAAACAACAATGATCAGTGCATCTTACAAGAGATACACGTGTGGAAAGCAGAGCAACAAGACAATCATTTGTGCAAAGTGCAATGATGATTCAGAAGGAAGTGATTAGTGAATAAATCCATGAACTGAACATTATTGCTCAATGTAAAACAAAATCCATGAGGCACACCAAAGTAGACAAATTTGTGTGTGAATATGATTTAATCTAGACTACTCTTGTTGTTGTTTGTGGTCCATATGATAACTTAACTCAAAATAAAAGCTATAATGTCAAATAGAACAAATTAGCTCGGTGGGCACAAAATACCCCCCCCCCCCCCCCGTCGGTAGTTCGCGTTTCAAACAAGTAGTTCCGTGAAGAATTATACAGGCTATTTTCATATATACTACTTATGTTAACTGCCACTATCAACATACAAAATTTCAGTTTGATTGCTGTAATAGATTTGTAGATATTGAGAACCGACTAAATATTTCGGATGGTTGCCATGTTGGATTTTATATATGTAGGTCCTAGAGTTATGTACTGTTACATGAAGATTATTGTGTACGTGTAGCATTCAAACTTCAATCGCATGATTAGGACACAAGAAGTAACAAGGAGATTTTAAAATTTCACACAGCTGCCATCTTGTGGTTATGGAAAGAATTGAAATAAATTAGATGCCAGTGGATTCACATTCGTATAAGGATTTACTGTACCAAGTTTCACTGCACTCGGATGGTTAAATTGCGAGAAACGTCCATGTGAATATTTATAATTCGCGTCGCCACCATGTTGGATTTGTGAACACCAGGTTATTTAAAGTCCTATAGGTGAACGTAAGTTCATAGTCCCTATGAACATAAAAAAATTCGTAGATATTCAGAGCCGTCTAAATATTTCGGATGGTCGCCATGTTGGACTGTTAAATGTATAGGCCATACAGCCATGTACCAATAAAGGAAAATGATTGCGTAGGTTCACTATTCAAACTTTCACTTCGATCGCATGATTACGACACAAGAAATAAAAACTTAATTTTAAAATTCGCAAAGCCGCCATCTTGAGGTTATGTAAACAATTGAACTAAATTAGATACCAGTGCATTAAAATGTGTATAAACATTTCCTGTACCAGATTTCATTGCGTTTGGAACATTAAATCGCGAGATAGGTGTATTTAAGCTTTCCAAATTCGCTTCGCCGCCATGATCGTCTTGTAGCTAACTGGTTTTTGAAAGTCTTATAGATGGACTTCCAGTAGTGCCTTTTATCTCCGTACAAAATTTCAGGATGATACCGCTAATAGTTTCAGAGGTATAGAATGCCGGTGAAATATTTCGCACATCCGCCATCTTGTGGTTATGTAAACAATTGAACGAAGTTAGATGTTGGTGCATTACAATATCTACAAACATATACTGTAACAAGTTTTAATTCGTTTGGTTAGTTAAATCGCGAGAAACATCGATTTAAACGTCGCAAATTTGCGTGGCCGCCATGTTGGTTTTGTACTTACCAGTTTTTGAAAAGTCACATAGGTGAACTTCTAGTAGTTTACTTTATCACTGTAATAAATTCCAGGGTGGTATCGGTAATAGTTTCGGAGATATTGAATACTGGTGAAATATTTCTCACAACCGCCATGTTGGATTGGTGAGACGTAACAAAATATGAAGGGCATGGTCGGGGTCGCCCGGAATTGTGCTATGAACTTACCGAGTTTCATTACAATCGCTCCAGCCGTTTAGAATTATTAGGGGGGCCCACACACACACACACACACTCCTCACACACACACGCATACACACACGGATAAAAGGTGATCTCATAAGTCTTTTTTTTTTTTTTTTTTCAAAATTGAAAATAGGCTAAAAATGGCTTGGTACTGCTAGGGTTAAGATATATATTGTTACGATTTATTGAAGAAGTAGAAGAAAATAAGAAAACTTAGGGATACATGATTCGCTCGTCAAAAGAGCATCCTAAATATGCAGGACAAATAGCTCTACAAAATACTTGTGTGAAGCTAAATTGTTAGGTTAGATTTCGTGGGAACGCTCTATCAATGTTCCAACGTTCACCACTACTGTCGACCAAAATATTATGTGCACTCGTGCATATATGCCTCATATGAGGTCTCAAATATATAGCTTTTTGAACTGGCATATAAAGTCTCCTTGACAACAGATGCCATTGTTTCTGTTCCCACATCTACACATATACCTCAGATGAGGTCTCATTGTAGTTACACTAGCACGAGACTGATCGCAGCACCGTACGGACACATAACTTACACTTCCGCTCTGATATTCTTTGAAGTTGCTGCGTCATTGCTTTCGCGTATGTTCAGTGACCTGTGCTGCTCAGCAGATATCACCTCGGAGGTAAGTAAAATTATTTATAGGTTTATAAAGCATGTGAAATCAAATATACAGAACATTTTAGCAAATATCTTTATTGAAGGTCATGTTATTTGTGCTTGAGTATGAGACCTCATATGAGGCCTATCTGTGTTGAAGGGTACAGCATGGATTCTAACCTTACATTTTACTTTCGTTACACAGTTTAGTTTATCTTTCCTTTTTGGTGGCATATCTTGCTAATGTTAACTTCTTACACTAAATCCTGTTTTTGTTTTACATTTGGATTCTGTAAGTTTTGTTATTTTGTTTATATCCTTGCAGGCATGGACGGAGATCCTGGTTCGTCACGATCTGGCATCCCAGTAAACCCTGGCCATGCTGAACAAAGAAGGAAGCTCAGGTACCGTAGTAACTGTCTTATTAGTATCAATTATATATTTACCAGTTATTTGTGAATAGAAGTAGCCTACTTTTGGGATATTTGAAATGCCATAGCCTAATTGCACAGACTAACATAAGCATAGTGCATGTCTGATGATTTCATTTCATGCTAGTCTATATATTTAAAACAGTAAGGTGATTTTTGTTATCACGAGATTGAGAGAACGACAGAACCGATTTACTTCGTAGAGCACTCTAACGAAAGCTCTTGACCTCTAGATTTGCAGAGTGACTCTAAAATAAACAAATATATTACGGTATATTTTTGAATTAATATAGAAAATAGCAGAATTCTTTCCCCTCACGCATGCGCACAATCCGCCTGGGGTCATGACAAAATGGCGGTGAGAAGTCCATTAAAATGCAAGTTATTTAATAAGCTTCCATGTAATTGAAAACATACATTAACCAAGTTCTGACAATAAAATATAATAACAGTATGAACGTATACGAATGTGCAACATTTATTTGGATAATAAAACGGATTATTTCCTTCTGACAGCGGCTTTTGAAGATAATGAACGGCTGCGTCAGCTGCTGAACAAGAGTGCGCGAGTAGCTATGTGGTTAAGGCGACTGACTGTGGTTCCTAGGTTCACCGGTTCGATCCGAGCCCTCGCCGGTATAATTTTTTTTACCACTGAAATATTGTTTAATCAAGGAGTATTAGTAAGGTTTTATGTCTGTTAAACATACATATTTCTACATTCCCTCTCAATATGTTTTATTTCCGTTTTACCATTGCATTACAGCATGTGATAAAGAGAGCTAACTGTTGTCCTCAATACGCCGTTCGAATATCTGCAATCAGTTCCAGTAACTGACAACAGATGGCAGCACCATTGCATCGCTATATTTAAAAGACAAGACATGGTGCGTTTTCACGTGATGGAGAATTATAAAGGAGGGGAATATTTAAGAAGGGAAATGTTGAAGAACATTAACTGACAGTTGAATGTGTAGGCTATGTTGTTTATGTACCTCAATATTGCAATTCTTCCCAATGCTTCGGAGGTCAAGTTATTAGCGTCCTAGACTAAAAGTTATAATTATGCATCGTTGATATACTCTTAAATTATTAAAGAAAAAAGAAGTTTTCCAGGCACTCGCGCGTGTCCACAATATGCTCTCGCCACGAGAGACACTTGGCAAACATAATTCGTTTGAAGGGCTCCGACATCGTGGTCACTCAGCCCCGTGTACTTTGGTGTGTATGTGTAGAATTTTCTCTGATAACCTGCGTTATTGTGAAGGCTGCATTAATGTGTGTATTTGTAATTAAGGTGGGAAATGGCAAAGAGACGGCCAAGGCCTTAAGTAAGGAACCATCCCGGTATTTGCCTTGAGTGGAAGTGGGAAACCACATCCAAGATTGTCGAGGTGGGAATCAAAGCTTCCTCTTCTTAGTTATACCTCAAGAGACTGAATGTGCCCCGTTTTTGCCCTCAGACCCGAATTAAATTTCTTGGCAGAGCAGGAAATGTAACCCGGGTCTCCGAGGCGATAGCCAAGAATGGGTGGGCTTCCATGAGTTAATACGATTTTTGACATGCACGGGACATAGAATTCTAAAACTGCCTCCATTAGGGTGACTGCCGAAGTGAGTATTGAGTATAGGCCTATGGTCATTCCAGTAGTTGGCGAAGTGATTCTATGTTCCCCTGCAAAATGTACCGCCATAACCTATAACAGGTGATGGAAATTGCTTATTTAGAGCAGTTTTGTACTGTTTATAACAAAATGAAGAACGTCATTCTGAGCTGCGTTTTCAAGCTATTGCAAACAATTTCGTTGGCAGGAACAATTATAAGGAATTTATTTTAAGCGATCAGTCTCATCGCATTCTCCTCTCCAACCAACTTGAGTAAGAAAGTCTTTGGACGGTCATGTTGAACTTCATTGTATAATTTTCTCTGATGACCTGCATTAATGTGTGTATTTGTAATTAAGGAGGGGAATGGCAAGGAGACGGCCGAGGCCTAGAAACCGTCCCGGTATTTGCCTTGAGTGGAAGTGGGAAATTACGGAAAACCACATCCAAGATTGTTGAGGTGAGAATCGAACCTTCCTCTTCTTAGTTATACCTCAAGAGACTGAGTGTGCCCCGTTTTTGCCCTCAGACCAGAATTAAATTTCTTGGCAGAACAGGAAATGTAACCCGGGTCTCCGGGGCGATAGCCAAGAATAGGTGGGCTTCCATGTGTTAATACGATTTTTGCCATGCACTGGTCATAGAATTCTAAAACTGCTTCCATTAGGGTGACTGCCGAAGTGAGTATTGAGTATAGGCCTATGCTCATTCCAGTAGTTGGCGAAGTGATTCTATGTTCCCCTGCAAGATGTACTGCCATAACCTATAACAGGGGATGGAAATTGCTTATTTAGAGCAGTTTCGGACTGATTATATCAAAATGAAGAACGTCATTCTGAGCTGCATTTTCAAGCTATTACAAAAAAATTCGCTGGCAGGAACAATTATAAGGATTATATTATAGGCGATCAGTCTCATCGCATTTTCCTCAGCAACCAACTTGAGTATGAAAGTGTCTGGACGGTGAATACACTGGTCATGTTGAACTTCATTGTATAAAACAATATTGTTTAATGATTATTTGTTTAGAGTACTGAGTCTAACTACGCAGTTGATTTCGGTAATGGAAGTATTATTTGCCATTTAATATTTAGCGGCTCCGTTATTGCAGGACACTATAGTGTTATCGAATAATACGAACAGGCGATCAGTCTCATCGCATTCTCCTCAGCAACCAACTTGAGTATGAAAGTGTCTGGACGGTGAATACACTGGTCATGTTGAACTTCATTGTATAAACAATATTGTTTAATGATTATTTGTTTAGAGTACTGAGTGTAACTACGCAGTTGATTTCGGTAATGGAAGTATTATTTGCCATTTAATATTTAGCGGCTCCGTTATTGCAGGACACTATAGTGTTATCGAATAATACGAAGCCACATTTAAAATCCAATATAAATAGGCCATTTCAGAAACAATTCCAGATATTATGCAGACTATGCAGTACAGTGTACGGTCTTTGACGATCAAATGTAAACATTGTTCTAAATTGTATTTCTCTTGCGTAAAATCTACGCGTGGTTATTTTGGCCTTTACTGTTGTGATGGTAAAATTGATCTGCTGGAATATATAATACATGTATTTGCCAATTTGCAACAATGTAATGATATTAATTTAAAAGTCATTGAACTTATGTCCAGTAGTTCAAACACATACATCAGCGTTAACAAATTGGATACTGAAGATGAAAGCCAGCTACTTGATTTCCCTATTATAGAATTCTTCAATTCCTTGGAATTAAGTGATTCGCTTCCACATACTGCGAACGTTTGAGCCATAGTTATGCTCCTTAGAAATCTGAACGTTTCCCAAGGACTCATATATGGAAATATATTAATTGTAAGAAATATGTAAGAAATTGCTTGGATTCGGATATAATAGGTGTAGTAATATTAGGCAGAGAGCTCAAATCCTACGACTTGATTTAACACCTTCCGATAAAACACTTGCAGGTACAGTACATTTTCTTTTAATAGGCAACAATGTCTTATTCGCTCGGCCTACTTTATCACAATCAATCAAGCTCAAGGAGAAACTCTGGAACGTATTGGGCTCTTTACCTCATCACGTTTTCAGTCATGACCAGCATTATGTTGCAATGTTGAGAGTGCTATCCTTTGACGCCCTTTAAGTTGCAATAGTGCTAAAAAGTAATCGTACAAAGAATGTAACTTATATAAGAAGCTTCTTCAGTAAATATATATTTCCATTGTCCGTCATGTTTTGACGGGTTTCATCTAGTTTTGATTTATTTTTTTAGGAATGCAGGCATCATGGAGGTGCTATCAACACGTGAGATCCATAACTTGCTGTACATTGAAAGCTCAGAGGACGATTTTTCTGGATCAGAGGATGAACTCTGGGTCCCCTCCGAGGATGAGGAACCACAGCCATCAGACACTGCTGACGACTTACCCAACTCTCATGATGATTCTCAGGAGGAATTGCCTCCGCCACCCCCTGCGACCAATACTGCAAACGATCCTCGGATAGATCCACGGCCACTTCTGTGGTTTAGTGGGAAAGAAAATGACCTTGTAGGCAATATTCCTCAATTTCATGGTGAACATAAATCAAATATTGAAGGTAATATGCCCTTAGATTATCTTTTATCTATGTTTCCTGAAGAGTTCATGGAGAAACTAGTTGATGCCAGTAACCTTTATGCCACACAGAAGGGCAGAGACAATTTTAGACTTATAGTCCCCGAGTTCAAAGTATATTTGGGTATCAACTATATGATTACCTATTTACGGTATTCAAGACTAAGACAGTACTGGAGTCCCACACATGGTACAAGACTCTCAACCATTGCTGATAACATGTCATACACTCGGTTTTGTGAAATAAGGAAGTACCTTCATTTCACCAATAACGATGAAATCCAAAGAGACAATAGTGATCGTCTTGTGAAACTAAATTCAATCGTTGCTCATTTTCGTCAGGTGTTTCGAGACTCGTGCAGTCCTGAGGAATATCTCTCAGTTGATGAAATGATGGTGCCTTTCAAAGGGCGCTCCACTTTGAAGCAGTACATCAGAAATAAACCTCATAAGTGGGGATTCAAGATTTGGGTTTTGGCTGGTTCCTCAGGCTACTGCTATGATTTTGAAATATACCAAGGCAGCAGTGGTGGTCGGGCAGAACCGTCAGAGTTTGGAGCTGTAGGTGATGTTGTGCTTCGACTTTGTGACAGTATGAAAGGAGCGAATCACAAAATGTTCTTTGATAACCTTTGCACGAGTTTGAAGCTACTTTCTAAGCTCGAGGAAGACAAAATTTACGCCTCAGGGACAATGAGGAAAAACAGATTGGGAGGTGCTTTGCCTAAACTGAAGTCAGCTGCAGACTTGAAAAAATCTGGAAGAGGAGCAGTATCTGTTGCTACTTCGCAAACCAACATCACTCTAACTGAATGGCATGACAACTCAATTGTCTATGTAGCGTCCACATTTGCTGGCGTTGACCCGAAGGATTCTGCTAGGCGATGGTGCAGGAAAGAAAGAAAGGTTATTGAAATTCCTCGTCCTTTCTCTGTACGAGTTTATAATAAACATATGGGTGGAGTTGACCTAATAGATTCACTGGTCGGTTTGTATCCACATTCTGTGCGAAACAAACGATGGTATTTTAGACTGTTTCACCACATATTGAATGTAGCAATTGTAAACTGCTGGATTTTATGGAGAATGAATGATGAGACTGAAAACTTAGATCTCCTAGAGTTCAAGAGCTCAGTTGCGACTTCACTTATCTATACTGGGAGTGTAGAGAGGAAAAAAAGAGGTAGGCCAAACTCATCAACACCTCCTGCTGTGAAGAAACGCGTGAGAGTCACAGCAGCTATAGAACTTCGTCGAGATGGTGGCCCTCACTATCCTCAAAAATCTGTGAAAGGCTATGCTTCCAAGTGTCATCATCACGGCTGCAAGAGAAAAACTCGTTATCAATGTCGCCGTTGCAAGGAACCACTTTGCCCAGAATGCTTCCACGACTTCCACACAAGGGCATAAACAGAAGGGTCAAGCGTTTCATGCTATAGGGACTAAACAAGGAACAGGCAGAAAGAAGACTGTTTCACAATTGAGGGGGAAGGAATATGATAAAGGCGGGAGGGGATGTGACGTCCCTGATCGATATTTCATATGTAAACCTGTTAGATGTAGACTGTCATCTGAGAAGTTCAAGTTGATTTGGAATAACATTCAATTTTCTGTGTTATTATTCATTATATTTTATTATTATCATCATTATTATGCCCTGGTATATGAATGTATTATAATTTGTCCGAATAAACATTAAGATGGCCAAATGTTGTGCTCTATATTTCTGTTGCATTGTCATCCATTCACATTCATAAGAACCGAAAAGATGTCGTTGGTACATTTAAGCCTCATATGAGGCCTCTCATTTTTGGACAGTTGTAACTGTCAATTTTTCGAAAAATGTATTAGGTGATATTACTTACTGCATTTCCTGCCTAGAAATCCGAGGAAATTTTTTTTTGCATTCCATTTCATAATTTGTGCATGAGAGGGTTAAGGTTATTTGTGAAGTAACCAATAGACCTACATAAAATCCAATATCATCATTTCTGTCGTTCTATTCTACGTTAGTTCATTTTAGTTTGGAATTTTAATTTATATTTTAATATTTTTTATCGCAGTTGGAAAACAAAAAGTGCCCATTTTTAAGCGTGTGTCAACCATGCGTCACATTTAAGAATTACTATCTCACAAACCCGTCATCAGATCGAACCCAAATTTTAACACACTATACATTGGAATGTTGTTTAACTGGTTTATTAATTTCAAAATTTTGTGTGTCCAAGAAACAAAGTTGTTATCATTTTTGTAAGGTAACTTTTTCTCGGCTCGGGCTGGTTGGAAAATGTAGTTCTTGGTCTCGTTACATCAAAATGTTATGCGGTATGACTGTGAAATACGTAAATTAATTCACTTATTTTACATCGGTTTGTATGTGTATGGGAAAATAAGACATCGTTTAGCAGCTATCCGATACAGAGAACGCTGTACAGCGTTGCCGAGTTGGTGCCCATCTCTGCCGAGCGAGGCGAGCCATGACGCGTGGTGGGCTCCAACTCGGTAACGCTGTACAGCGTTCTCTGTATCGGATAGCTGCTAAACGATGTCTTATTATCCCATACAAATACAAACCGATATAAATTAAGTGAATTAGTTTACGTATTTCAAAATCATACAGCATAACCTTTTGTTGTATGAGGATGACAACGCGACCAAGAACTACATTTTCCAACCAGCCCGAGCCGAGAAAAAGTTACCTTACAAAAATGATAACAACTTTGTTTCTTGGACACTCAAAATTTTGAAATTAATAAACCAGTTAGACAACATTCCAATATATATATTGTGTTAAAATTTGGATTCGATCTGATGACGGGTTTCTGAGATAATAATTCTTAAATGTGACGCATGGTTGAAACACTGTTAAATACGGGCACTTTATGTGTTCCAACTGCGATAAAAAATATTAAAATATTAATTAAAAATTCCAAACCTACATGAACTAACGTAAAATAGAACGACGAAAATAATGATGTTATTTGATTTTATGTAGGCCTATTGGTTACATCACAAACAACCTTCAAACTCGAGTACACATAATATTTTGGTCGACAGTAGGTATCATTGATATCTGATAGCGAAGGTTGGAACTACTTGAAATTGAACGGAACTTGTAGCTCACCCTAAGGGTGCCCGATGGAAGCAGCTACAGACTCAGGCGAGTCGAACATGTCCTCGGACACTCCCGGCACTAAAAGCTATACGATAAATAAATAAATAAATAAATACCAAACCTACAGTGATACCCACAGACAGCCTCTGCCCTCCAAACACAAAATACAAGAAACCCCATCAGAAAACTTAGTAAGTGTGGTAATTATTCATCATCATCATATCCCCTTATCCAGCTCCTGCCGGGTCGGGGTATTTATGGCATTTCTCTACCTTCCTCTTTCTTTCCATCATTCCTCTTCCACGATCTTGTTCCAGTCCCAAATTTCTTTTTCTTATGCTGTTCTTCACTGAATCAATCCACCTTGTTCTAGGTCTTCCTCTTGCTCTCTCACCCTTGCACTTCACCTCCAGCACCTGTCTTGGTATTTTATTCTCCTCCATCCTCTCTACATGTCCAAACCACCTTAGTTTATTCTTCTCAATTATCACATTTAGTTTTCTCATCCCACCTTCCGTCCTAATAACTTCATTTCTCACTCTGTCTTTCCTATCATACTTCTTAGGATTTTCATTTCACTGGCTTGAATTCTACTCTCTTGCCTGCTTGTCAAGGTTCAAGTCTCAGCTGCATAAGTCAATATGGGTACATAGTACACTATACATTATCTCTTAACTTTTCCTTGGTACTTCCTTATCCCAAACAAGTTTTCTTACACTTTGATAGAATGCATTGCTCTGCTGTACCCTCCTGATAATCTCCATGTCCAACCTACCAGTTTGCATGAATTATTACTGATCTCTCCCTATATTATTCTACTAAGATCCCATTCCAGTTTTGTACCGAAAATAAGGTCCCATTAATACCAACCTACACTTATGGGGTACCTACAGGTTCAGCAAAACCCAATGCTTAAGCGAAACGCACTCACTTACTCTTTAAATGACTCAAATTAAATATATACCTTAAAACAAGTATATTTACAATGAAAAATTCTAGAGTGCCCCTTGACCCCCTTAAGCGCATTATATTGCATGTATTGATGAATTTTACAGCTTAATTTGGTTCATTGATAACCTTATAACCTGTGACTCACGGTGGGTGAGTGGTTATAGTGTCGGACTACCAACCCCAAGATCGCAGGTTCGCCCCTGGCCATGGTAAGTGATTTTTGAAGGCGACAAAAATCACGATACTCATGTCATACGTTGTTGGCATGTTAAAGAACCCATTTGAATTCAGTTGGCCGTGTTCAATGGCAAAATTAATCTCGGGATTTTCCGCCAACACAAAGTTCCTCCATTCTCTACTTGAAAGCGCTGTAGTGTCAAGGAGTTTAGATATCTAACATCATTGACTTTCATAGCGTTCAAAGGAACGACGAAATTCGACATGCAAGCTGCCCTCTGGGTGTCAATTAACAAAGCTTGTACCAGGCATCCGAGGCCATACGATATTATTATTATTATTATTAATGAAATAATGAAAGAATGTAACACAGTAACCATGGTAACAGAATCTCACAGGTCCATCTATTTCTGTAATACGCAATGCAATTCCAATTATTACATTACTGTGAAAGTTTCCAGATGGTTATAAGGTTATCACTGAACCAAATTAAGCTGTAAAATTCATCAATACATAAAATATAATGTGCTTAAGGGGGTCAAGGGGCACTCTAGAATTTTTTCACGCAATTTTCACGTGTGAGTGTGGTACGAAAGGTCCTTTTCTCCCGACTATAAAGGGTCTCCGAAAACCACATTTAAAGGCCCTTAAATTAACAGTGTCTGTGATATTCCCAGAAAACTAACTTCGCTCTGATATACCCATGAAGGAATAACAAACCGCTAACCACTATACCCGTGGCTTAATTGGTAAAGTCTGATTATTCATACCAAGGATAAATCAGTCATAGCATTCATGATTGAGATTTTGCTAAGTGTATTCTTTAAAATTAGAATATTCGCGGGCGAAGCCGCAATGGATAATGCTAGTATATATTAAAGCATTAAGCCCCTGAAAAAGGATGTCTTCAATTTAATGTCGTAAAACTTAGAAATGACTATCCCATTAACAAGAACAGTCTTCCCCCAAACCAATCTCTGAAGGTGTAGCTAATTTTGCTGTGATGCACAGCAGTAAACCCTAAACTACAGTAAAATTGTAAACTAATGTGCGGAAATGCACTACAAGTGCTCTGTTGTGATTATTAAAAGCTATAACTACAACATAAATAATTGTTTGTCTACTACAGACGAGTGAAGCATGTCTTCCCTTACTTTCTCATTTTTGATGTTTTGGGTACTCAGGATAATGAAACATCAAAGTTAGTTTGGAGAAAAAACAAGAAGTTCCGTGACGAACTAAAGAGCCTACTTTTCTTAGAATTTAAGATTCATGCCAATGATTAATCTACATGGACCTATCTAGAATAATGACAAAATTAAGTTGGTAATATCGGAATTTCTAATTAGTTCGAAATATACCTGGCATAAAGTAGCCTAATAGAGCACTACAGTTGGCAGCCCTGGTGACTGAATATATTCTTAATTCCATCTCTTAAGGCACAGAATACAAAAATTTGTTGAAATCCAATGGATAGCATGGACGTTAAATGCAGTTAGACATTGGAACAATCAGCGCGCGAAAAATCATGTTGGCAACAATGTGAGGCATGTGTTGGTCAGAAATAATCTGAAATGTTATGATCTATTGTTGTGCTAATTTTGGATGAAATCTATTTGTTAGTTTAGAAGTTACTGGTAATTTAAAATTGGTCCTATTAGCAGGCATAGAATCATGTTGGTAGCACTGACATACATTACTTCAAATTAATCTAGAATGTCAGGTATTATACGTGTGCAAAGTTTAAAGCTGTTGGGTCGCATACTTTCTGATATATTGATATTTGGATAAGATAATAGAGAGACCATTTATTAACAGTTGGCAGCCCTGGAGGTTCTTAAGAATACGCTCAGTTATATGTGTTTATGTACACATAGTACATACGAAATTTGGTTGAAATCCAATTGATAGTGTAGAAGTAATTTGCATTTAAAAATTGGACCTATCAGTAGGCTTAGATTCATTTTGGCATCACTGACATGTATGGCCTCCTAAAAACTAAACTGAAGTATTATTATCTATATGTGTGCCAATTTTGGAATAGTTCCCTTGTATACCTTCCAGGATATCCAACATGGAGCTAAAATTTCAAATGCGTTTTGTCAGCAGTTGGTAGCACTGACATCATTTTCATGTATGGCATTGAGATGTTCCGGTATAGATGTTTACTCATAGCAAATATGGTTTCGATTGCTGCAGCCGTTTAGGAGTTTATAGGGGGGGGGGGGCACACACACAGACAGTCAGACGGATAGACAGACAGACATTTTACCGGATCGATGTCATTTTCGCAAAATGTGAAAAGTAGGCTAATAATTGTCTATTTCCGAGATAATAACTATCACAGCAATATAAGCTACAACTTCAGAGATTGGTTTGGGGGAGGAAGACTGTTCTTGTTGATGGGATCGTCATTTCCAAGTTTTGCGACATTAAAATGAAGAAATCCTTTTTCAGGGACTTAATGCTTTAATTATATCAGTAATAATTAATGCAAACAAGTTGGTTGGACATGGAGATTAACAGGAGGTTACAGCAAAGCAATGCATTCTATCAAAGTGTAAGAAAACTTGTTTGGGATAAGAAAGTACCAAGGAAAAGCAAAGAGATAATGTATATAGTGTACTATGTACCCATATTGACTTATGCAGCTGAGACGTGGACCTTGACATGCAGGCAAGAGACTAGAATTCAAGCCAGTGAAATGAAATTCCTAAGAAGTATGGTAAGAAAGACAAGGAAAGACAGAGTGAGAAATGAAGATGTTAGGACGGAAGTTGGGATGGGAAAACTAAATGAGAGAATTGAGAAGAATAAACTAAGTTGGTTTTGGACATGTAAAGAGGATGGAGGAAAATAGAATACCAATACAGATCCTGGAGGTAAAGTGCAAGGGTAAGAGAGCAAGAGGAAGACCTAGAAAAAGGTGGATTGATTCAGTGAAGAACAGCATAGGAAAAAGAAATTTGGACTGGAACACGATCGTGGAAGAGGAATGATGGAAAGAAAGAGGAAGGTGGAGAGGTGCCATAAATACCCCGACCCGGCAGGAGCTGGATAAGGGGAAATGATGATGATGAATAATTACCACATTTACTAAGTTTTCTGACGGGGTTTCTTGTATTTTGTCTTTGGAGGGCAGAGGCTGTCTGTGGGTATCACTGTAGGTTTGGTATTGATTTTTTTTTAACGTATGGCTTTTAGTGCCTGGAGTGTCCGAGGACATGTTCGGCTCGCCTGAGTCTGTAGCTGTTTCCAGCGGACCCCTTAGGGTGAGCTACAAGTTCCGTTCAATTTCAAGTAGTTCCAACTTTCGCTACCAGATATCACTGACACTGACACGGTGAACGTTGAAAATGTGATAGATCGTTTCAATGAATTAAACGGGACGTACAACCACTAACAATACGGTATTATATTATTCAAACTCCATTCTATGTTTTGCATCCTCGAGTTAAGACGTTACCTTCTCCCACAGAGTACAATGCGACAAAGATAAAACACGAAAATAAAACAAGAAGTTCCGTGACGAATTAAAGAGCCTATTTTTCTTAAAATTTAAGAGTCATGCCAATGATTAATCTATATGGATCTATCTAGAATAATGACGAAATTAAGTTGGTAATATCGAAATGTCTAATTAGTTCGAAATACTGTAAACCTGGCATAATGTAGCCTAATAGAGAACTATAGTTGGCAGCCCTGGTGACTGAATATATTCTTAGTTCCATCTCTTAAAGTACAGAATACAAAATTTGGTTGAAGTCCAATGGATAGCATGGACGTTACATGCAGTTAAACATTGGATCTAAAAGCGCGCGTAAAATCAAGTTGGCCCAATGACATACATGTATTGGTCAGTAATGATCTGAAATAATATGATCTATTGTTGTGTCAATTTTGAACGATATCCGTTAGTTAGTATAGAAGTTATTTGCATTTTAAAATTGGACCTATCAGCAGGCTTAGAATCATGTTGGCAGCACTGGCGTAGGCCTATATTAGTTACTCCAAATTAATTTAGAATGCCAGGTACTATACGTGTGCAAATTTTAGAGCTATTGGTTTGCTTACTTTCTGATATATTGATATTAGGGAAACAAAAATAGAGACAGTATTAATTAACAGTTGGCAGCCCTGGTTACTCTTAAGAATCGGCACAGTCATATCTGTTATGCTACACATAGCACACACGAAATTTGGTTGAAATCCAAATGATAGTATAGAAGTATCATGTATTTAAAGTTGGACCTTTCAGCAGGCTTAGATCATGTTGGTAGCACTGACGTATATAAGTTACTCTAAATTAATATAGAATGTCAGGTACTATATGTGTGCATAGTTAAAAGCTGTCGGCTTGCCTACTTTCTGATATATGGGTATTTGGATTTAAAAAATGAGAGCTTTTTATTAACAGTTGGCAGCCCTGGTGGCTCTTAAGAATACGCTCATTCATATCTGATTATATGCACATAGCACATACGAAATTTGCATAAAATCCAATTTATAGTGTAGAAGTTATATGCATTTAAAATTTAGATCTATCAGGAGACTTATAATCATTTTGGCAACACTGCCATGCATGGCGTCCTGGAAATTAAACTGCAATATTATTACCTATACGTGTGCCAATTTTGAAATAGCTCTCATTCATACCTTCCATGATATCCAACATGGAGCTCTAATTCCAATTGTGATTTTTCAGCAGTTTGTAGCACTGACATCATTTTCAAATATGGCCGTGAGATGTTCAGGTATAGATCTTTACTCCTACCAAGTTTTGTTTCGATTGCTGCAGTCGTTTAGGAGTTGATAGGGGGGAGGGGGGGGCACACACACACAGCCAGACAGACAGACAGACAGAAGGACAGACAGACATACATTTGCCTGATCTCATAAGTCTACTTTTTCCTCATTTTTGCAAAAAGTGAAAAGTAGGCTAGAAATGAAAGAAGAGAAGGACGGACCCAGCTCAGATTTACTCGGGGTCACCAACTTCCGACCTCATCAGCCGAGAACCCTTGAGTATGTAGCACTATCCAGGGAGAATCATAAGTAGTGGTGCTACATATACTGTACACCCTGCCTCCTTTAGGGCCTAGTGCAGAAGGCAGAAGATACAGTACCATGAAAAGGGAAACAAGAGTTCTGGCCTATCGACGAATGAGGGAATCAGGGACAGTGAGACACGGGCCAATTAAGGCGGGAAATGTAAAGACTCCCTAGGCCTCGGATACCTTAATACCGTCGGGGTCGGAAGAGAACAAGAGTTTACCGCAGGAAGTCAACAGAAGAGGTGACAGAGAGGAGTAAGTGGAAGCAATGCCGGACTCAGCTGGGGTCCCGTGGTTGCCAACCCACGCCCCCATTAGGCGTGAGCCCCTCGGGTAGAAAATCAAAGACGAATAAGATAAATAGGTACGACGGAGAAGAAAAAGGGGAGAAGCAAACGATAAAAATTAAAGAGAAGAGGGGCGAAGGGAGGAGTCAAATGATAAGGTAAAAGTTATGAAGAGAAATGAAATGTTGAACAAGAAGAAGAAGAAGAAGAATGCCATGAATTTCTAATGAAAATGTTTGCTGCCTTTAATTTACAATAATAACAATGCAATATAAGTAAACAAGTCTTAAGAAACGCCTAGTAAAAAATCCTATCATCTTTATATTTATGGTTTTACAGTTAGTTTAGATATTTTATGTTCGACCCTGACTATTATGAGTCTGAAAACTGTATCATAATGATGGTCATTATAACACTATTATTCATTATGAAACAGTTTCTCCCACCAATCACAGCTCAAGAAACAAATTTTTTGACCAATTAGATAAGGATACCTTCGAGCATGCTCTCAAAATCCAACATGTCTATATAAATTACCGAAAGTGCACCGTCCAAATGTTCGCGTAAATAAACTGGTGAATATGAGACAAGAAATAGCACTGTACCTTAATATACCTATATCCAATTTCTACTCGGCGCGTTGATTTCAAACGACTACGGTGACAGTTTTGCTGAATACTGGTTCACGATCTGCACATCTGGCATTGAATCACACAGAGCGCATGCGTCGGCCGGCCAGAGAGCTTGGAACAGGGAGATGTGCTACCTAGCGCACCACCCGATCACAAAATTCTAGTTACTGAACAGATATTTATGAATATTTATGTTAAAACATGTAATAAAGTTATAATTATCGTCGAACATAAACAGTCGTATGCAACTCGCCTATAATGGTAATTAAGACACTCGTATGGAAATTATAAAACTCGCTAAAGCTCGTTTTATAAAGACACTCGTGTCTTAATTATAGCCATTATAGGCTCGTTGCATAATGTACTATTAGTGTGTTTCTATTGTAGGGTATCTTATATAAACTTACTCTCATGTGTAACACCAAGGCAATTCCGCTTGCATTGATTAATGCAACAGGACTGAAATATTTCCAACTCAAAATTGTATGGTCATGCACGTGACTGCATACACTCCTCGATGCCACGACTTATTGGTATTCATATTTTAAATTCCAATCTGATTACTGAAATGAAAACAAAGCGAGTGAGAGAACGACGAAGTGTGCGTAAAATACCACACTTTGATTACCTCATCACGAAGGTAATAAAATACTCGACCATAACCTAATATAATTACGCATGCACAGGAAGGGCCATGATATACTGTATTATCATGCATGTGTTAGACTCGGAGCCGTAAAATCAGAGTTAATTTTACCGGGTTTTACTTTATTACATCATGAATATTGAGTGGGTTGCGTGTTATTCTAGTGGACAATCAGTTACCACCCAATACTAACAAGACAAGAATCTCCTCATTTTAAATAATATTTCTGTAAAAATATAAAATTGAATTATTTTATTTACATTCTAGGGTGAGTTAGCCGTGGTCGTTACGGCATGACTGCTGGCAGTCGCTCACATCCGGGAGGCGAGGAGGTTCAAATCCCCCCGCCGGCAACCTTGCAGATGGTCTTCTGTGGTTTCCCATCTTCCTTCCAGGCAAATGCCGGGGTTGGTCCCTAACTATAGGCCACAGCCGCTACCTTCCAACTCCTCGTCCTTACATTCCAACTCTCCTCCCCAACGGTACTTGTAGCTCACCCATTAGGTGTCCGTCTCGAAGCAGCTACAAAACTGGCGAGCCGAACATGTCCTCGAACACTCCCGCCACTAAAAGTCATACGAAAAAAAAAACAAAAAACATTCCAGGCCTATGTGATACCGAGAATAAGTTTCAATATACCTGAAGAGTAAGGTTTTGAAGCCATTTTTAGCCTATTTTCATTTATAAATAATAGACTTATGAGATCACCTGTTGTCCATGTGTGAGTGTGTGTGTTGGTGTGTGTATGCATGTGTGTGTGTGTGCGTATATGTGTGCGCATGTGTGCGTGTGTCCCCCTAATTAAATTAAACAGCCAAAGCAATTTCAATGAAACTCGGTAAGTACGTACTAGCTCGTCCGACCTCAACCGTGCCTTTCAAATTTTAATATGTTTCACCAATCAAACATGGCGGTCATGTGATATATTTAACTGGCGATCTGTATCTCCGTAACAGTAACCGACATCACCCTGAAATTTTTTACGGTGATAAAGAGTGCTGCTATAAGTTCACTCCTGTGAATTTTGAAAGCCTGTTAAGTACAAAACCAACATGGCGGCTACGCGAAGTTGAAACACATAAATGGACTTTTCATGTAATTTATCCTTCCTAGCGTAATATAACTTGGAACGCTAAATGTTTATACAAATTCTAATCCGCTGCATCTAATTTAGCTCATTTTTAATAACGTCAAGATGGCGGCTGTGCAATATTTCAGAATAAAGTTTTTATTGCTTGTGTCCTAATTATGCAAACGAAGTGAACGTTTGAAAATTAAACCTAAGCAATAATCTTCATTTAATGGCACATAACCCTATGGCGTGCATATATAACAATCCAAAATGGCGGCTGCGCGAAATATTTCTCCAGCATTCTATATCTCCCAAACGATTACTGATATCACCCTGAAATTTTGTATGTTGATAGTGATTATTACTGTAAGTTCACCTATCGGACATTGCAAAACCTGTTATCTTCAAAACCAACATGGCCGCCAAGCAAATTTAATATATTTAAATGGAATTTTCTCACGATTTAATCATCCGAGCACAGTGAAATTTGGTACGACACATGAGTATGCATGATTTAAGCTACTGGCATTTAATGTTATTCAATTGCTTTAATAACCCCAAGATGGTGGTTGTGAAAAATTTTAAAATTATATTTTTTAATTTTTTGTGTCCTAATCAAGTGATCGCACTGAAAATCGTTTTATTAGCCAGGAGAGTTTTAATAGTAACTACCAGTAGGAGATATGAAAATAGGCTATTTAGTTCTTCACGGAACTACTTGTTCAGTGTTGCCTTAGTAATCGAAATTTAATGTTTTTCAGTCGGTCAACACGATTTTACCCAATTGTAATGGTTGGTTCCCTAATCCTAAAAATAGATACTTGAGAATAATTAATATACTTCGATTACCATTTCCGATCGTCAAGCGATCATCATCAGATCCATTATAAGGCTATTCAATCTATGTCTATATCTATGTCCAAGTTCAGTGCAGGCAGTGTGCGAGAGTAGCTGCTCGTATCCGGACCACAGACCGCTCAAGCAGCTAAGTATACAATCCACTCTAACTTGACCTTTTAACAACAGTCACATAATCACTGTAAGCAAGCACATTTGAAGTTCAATCACCACTTTCAGTATACAATGCTAATGGAATTTCATAATCTATCATTTCATATTTCATACACTCCGGAAGTCAAAAAACCCCTAACTCCACCACTATTTAATTCAAATTGTAGCATTAAATAATATAAACACTTAGGTTATGAAGTATTTAATTGATAAAGAATATAATTTTAATTAACATGAGCACATAGTCCGATTGGATTTAAGATCAGTGAGGAAGATAATCAGTTTTTTCTCTCTCCTGTAAAATTTGGTTTACTGGAGTTAGTGGGTTTTTGATTTCCCTGCCTCAATTGTATCAGAGGCAGTTAGAATCAGGATTATGTTATATTCTGAGGAATTGCAATGTTATGTTTTGGGATAAATAGATGTTATGTCTTGAAGAATGCTGATGTAGAAAAAGATGATATAAGTAAATGCAAGAAGAAAAGAATGGAGCAGAAGAACATTAAGCTTTGCGAGGGGTATTTATTTTCATCCTGAAGGTAGTTTGGATACTGTGTGAGAGATGCAGGTAAATGAAGCTTGCTTATGTGTAGTCAAACAAGTAATAAAAGTGTTGTATTTCTTATTTCCTTGCGTATTTAACGCTATATAGACCCCCAATATTATATTATACTAGCAAAAGTACCCGCTCTTCGAACGGTCTTCTGTATTAATAACCAGACTTTATCATTTGAGCTACTGTTGCAATGGTTAGGGGCTTGTCATTTCTTCATTCGTTTATCAGAGCGAAGGTAGTTTTCTGGGAATATCAGAGACATTGTTAATTTAAGGGCCTTAAATGGTTTTCGGAGACACTTTATAGAATCCCGACTTTTGTGTCTCACATTGAGAAGCGCAACATATGCTTAGGTCGTCCTTCTAGGATAATTTTTATATTTCGCCTATTTTAGCATGTATTTTGATAAGATTTTTCCTATACGCAACCTTCTGTGAGAAGTACGGTGAAGAGTTTATACATGATTGGTGTATTGACTCTCATGGAAACCATACCTAATTTTACGATGGTTCAAACTTCCAAGCACGAGTTATAGACGTACATAAAGATACACAGAATGGCAGACAGACACATCCATTGACTACAACATATCACAGCGGCCTAGGTTGCGTAGTTGGTAGCATGCTGATCTTCTATGCCCGTGATCACGGGTTCAAACCCGGCCGAAGTCATCGGATTATTTAAGAGCGTTGAAAATCCCTCAGTATGCCTTCCTTCGGAGGGGAAGTAAAGCCGGCGGGCCCATGACATAGAAGTATGGCATGTAAAAGTAACTTCCACTAACTACAATTGAGTGAAGCTAAATTTGTAGGTTAGATTTGATGAACGCTCTATGAGATCCAACATTTTCCGCCAGGTTTCGGTTGCGGGGCAACTACTGGCCAAGCGCACAGCTAGGTGTCGTTGACGGTAGCATTTGGTAGCAAAAGTAAGAACTACTTGAAATTGATCGTCTGCAGTCCTTACTTGAAATACAGATAACCCACACTAATACAGCCATCACAATTAACACCTGTTAGCAGACAGATTCCACACACACAATGTACACGAGGCTACATTACTGCATTGTCACAGCCCCTAAACTGAGGAACCAAGCAACCAGCCTACAACATATTACCCAGATGTCCATATATGGATATATCAACTACACAGTATCACACAAAATCATCCTTACGTTGAACCCATTTGTCGACAAAAGAAATGATAAGTTAGAATGCGCTCAAACACAATTCACCTAACGTGTCCTTCCTGACGTGAAAATAAAATTGACAACCCCGTAGACGAAATGCAATACACCTGACTTAAAGACCCTCACCGTTGTGTCAAGTCCCCATCCACAGGAAGACCCTTTTAATAAATTATAATGGCTTGTGGTGCATGAAAATTCAGTTTTATTTTTGTTTCCAATGGCCTTAATTCCTAAAATGCCGCAAAAAATACTATTTGAATTCAGGAATGCTTATTAATGTTGCTGGATATATAATTCTTTACGACATGTCACACGTGAAAATTGCGTGAAAAAATCTAGGGTACCCCTTGACCCCCTTAAACGCACTAAACGTATTGATGAATTTTACAGCTAAATTTGGTTCAGTGGTAACCTTACATCCGTTTGAAAACTTCACAGTAATGTAATAGATGGAATTGCATTGCGTCTTACAGAAATAGATAGACATGTGAGATTCTGTCACCATGGTTAGTAGCTTGCATTCTTTCAATAGTTGTTTAAATGAAATTAGTTTTCTGGGAATATGTAAAAAACTGTTGGTTTTAGGGCCTTACAATGTGGTTTTCGGGGTACCTTTAGGGCCCCCGAGTTTCGTTTCTCACATTGAGGGGCTGAAAATGAGCTTTGTCTCACCATTCTACGCCTATTTCAGCATGAATTTTAAGGGCGTAGGCACCCTTTTACTAGGGGTATGGAGAAAAGTTACATCAATGATTAGTGTCGTGCCTCTGATGGATATCTGTATCAAATTTTACGTTCATCTACCCAGCCGTTCTCGAGTTATAAGGACACAAATTTGTCCACAGACAAACAAAAAGACATACACACAGACAGACAAAAATTTTATTTTTGCGCGCATCCGTCATAAAACAGTCTCAAACGCGCAAATATCGCAAATTTCCGAGGAAATTCAGAAAAACCAGACAAACTTTCATTTTTATATACATAGAGATTAGAAGGAAGAGATTAGTTACATTGATTGCCCAACGGTAGAAGAAAGAGATTAGTTACATTGACTGCTCGACTTTGGGGCATGTTGTTGTTGGTTGACCACAACCACTCTTTAAATTTATTACATCTCGTAGACATAGATTTAATAAGTGTAATGGATCTGGTGTTAATCGCTTAATGATCGAAATTGGTCGTGCAAGTGTATTTATTAATCTCATGGTTTTTTTTTCAGGATTAGGGAAACTCCCATAAAATTGGGTACAATAGTATTGACCGACTGAAAAACATTAAATTTCGATACTTGAACAGCAAGTTTTTTAGGGAGAAGAATCGCCTAAATTATTACCTCGAACAGTGTTATCAATATAATTACCTCCGTATTTTAGTAGCTCGGCGTTCACATTACGATGACAAAAGTGAAACTGTAGGATGATGAAAGCAATAGGAGGCCAATATGTGTGTGTGTCTGGATGTTGTGTTGTAATGTTGAAAACGTTTTTTAAATTATAGGCTACTATCAGCACTCAGACTAAAATAGTCCAGTATAGCAAAAACGTAAATTTTAACTATTTTGACAATTGTACAAAAGGTTGAAATGCTAGAAGACTCGGAAAAGTGTCAAAATGCGTGTTTTGAAAAGCTCTATCATATTTCACATTTTTTAAAATTAATTCCGGCTTAAATGTTTTTGAGAAAAAACGTGCTAAAAACGCTTGTATTTAAAATATAACTTGTTCTACAGATTTAAATGAAATTAAGGTTTGATTGTTTTAATTTATTATTTGATTCTTCATCTTAATTTTTTTGAAACAGATTTTTGAATTTCTCAAAATGAAAGTAGATATTTCAATTTTGATTTGACCACGTATGGGTCAACACCAGCACTCGTAGTGATAGATTTAGTGAACAAAGGATGTCCATCGTTTGCTGTCGATGACTTAACAGTTTAGTGTGTGTCACAATGCCACCAACACTTAAGAAGTGTTTTGTTAATACACAAAACATTCAAAAGTTGAATAATAAAATTAAAAAGCTGAAAGTATAAAGATTCAGCGACGAAACTGGAACTAGTCGGCAACAAGACAAGATGAAGACGTTCTAATCATTGTACGATCAACAACTACAAATTAAATTAATTGGAAGAAACACAAACCTCGCCAACTGAAGACGAAGACAGACGATACTCGTATGGTTTCATTCAAGCAATACATGGAAACCAAGCGTTATACCACATCCCTGGTCGTACGTAGTTCAGTAAATCTATTAATACGAGCGCTAGTGTTGACCCATCATGATCAAATCAAAATCAAAATACCGACTTCTGTTTTGACTGACAAGTCATGAACACCAATGGTTAGACCTGATCCTTTGTCGTATGTAGTTCAAAGAATTGATGTAAAGTTTAGTATTTATTTTCTTTTTTAATTATCTTGAGTTCGTAACTCCCAAGTCATGATTTCAACATTATAATGTAATTTTCGTGAGGCCTCCGGAGAGGCCTAGTGCAGGTCTTTCAATTTGACGCCCGTGGGCGACCTGCGCGTCGTAATGAGAAGGAAGTTATGATGAACACGGCACATAAACCCAGTCTCCAAGTCACGGGAATTAACCTCAGGAGATGAAAATCCCTGATGGCTCGGCCGGGAATCGAACCCGGGGCTCTTTGGGCCAAAGCCTAGAGCGCTAACCATTTAGCCACGGAGCCGGACATTTCAACATTAAGTTCCTAGTATGAATGGCTAGAACTGTGAATATTTCTATCAACTTAAAATGCTGTTACTTTGATGCTTTTGTTTTAAGGGGATTAACATCTAGGTTAATGGCCAAGTATGCAAATGTTCAGAAAGCATTTGCCGTGCTGCTGCTGTTGTTGTTGTTGTTGTTTGAGTGTTCTGTATTTGACTGGTTTGATGCAGCTCTCCATACCTCCCTGTCCTGAGCTAATCGTTTCATTTCTACATAGCTACCACACCCTACATCCGAGGCAATCTGTTTAACATATTCTAACCTTGGTCAACCCCTACAGTTCTTGTCCTCGTTTACCTCTGGGGCAGACCCTCTCCTCTTTCACTTCCTATCTGCCTTTCATGGCTCTCCTTCCTTTCAAGTCCCTCAATTCGCATTCTTCGAGGGCTGAGGGCATTTCTTTTCCTCCTGTCCTTTATTTGCCTTATTCTCCTTTTGTTTTCCATTTCTTCTTCTAGTATATAAGTTAGTAGTTAGTTTTAGTTGTAGCCTAGTTAACATTTCATTATCATCTTCACGATCAGCCAAACCATTAGGGGACGATAACCTAGATGTTAGGCACCTTAAAACGACAATTATCATCATCATCATCATCATCTTGTCCTCGACCCTTCCTTCCATAACTAAGCTTACTGTTCCTGGGTGTCTTAGTATGTGTCCTACCAACCTATCTCTTCTCTTCAATAGCAATCACCAGAAACATCTCTCCTCTCCCACTAGTCTTAATAACTCTTCGTTTGTAACCCTATCTACCCATCTGATCTTCATAATTATCCTGTAACACCACATTTCAAACGCTAAAATTCTCCTCTTTTCTGCTGCACCAATCGTCCAAGTTTCACTTGCATAGAGTGCCACGCTCCAGACAAAGGCCTTCAAAAATGACTTCTTAATACCTAAATCTATATTCGATGTCAACAGATTCCTTTCCTGTAGAAATGCTTTCCTTGCCTGAGCTAACCTACTTTTTATATCCTCTTTGCTTCGTCCATCACTGGTAATTTTGCTTCCTAAGTAACAGAAGTATCCTACTTCCTTTAGTTTTTCACCTGCCAATTTGATGTCTATAGAGGTTTCTCATTTATTTCGGCTGCATTCCAATATTTTTGTTTTACATTTATTAATTTTCATCATGAATTATTTCCTCAAGACGGAGTCCATACCTTTCAAAATCTCATTCAAATCCTTTCGACGGCCAAGATGACGATGTCATCGGCAAATCTCAGAGTTGAAAATATTTCTCCTTGAATCTTCACTCCCACCGTGCTGTGGGCAAATACAATTCATTCATTTATACACTTATCACTGCTAATTGCTAAGCTGGTTTCTATTTTGTCCTTATTTTAATAAATAACATCCGAACCAAATATATCTCCTTCTCAGAATGCAAGGGAGATTAGTATAATTCTATATAAACATATACTTTATTGCGCACAATGTGCATGAACGTGGTTCTTACGAACCATCATTAATACAAAATTTTGTCGTTGTCACTGTAAATGCCTTTTTCCGAGGGGTGTCCATATATTTCTAATTTTCACAGAATTTCGTCAGAGACACCTCTCTGCACTTGCACTTCCTCACGTGGTATCTGTCGCAAGGACCCTTACAAAGCTTGCACACGCATAGTTCGTCTGGTTGGTGATAGACGTCTCTCATGCAGATCCGGTGGTGGAAACCATGGACCGCAAAGCGCGTCAAGATATGTCTCAGCTCGTAGGATCCTTGCATCCAGTCCTGTGTAGTCATAGCGTCCGTCGTATAAAATTCATGCCAAATGTCATTTCTCTTTGCTGTCATGAGACGCAAATACTCCCCAAATCCCGGTGTGTGGGGCAGAAGCATCTGTAATCTGACTTCTTCCATAAAGGGTAGTTCCCCTGTCATGACATACACAAGCCGCGAGGGCGTGAACTTGGATAGGCATAAGGCTCTTTTTAGATACATTGCCTTGATCCTTTCCAGCGTTGCCAGATGTCTGTGCCTAAGATGTTTCCAAATACTTTCCAGGCCATACATCGCGACTGGTGCTATTTTTAACCAAAAACGTCGTATTGCCGTCTTCAGGGATAGGCTGCGTAGATGCTCGATGTCGCTCATAGCCGTCAGTGCAGAGTCTAGCCTCTCTCTCACGTGCATCGTGAAGACGTTCCCAGATGTCTGCATAGTCACCCCCAGGTACCGGAAATGGGAGACTGTAGTCAGGGGGGTGCCTTTGTAATGAAATGTCGCGGGCTTTCCTCCCCTTCTGAAGGACATAGTGACTGTCTTCGTCTCGTTCAAACTCATTTCGTTATCTTCGGCCCATACTGCTACATTGTTCACGGCGGATTGTAGGTCTTCTGCACTTGTAGATGTCATTACCATATCGTCTGCGTACATATAAATTTTGACATTGGGTGGAACTATTGTAGTGACGTCAGCTGTTGCTATTGTAAAGAATATCGGACTGAGAGGATCGCCTTGAAGGACTCCGTTTGCTCGATTGGTTCAGAAGTGATGATGCCGTCAGTGATTTCTATTAGATTACTACTCAGCAGATTCCTGATGAATCTAGCTAAGTAGCTAAACTCGCCTACCAATTTCTCAAGTTTGTCGATGATAATTTGTCTGTTAAGGGTGTCAAAAGCTTTTTTGTAGTCAATGAATACAGCATGCAGTTTTCTCCGTGGAAATGTTAAAGCTTCCTCAATATCTAACTGTAAACATTGGATGGCTTGTGTGGCAGATCTACCCTTTCGAAACCCGAATTGTTCGTCAGGTATCCACCCTTCAATCGTGGACGTGAGGCGCTCGCAAATTAATTTTGTGAGGATTTTCAATAACGAACACTCAAGGGCAATCCCCCTGTATGAGTTCGGGTCTCCGCTGTCGCCTTTCCCTTTGTACAACATTTTAACTGTCGATTTCCTCCAGTTCGCGGGAATTGTACCTTGACGTAGGCATCCGTTAAATAGAGAGGTTACACATCTTTTCAATTGTGTTGTGGATTCCTTCAGATGCTCATTGAAGATGTTGTCTGGTCCACAGGCTTTATTGTTCTTACTAATGGTAATGGCTTTCAACACCTCTTCCTCGGTAAAAAGTTCGGGTTCTTCTGCTACTGTAAGGGCTCCCTCTGGTCGCGGAGCGGGGCGAGTGTCCCGGTCTTGAAGGACCAACGTTAAGTGATATTTCCAGGTCTCTATCGATATATTTCGCTGAAATTTAGGTTGTCTAGAGTTTAGAGCCTTATAAGGGTGAGTTTCTGCTTCTTGTATGAGTTTCTTTTCTTGTATGTTTTGGAACAATTCCTTTGCTTCTTTAAGGATGAGTTTGTACCGTCTCCTTATGTCATGGTAACTCCTCAGATTGCTTTCTAAAGGTGTCATTCGTACCTGATGAAGGGCTGCTAGAGCTTCTCTACGTGCGAAGTAACAACCTCTGTTAAACCACACCTGTGACTTCCTCTTTGAATGTACTCTGGGAAGTACTGCCTGCAAGATAAGTTTTTCCAAATTCACCGTTGCGTTGTCCAGGTCTCCGGATGCTATCACATCTAATACTGTATCAATATCCCTGTCTCTTAAACTTGTAGCGTCTATTACCCTAGATAGCTTTATGAGAGATTTCTTCTCTGTTCTCCTTTCCTCGGACAGTTCGAAGTTGGTCTCTACTGGGATATGTTTCCTTAGCGTCTCCCCTGTCGTGGCTTGTGTGACAGACTTGATGTTTACATTATTGGTTAGTACGATGTCTATAGCACTAGACCCGTTGTGACATAAGTACGTTAACATGTTATTATCATTCACCAAGGTTAGTCCTTCCCCTTCTAAGTATTCTAACACCGAGTTTGTTTTGAGCGAGGGCTTGTCAATACGGCAATTTAAATCTCCGGCTATTATAAGGGTATCATGTGGCTTCACTTTCTCCAGTGCTAATGTGAGTTATTCTATGATTTCACTTGATGTATTTTCTGGTTGTAAATACATTCCTAATATAGTACAGACACTTGTTTTTACCATTAGTGTATTGTCTGTTGTATACAAGACTGAGAAATGTGAAAGTTGTGCCTTTAAGATGCATGTAATGCCTCCAGAGGGTCTTCCTCTGGCCCCTTGTTTGGCGGGAACATTAATGGTATAAGCTGTCTTATACGACCACTCTCTTGTCAAAATGTTTCTGTCAGTATTACTAAATCGTACTGGTCGAAGATATCTGGGGCTAAACTGATAACCCCCATGAGTCCCTCAACGTTCCAAAGGAGGGTTTTCAGTCTTCTCGAAGGTTCTGTACTTCCTAGGTTCAAGTTACTGCAGGACGACTTCTTCGTTCCGTGGTCTTCTTGGTGATCGAAAGGGACGCACAAGAACTCTCTTAGGCCAAAAGTCCGCTTGTTCAACTTGCTCTAGGTGCTGCCAGGATATCCCCAGTTTGAAAGCCTTGTTAGTTCCTAGGGTGTCCAACTCTTCACACGACATGATACCGTCAATTCCTTTCGAAGACATGAATTCCTTTACCCTCTCGGTAGTCGCGTTTGAAGAGAGGTGACCCACATATAGCCAGGCAATTCCTTCTCCGGCTTGAATGATGGAATTAGATTCATTTGTTCCTATGATGATGTGTCGGCTTTCTTTATATCTGTTCCTCCTCCTCCTGACTGTCTCCCAACCCTTCTCTTCCTCCTCACCTCTGTCATATGTCTTGTCATCTCTTTGGAAGCCATGGCCTACCTGATAGACATCCGCAGTACCATTAAATCCTTTGTCTTCTTTCGCGAGGTTTGTGTTCTTTTGAAAAGTATCTGACGCCTCACCTATCTTTCGTAATTCTGCATTCTTAATTGTAAGCTTGTTAGATCCAGCAATGTAGTTGTCCTTTTCCTCATTATCATTACTGCTTGATGAAGTCGCTTTTCCCTTCGTGTAATGCGTATTTCTCAGTTTAGTACCTGGCATCTCATTTGTCATCTTTAGTGCTCTATTCCATGGGGTCCGGTTTGCATTCTCGTTACTTTGAGATATCACTGGGCTCGGAGTTCCCTTTCGATTTTGATTGAACATTTGCCAGGCAGATATAGATTGGCACGGGTCGCCGTTACTCCCTGAAGCTTCTAAGAGTGAATCAGCAGATGGCACACATTGTGAATTTGGTGTTTGTTGCTGTATAGCTTTTATTTCTTCCGTTATAAGGCTTTTTATGCTATTTGTGAGTGCATCCATCATTTGATTCATCTTCTGCATGACGTTATCTGTGATTTTCTCTTGTAATGTCTTGTAGGCCATGAGTTGGCTGTTGGGATTACTTGCATGGCCACTAGATGACTGGACTTGTGCGTTGAAGCACTGCCGACTAGATGTAATTTGTGCAGTAGAATGATCCACTTCGCAGTTATTGTCGTTCACGTTCTTCGCCTGTCCGGCAGAGGTCTTCACCGCTTGTCTCTGCTCCTGGCCTGTAACTTCAATGATGTTCTTTGATCTGGTGGGTGTCGTTTCTGTTTGTCTCTGGTCACGGCGTGTATCGTAAACGTTTTTCTTTTGTTCGGTAGATGTCTCCACCATTTGTCTCTGTCCACGGCCTGTTGCTTCAACGAATTTCTTTGACCTGGTATACATCGTTTCAGATTGTCGCTGATCACGACCTGCTCCTTCATGCGTATTATCAATAGATGCCGCTGGTTGTCCTACAGGGTGGCCGTCTACCTCCTCACTCATCACATCTCCTTGGCTATTCATAACCTCTTCTAGAGGAGTCTTACTTTTACTAACAACTGACTTACTTTCCCTTGCAAGTGAATCAAAACACTCTCTAATCTCCCTTACCGCTTCTTGTATGTCGTTCTTCACTTCCTTTTTCCTATAACCTCCTTCTTGTATCACTTTTTCGATGATTTTTAGAGCACTTTCTAGACGATGTCTTGTAGTGTCCGCCATTGTCAATACATTCTATGTTAAATTAAACGTTTATCTGTATGGTTCCAATTGAATCATAGTTGATGACGTTGCTAGAAAGGTACCTCTTACTTTTTATAATGCATTCTCTCTTTCCTTCCCTATTAACCCCCCAGGGGCTCGCATCTAGTGGGACTTGGGTTGGCAACCACGGGGCCCCAGCTGAGTCCGGCCGGCATTGCTTCCACTTATTTGTTCCGGGCTCCTCTCCGTCTTCTTTCCTGTCGACCTCACTTGGTCAACTCTTGTTCTCTTCCGACCCCGATGGTATTAGGGTACCCGAGGCCTAGGGAGTCTCTTCCATTCCCGCCTTAATTATCCCTTGTCTCATCTTTTCTGATACCCTTCTTCTGCGAGGGGTTAGCCTTCTTTTTATTTTCGTGTAATCTCCAGCCTTCTGCTCAAGGCCCTCAAGGAGGCAGGGTGTATGTAGCCCCACCACTTCTAGTACACTCTAGATATTGCTACACCCTCAGGGGCTCACGGCTGGTGAGTTCGGGAGTTGGCAAACCCAAGGGATTCCTGAGCTGGGTCCGCTTTTCCCCCTTTTATCCATTACCTCTGGGGCGGACCCTCTCCTCTTTCACTTTCCTATCTGCCTTTCATGGCTCTCCTTCCTTTACAGTCCATCAATCCACATTCTTCGAGGGTTGAGGGCCTTGCTTTTCCTCCTGTCCTTTATTTGCCTTATTCTCCTCTTGTTTTCCATTTCTTCTTCTAGTATCAAAGTTAGTAGTTAGTTTTAGTTATAGTTTACATTTCATTATCATCTTCACGATCACCCAAACAATTAGGGGTCGATAACCTAGATGTTAGGCCCCTTAAAACAACAATTATCATCATCATCATCACCATCATCTTCCCTATTAATTCTCTCTTTCTATTGCAAGCACTGCAGCTCTCAAAATCTGCCTTTAATCCTACTTCTTGGAGCAGAATACCTGTCACATCTCATTACTGCATTATGTTAAAAGGTTGTTTTCTTTAATGTTCAATTATAACATCAGGATAACAGCTGACAACCTACAATAAGAAACGTTAATATATTTCTTGTATATGGTGTTTGTTTCCCGGCCCCGTAGTGTTGTAGCGCACCTGCCTCTCACCCGGAGGCCCCGGGTTCGATTCCCGGCTCCGTCAGGAATTTTAGAAACTGACTTGAGGGCTGGAATGGGGTGCACTCAGCCTCGTGAGGACAATTGAGTAGCTATCTGACAGTGAGGCAGCGCCCCGATCACGAAAACCAAGATTAACGGCCAAGTGGACCCGATGCGCTGATCACGCGTCACCCCAATATATGCAAGCCAAATGGCTGGGCAGCGGTCGCTTGGTAGGCCTAGGCCCTTCACGGGCTGTAGTGCGGGGGGTTATTTTTATTATATGGTGTTTGTTTCTCTGGCTGGTACTTGGTTTGTATGCAATCTTTTGTATATATCTCTTCTATTATTATTATTAGATTATTGTTAGCGTTCTGTTGTTACTATTATTGTTAGTCTTTTTTTTATTATCGAATTTGGCCAACTATGGACCGCAAGGAACTCGACTTATTGGCTTTATTTCTCTTCTCTTCCCAGAACTTCTTCATCCTATCACTTCTTTGTTTTCTCTCCTCCTCGAAAATGATCCGTTTGGGCCTCCTGCTTGGTGGTTTCTCCTGAAATGATTTTACTCCGTCAACTCGACTTCGGAACTCTCTTCTATCGTAGGCCATCGGTGGAGTAATTCCAACTTCCGCTGCATCTCTCTTCACCTCATCTACCCATTTTAGATGTGACCTTTATCCCCATGATGTAGCTGAAGATCCTTTTGGTCAGCCTGCCTTCATCCATTCGTAGTAAATGTCCGTAGTACTTTAGCCTCCGCTTCTTCATTACGTCTGTGATCTTTTCAGTACACTTGTAAAGTTCTTCATTTTTCCTCTTCTTCCATGTCTCATCAGCAGTCTTCTGTGGTCCAAGTATTTTTCTCAGAATCTTCCTTTCTCTCTTTTCTAGTACATGAAGTTCTCCCTTTTTACTTAAAATAAGACACTCTGAAGCGTACAATCATTCAGGTTGTACTACCGAGTTGTAGTGTCTGATTTTGGCCTTGTATGATAAAGCTCGTTTGTTGTATTTACTGTGGGTTAGTTTGTAGGCCAGGTCCAGTTTTCTGGTTCATCCTTTGATTGCTATTAATATTTATATTGTGAATGTTGTATGCAACGTATTTTATACTATTATACAAATTTAACTGGTTGCTGATGATATAATACTATATCAAATAGCGGCTTCGGTGGCGTAGTCGGTAGCATGCTGAACTGCTGTGCCCAAGATAGCGGGTTCAAACCCGGCTGAAGTCGTCGGATTTTTTAAGAGCGTTAAAAATCCTTCAGTATGCCTTCCTTCGGAGGGGAAGTAAAGCCGGCGGTCCCATGTCATAGATTTATGGCATGTAAAAGATCCTTTCACAGACTAAACTTGTGTAAAGCAAAATTTGTTAGGTTAGATTTCGTCAGAACGCTCTATCAAAGTTCCAACGTTCGCCACTGGGTATCATTGATATCTGGTGGCGAAAGTTGGAACTACTTGAAATTGAACGGAACTTGTAGCTCGCCCTTTAGGGTGTCCGCTGGAAGCAGCTACAGACTCAGGCGAGCCGAACATGTCTTCGGACACTCCCGGCACTAAAAGCCAGTCGATAAATAGACGATAAATATATCAAATGATTTTAATTTTAACAAAATGTACTGTTTATAAGTCCTATTCCTATTGTATATAGGGCGCTATAGAAAAGAAGGTAAGCTCTAGGTGTAGCCATGGACATTAGTTCAATCAATCTATATTTTCCTTTCAAATAACAATATTGAATTTATAATATTTTACATGGTTATTTTCTACAATATTTTACCGACAGTAGTGGCTACGCTGGCTAAAGCGCAGCATTAGGTCATGGGGCCAAGCTCTCTGCTGACTCGGTAGACGCGTGGGTTCGAGCCCCACCGTCGGCCGTCCTTGAAATGGTTTTCCGTGGTTTCCCATTTTCAACACCAGGCAAATGCTGGGACGGTACCTTCTGACAGGCCACGGCCGCTTCCTTCCACATCCTTGCCCTTTTTCATTCACCATCATTCATTTCATCTCTCATTAACTCCTCTCATGAGGTTTGCGTCAGGAAGGGCATCCGGCCGTAAAAACCATCGCCACAAAGATTTCCATCGCATCTCATCCCCGACCCCGTTGGAAAAACGGGAATAATAAGGGGTAGACATACATACATTTTCTACAATATTTTCGAGTTTCATGTTTACAATTATAATTGAAATGTAGTTTCTTCAAATTTAAACGCGCTAACATTTCGGCAAACTTCGTGAGTTGTGGCGATGTCTGCCGAGTATGGCCGGACGATCGACTTTGCATGTTGCCTGGGTACACGCCAGCCCAGTTAAGGTCGATACTAAGCTTCATCGCGATGCCTGCCCTCTGGTGGTGACCGACAGTTAAAGCAAAAGCGTGTGTGTTTATTTCTTCACATGTTGCTTAAAAACAACCTCAAACTATTTCTGGTATTACTACAGTGTGTTAAAACATTTCATGTAACCAAGAATTGTGCCTCAATTTATTATACAATAATATAGGACTATGATCCATTTCTTTATGATTTTTAATATCGGATAATGTTTACAAAGTCAACAATACTTACAGTAATACCAAATATGCTTCATACCACTGGACCGTGTGCGTTAGTGTTGGGTGTATCCGTAAGTGAAATCCTTTCAAGACTCGAGGTATTGGCTTCAAATGCTATTTTACAATTTACCAAAATGATTTGCTCATTACTTTTAGGAATGGAAAATATAAAGAATAAAATAACTTCATAGGAAATTATTAAGTCTATTTCTTCCACCTTTGACACACATAGAAATGATTCAGTCACATATTTAATTGGGTGTTGAATACATACATGATTTACTTTACATGAAAAGGTAAAAAGCTTGGACATCATATAGAAGAGAATCAGCCGTGGTGATTGGTTATTATTCTGAATAAAGACTAACTAAATCTCGGTGCAATGTTCAGAGTTATGAATTACCTATTCACTTGCTTTAAGCTAGGTGGTTCAGACCCGAGTGCTTCAAGGAGGGGGAAGGATTGTGACTCTATAAATGGGGACAGTGTCGAGCTACGAGTCATGTTGAGTTCTAAGAGGGAAGAAGACATTGAAGACAGAATTGAATTCGTTGATAGTGACTGAAGAATCATTGGGTGGCGCAGGAGACAGTGGGAGTGTGCAGTATTAGGTGTCTTGTGCTAAAACTATAAATGTTAACAGAGGAAACAGGTGAGTTATATATGTTTTGGGTTCTATTTCTCTATGAGCACTTCATACCATCATCATCATGTAGCTGTAAGTAGGCTAGACCAGAGTAGTTTCCCACACAGAAGTCACACGCTTTGCAATGCATGATTGTAATCTGAGGTCAGGGTTAGAACGAGATGCACTCAGCCTAGTGAGGGCAAATAAGTAGACATGTGTATTTGAACCACCAATATCAGTCACCTTAGAAGTGATTATAAATTTCAGCCAAATATTTTCACGGTAGCTTGCCACGGTGGGTGAGTGGTTAACGTGTCGGATTACCAACCCCAAGCTTGCAGGTTCGCCCCTGGCCGTGGTAAGTGATTTTTGAAAGGCGACAAAAATCACGACATGGATGTCATACGTTGTTGGCATGTTAATGAGCCCATTTGAATTCAGTAGGCCGTGTTCAATGGCAAAATTGATCTCAGGATTTCCGCCAACACAAAGTTCCTCCATTCTCTACTAGAAAGCGCTGTAGTGTCAAGGAGCTTAAATATCTAACCTCCTTGACTTTCATAGCGTTCAAAGGAACGACGAAATTCGACATGCAAGCTGCCCTCTGGGTGTCAATTAACAAAGCTTGCACCCGGCACCCGAGCCCATACGATATTATTATTATTATTATTATTATTATTATTATTATCACGGTTCCTAACTCATAGTGCCACAGATTACACACAAACTTAAGTGCAAGGGGCTAATGAGCATGATATCCGTAAACGAACAAAAACAACATCAACAAATATATGTACTGTCATTTAGCATACATTGAAAATAATCCAAATACAGGTTATCAGGCAAACTCGACACCCCACTTAAGTGCATTGGGCCAATGTTCAAGATGTCCAAAATCCCTAAAATGAATTGGAAACCAAAATAATGTCCACAAAATAGAAATTAAGCAATTTGACATTCGTAACAGAGGCTCATAACCTCGATTTCCGCCCTTTAAAATAACATTCATGTCGACCTCGTTGCGTAGAGGCTAGCTTTGTTAGATGTCACTACGGAGGTCCGGGTTTGATTTCCAGCTCTGCCGAAATATTTAATTCTAGTCTGGGGGATTAAACTGGGTACACTCAGCCTCGTGAGGCAAAACTGAGAAGATGTGGGTTCAATCATCATAGAAGTAGTTTTCGTGGCTTTCCACTTCAACTCAAGGTGAATGCAGGGATGGTATCTAACTTAAGGCCACGACCGCTTCCTACCCAATTCGTACTGCAATTACAAATGCACACACTAGTACAGACATCACAATGACAAAGGTTATCAGACAAATCAAATTCTACACACACCAATGTACTTGGCCACGATGCCGCAAAGCCCCTAAAATAATCAACAATAAGATTCATCACCACAACCAACAGAGTTAATAACAATTCTCTCGCAGATAAATGTAGTGTGAAGTTCAAAACGTGGAAATATTAATAGGGCCATTCACAGCAGACTTACATGAGGAAATACCGGAATTAATACCATCCTATGGTTCAGCAAGCAAATTATACCGTAACAATTACTCCTACTGATTTACAACTATACAGACAGATGCTTTAGGAAGATTTTACACACATTGATTTGAAAGTATTTCAGTCACTGTGATCTTAAACAATAAACCTGGCGAAGCATTTGCAATCTAGTCTGTAAATACGAACATAAATCTTAGCTAATATTCAATTGTTTTTAAAGTACCAGCAGAATGATCATACATTAGTAAGAAAGATTCCTTACACCATACGGCTGCATTCCAATAAATCATTATGGAAAAATGTCCATAAAAGTGGAGTAAAGATTACAAATAATAATATTCAGTAGTACCGGTATATTTATTTTAAAGAAGTACCAAAAATGAAAGAAGATTAAAAGTCAGGATAGCGTTTCTTCGTGCCACGTGGATAAAATTGTTGTTGTTGTTGCTTATTTTTGGGACTGCGATATCGTGGTCACATAGCCCCGAATATTTTGCTCTGCGTGGAATTTTTATAACATCCCGTCTTATTGGGATGGCTGTATTAGTGTGTGTAATTGCAAATTGGAGATAGGATCGGGAAAGAAGCGGTCGTGGCTTTCAGTCAGGAACCATCGCAGCATTTGCCTGGAGTAGAAGTGGGGGGAAACCACTGAAAACCATTTATAGGTTGGCTGAGGTGTGAATCGAACACTCATCATCTCAGTTTTACCTCACGAGGAGTATGCTCAGTTCCAGCACCGAGACCTCAGTAAATTTTTTTGCTAGTGCCAAGGGTATCGAACCCGAATCTTCCGGGCGACAGCAAAGAACGTTAGCTGATACACCACGAGTTGACCATGGTTTAACTATAACTTGCTCAGTAATGTTAAGACGTAACTAAACGGCCACATGCATTTGTTGTGAGTGACAGAATGAATGATATGTTCAATCAATTACTCTATGGCGTACCTGCGCAGTCGTCATAACAGTGCTGCCAACTACATTTTTCACATAGCATATCCCTAAAATCATTGGAGATATTTGTAATAATTCGTCAAAATAACCCTAGAGATACATTTTGCTGTTGTTGTTCAATATAACATGATTATGAAACCGTAGGAGCGTTTGAAGGGCTCATCACCCGTAAACATGCTTGACAAAGGCTGAGGAAAAAGTGGGCTTTGTGTCCTTGCACGGGTATGGATGAGTTCATTGACCCAGGACAATGTCATGTCAGACGGCTAGTCGTCAACCTTACTCTGTTTTATATCACGGGGTAATATTAATATGTATGTATGTTAGTTGCATGTCAGCATGTAGAGACAGGAATTGCAGTATTACCTGACACGTTAATTCTAGTACAACCTCCAGTATATCCGACAAGTGCGGGAGGTGTTCCTTCACAGACCCAAGGTTCGATCTCGTCACTGGTAGCTACTACTCTAAGGATGAATTCACCATAGTAATTTCCTCGCTGACCCAATGCAAATGCTGATATAGTACCCTAATTAATTTTAAGATGTTGGGCACCATCCCAATTTTTTATCTTAAAAATGTCCATCCTGGGGTTAATTCCCGTGGCTCGGGGACTGAGTGTAAGTGCCGTCTTCAGCATCACTTCATCCTCATTACGACGCGCAGGTCGCCCCCGGGCGTCGACAAGGAAGACCTGCACTCGGCCTCTCCGGAGGCCACAGGATCATTATCTTAAGAATTCTATGTACATATAGTAAAATGACACTACCACCCTGGAGGTCCGAGGTTCGATTCCCGGCTCTGTAACGATATTTAAAAAGTGGTGTGAGGTTTGGAACGGGATTTACCCATCCTCGGGTGGTCCAAATGAGTAGAGGGGTTTGATTCCCACCTCAGCCATCCTCGAAGTGTTTTTCCGTGGTTTCCCACTTTATCTGCAGGCAAATGCCGGAATGGTCTCTAACGTAAGGCCACGACCACCTCCTTCCCTTCCAATCATCCCTTCCCTTCCCATCCCTCATGAAGCTCCTGTTCACTTTTCAGCTGAGGTCACCTGGGCGAGGTGCTTGTCCCACTCCCCAGTTGTATCCCCGAATTCGCAGTCTCAAGCTCTAAGACACTGCTCTGGGGGCGGTGAAAGGTGGGATCCCTCGCTGAGTCCGAGGGAAAAGCCAACCTTGGAAGGTAAAACGACTAAGAAACAAATAGTTCCGTGAAGAACTATACAGCCTATTTTCATATATCCTACTTATGTTAATTGCCTCTATCAACATACACAATTTCAGTTTGATTGCTGTAATAGATTCGTAGATATTGAGAACCGACTAAATATTTCGGATGGTCGCCGTGTTGGATTTTATATATGTAGGTCCTATAGTTATGTACTGTTACATGCAGATTATTGTGAACGTGTAGTATTCAAACTTCAATCGCATAATTAGGACACAAGAAAAAACAAGGAGATTTAAAAATTTTCACAGCTGCCATCTTGAGGTTATGGAAACAATTGAAATAAATTAGATGCCAGTGGATTAACATTCGGATAAAGATTTACTGTACCAAGTTCCACTGCACGCGGATGGTTAAATTGCGAGAAACGTCCGTGTGAATATTTATAATTCGCGTCACCGCCATGTTGGATTTGTGATCACCAGGTTATTTAAAGTCCTATAGGTGAACTTAAGTTCATAGCCCCTATGAACATTAAAAAATGCAGTTTGATTGCTGAAATAGATTCGTAGATATTCAGTATCGTCTAAATATATCGGATGGTCGCCATGTTGGATTGTTAAATGTATAGGCCATAGAGTCATGTACCATTAATGGAAAATTATTGCGTAGGTTCATTTTTCGAACTTTCACTTCGATCGCACGACTACATCACAAGAAATAAAAACTTAATTTTAAAATTCGCACTGCCACCATCTTGAGGTACTGTAAACAATTGAACTAAATTAGACACCAATGGATTACAATGTGTATAAATATTTCCTGTACCAGGTTTCAGTGTGCTTGGAATATTAAATCGCGAGAAAGGTCTATTTAAAATTTTCAAATTCGCTTGTCCGCCATGTTCGTTTTGTAGTTAACCGGTTTTTGAAAATCTTATAGATGGACTTCCAATAGTGCCCTTTATCTCCGTACAAAATTTTAGGGAGATACCGCTAATAGTTTCAGAGATATATAATGCCGGTGAAATATTTCGCACATCCGCCATCTTGTGATAATGTAAAAAATTGAACGAAGTTAGATGTCGGTGCATTACAATGTATATAAACATATTCTGTACCAAGTTTCATTGCGTTTGGTTGGTCAAATCGCGAGAAACGTCTATTTAAAAGTCGCAAATTCGCTTGGCCGCCATGTTGGTTTTTTAGTTACCAGGTTTTCAAAAGTCACATAAGTGAACTTACAGTAGATCCCTCTATCACCATAGAAAATGTCAGGGTAATATCGGTAATAGTTTCGGAGATATTGAATACTGGTGAAATATTTCGCACAGCCGCCATGTTGGATTGGTGAGTCGTAACAAAATTTGAAGGGCACGGTCGTGGTCCCCGGGAAGAGTGCTATGAACTTTCCGAGTTTCATTGAAATCGCTCTTGCCGTTTAGATTTTATTAGGGGGGGGGGGGGGTGACACACACGCGAATCACACACACACGCACACACTCACGGAGAAAAGGTGATCTCATAAGCCTATTTTTTCAAAATTGAAAATAGGCTAAAAAGGAAGAATAAAAATTACTCGGCTGTTGGCCAAATCCACAAACACAAAAGAAAGAAAGTTTGTAGTTGAACGTGACCGTTAATCTCGCGATCAAGAGCCACGGGACCTCCTTTTTGCGTGGAATCTGAACCACAGGACATAGGATTTCACTTCGAAAATCTCACATGCATGGACCGTGAATTGAGCCTGGTCCAGCTTGGTGAGAGGCAATCCGCATGGCCGCTGTGCCACCTCGCTCCCCTTCAAACATAAAAGAACACAGGGCTGATTATCAACATGTCCCGTTACACTAAATTGAAAACAATAATAACATTCTTCAAAATCATTCGCACCGATTAAAATGTGGTTGTTTCTTTTTCATGTACAGGCATGATTTTCAGCCCCGTGCAAATTAATATGACATGTACTTGTTCACACAAACTGTGCTATTGTGGTGTCCATAAAGTATTTAAGTATTAAAAAGAGTATTTTCAGCCTATTTACAATTTTGAAAAAATAGGCTAATGAGATCACCTTTTGTCCTTGTGTGTGAGAGAGGAGTGTGTGTGTGTCCCCAAATAACTTCTAAACGGCTGGAGCGATTTCAATGAAACTCGGTAAGTTCATAGCACAATTCTGGACGACTCCGACCGTGCCCTTCAAATTTTGTTGCGTCTCACCAATCCAACATGGCGGCTGTGCGAAATATTTCACCAGCATTCAATATCTCCGAAACTATCCCGATATCACCCTGGAATTTTTTACGGTCATAAAGGGAACTACTAGAAGTTCACCTATGTGGTTTTTGAAAAACTGGTAACTACAAAACCAACATGGCCGCCACGCGAATTTGCGACATTTAAATAGACGTTTCTCGCGATTTAACCAACCAAACGCAATAAAACTTGGTACAGTATATGTTTATACACATTGTAATGCACCGACAACTAACTTGGTTCAATTGTTTACATAACCACAAGAATGGCGGACGTGCGAAATATTTCACCGGCAGCCTATTTCCCTGAAACTATTTGCGGTATCACCCTGAAATTTTGTACGGAGATAAAGGGCACTACTGGAAGTTCATCTATAAGACTTTCAAAAACCGGTTAACTAAAAACGAACATGGCGGCCAAGTGAATTTGAAAATTTTAAATAGACCTTTCTCGCGATTTAATGTTCCAACCACAATGTAATCTGGCACAGGAAATGTTTATATACATTGTAATACACTGGTATCTAATTTAGTTCAATTGTTTATATAACCTCAAGATGGCGGCATTGCGAATTTTAAAATTAAGTTTTTATTACTTGTGTCATAATCTTGGGTTCGATGTGAAAGTTTGAATAATGAATCTACGCAATAATTTTCTTCTAATGGTACATGACTCTATGGCCTATACATTTAACAATAAACCATGGCGACCATCCGAAATATTTAGACGGCTCTGAATATCTACGAATTTATTATAGCAATTAAACTTAATTTTTATGTTCATAGGGGCTATGAACTTAAGTTCACCTATAGGACTTTCAATAACCTGGTGATCACAAATCCAACATGGCGGCGACGCGAATTATTAATATTCACATGGACGTTTCTCGCAATTTAACAATCCGAGTGCAGTGGAACTTGGTACAGTAAATCCTTATACGAATGTTAATCTACTGGCATATAATTTATTTCAATTGTTTCCATAACCACAAGATGGCAGCTGTGCGAAGTTTTAAAATCTCCTTATTACTTCTTGTGTCCTAATCAAGCGATTGAAGTTTGAATGCTACACGTACACAATAATCTTCATGTAACAGTACATAAATCTACGACCTACATATATAAAATCCAACATGGCGACCGAAATATTTAGTCGGTTCTCAATATCTACGAATCTATTACAGCAATCAAACTGAAATTTTGTATGTTGATAGTGGCAATTAACATAAGTAGGATATATGAAAATAGGCTGTATAGTTCTTCACGGATCTACTTGTTCATTGATAATCTGGGAACTTGTATAATATACAGTACCATCCCACCTTCTTGCAAGGAGTAGGAGTTTCACCATGGTCCGAAAGTAACCAGAGTGAATATACTCCGATATTTTATCACATACTCCAGGGAGATGGATGCGATGGTACGTGACATCATATCTCAGGTCATCAAGCCAAATTTCTGCGATATAATAAACTCACCAAAATCTAATACCAGTTGTGTTTCCGTGCTTGAGTTACCTCTACTGCATTTTTAAATAAATTTAACAAAATAAGAATAACCACTTATCCAGTTAGTCCCACAGTTGGGGAATACTGGTAATAAATATATTTGTGGATAGAAATTCCACACGAGGAATACAAGCTACAGCAACAATAGAGCAATATTAATATATTAATAAATAAGCTCTTCTTAAACTCCGGGTGAGTGCAAGAATTCTGAAAAGTAATGGCTTGTGCATAGACCTTACCTCCCTTCCCATCACCAAACGAAGAGAGGTAGAAAGCCAAACTGCAAGTACAGTATCTAACTAATAAAAACTATCCTACAATTATTATAAATTGTTTTTTTATCCAGACTACTTGGCAAATGAATTAATTTACTGTTAATGTGAATATAAAAATAATAAATGGCCTATAATTGGAAAACAACTCTAAAAATAACATGTCTTCCCACAGTACCCCATGATGACTTATCTAGTTCGCTGTGCTCCAAATGATTGAAGATAATCGCCAACCATCCCCTTTCCGCCTTTAGGATATCTGCGGATTCTTGGTTACAGGTTAGAATTCACGAACGCAAGCTACAACAACAATAGAGCAATATTAATAAATTAATATTATGAACTCTTCTTAATCTCTGGGTGAGTGCGAGTACAGACGCTGGGGTACCGGAATTTTGCCCCGAAATGGATCCTTAACGTGCCAGTAAATCTACTGACACGGCTCCCTTGCGTTTGCGCACCCCCAAATGCCAACATGGCATATTTGTAGAATCCTCCTGTTTCTTTCTCTACATTTAAATGTGGTGATCACTAATCACGGACGCACACATTTAACTGCTGAAAACTAAGTGAAATCAGCATTGCCAAGTCTCTGTTCAAGGTGAGTCGTCGGTAGCTCTAATGGGTTTTTCGAAAATCCCAAGTCACCAAAATACGGTATTTGTCGATGACTACCGAAGCTTTAGCTTATCGGATTCAATATTCTCTACATAAAAATCTGTTAACTAGTCGAATATAAAATATACTATAGAACATAAAATGAGGCCAAAAATAAGAGCACAACCGTCCGACAAAACTGTAGAGTATCTTGAAATAAAATATAACTTTAGTTAGTAATAATAATAGTGTTAATATAATAGTAAATAATATCAAACCTTCATCTACTACGAACTAACCATCACAATAAAAATGCTGATATAAAATAACGGCATATACAAATATCGAGAATTATTATCACGCAGTCATAGAGATCTCATAATATACGAAAAATCCTGGCGCAGTTAGTTGACATTTGGGGAGCCGTGTCCGTATATTTACTGGCAGGTTTAAGATCCCGTTCAAGGCAAAATGCTGGCAATCCGGCGTCTCTAAAAGCCGCTATTTTTTAGCGTATGGCTTTTAGTGCCGGGAGTGTCCGAGGACATGTTCGGCTCGCGAGTTTTGTAGCTGCTTCGAGACGGACACCCAATGGGTAGCTACAAGTACCATTGGGGAGGGACGTTGGAATGTAAGGACGGGCAGTTGGAAGGTAGCAGCTGTGGCCTATAGTTAGGGACCAACCCCGGCATTTGCCTGGACGGAAGATGGGAAACCACAGAAGACCATCTTCAAGGTTGTCGGCGGGGGGATTCGAACCTCCTCGCCTCCCGGATGTGAGCGACTACCAGCAGTCATGCCGTAACGACCACGGCTAACTCACCCGGTTAAGCCGAAGTAGTTAAAAGGAACGTCAAACCAATAACAGTAATATAAATTTTTGTATACGAAACTATGCTTTCTTTCTTTCTTTCTTTCTTTCTTTCTTTCTTTCTTTCTTTCACCTGTTCCTTCTATTGTTTGTTCTTGGGCTCAGGTGTTTAAATGGATATATTACAAGGCATGGAGTGGCAAACCTAAATATTTAAAATTATGCGCTAATATCAGAATAAGGACATGGGGCTGATAAAAAAGTACACTCTTTCTCAAAATGAGTACCTTGCGAGCACGATTTGTAAAGCCACAGAAGCAGGAAGGAGTCCTCGAAATAGGGGAGCTTGGAAGAGATACTCTCACTCCCGCCCACTGCTGGCTGGATCACAACACTCCTGGTTGCTTTAAACTGCCTGCCCATTCGACACTCACAGGCGTACAAGATATATGCATTAATTCACCGCTAGGTGCAGCACCAAGGCACTGAGATTGCCGCGGCTTTTTAAAGGGGAAGATACCTGAAACGAAGTATTGTTATGTTTGGAGGCTTAATATCGAGATTGACGGACGTGAAAACATTACACTAAGTTAGTTCCTTTGTTATTCAAACATCTAAAAGTATTCAGACACATACTTACGGGCAAATTTTCAGTATAAAGGAAAGCAAAAATGCATGTGGTGGAGGCGATTGTTTTCAAGGGGCGAAATGTCTAGCTCATTTTCCCGTAATTATGCAGACGATAATAAAAATATAACTACTTCTAACTGACTTAAATCTAACTTACATACTTGGCGAAATGAAAAGAAAAGAATAAGGACAATAAAAGACAGGGAAAGGAAATGCCTCCGGCCCCCGAAAAATGGGATGATGATTTATTAAGGGGCTTTGCGACATTGTGGTCATGTAGCCCCATGTACTTGGGTGTGAGGTGAATTTGTCTGATAACCCGTCTTATTGTGATGGCTGTATTATACATTTTTACAGATTTTTTGGACAGATTGTTTATTTTTTTACTTATTTATTTACTTACAAATGTATTTATTTATTTTCTTATTTCTTTACTTATTTGCTTATTTATTGCTTTTTTATTTATTTACGTATTTATTTACTTATTTGTTTATTTACTTACACATTTATTTATTTAATTATGTATTTTCTTATTTATTTGCTTATTTATTACTTACTTATTTGTTTATTTACTTACATATTTATGTATTTATTTATTTATTTTCTTATTTATTTGTTTACTAATTTATTTATTCACGTATATATTTATTTACTCATTTACTTAATATGTATTTATTTAATTATTTATTTACTTATTTTTTATTTACTTCCTTATTTACTGTACTTACGTATTTATCTATTTAATTATTTATTAACTTATTTATTTTCTAATCTATTGATTTACTTATTTATTTACGTATTTATTTGCTTATTTATTTACTTATTTGTTTATTTACTTACATATTTATTTACTTACACATTTATTTATTTAATTATTTATTTTCTTATTTATTTGTTTAATTATTTACTTACTTATTTGTTTGCTTATTTATTCACTTATTTATTTACATATTTATTTACTTATTTACTTACTCATTTATTTATTAAATTATTTATTTTATTATTTATTGTTTACTTATTTATTTAAATATTTATTTTCTTATTTATTTGTTTACTTATTTATTGCTTATTTATTCACTTATTTATTTACTTACATATTTCTTAAAATATTTATTTACTTACTTACTTACATATTTACCTACTTACATTTTTATTGTCTCACGTATTTACTCAATCATTCATTCATGGACTGGTATGTATTTATTTATTTATTTGCTTCCCCTGCGTCACCTTCTCTGGAAATTGCACGTAACCACATCCCTCGCAGTGAATTGTCCGATGGTATCTCACGAAATGAGATTCCCCAGTATTCTAACTTGCCCTGCTCTGATTTACAAAAAGGCACGCAGCAGTACAGCATTATAAAATCATTCAGAATACATTCCAAACACAACTGCTCCATTAACATCAGTACAAAACTTATGTCTGTCACAGTGCCTTGGTGCTGCTTCCTAGCGCCTTTATTTGGAAACGAGGTTGTACGCTCAAACCAATGCTGTAATCGTCGAATGGGCAGGCAGTTTAAAGCAACCAGGAGTGTTGCGATCCAGCCGGCAGTGCTCCCACCATTCCGTGTGATAGTAACAACCATCAGAACTCTCAATAGTGCAATCGGAGTGATCAGCGTGAAAAGAACTAATTGTACCCAAGAATATGTTCGTCACTTCGCGGTACGATATTATTATTATTATTATTATTATTATTATTATTATTATTATTCTTTCTTCGATTCGGCCAACTAGTCACCACGTCAGTTCAACTGTCTCTTCTTCCGAGCTTTAACTACCGCCCAGTGTTCCCGCATTCGTCTCCGGTGTTGTTCTTTTCTCTCTTGGGACTACACCTTCCCTGTCTTCAGCTTCGGCTTTTCCTGGAAACCTTTGTGCGTACGTAGTTTTTCCTGAAGTGGAACACGCTCCTGGATATCTTTAGGGGAAATTTCCATTTCACGTAGATCTTTCTCAACTTCCGTGAACCATGCCCCTTTGGATTTCTTATCCTGAAAGTACGTCAATATCCGTTTTGATATCCTGCCTGGGCTCATTCGTGTCACGTGGCTATAAAAGGCAATCCTTCTTTTTCGAATCGTGTCACTGATCTTCTCCACGTGCTTGTATAATTCGTGGTTGTGACGCCTTCTGTACTCGCTGTTTTCTTTGATAGGACCCAGGATTTTCCTCAAAATCTGCCTTTCTTTCGTCTCTAGTTTTTCCATTAGACCTTTCTTGTTCATTGTTAGAGTCTCTGCCGCACACAGAGCCTCTGGTCGAATAACAGTGCAGTAATGTCTAATTTTGGCGTTTAAGGATCTTCTTCTGTGGTGTTCAATCCGAAGATTGGTTTGTAGCAGCTTTCCATGAACTCCGGTCTGTGGCTAGTGTCTTCAAGTCCAAGTAATTATCACAACCTTTGTCGTGAATGATTTGTTTTATGTATCCCAGCCGTGGTCTACCTCTACAGTTCTTTCCTTCAACATTGCCCTCCAGTATTGTGTGCAGAAGACTTTCATGCCTCAAGATATGTCCAATCCAATTGTCTCTTCGGTGAGTAAGCATATTCCATAAACATGGCTTCTCTCCAATCCTCTTCAGCGTTTCTTCATTACTGATTTTGTCCACCCATGGAATTTTTAGTATTTTCCTGTAGCACCACATTTCAAAGGCTACTATTCGTTTTTTATCAGCCAAGCTAAGAGTCCAGGTTTCACTACCATATAACAGTACGCTCCACACATATATCTTCACAAGACGTTTCCTGAGGCTCATACTAATGTTTTTGCATGTAAAGAGCTTTCCTTTCTTGTTGAATGCTATTTTGGCTTGGTTGATGCGGCTGACTATTTCTCTTCTACTTCTTCCATCTGCTGTTAATTTGCTACCAAGGTAAGTGAACTCCTGTACATTTGTCAGCTGTTCTCCATTTAAAGTACAACGAGGAGGTTCATACTGCCGGCTACAGAGAAGAACATTGGTTTTCATTTTGTTGATCTTCATGTTATATTTGTTAAAGGTGGATTCCATTTCTGCTAATGCATAATTCAGATCATCTTCGTTTTCTGCCAGGACTGCGATATCATCCGCAAAGCGAAGCATGGTAATTCTTTCTCCTTGAATCTTGAGACCTCCAGTCATTGGCAAATTATCATTTACTTCATCTATTGCTTTTTGGATGTATGCATTAAAAAGAATTGGTGAAAGTGAACAACCTTGCCGAACTCCTTGCTTAATGTTGGCCTCTGTTGTGGAATCTCCACATCGTATAACGGCTATCTCGTCTTCATACAATTTCCAAATTGTCCTCCTGTCCTTGTACTTAACACCCAGTTCTTTCAACACCATGAATAGTCTATTCCACTCAACCTTATCAAATGCCTTCTCCAGGTCTACGAAAGCAATGAATGTATCCATATCTTTTCTTAGTCGTTTCTCTATAATCATTCTTAAAGCTAGGATTGCTTCTCGAGTCCCTCTACCCTTCCTGAATCCAAATTGATCTTCTGTCAACTCCAACTCTACCTTTCCTTCAATGCGTTTCAAGATAATGCTGGTGAGTATTTTAGAAGCATGGGTTACAAGGCTTAATGTGCGATATTGGTCACATCTATTAGCAGATGATTTCTTTGGAATGGGCACTATGACACATTTCCTAAAGTCCGATGGGATATGTCCCGTGTTATACATTTCACAAATCAGATCAAATAGGGCTTTCTTCACATTGTCTCCAGTGTCTTTTATCAGCTCTGCTGGTATATCATCAACCCCGGATGCCTTTCCGTTTTTCAGCCTTTCCATTGCTTGATTAAATTCATCCAGGAGTATTTCATCTCCCTCTTCTTCTTTATCTACCAGCTCTTCATTTTTTAGTATTTCACAAGGTGTATGTTTTCCTCCATATAAATTCTCAATGTATACTTTCCATTTTGAGCCAATTTCAGAATCTTCATACACTAGTTCTCCATCATCTGTCTTAAGTACATTGCACCTAATCCTCTTGTCCCCGAAGAACCTTTTGACCACTTGAAACGCTGTCTCAAATTTGTGATTCTTAACTAGTTCTTCTACTTCCATGCATTGCAATTCCAGAAATTTTTCTCTGGCTGCCTTCGCCTCTCGATTTATTTCGTTTCTCAATTTCCTGTGTAGTTGTTGCCCTTCTTCAGTCGCAGAGTTCTTAAACTTTCTTCTTGTGTCTATCTTCTCAATGATTTCATTTTTTATCCAGGCTTTCCTATTCTGTGCTTTCGGCTTTCCCACAACATCTGTTGCTGCTGTTAGAACACTTCCCTTCCAAGCATTCCATTTATTCTCCATACTTCCTAAGTCTATTGCTGATATGTCTGCTAGAAGTTCATCTGTCTTCTTCTTAAAATCTATAGCAAGGTTTTGATCTCGGAGAGCTTCGGTATTCCATTTTCGACTGTTATTCCTTTTCAGTTTCTTCAGTTTTAGTTGGCATTCGCTCAAAACCATGTTGTGGTCACTACCAATATCTGGGCCAGGGCAGCTTCTACAGTCCTTCAGCTGTGTCTTAAATCTCTGCTTAACTAAAATGTAATCAATTTGAAATCTATTCCCACCGCCTGGCATTGTCCAAGTATAACGTCTTCGTGCATGGTGTTGAAATAATGTATTTGCAACCACCAGCTGATTGTAAGTACAGAATTCCAATAAACGGTTTCCTCGATCGTTCCGTGTGCCAAGTCCAAATTGGCCCACAGCCACTCCATCTTTACCCTCTCCAATAACAGCATTCCAGTCTCCAAGGATTATCAGATTCTCATCTCCTTTAACACCTTTGATTAATTCTGTCAGATCATCGTACACTCTTTCCACTTCTTCATCTTCGTGGGCAGTGGTTGGCATGTAGACTTGAATGATCACGGTGTCCCTTGGTTTAGTATCTAATTTCACTAAAATCAGTCTTCCACTCTGCTGAACGTATCCTTTAACTCGGTGACCCATTTCCTTTGTCAGCACCACTCCTACTCCTCCCTCTCCAGGTTTGTCCATAATAGTCCCCGTGTGGATTATCCTGTAATCTCCACTCCAAAAATCTCCATTATCAGGCCACCTCACTTCGGCTATTCCTAACACATCTACATTCATCCTTCCAATCTCAAGCTTTAGGTTTTCCAGCTTTCCACATTGTAAAAGTGATCGAACATTCCATGTTGCAATGCGTCTCCTACATTGAGCACTTGTACAAGCACACCCCGCCCGGAGATCCGATCGCGGGGCTAATCCGGAACATTTTACGAGTACAGGTTTCATGACATGAGCCGCTATTCCTTGGGATATCCAGAGGATCCTTAATGCAGTGGTTTCCCGTTGCCTTCTGCATTCTATGCCGTTGACGATTCCGTGTTCGTTCATCCGCCTTTAGGGGTGATTTCTCACCCCAATGACAAGAGAGTGCCCTTTACCTCCTCCACGCTTGAACGAGGGAGACCACTTATACCGATGGTCACTCGGTCGGACGCAGTTTAACGTCATACCCGGGACATCTTTTAAGGATATCGATCTCTTATTGTAGATGTCTTTAATCAGGTTGTATGTCATTTCCATTTTATTAATGCGTGACATGAAGGCTTCTTTCTCTGATAGGTTAGGCTCTATCCATTCACCGAGGTATTTAAACTTTTCTGACTTCTGAACTTTTCCTAGTCCGACCATTATTATTATTATTATTATTATTATTATTATTATTATTATTATTATTATTATTATTCAAGCCTCCGTGGCTTCGGCGGCAGCACGCCGGCCTCTCACCGCTGGGTCCGTGGTTCCAATCCCGGTCACTCCATTTGAGATCTGTGCTGGACAAAACGGAGGCAGACAGGTTTTTCTCCGGGTACTCCGGCTTTCCCTGTCAAAATTTCATTCCAGCAACACTCTCCATTATCATTTCATTTCATCTGTCATTCATTTAATCATTGACCCAGAGGAGTGCGTCAGGCCTCGGCAGCCGACACAGTTCATATCCTCGCCGCTAGATGGGGGCTTCATTCATTTCATTCATGACCCGGTCGGATACTGGAAGCAGGCTGTGGATTTCCATTATTATTTTTCACATTGTTGTATACGTCTCTTGACATATTGTCAGCTCACGTCCTTCTTCACTGCCCGACTATAAGCCTTCAGAGATTTCTCTCTCACGTTCATTGCTCGGATCTGCGGAAGACTTGATAATGATCAGTCACACCATCACTCCTCAAATGTTAGTATTCGATATATTGTACATTATCACACATACCCCTTCTAGCCTGTCCCGCAAGTACTGTATGCAATACGTAGCTACAGGCTACTTTAGCTCCGTTTTCAAGTTATGCACATAATAGTCTATGTTGTGTTGGTTTTTGTGGTGGAGGGAATTGGCTACGAAGATACCCGAGCTCGGTCGTTAAAAGTAGAGATCCGAGAACTCAATATAAAGTGTGCACAGAACTGAGCTACTTGAAATCCTCCTTAAAGTAGCACAACTGTATTATAGGTAATTAGACCCTACCTATATCAAATTATCTCTGTTTTAGAGTGTTATTGACTACTTCAACCGAGCATATCCTACCTATTGACGACGAGAATCGAGGAATTATTTCGGAAAACAAAATTACTATCGACTAATAAACTGTATTATGTGCACTCGACTCTGGAGGCTGCTTATAGAACAACCAATTTCCCTACAAACAAGTAGTTCCGTGAAGAGTTATACAGCCTATTTTCATATTTCCTACTCATGTTAATTGCCACTATCAACATACAAAATTTCAGTTTAATTGCTGTAACAGATTCGTAGATATTGAGAACCGTCTAAATATTTCAGATTGTCGCCAGGTTGGATTTTTATTTTTGTACTATTACGTTAATATTATTGTGTACGTGTGGTATTCAAACTTCAATCGCATGATTAGAACACAAGAAGTAAAAACGAGATTTTAAAATTACGCACACCAGCCATCTTGTGATTATTATTAACAGGAAAGCGCACGAATGTGCATAACATAGATTTACACTAGTGAAACAAACATGCTATAAAGAGTTAATTGATGTGAAAAACATCATGATCCAGTAATCAATCAGGAATGTGTGCATTAAAGCATTCATTCATGACCAGTCATTATATTGTGAATTGAATGTTATTTGTGAAATAGAGCAACACTGTATGATGCTTTGTTCATTTTAAATGTTAGTCCTTGCTATAATCACAGAGTGATTTCTGGTTATTTTTACATCGTGTGATGTGATATGTGTCACAGAACTGGTCACATAACGAGCACACGCAGAGTTCATTTGGGGCGTGGTAGGACATGTTTTTACATATTTTATGGTGGTACCCATGCACTGCTAACTTTATCACCACATGTCTTAGTTTCTGATTGGCGCTGGTCCAGTTCCGGTTGATCATGGCATCCGTGCTGTAAAATTCTAGCGGAATGCCTTTTCTCTTATCTCTTCTCTCTGCTAGGTGCGCTTCAGCATTCTTTGTTGATGGAAGCTGTAATTTTGTTCTTATTTCTTCGACGAGGAAGGGTTCCCGTGCTAATTCATATGTTAGGCGGGAGCGCGTGTATTTTGAGATGCCCATTAAGGTTTTCAGGAATTGGGCTTTAACTCTTTCGATGGTGGCCAGATCTCTCTTCGTTAGTCGGTCCCATATCAAGTGGATCCCGTACGTGAGAATTGGTAGGATCTTTGCGTCAAACAGATGCATAGCTGTTTTTAAGGATAGCTGCTGTAGATTGGTAATGTCGTACATGGCTTTCAAGCAAGCCACTGCTCTGTCTTGGATGTGTAGTCTGAATGTTCCGGTAGTCTGTAAAGTGATCCCAAGGTATTTAACTGCATTCACTATTTCCACTTTGACCTCTTCATATTGCAAGTTGTCGTTTGCTGCTACACGCCCACCTTTCCGAAAAACCATCTGTTGGGTTTTTGTCCAGTTTATTTTCAGACTGTTATTTCCTGCCCATTCTACCAGTGCTGAGAAGGCGTGTTGGAGTTCTTCCTTATTTGGTGATCCTAGGACCATGTCGTCCGCATATATGTAGATCACCGCGTCCTTTGATTTCTCTCGGATTGCTGTTGTTACATCGGCTGTGGCAATATTGAACAGTATGGGACTGAGGGGGTCGCCTTGCAACACTCCATTAGTTTGGGTGATTTCCTTTGTTTTGCTTACTGCGTCATCTATGGTGATCTGGTTGTATGCCAGGATATTTTTTACTAAGATTGTTAAAGGATTGTGATTTCCGATGATATTTTGAAGTTTCGATGTGAGCTTTCTTCTGTCAATTAGGTCGAAGGCCTTTGTATAGTCTATAAAGACTGCATAAAACTTTCCCTTTTGGAGTCGTTTTGCTTCCTCTATGTCATTTAACAGATTTTGAATTGCGTGCAAGGTTCCTCTTCCTCGTCTAAAGCCGAATTGTTCCTCCGGTATCTTGGAGTCGACTTCATATACTATCCTGTTGGTTAGAATTCTTGTCAGTAACTTGAAGGTGTTGCTTTCCAGTGCAATTCCTCTGTACGAGTTGGGGTCGTTGGTTTCACCTTTTCCTTTATAGAGAGTTTTAATGGTCGATTTTCTCCATTCTTCGGGAATATTTCCTGTTTCTAGGCATTTGGTAAAGAGCTTGGACCATAGTTCTGATAGGTATTGTGCCGATTCCTTTAGATGTTCGTTGAAAAACCCGTCTGGTCCTGCAGCCTTGTTACATTTCGTAGCATTGATTATGTCCAAAACCTCTGTTTTAGTGATGGGGAGTATTTCTTCGTTTTGATCTCTACATTCAATTTCATATGCCGCTTGTTGACCTGTACCGTTGAGGATGAGAGTGAAGTGCGATTCCCATATTCCTATTTCTACGTTGCTAGATTTTGACGATCTTCTTGGTCTGATGGCTATGTATGGATCATTCATTGCTTCTTTGGCGATCCTCTCACCTTCTTTTTCTATGTATTGAAAGCGTTTACGTTTTAGGAGATTCTTGTAATATCTCCGTGTTTCCCCATATACTCTTAGGTCCTCTGGTGTTGACGTGATTCTAGCTATATGTAGCGCCTTTAGTGTAGTTTGTCTTTCTGCATAACATTCCTTATCAAACCACGGTTGAGCTTTCCTTGTAATCTGTTTGTGGGTTATACTTGCTCCTAGTATCTTGTTAATTCTTGTTAGGGCTGAATTTAGGTCGTTTGCCTTGATTGTCTTTTCTGCTTCAGGTAATTTTCCTAGTTGTCGCTGTAGTGCTGCCATGTTAAGGTGTCTGGATATGATGGTCTTGACGCAATTCGGAACAACTTTCTTTGGAGTTTTGAGTAAGAGTTTGGTCTGTATTGGGATGTGTTTTCTTAGTGGGGTTACTGGTGAAGTCCATAGACTCTTTTGTTCTAAAATTTCAATATCGTTTCCTTTGTGGAACAAGAGGTCAATTGTGCTACTGCCATTATGGGCAAAGTAAGTTTTGCGTCTTGGGTCATTTACTATTTTGAAATTTTCTTCTGTAAGGAATGTAAGGACAGTTTTACATTTCTTATCGGGTTTGTCTAGTCTACAGTTCATATCTCCTGCTAGTATTATGGTTTCTTCTGGGTTTGCAACTTTCCGTAGGGAGAGCGTGAGGAGTTCCATTATTTCCTCGGTATCAGTGTTGGGGCGTACATAAGTGCCTATTATCGTGAAGTTGTTTGCTTTCGCTATTATGAGGTTTTCTTCTATATGTAAGGTCTTTAAGGGTCCTATCCATGGTTTATAGAGGATAGATACACCTCCTGATGGTCTTCCTTCTGTAGGTTTTCTTGCTAGAGAGTGGATGGAGTAGAAACCTTCTATATCAATAGGTGTCGTTAGGAATGTCTCTGTGAAGATTAGTATGTCAGATGTTTCAAATGTGTTTCCTGGGGTTAGTTTCAGTAGTCCTTTAAACCCTTCTACGTTCCACAGGAGCATGTTAATGCAGTTATTCGAGAGATGCGCCTTCGCTTCTTCTGCGGAGGCGAAATCGAAATCGACGCACAATTACTCTATTTGGCCAAAATTCGGGGTTGGATGTCATTTCTAGGCAGTCAAAAGGGATGCCAACTTTGTACGCTTTGGAGTCTCCTCTTATGGCGGTCTCTTCGCAGCTGACGTCCCCTCGGATTCCTTTCTTTCTTAGATAGTTTATTACCGTCTCCGAGGTCGTTTCTTTCTTCAGCTTCCCAATAAATAGCCATGCCGTTTTCCCTTCCGCTTGTAGATCGTCGTTCTCTGTTCCAGTGCCGATTACTGTGTTAGATGGTGATCGGTATTGCTGACTATTTCGTGGTTGATTCTGTTGCTGATATATTTTTTCTGTATTGTCTGGTCTTCTCGTCTCTCCTTGTGTTGTAGTGTCACGGTTGATAATTTTGTTGGGTAGTCCCGGCCATTCTATGCTTGATAGTGATCTGGTTTTGTATCGATAGTTGTGTTTATTTGTTGACTCTGCTGTGGTGGTTTGTGTGTCTGGTGATTGTGGTTTGATGGTTGGGGGGTGCAGCGGCGTTGCTGTTGTTGGTTTTTCGGTAGTGTCTTGAATTTTTGAGTAGCGCGAGACTTGCTGTTTTGCTAGTATATCTGCTTGTTGCAGTTGTGTCTCGAGAATTAAGGTCATTTTCTTCATGAGGTTATCAGATAGTTCTTCAAGTTTTTCTTGGATGTGATCATATGATTTTTTGTTTTCCAATGCTAACTCTTTTACTTCGTTGTTTATTCCTTGGTTGCTCGTCTCCATTGGGGCCATTCCGTTCGATTTCAGACGTAGACTGCAGGTTTCGCACATGTGATTATCCCCCTGTTGAGAGAATCTAGTATTGCAGAGTTTTTCAGCTGAAGTAGGCCTTGGATATGCAACCACAGATGATCTTTCTCTACGACCGCCAGGTGCCACTAGGTGCTGATGTTTGATTCCGTGGTGTGCAGATTGACCACCAGTTGTCACTAGCTGTTCCGCCAACAGACAGTCTTCCTCCTGTATGATGTTATCTCTTTGCACACTCATAACCTCCTTTGTTGCATTCATGACATTTTCCATTTCGCCGTTTGTAACTTCCACTGACATTTTCATTTCTGTGATATATGACCTGATGTCAGTTACCGCTTTGAGCAAATCTTCTCTGTTCACCTTATTTAAGTATCCACCGCTACTCACAGTATTTTCAATAAATTTGAGAGCTCCTTCTAAACGTGCTTCTAACTCGGTCGCCATCTTGAAGTTTATGAGAATTGTGCGAATGTCTTGTTGCGATCGCGACAGGTGATGTGGATTTGTCGCCTATGGAGCAATATCATGCGGGTCTAATTTGTACTGTGTGTAGCGCTTGCAGTAAGGCTTTTGGTAAAATGTCTTGTTGCAATCTCGACAGGTGATGTAGATTTGTTGCTTATGGAATAGTGTCATGCGGGTCTAATTTGTATTGGATGCGGCGCCTGTTGTAAGGCTTTCGGTAGAGTTTTCTATTGATGTGTGTCGTTTGTAAACTGCTGTAATTTCTTCAACTCTAACCTAACTATTTCCCTGACGTTGGTATGACATATTTAGCTTCTATAATTGCACTTTACCTTTAGTATTTGCTCTGCCTTGATGTTTCCCGTATCAGTGTCACAGCGTTATCACTTTTCGCTTGTTTGCACGGTATTATCTCTCATATAACGATTTATATATCTGAATTTTGTCACTGCTTGCTTACGCCGTTCAGCTAAGGTACTTGCCACTTGTATTGATTATGCAAACAATTGAAATAAATTAGATGCCAGTGGATCAACATTTGTATAAGCATTTAACGTGCAACGTTTCACGGCACTCCGATGGTTAATTCGCGAGAAACGTCCATTTAAATATTTATACTTCGCGTCGCCGCCATGTTGGACTTGTACTCACCAGGTTACTGAAGTCCTATAGGTGAACATATGTGCATAGTCTCTATGAACATAAAAAAATTCAGTTTGATTGCTGTAAAAGATTCATAGATATTGAGAACCGTCTATATATTTCGGAAGCTCGCCATTTAGGATTGTTATATGTATAGGCCATAGAGTTATGTACCATTCAAGGACAATTATTGCCTAGGTTCAGTATTCAAAGTTTCACTTCGATCGCATGATTACGACACAAGAAATAAAAACTTAATTTTAAAACATCGCACAGCCGCCATCTTGAGGTTATGCAAACAATTGAATTAAATTAGATGGCAGTGCATTACAATCTGCAAAATCATTTACTGTACCACATTTCACTGCGCTCAGAAAGTTAAATCACGAGAAAAGTCTATTAAAAAATTTCAAATTCGCTTGGTCGCCATGTTCGTTTTGTACTTTACAGGTTAATGAAATATACATATATAAACTTGTATCAGTACCCTTTATCACTGTACAAGATTGCAGGGTGATATCTGTAATAGTTTCGGAGATATAGAATGTCAGTGAAATATTTCGCACAGCCGCCATTTTGAGGTTATATAAACATTTGAACTAAATTAGACTCCAGTGCATTACAATGTGTATAAACATTTGCTGTACCAAGTTTCATTACGTTTGGATAGTTAAATCGCGAGAAAAGTCTATTTAAAAGTCTCAACTTCGCTTGACCGCCATGTTGGTTTTGTAGTCACCAGGCTTTTGAAAGTCTCATAGGTGAACTTCTAGTAGTGCCCTTTATCATCGTACACAATTTCAGGGCGATATCGGTAATAGTTTCGGAGATATTGAATGCTAGTGAAATATTTCGCACAGTCGCCATGTTGGATTGGTGAGACGTAACAAAATTTGAAGGGCACGGTCGAGATCGCCGGGAATAGTGCTATGAACTTACCGTGTTTCATTGAAATCGCTCCAGCCGTTTAGATTTTATTAGGGGGGACACACACACACACCTCACACACACACACACACACACACACACACACACGCACACACACACACGGACAAAAGGTGATCTCATAAGCCTATTTTTTTAAATTGAAAATAGGCTAAAAATGCAATGATATTATGTCGTTCAACTTGATGTTATGTCATGTAGGTTTTGGAATGTTTGCTTTATATTTTGATATTTTGTATAACAGGTGTAACGCCCAGTGTGCCCATGTTTGCCAGCTTTAGGAAATCGTTTCTCAATAACTTACTATTTGATCACATACAACTTTTAACAATTATGCATTGGAATTTTTATGATGTTCATCAAATCCAAAATGTTGTATTTCCAACAAAAGAAAATGTATACATTTTATGCAGTTTTTTTTTCTAGGCTGGCCGGAAGAGGAACATGTAAAAACTGAAAATCAAACCTCCACTCTTACTTGGCCCTACGTTAAATCGAACTGATAAATTGGTGGTGTTATTCGATTTTATGGACCCCTATCGGTGATTTCTTAACTTCCAAACTGAGTGCACATAGTATATAGGTCGGCATTCATATGACACTGTACCTGATCAACTGCCACTGGCCCATTAAATTATAATACTGTATATGTTCACAGGTGTCCACTATGCAGATGAAGACGCTGTTCAGCCATCATGAGATCGGTTGTGATCTACAAACCGTGCAGATGGCAAGATATTGTGGAATTGGATGACCTCTACATTGTACGCGAAGACAGTTCCATCATCAGCACTGAACATACTCGCTACGGTGCCAAATAGAACGCTTTCCAAGTGGCGGGTAGTAACTTATATCAACTACTCATAAGCATATGAAGATCAATTGTATACGCCATTTCTTGTTTAATTCAGTTGCATTGAGTCATGTGGTGTTATAGAAGGAACTTCTTGGTTGAGAGAGGGATGGAGAGGGGATGGACCAAAATTAGTTAGAACATACTCATGTATGTTCCTCTTGGAACACTACTTCCTGGCACTAATAATACTTTCACGAACACGATTCCATGTCTCTTATGGACTGTTTATCCATTGGCACGTCTTGGTCTATGAATGAGAATATGTCAATTATTCCTTGGAGTTGCATTCTCTCGTAGCACTGTAGCTAGCCTATCACTTCTTGGCTCAGTGAGCAACAACTTAGAAAGAGGATTCGTACGAAAAGGGACGCGATGAATTTCGTAGCTTCCCTCGCGGAGTCCGTAGTAGCCTGGGAGTATGAGAACACTCTTAGTGATATCATTACTGATAAGCTCATTGATGATTTGATAGCTGCCTTGGCTAATAACATATCGGACCAAATTTGTCTTCCAGATAACAGTGTGCAGTTTGGAAATGGTTATCTTAAAACTTGGGATGGTTGGTTTGAAGGCTTAAGAACGATTCGCAGAACATCGGATGTTATTGTTAGTGAACAGGGGCAAAGACACTTAATATCTTTTAAATTTTGCCTCAAGGAAGCTGTCATGTGCTTTAATTACCAGGCAAAGTATTCAAGATACCGTGTTGAGGGAACAGTTGTAGGAAATGTAGGGTATAATTCAATGGCAATAGAAATAACGCTCGATATGAACAATGCTGAAAATCCTCTTGACCTAAACAAGCTAATAGTAGAGGGTTTACAAGACCTCGACGTGAAACTCACGGGATTTGGGCCATTCAACCGAATAGTTTCAAAGATTGCAACCAAGGTAGTCAATAACAAAAAAGAGAAAATCATATCAAAACTTGAATCTGAATTAAGCTCATATGTGAGGGAATACCTTAGAAATTATGACCGCAGCAAATTATTGGGGATACAGAGATAATTGTACTTTAGTATGGGAGACTGACTCACAAAATGCATTAAGGGATACCAGTAATGGGTAATGAAGAGGGCTACAGTAATTTTTGAAACCTAACTGCAATAATCACAAATCCTCAGTGTGCCCATTCAAGCGCTTGGCACATTACTTAATCAAACTGTTCCATGCAACTCGTATACCCTGTATACACTGTACTTCAAATATAGTGGTGGTAATTTTAAAAAGTTTAAGGGCTAAACGTAGATATCATCCGCCCTTAAAATCTCACACTGTGACCAATTACTAATCTCCCTATCTGTGACTTCGAATTTGTTTAAAATTAGCGTGCAATGTCAAACATTCAACATCGATTTGTTAGAATTAGCTCACTCCTTGCCTGAGATAATCATGCCAGACAAATAACTCATCCTACATATCTGTGTCCCTATCCTAGCCTTCATACCTACTGGAACAAATATTTATGGTGAAAACATTTTCTATTACATCTTCGTACTTCAATTCCTTCAATATGGAGTTCTCATAGAAAGTGCTATTATCAACAAAAAAAAACTACTTAAACAAAACTGTTTCAGTAAGAAAATGTATCCAAAACTAGGCCTATAAATGTACTGTAATTGCCTGTTGATCGCCTTGTTCCCTCCTCCACAACGAACCATTTGTAAGTGTACCAAAATAAGTGTATTTTAGAGGTAGAACGTGTCAAGAAAAACTTTGTAAATGATCCAAACCATTCTTTTGTCAGTTTGAAGAAAGAATAATTCTGGCATCTCATTTACTTAAAATCATACCTAAAATACGGCACAATATTGAATGATGCATTATTATTTTTCTATCGTAATAACATTTAGAGAAAATCCATATTTTCATTATGAAATGTAGCAATCACTTTCTTTGTCAGAATTGTATAAATGTGAAGTATATTAAAAATAGATGTAGTGTCACTATTGTTTCGCCTAACTCAAATTGTGTTAAGCTATGTAAAACATTACAGTTTAAAGAATGTTCATTTACCTAAATTATAATTAATCTTAGTTAAAACATGAATTCAATTTCAGTTTCATTCAGAAAGAACTTACGGTAACGCTAACTTAGGTTCTGGTGATATTTTGGATTCTCAACATTTTGAATTCTCCCAGGAAATTTGCATGCAACAAAAATATTAATATATTTCAGAGATAAGGGCTTTCGAAGTTTGTCAACATCTACCAAATACATTTGTTGGCATTTCTTTCAGAAAATTTCAAACTGCTTCCTCTTTTATTAAATTAAAGTACATTATCTCAGAGAGTACTGCACAGATCTACTTCAAAGATTCATGGTAATTGTATACTGTATGCGTGTGCACATTAATCCGAACTAGAATACCAGCTCCATTATTTATGTAACTAGAGAGAAAATTCTGTGCTTAAAAATATAGTTTTTTTAACTGTTCAAGGAATATTATTCAAATAATAAGTTTGAAGAACTAGAACCATTATTCTAGATTGGATTGCAAGCCATGAATTTCCTTATATTATTATTATTATTAATCTTGATTTGTCACATTGGACCACTTGAGTCGTTCCACAATCACTTCATCTTTGAAGATAGTACTGATTGGTTCTTGCGCTCTTCCCAGTACTTTTTCATTCCTTCAGATCGGGACTTTCTCAACTCATCTGAAATCTCCATAGGCTTTCTATTGTCATTTCTGCAGAAAATTTGTGAGTTTTAAGAATGGTGTTAATTTTAATTTTCTCCTCGGCATCTGTTGTCGTGAGTCCAACTGCTTTAAGATCTTGTTGGATTTCTTGGATCCATTTTCCTCCAGTTTTCTTTCCTAGATTTCTCATCACTAGTTGGCGTACAATTCTGTTTTCTGGAAGCCGTAAGATGTGAAAAAAATATGACATTATTTTCTTCTTCATTGTGCTGGTCATTGGATCAATCTCACGATAGACAGTTTCATTTGGGAGAATCCTCCAAACTCCCTCAACCTGATACTTTTTATTTATGCACGTACTAATGATTCTTCTCTCCGTTTTGAGTTCTTTGTTCATTTTTAATTTGGAACAGTGTTTCACAAGCATAAGTGGCTTCAGGGAGAGTTACAGTTTTATAATATTGGATCTTAGTAACTATTGATAGGCATTTTTTATTATATGTTGAACAGGTTAGAGATTGTGCCTTTTTCATTTTATTTGTTCTATTTATCCAAGTTACCTTTTCGTTTAAATTATGTGTGATAATTTCTCCAAAATACTTAAATTGAGGAACTACAGTAGGTTAATTTTATGATAATTTATATAGACTTTATTTACATTTAAGGGTTTTATAGGCATGATCTCAGTCTTTTAAAGGATATCTGTAATCCTATCCCTTGAGCAATTTCTTGGAGACTAGTGATCTGAGTACAAACCTCTTCCTTGTCTAGTGCTAAAAGAGCCAAGTTATCTGCAAATCCTAAGCAGTTTATTTTTATTGGTGGTTCTGTTCAAATTTTGATCTTAGGAGTGTTTTTCCTTTTGCCAAACCTTCATGATATAATCAAGAGCCACATTGAAAAGCAGGGGGGATAATCCATCACCTTGTCTGAGACCGGTTTTTGCTGTGAAAGCTGTTGATATTTATCCCCTCAATTTAACTTTAGAATTTGTGTTTGTTAATGTTAATTCAACGATTTTTATCAATTTAGGATGGAGACCGTATGATCTGAGGATTTTTAGCAATGTCATTCTATGAATACTATCATAGGCTTTCTTGAAATCTATAAAAGAGATAAAGAGTTGCTTATTTCTGTTTTGTAATATTCCATTATTAATTTTTAGTATATTTAGTTTCAAATCTTCAAATTCAAAATTTAAGTAATAAAATGTACCTTTTGCCTAATATTTAGTTTTAAACATTTAATTAATTTATGTTGGTAACAGTGAAAGATATTGCTCTTTCAGTAACAACTATTTAATCTTATATCGGGAGTTTCACTTATCATATTGAAAAACTTTCATAACAATTGATTCATAATTTTGGCTGGTGTGAGCATATTAAGAAATTGAAGTGTTATGTTCAAATATTCAGTTAGCGCTACCTTAAGTCTGAATAAAAATCTGTGTTGTAAACTTCAACCTAGAGAAGGAATATACCCAAATACAGTCGATTTGTTTAATGCTTCAAGGGCCACTAAATCTGATTTTAAAAATTCACTAAAATGCTTGTCAGTATGAATGAAAAGAAAAACTTGGCGCATTATTTGAACTAGTTTAAGCCTACTGTACACTTAGTAAAATAATAAAAATTATTCAAAATCTATCGTCTGAGGCCCTTTTATAGAAACTTCCTAAAAGTTTCGGAAGCCATTTTCCAGTTTTTATTTTGCAATCTAATGAAGGGCGGCTTCGGTGGCGTAGTTGGTAGCATGCTGAGCTTCTATGGCCAAGATCGTGGGTTCAAACCCGGCTGAAGTCGTCGGATTTTTGAGAGCGTTAAAATACCTCAGTATGCCTTCCTTCGGAGGGTAAGTAAATCCGGCGGTCCCATGTCATAGATTTATGGCATGTTAAAGAACCTTCCACTAATTACACCAGTGTGAAGCTAAATTATATAGGTTAAGAATGTAAACAACGCTATTAGGTTCCTACGTTCGTTGCCAACAGCCGACAGTGGTGGCGTCTAGTAGGTAAGTTCTGAACTAGTCGTCGTTGACGGTGGCGTTTGGTGGCAAAAGTAGGAACTATTTGAAAAATTCTAAGTCTGCAGTCCTTACTTGAATTAAAAAGCAGATAACACACACTAATACAGTCATCACAATTAACACCGGTTATCAAACAGATTCTACACATACCCAAAGTACACGGGGCTACATGACCACGTTGTCGCAGCCCCTTAACTGAGGAACCAACCAACCAATCTAATGAAGAAATCGCTTTTTAATCGGTCAATAGGTAAAACGTATCTACTACCACCTGCTAACCTGAAAAAAAATACATGGATTAAGTAGGCTTATAGTAGGCCTAAATATTTCAAGAACCTTGTAGTATACACAAGTAGTTTTTACACACACATTATTTTATTGAAATCACTGTAGCACCAGGAAAATCTCACAGATATAATTAGGAGACTCCTGGCTTTCTACGGTCACCTGTCTAGAATAGATCACCACAGGCTGTCGAATAAGATCTTCAAAATAGCCAAGAAGGATAAAGCCACACTGGGTCCTTGTGGATCAAACATATTGAGAAGGATCCTGCTAAACTTAATATTCAGCAAGACACAATAAGTGACAGGAGTCGTACCGTTTGACAATTAAAACCAGACCTTTCCTCACATGCATTACAGAGGTTCACCACAACGTGTCCATTAAATGGTCCGAGGAACGTAAGATAAAGTTCAGCAAGAAAATGAAAGAAAAAGAAAAGAAACGGCTCAAGATGTATGCATGAATAATAATAATATTAATAATGTTATTGGTCTTACGTCCCTTTTAAATACGGCGGCTTTTAGAGACACCGGGGTGCCGGAATTTTCCCCTGAAGGAGATCTCCCTCTTAGTGCCAAGCTATTTCCTGAAATACTTGCCAAGAATGCCAAGCCATTTTCACTGGTCATGCAGACTATTCGAAAAAAAAAATCATAAAGACCACATTTCCAACAATCTATATATTTAAAACACTAAGCTGTTTTTTGTACACACGAGATTGTGAAAACGACTTAACCGATTGGCTTCGTAAGACATTCTAACGAAAGCTCTTGGCATGCAGATTTGCAGAGTTTCTTTAAAAGGAAAATATATGTTACGGTATATTTTTAAATGATTAAAGAAATATGTAATATTTGACACTCCCGCGCATGCGCACAATGGCCTTTCTCAACAAGGAAAATGGCGATTCCGGTCGCGTCTAACTGAGATCTTTGTTTATGAGAATTAAAAAAGGGTCTCCAATAATGTTAATTATGTTTTTACAATATGCATTGAATTAGAATTATATTAAATAAACCACGAATTGAAGTACTTAAACTGCAGGTTGAGCGTGTATACTGGTTAGATAGCTTAATATTGAAGCGGCCCATAGTTGTCTGGATGGTCAAGGGGATAAGGTTACTGCCTAGAAATATGTATTATGCATGATCGAGAGGGTTCGATTCCCACCTCGGATATGTTTTTTTATTTTCGTTTTCTGCCTTCCTACGATTGGTATTACATTTTAAAAACATATTTCACTCTTATCATTCCCGTCAAGTAACGAATTCATTGTTGCCATCCTTTGCATGGTCGAGAGGGTTCGATTCCCACCTCGGATACGTTCTTTTATTTTCATTTTCTTCCTACCTACGGTTGGTATTACATTGTAGAGACATATTTCACTTTTTTCATTCCCGTAAACTAACGAATTCTCTGTTGCCATCCTTTGCATGGTCGAGAGGGTTCGATTCCCACCTCGGATACGTTCTTTTATTTTCATTTTCTTCCTTCCTACGATTGGTATTATATTGTAGAGACATATTACACTTTTTTCATTCCCGTAAAGTAACGAATTCTCTGTTGCCATCCTTTGCATGGTCGAGAAGGTTCGATTCCCATCTCGGATATGTTTTTTTTTTGTTTTCTTCCTTCCTACGATTGGTATTACATTGTAGAAATGTATTTCACTTTTATCATTCCCGTAAAGTAACGAATTCTCTGTTGCCATCTATCTATATATTTAAAACAGTAAGGTGATTTTTGTTATCACGAGATTGAGAGAACGACAGAACCGATTTACTTCGTAGAACACTCTAACGAAAGCTCTTGGCCTCTAGATTTGCAGAGTGTCTCTAAAATAAACAAATATATTACGGTATATTTTTAAATTAATATAGAAAATAGCAGAATTCTGACCCTCACGCATGCGCACAATCCGCCTGGGGGTCATGACAAAATGGCGGTGAGAAGTCCATTAAAATGTAAGTTATTTAATAAGCTTCCATGTAATTGAAAACATACATTAACCAAGTTCTGACAATAAAATATAATAACAGTATGAACGTATACGAATGTGCAACATTGATTTATTTGGATAATGAAATGGATTATTTCCTTCAGACAGCGGCTTTGGAATATAATGAATAACTGCGTCTGCCGCTGAACATGAGTGCGCGAGTAGCTATGTGGTTAAGACGACTGACTGTGGTTCCAAGAAGCACCGGTTCGATCCCAGCCCTCGGCAGTATTTTTTTTTTTTTACCACTGAAATATTGTTTAATCAAGGAGTATTAGTAAGGTTTTATGTCTGTTAAAGATACATATCTCTACATTCCCTCTAAATGCGTTTTATTTCCGTTTTACCATTGCATTGCAGCATGTGAACAAGAGAGCAAACTGTTGTCCGCAGTACACCGTTTAAATATCTGCAATCAGTTCCTACAACTGACAACAGATGGCAGTACATCGCCCATATAGTTCCAGTAACTGACAGCAGATGGCAACACCATTGCATCGATATATTAAAAACACAAGACATGGCACGCTTTCACGTGATGGAAAATTATAAAGGAGGGGAATATTTAAGAAGGGAAATGTTGAGGAACATTAACCGACAATTGAATGTGTAGGCTAGGTTGTTTATGTACCTTAATATTGCAATTTCTTCCCAATGCTTCGCTGGTCAAGTTATTAGAGTCCTAGACTTAAAGTTATAAATATGCACTGTCGATATACTCTTAAATTATTAAAGAAAAAAGTAGTTTTCCAGGCACTCGCGCGTGTCCACAATTGCTTTCGCCATGAGAGACACTTGGCAAATATAATTCGTTTGAAGGGCTCCGACATCGTGGTCACTCAGCCCCGTGTACTTGGGTGTGTATGTGTGAAATTTTCTCTGATAACCTGTGTTATTGTGATGGCTGCATTACTGTGTGTATTTGTAATTAAGGTGGTAAATGGCAAGGAGACGGCCAAGGCCTTAAGTTAGGAACCATCCCGGTATTTGCCTTAAGTGGAAGTGGGAAACCACGGAAAACCACATCCAAGATTGTCGAGGTGGGAATTAAACCTTCTTCTTCTTAGTTATACCTCAAGAGACTGAATGCGCCCCGTTTTTGCCCTCAGACCAGAATTAAATTTCTTGGCAGAGCAGGAAATGTAACCCGGGTCTCCGGGGCGATAGACAAGAATAGGTGGGCCTCCATGTGTTAATACGATTTTTGACATGCACGGGACATGGAATTCAAAAACTGCCTCCTTTAGGGTGACTGTCGAAGTGAGTATTGAGTATAGGCCTATGGTCATTCCAGTAGTTGGCGAAGTGATTCTATGTTCCCCTTCAAAATGTACTGCCATAACCTATAACAGGTGATGGAAATTGCTTATTTAGAGCAGTTTCGTACTGTTTATAACAAAATGAAGAACGTCATTCTGAGCTGCGTTTTCAAGCTATTGCAAAAATTTCCCTGGCAGGAACAATTATAAGGAATTTATTTTAAGCGATCAGTCTCATCGCATTCTCCTCACCAACCAACTTGAGTATGACAATCTCTGGACGGTCATGTTGAACTTCATTGTATAAGACAATTGTTTAATGATTATTTGTTTAGAGTACTGAGTCTAACTACGCAGTTGATTTCGGCAATGGAAGTATAATTTGCCATTTAATATTTAGCGGCTCCGTTATTGCAGGAACTATAGTGTTATAGAATAATACGAAGCCACATTTAAAATCCAATATAAATAGGACATTTCAGAAACAAATCCAGATATTATGCAGTACAGTGTACTGCAAGGTCTTTGACGATCAAATGTAAACTTTGTTCTACATTGTATTTCTCTTGCGTAAAATCTATGCGTGGTTACTTTGGTCTTTACTGTTGTGAGGGTAAAATTGATCTGCTGGAATATAAAATATTTGCCAAGCTGCAGCAATGTAATGATATTAATTTAAAAGTCATTGAACTTATATCCAGTAGTTCAAACACATACATCAGCGTTAAAAGATTGGATACTGAAGATGAAAGCCAGCTACTTCATTTCCCTATTATTGAATTTTTCAATTCCTTGGAATTAAGTGATTCGCCTCCACATACTCTGAACGTTTGAGCCGTAGTTATGCTCCTTAGAAATCTGAACGTTTCCCAAGGACTCATATTAATATATTAATATATTAATTGTAAGAAATATGTAAGAAATTGCTTGGATTCGGATATAATAGGTGCAGTAATATTAGGCAAAGAGCTCAAATCCTACGACTTGCTTTAACACCTTCCGATAAAACACTTGCAGGTACAGTACATTTTCTTTTAATAGGCAACAATGTCCTATTCGCTCGGCCTACTTTATCACAATCAATCAAGCTCAAAGAGAAACTCTTGAACGTATTGGGCTATTTACCTCATCACGTTTTCAGTCATGACCAGCAGGATAGTGAAGGTACAAAAAAGGTCCTGTATGGGATGGTAAAGAATAAGAGGCGGAAGGATCCAACGGATTATGTTAGAATGGTGAACAAAAGGGGAAAAGAGATAGAAAATAGGGAAGAAAGAAAAAAAGGAAGATTGTCGTTTTAGGTGACCGTGAAACTTGTGATTATGAGCCACGGGACATCCTTTTTACGTGGAATCCGAACCACAGGACATGGCATTTCACTTCGAAAATCTAACATGCATTGACCGGGAATCGAACCCGGACCGCCTTGGTGAGAGGCATACAGCTAGACCGCTGAGCCACCATGCCCCTAAATAGGGAAGAACTGAAGAAAATGTGGAAAGAATATTTTGAAGAACTCCTGAACCAAAATGGAAACCACGGCGAGGAGGAAGAAATCGGGGAAGAGGTACAGTAGATGAACTGCAAACAGAAAAGGACTTAACATGGAAAGACGTGGAAGATGCAGTGAGGAAGATGAAAGGAGGGAAGGCACCGGGTGTGGATGAGTTGAGTGTGGAGTTGGTGAGAGCAGCAGGAGAGGTGGGGATACAATGGTTGTACCGACTGATGAAGACAGCATGGAAGGAAAGGAAGACCCCAGAGGGCTGGAAAAAGGGAATAATTGTCCCGATCTTCAAGAAAGGTAGTAGAACAGAATGCAGAAACTATCGGGGAATAACACTGATGAGTCATTGTGCAAAGTTGTTTGAGAAAGTTTTGGAAAGGAGAATTAGGACAAGGATAGAAGGAGGGATGAGGGAAGAACAATCTGGCTTCAGAGCAGGAAGGTCCACAGTGGATTTGATTTTTGCTATAAGGCAGTTACAAGAACAGCACTATGAGTATGGAACAGATCTACTGATGGCCTTCCTGAACATTGAGAAAGCATATGACAGTGTATGCAGAAACAAAGTATGGAAGTCCCTGGAGGATAGAGGAATAGAAAAATGGACTATAAAGAGGATAAAGGAGATGTACAAGGGAAGCGTGAGCTGTGTGAAAGTGGGAGGAGAGAGATCGGACTGGTTGGAACAGAGAAACGGCCTGAAACAAGGAAGTGCACTGTCACCGTTACTTTTCATTGTGGTGATGGATGACATAATGACCCGAGTGGCACAAGTAATTGGGGAAGGAAAGATGAAAGCAATGGTGCTTGCAGATGATTTGATGATTTGGGGAAACAAGGAGGAGGAGGTACAGGAACAATTGGACGTGTGGGAAGGAATAATACAAGGTTATGGGATGAAATTTAGCATAAATAAGAGTGAGATGGTGATCACAACAAGGAAGAAGGAAAGAACCACAACAGGAATAACAATTGGTGGGGAACAGCTGAAGGAAGTGGAGAGTTTCAAGTATCTGGGTAGCCTGATGCAAGAGAATGGAAGAAACGATAGAGAAATAAATGAGCGGGGGAGACAGGCAGAAGCATTCCGGAGGAGTGTGAGAAGCATGTTATGGAGCAAGGATGTCCCTCAGAACAGCAAAAAGATCATATATCGGACGTACTATGTCCCTATCCTGACGTATGCCTTGGAGGCCTGGGTTATGAAAGGAAGGGTGAAGAGCAAAATACAGGCCAGTGAGATGAGGTTCTTGAGAAGCAGTATTGGAGCTACAAAGAGGGACAGAATAAGAAATGAGAGACCAGAGAATTAATGAAGGAGGAACCATTACAGGATGGTATAGAGAAATCTAGACTTAGATGGTATGGACATGTAAAACGAATGGAGGAGAAGAGGATACCCAGGAGGATACACGAGACGAAGTGGGAAGGAAAGAGACCAAGAGGGAGACCGAGAGACAGGTGGCTGAAGGGGGTGGAAGAAAGCGTGAAGAAGAGAGGAGAAGACTGGACAAGGGTGGAGACTGAGAGATGGTGGGAAGACAGAAGACGTTGGAGAGGCTTGTGTTCCAAACAGACCCGGCCAGTGGCTGGAAACTGTGCAATATGATGATGACCACATCACGTTTTCAGTCATGACCAGAAATATGTTGCAATGCTGAGAGTGCTATCTTTTGACGCCCTTAAAGTTTCAATACTGCTAAAAAGTAATCGTACAAAGAATGTAACTTATATAAGAAGCTTCTTCAGTAATTTTGTTTTCCATTGTCCGTCATGTTTTGACGGGTTTCATCTAGTCTATATATTTAAAACAGTAAGGTGATTTTTGTTACCACGAGATTGAGAGAACGACAGAACCGATTTACTTCGTAGAGCACTCTAACGAAAGCTCTTGGCCTCTAGATTTGCAGAGTGTCTATAAAATAAACAAATATATTACGGTATATTTTTGAATTAATATAGAAAATAGCAGAATTCTTTCCCCCTCACGCATGCGCACAATCCGCCTGGGGTCATGACAAAATGGCGGTGAGAAGTCCATTAAAATGTAAGTTATTTAATAAGCTTGCATGTAATTGAAAACATACATTAACCAAGTTTTGACAATAAAATATAATAACAGTATGAACATATACGAATGCGCAACATTGATTTATTTGGATATTGAAATGTATTATTTCCTTCAGACAGCGGCTTTTGATGGTAATGAACGGCTGCGTCTGCTGTTGAACAAGAGTGCGCGAGTAGCTATGTGGTTAAGACGACAGACTGTGGTTCCAAGGTTCACCGGATCGGTCCCAGCCTTCGCCGATTTTTTTTTTTTTTTTTTTACTACTGAAATATTGTTTAATCAAGGAGTATTAGTAAGGTTTTATGTCTGTTAAAGATACATATTTCTACATTTCCTCTCGGTATATTTTTGAATTAATATAGAAAATAGCAGAATTCTCGCCCCTCACGCATGCGCACAATCCGCCTGAGGTCATGACAAAATGGCGGTGAGAAGTCCATTAAAATGTAAGTTATTTAATAAGCTTCCATATAATTGAAAACATACATTAACCAAGTTCTGACAATATAATATAATAACAGTATGAACGTATACGAATGTGCAACATTGATTTATTTGGATAATGAAATGGATTATTTCCTTCAGACAGCAGCTTTTGAAGATAATGAATGGCTGCGTCTGCTACTGAACAAGAGTGCGCGAGTAGCCATGTGGTTAAGGCGACTGACTGTGGTTCCTAGGTTCACCGGTTCGATCCCAGCCAACGCCAATATGTATATTTTTTTTACCACTGAAATATTGTTTAATCAAGGAGTATTAGTAAGGTTTTATGTCTGTAAAAGATACATATTTCTACATTCCCTCTCAATACGTTTCATTTCCGTTTTACCATTGCATTACAGCATGTGATCATAAGAGCAAACTGTTGTCCTCAGTACGCCGTTTAAATATCTACAATCAGTTCATATAACTGACAACAGATGGCAGTACATCGCCCATATAGTTCCAGTAACTGACATCAGATGGCAGCTCCATTGCATTGATATATTTAAAACCCAAGACATGGCACGTTTTCACGTGATGGAGAATTATAAAGGAGGGGAATATTTAAGAAGGGAAATTTTGAGGAACATTAACCGACAGTTGAATGTGTAGGCTTTATGTACCTTAATATTGCAATTTCTTCCCAATGCTTCGGTGGTCAAGTTATTAGCGTCCTAGACTAAAAGTTATAATTATGCATCGTCGATATACTCTTAAATTATTAAAGAAAAAAGTAGTTTTCCAGGCACTCGCGCGTGTCCACAATTGCTTTCGCCATAAGAGACACTTGGCAAACATAATTCGTTTGAAGGGCTCCGACATCGTGGTCACTCAGCCCCGTGTACTTGGGTGTGTATGTGTGAAATTTTCTCTCATAACCTGTGTTATTGTCATGGCTGCATTACTGTGTGTATTTGTAATTGAGGTGGTAAATGGCAAGGAGACGGCCAAGGCCTTAAGTTAGGAACCATCCCGGTATTTGCCTTAAGTGGAAGTGGGAAACCACGGAAAACCACATCCAAGATTGTCGAGGTGGGAATTAAACCTTCCTCTTCTTAGTTATACCTCAAAAGACTGAATGTGCCCCATTTTTGCCCTCAGACCAGAATTCAATTTCTTGGCAGAGCAGGAAATGTAACCCGGGTCTTCGGGGCGATAGACAAGAATAGGTGGGCCTCCATGTGTTAATACGATTTTTGACATGCACGGGACATATAATTCAAAAACTGCCTCCATTAGGGTGACTGCCGAAGTGAGTATTGAGTATAGGCCTATGGTCGTTCCAGTAGTCGGCGAAGTGATTCTATGTTCCCCTGCAAAATGTACTGTCATAACCTATAACAGGTGATGGAAATTGCTTATTTAGAGCAGTTTCGTACGTTTATAACAAAATGAAGAACGTCATTCTGAGCTGCGTTTTCAAGCTATCGCAAAAAATTTCGCTGGCAGGAACAATTATAAGGAATTTATTTTAAGCGATCAGTCTCATCGCATTCTCCTCACCAACCAACTTGAGTATGAAAGTCTCTGGACGGTCATGTTGAACTTCATTGTATAAGACAATTGTTTAATGATTATTTGTTTAGAGTACTGAGTCTAACTACGCAGTTGATTTCGGCAATGGAAGTATTATTTGCCATTTAATATTTAGCGGCTCCGTTATTGCAGGACACTATAGTGTTATCGAATAATACGAAGCCACATTTAAAATCCAATATAAATAGGCCATTTCAGAAACAATTCCAGATATTATGCAGTACAGTGTACTATAAAGTCTTTGACGATCAAATGTAAACATTGTTCTACATTGTATTTCTCTTGCGTAAAATCTATGCGTGGTTACTTTGGTCTTTACTGTTGTGAGGGTAAAATTGATCTGCTGGAATATAACATATTTGCCAAACTGCAACAATGTAATGATATTAATTTAAAAGTCATTGAACTTATATCCAGTAGTTCAAACACATACATCAGCGTTAACAGATTGGATACTGAAGATGAAAGCCAGCTACTTCATTTCCCTATTATTGAATATTTCAATTCCTTGGAATTAAGTGATTCGCCTCCACATACTCTGAACGTTTGAGCCATAGTTATGCTCCTTAGAAATCTGAACGTTTCCCAAGGACTCATATATGGTAATATATTAATTGTAAGAAATATGTAAGAAATTGCTTGGATTCGGATATAATAGGTGCAGTAATATTAGGCAGAGAGCTCAAATCCTACGATTTGATTTAACACATTCAGATAAAACACTTGCAGGTACAGTACATTTTCTTTTAATAGGCAACAATGTCCTATTCTCTCGGCCTACTTTATCAAAATCAATCAAGCTCAATGAGAAACTCTTGAACGTATTGGGCTATTTACCTCATCACGTTTTAAGTCATGACCAGCAGGATAGTGAAGGTACAAAAAAGGTCCTGTATGGGATGGTAAAGAATAAGAGGCGGAAGGATCCTACGGATTATGTTAGAATGGTGAACAAAAGGGGACAAAGGATAGAAAATAGGGAAGAACTGAAGAAAATGTGGAAATAATATTTTGAAGAACTCCTGAACCCAAATGGAAACCATGGCGAGGAAGAAGAAATCGGGGAAGAGGTACAGTAGATGAACTGCAAACAGAAAAGGACTTAACATGGAAAGAAGTGGAAGATGCAGTGAGGAAGATGTAAGGAGGGAAGGCACCGGGTGTGGATGAGTTGAGTGTGGAGATGGTGAGCGCAGCAGGAGAGGTGGGGATACAATGGTTGTACCGAGTGATGAAGGCAGCATGGAAGGAAAGGAAGACCCCAGAGGACTGGAAAAAGGGAATAATTGTCCCGATCTTCAAGAAAGGTAGTAGAACAGAATGCAGAAACTATCGGGGAATAAAACTGCTGAGTCATTGTGCAAAGATGTTTGAGAGAGTTTTGGAAAGGAGAATTAGGACAAGGATAGAAGGAGGGATGAGGGAAGAACAACATGGCTTCAGAGCAGGAAGGTCCACAGTGGATTTGATTTTTGCTGTAAGTCAGTTACAAGAACAGCACTATGAGTATGGAACAGATCTATTGATGGCCTTCCTGGACATTGAGAAAGCATATGACAGTGTATGCAGAAACAAATTATGGAACGCCCTGGAGGATAGAGGAGTAGAAAATGGACTATAAGGAGGATAAAGGAGATGTACAAGGGAAGCGTGAGCTGTGTGAAAGTGGGAGGAGAGAGATCGGATGACATAATGACCCAAGCGGCACAAGTAATTGGGGAAGGAAAGATGAAAGCAATGGTGTTTGCGGACGATTTGATGATTTGTGGAAACAAGGAGGAGGAGGTACAGGAACAGTTGGACGTGTGGGAAGGAATAATACAAGGATATGGGATGAAATTTAGCATAAATAAGAGTGAGATGGTGATCACAACAAGGAAGAAGGAAAGGACCACAACGGGAATAACAATTGGTGGGGAACAGCTGAAGAAAGTGGAGAGTTTCAAGTACCGGTATCTGGGAAGCCTGATACAAGAGAATGGAAGAAACGGTAGAGAAATAAATGAGCGGGGGAGACAGGCAGAAGCATTCCGGAGGAGTGTGAGAAGCATGTTATGGAGCAGGGATGTCCCTCAGAACAGCAAGTAGATCATATATCGTACTATGTCCCTATCCTTACGTAAGTTATGCCTCGGAGACCTGGGTTATGAAAGGAAGGGAGAAGAGCAAAATACAGGCCAGTGAGATGAGGTTCTTGAGAAGCAGTATTGGAGCTACAAAGAGGGACAAAATAAGAAACGAGAGGACCAGAGAATTAATCAAGGAGGAACCATTACAGGATGGTATAGAGAAATCTAGACTTAGATGGTATGGACATGTAAAACGAATGGAGGAGAAGAGGATACCCAGGAGGATACACGAGACGAAGTGGGAAGGAAAGAGACCATGAGGGAGACCGACAGACAGGTGGCTGAAGGGGGTGGAAGAAAGCGTGAAGAAGAGAGGAGAAGACTGGACAAGGGTGGAGGCTGAGAGATGGTGGGAAGACAGAAGACGTTGGAGAGGCTTGTGTTCCAAACAGACCCGGCCAGTGGCTGGAAACTGTGCAAGATGATGACCTCATCACGTTTTCAGTCATGACCAGCAATATGTTTCAATGCTGAGAGTGCTATCTTTTGACGCCCTTAAAGTTGCAATAGTGCTAAAAAGTAATCGAAAAAAGAATGTAACTTATATAAGAAGCTTCTTCAGTAAATTTGTTTTCCATTGTCCGTCATGTTTTGACGGGTTTCATCTAGTAGAATCATTATTTTTACTTTGCATTATGACCAATACTTCATTCATTCAAACAATATGTTCATAAAAGTAAATAAGGCATCTAAACCTTTTTAATTGAGGTTATTCTGAGATTTGTACAATTTTTCATTTTGTTGTTGTAAAAAAAACGTTTTGCGCCTAATTCATAAAAGTAAATAAGGCATCTAAACCTTTTTAATTGAGGTTATTCTGAGAATTGTACAATTTATCATTTTGTTCTTGTAAAAAAACGTTTTGCGCCTAAATTAAGGACACCTAAGAGTCATATTCGAAGAAACACTACGTTTCCAGCTGTAGAAAGTTCTAAGATACATCTGTAGGCAGAAAACTTCAACAAGAAGAAAACAACTGTACCGCAATTTTGGCGGGAACGCGCGTGATTGGGAAAGCGCAAAGGGTGGGCGTGAATACAATCTCAAACCTATCGCGTAACGGACTTCGAAGGAAAAAAGTAAACACCGCACAGGCAAGCTTGAAACCTCACCTTTCCAACAGTATGAAATAATCACGGACATATGCCTACAGAAATCTACAAACATAAGATAAACGGCGCGCCGATTGAATCGGCTTTGGCACTTTTGGCGCAAGCAGCGAGAGCCGATCTGATCGGCGCGTGGCACTGAGAGTGTCAAAGAGCCAGTAAATCAACTGGCACGGATCCCTCGCAATTGCGCACCCTCAAATGCCTCCTGAATGCGCCAGGATTCGATCCTGCAACCTTGGGACAGCAAGTGAGAACGTTAGCGCTGTTGCACGCAGCTAGCATGAAAGTAGCCGCCAAACAAACAATCCACCAAGAACACCAGAAGTAGCATTAAACAACTACAGTTAAACACAAACACTGTGGTCCATAGGTCGCCCAAACGACAGAAGAAGAAGTTAATTTTTTACGGCTAGGCAATATAAGAATAATTGTATGTTTAATATCAATTTACAACAATATATAATCATGTTGACCGACTGAAAAGCATTTATAATCTAACAGTCAGCAGTAGGCTAGTTAAATAATATATTATTTTGCCATGAGTCTGACCTGAGTATAATAATAGTTGATTGTCATTCTAACTATTCAGTTAGTCAACATGATTAAAATCCCAATTATTAGGAAATTAGAAAAGTACCGTATATGTGATTGAAAGTTATAAGCGCCGATTGCAAGAAGCGTATGGTGTTTACCAAATTAAAAGTTACAATATCAATTGTTTATATGGCAACAATGAAAAATGGCTTCAACTATTTCTATAATAATAGTGTTGTATAAACATTAGCGGCTTCGGTGGCGTAGTTGGTAGCATGCTGAACTGCTGTGCCCAAGATAGCGGGTTCAAACCCGGCCGAAATCTTCGGATTTTTTAAGAGCGTTAAAAGTCCTTCAGTATGCCTTCCTTTGGAGTGGAAGTAAAGCCGGCGGTCCCATGTCATAGATTTATGGCATGTAATAGATCCTTTCACAGACTAAACTAGTGTGGAGATAAATTTCTAGGTTAGATTTCGTTGGAACGCTCTATGAAAGTTCCAACGTTCACCACTAGGTATCATTGACATCTGGTAGCGAAAGTTAGAACTACTTGAAATTGAACGGAACGTGTGGCTCACCTTCTGGGTGTCCGCTGGAAGCAGCTACAGACTCGGGCGAGCCGAACATGTCCTCGGACACTCCCGGCACTAAAAGCCATACGATAAATAAATAAATAAATAAATAAATAAATAAATAAATAAATAAATAAATAAATAAATATAGACATTGTTTTCGTAGTTTCCCACTTTGTCTTCGGGCAAATGCCGGGATGGTACCTCCTGTACCTTCCATTCCCTTCCCTCATGTTGCCCCTGTTCGCTTTGCAGGTGAGGCCGCCTGGACGAGGTGCTAATCCCACCTGACCAGTTGTACCATTCCGATTAATTGTTCCCAGCTCTAGGACACTGCCTGAAAATCGCGGTAGGGGTGAGTTCCCTCGCTGAGTCCGTGGGAGCCACCACCCTGGAGGGTAAACTCGATAAAATAAAATAAAAAATTGTCTTTGCTCGAGGAAATGTGTACAGGAAATAATATGTTCCTATGAAAACAAGGCTAGCAACTTACCAAACTGAAATTGAATCATATACGCCCGCCCCCCCCTCCACCCCATTACTCCCTTTCCACGGCACCTTCCCTATAACAAAATTAAATGGTGACTACGTAAAACAGTTTTTATGTTCGATGATGTCGAAATCTAAATATTATATGTCAGAAATTTGTATCATTATGGGGATCATTAATGTACTACTTTTCATTATGATATAGTTTCTCCATATAGTTTTTCATGCATTGACCAATTAAGTAAGGATAGCTTCGCACATGCACTCAAAATCCAACATGTCGGACATGAATTACATGATTTGAAATTTGACAATTTAGCCTGTAATGGATGAACAATTGTAGTTACAATCCCAAACACAAAGACAAAATCAGCACGAACCTCTACGGTATCAAGAAAATACTTTGAAATATGCATGAAATTTAGGAATCTACGTCCAGAAGTATGCAACACACCATCCTACCCTAGCCTATACTTACAATGAAAGTGCGCACCGACCGCAATGTTTGCATAAACAAACTGCGGAATATTGCAAAATAAATAGCACTCTACCTTAATATCAGCAACTCCAATTTCTACACAAGGCATTACATTCATAAGATTTCACCGACAATTTTAGTGAATGCTGTTGTTGACATAAACACACCATAACATCATGGAGGAAGCAAGTGTATGACATTAGTCCACGGAAATTAGAATCCAGCTTTCTGTTCAGTAAGGGGATATATTATGCGAAAGTTTTCCGCCTGATGTCATGAATGCTCTATTTAGGACTCCACTGATTTGCCTTTCGTCTCCATTCTAAACGCATCGAATTTGAAGAATAACTATTTGATAATACTATACATTTTAATTCTAAAGCGTTTGTAACAGCGTATTTTGTGTTATTTGACCAAAATAACAATAATATGATCCAACGTAGTACCTGTGCGCTACCTGTCGGTGCTACTTCAGGATAAACAAAGTTTCAAAGCTTTGGAATTCGTTATTGGGTAGAGAGCTAATGGTGGGCCCTCGCAATTCCCAAGAAGGAGAAGTCAACTGACAGAATCTCGACAGATATTTATGAATATCTATGTTAGAACATACAGTATAATAAAGTTATAATTATCGTCGATCATAAACAGTCGTAAGCAACTCGCCTATAATGGTAATTGGAGAATAAGTTCTGCCCTAAAACTTCCCCATACGGGAGAACGGAACGCATCAGGCGAAAGCCTGGACAAAATAACTACTGTGGTCAAGAAAATTAGACTGAAGCGGTGCGGGGTAGTGGGCATGAAATACGTGACTAGAAAACCAATGTAGGTAGCAATACATTAACAATTTTTATTTCTAATAATAAATTTATAATCAATAAACAAATTGCACTTAAGTGCTTATCACAGAAATGAACAATTATAAATGGAGCAAAAGTGTGAGGGCCTGATGACAGAAACCCAGATTAAGGAAATATCAATGAAACAAGCTTGTTTAATTGGAGAGAAGTTGAGCTTAACATATAAAAATGCACTTTATAAAAAGAGAGAACCATGAAACTGATTAAGAGTATAAAAGAACTAGTATAATTTAAATGCTTCATAAAATTAAACTTATCTTTGAAGAGCCAGCTCCTTAAAAGTTCCAGCTAGCATAAATGTTGATTTAAAAGTCCTCACGGTTTCTTCAGAAGGAGGCGTACCTGGCCTAGAGATATGTACACCATTGATAAAAATGTCAACTTTCTCTTCTTTTCTTGCGAAGGAATGACATTTATAGCTTCCAAGTGATGATCCAGCAGTATTTCGAAAGACGAATCCAAGTATCCCATCTAAGGTGAAGGTGAAAAGTACAACAGCTGGCAATTATTCTTGCCATCTTGAGCAATACGTCATGGTGCAGATCTCGTGACGTAGCTGCTAGGTAGCGTAGAGACTAGCGATGGTGTCATGAGATGCAGTAGCGGTGACCAGCAGGTTGAAGTGATCAGAAGTGGTGATTGATCAGAAGTGGTGAAGAACGCCAGCAAGTGGCGTCTTAAATAGGGATCATGGAACCATCTCGAAGCTGGAGATCGCCCGACCAGACAAAAACCTGCCATTGGTCGAACGAAAGTCAGGGTGACGTCAGTCGACACTACTCAGCGGACAGCGGATCAACCAGTAGATGCCCTGTATGTCGGGAGTGAGGACGCTTGAGGTAGCGAGCGACTGGAACACTCAAGGTGAGAACTATAATATCTATGAATAAGTGATTGATAACAAGATTATGCATAAGGTTTAAGCAATTAATACCTTTACAAGGAAATAATTACTATTCGGGGATCTCGGTAACAAGAAACAAAATTTGACCGACAAATGGGCCAAGCTAACCATTGAAAGTATCACAAAAGTGATCATGCTCCGAGAACTCCGAATGAAAACAAACAAAAGAATCAGTCAAAGCAAAACATGGATAACAGACGAGGAGACACTAAGACTCGAAAGGCAAAACAGAGATAGCAGAATTGGGTCTAGTATAAAGACCTTTAATAGTTAAAACATCAACAACTCTGACGCGTTTATCACGGCCAAAGTGGCAGTGAATAACTCTGCCTAGGTTCCACACGAGAGGCGGAGATGGGTCTCGAAGAAGAACCATGTCCCCCACTCGTACATCAGGTTGAGGAAGCCGCCATTTCTCACGCCTATTTAGCAAGCTGAGATATTCTAACTTCCATCGGCGCCAAAAAGAACAGCGCAAAGATTCTACCTTTCTCCAAAAGATAGGTAAGTTAGGATCACAGCGTCGAACCAGCAAAGGCGGAGTAGCAGCAAGCGAACAGCCAATCAGGAAGTGACAGGGTGTTAAAGATAAAAGATCCTTAGGATCGTTTGAAAGAGGGGTCAGAGGTCTGGAATTTACAATACCTTCGACTTGAATAATTAAAGAGTTGAATTCCTCATAGGAAAGTATGGTAGGACCAAGAGTTTTCTTAAGCTGTCTTTTAGTAAGTTTGATGCAGGACTCCCATCGGCCCCCATGATGGGGAGCATAAGGCGGGGTGAAATGCCATTTGAAACCTTTAGAATAGGAAAAGTTAGAAATTTTTTCTTTAGCAGAAGGGGAGCTTAACACTTTTTTCCAGAGATCAGAAGCGCTTAAAAAAAATTTTGCATTATCTGAAAAAACTTCAGAAGGAACACCCCTTCTAGCAGCAAATCTAGAAAAGGCGGCCAAAAAGTAAAATACAGAAGCGTTCGTAACCAACTCAAGGTGGATAGCTCCCGTCACCATACATACTAATAACGAGATGTAAAGTTTACCTAAGATTTTGCGCTTAGATGAAGAGGGATTAGTCTGATATACGTAAGGACCTGCGTAATTGATCCCAGTAAGAGCGAAGGGCTTACTAGGTTCTGAACGAAATGGAGGTAAATTACCCATAATCTGCGTGGCGGGCCGTGGTTTAACCTTGAAGCAAGGTATACACTTTTTAACAACAGAAGAAACCTCATGAACGCCATTGATGATCCAGTAGCGTTCACGAATTAGACAGAGCAAGGTGCGAGTCCAGCATGAAGGTGTTTATAATGAAACGTTTTTATTTTAAGGGTAGTGATAGGATGCTTTGAAGGAAGGATGATGGGATGCTTTTTCCCATCCTCACAACTAGACATAGCTAATCTTCCACCCACACGTATTATGCCGTCCTGGTCTAGAAAAGGAGTGAGGGGTGAAAGCCTGCTAGATTTGGGTAAATCTTTACCACTTATAAGAGCTTGCTTTTCAGGAGCAAATACTTCCTGCTGAACAAGTAACAAAATCTTGCAAGCAGCAAATTCTAACTCTACTCTGGAGAGAAAGGGTTGAGGCTTCAAAGGTTGATCAATTACTAAATATTTCCATCGGAAGATATAAGACACTACACGAATCAATTTATCAAACGAAGAGTATCTATGAAAAAGGCTAGTAGAAGTAGAAGTAAGATGCGACGTGACAGGGTCATTACGGGCATCAGGTATTTCTTCTGCAAATTGATTAGCTAAGCGAGGCCAGCAAGATGATTCCTGACTTAGCCAAGGAGGACCATTCCAGTACAGGTCTGAAGAAATCAATTTTTTAGGCGTGCAACCACGTGATATTATATCCGCGGGGTTTTCACGGCTAGGAACATGTCTCCATTGTTCAGAATGAGAGACTTCATGAATCTTAGAAACGCGATTTGCCACAAAGGTATTCCAATGAGAAGAAGGCTTGGAAATCCAAGCTAATACAATGGAAGAATCGCTCCAAAAAAATGTGTGAGAAAATTTTAACTTTAAAATGACATTTAGTTTACTAGCTAATTCTGTTGCCATTAAAGCAGAGCATAATTCTAATCTCGGCAAAGATACTGTTTTAAGTGGAGAAACTTTTGATTTAGCGCACACTAAATTAGAAAATCCAGGGAAAGTGGTTGTGCATACTATGTATGCACAACAGCCATAAGCCCGTTCTGAACTATCAGAAAATACATGCAGATCATACTGCTGGTATAAGGGATTAGAAATTAAAAGGCGGGGTATAGAAACCTTGGAGAGATCCAGCAAACTGCTGCGATACTCTAACCATTCTTCTACAAGAGGAAGGGGGAGATTTTCATCCCAGTCTGATTTTAATGACCAAAGCTTTTGCAAGAACATTTTTGCAACAATAACTATAGGAGCAATATATTGCAAAGGATCAAAGATCTTTGCGATTTCTGACAGAACTTGTCTCTTAGTTACAGGGGGAGATTCTGACAGATGTACCTGATAAGAGAAGGTATCAGAAGAAGGACACCAAAAAACACCCAATGCTTTTACGGCTGCTTCATCAGTAGGAATGGCAACAAATTCATCAACTGGGACCTCTGATGAAAATTTTGATATAAATTCAGCAGAATTTGAAGTCCATTTATGGAGCGGAAACCCACCTCCTAGGAGCAGGGATTTCAAATCTTCGCACACAAGGAGCGCTTCAGAAATATTAGGGAAAGAGCACAAGAAATCGTCAACATAAAATGCCGTTTTTAATGACTCAGAGGCCAAAGGATGATACAGATGACCATCTTGCTCGGCTAACATGTGGAGAGACCGAATCGCAAGAAAGGCTGAAAGCTTCAGGCCATATGTCACAGTCTTCAATCTAAATATCTTTATGGGTTTGGAACTCTCATCGCGCCACAATATTCTTTGCAGATCTTGCTGTTCAGAATTTACGAGAATCTGCCGGTACATCTGCTTAATATCTGAGATTACAGCAATAGGAAACCTTCGAAAATTAAGCAAAACAGAAGTGAGATCTGTTTGAATCGCGGGACCACATTGCAAGGTATCATTTAAAGAGGTTCCATTGGAATCTGGTGATGAGCCATTGAAAACTACTCTTATATTGTCTTGTGTTAAGGAATTTTTCCATACCGGGTGATGATTTAGATAAACTATTTCATTTAAAGGATGGTCAATTTCTTCTGATTTAGAAATTACCTCCATGTGATTAGATGATTCGTATTCCTCCATAAAGGAAGCATACTGAGTTTTGACAGAAGCATTTTGTTGAACCGATTTTCAATAGCAAATAGTGCCCTAAGTGCTCTGGAATGCGAGCCCGTAATGGCGGGAGGATTAGGAATACGTGGAAGAGTTACTATAAATCTGCCTTCAGCAGTACGGACAGTGGTTTCCTTGTATAACTTTTCACAAATTTCGTTAGAAGAAGAAGAAGAAGAAGTAGCCTGAACATTCTCAAGATCCCAGAACTTGGTTAGCTCTTGACTCAAATCGGTACCAACAAAATAACAATTCGATACAGTTTGAATAGGATTACGATATATTTGGCCAGTAGCGATCCAACCAAAATCAGTTTCGCGGAAGAAAACATTAGGAGCAATTTTTACTTTATTGGAATGAAGACATTGCCAAAATACGCTTGAGCTGAAAAGAAGCTCTACGGGCGAAGCTCTGTTGAAATGAGGGTCAGCTAGCTGGACAAAATTCTGGATATTCCAACTTTGAATAGGATAAGAAGTGCCAGGAATATTGTTGCCTATAGACTTGATAATCAAACAATCTAATTGCAACTGCGTACCAAGATTATTAGAGTCCTTCGGATCCACTTTAGCAAAGCTTAAGGATTGCGATTTAGAGCAGTTTATTCCTGTAACCTCTATTGAGGTAGGATGTTTTGGGAGGCCTAACTTTTGTACCAACGATTCATTAATAAAATTGTTGGTAGCGGCATTGTCCAATAATCCCCTGACAGATACCCATTTCCCGTGAGAATTTTTCAATAGAACCTGCACGGTAGATAATAAAACCTGGACTTTGCCAAGCGAGGTGGAACTTTGAGCATACGACTGCGCACTATTTTGAGAAGTCTCAGAATTAGACTTGGTATTGGAACTGCTTGGTCCTGATAACCGTGATCCTTCATGCCTGTGCAAAAGGGAATGGTGTCTAGCCCTACAATGAAAGCATAAACGTTGTGAACGGCAATTGTTTAACATATGCGTTCCTGACAAACAGTTGAAACAGTATTTTTTGTTCGTAATGAACTTTCGTCTTTCATCTACTGATAAAGATTTAAATTCATCACAATTGTATAAATTATGCGATTGCTGACACAGACCGCACGTTTGCATTTGGTTAGGTGACCGAGCATCAACAGGAAGAGCCTGTGATCTTAAAATTCTTTGATTAGAACTGCTAACCTTATCTTTTGAGAAGGCTTTTGAATCTGAACTACTAGTTTTTTGATTAGCTATGGCGGAAAAGACTTGGCTTCTGGCCTTCAAAAAGTTAATAATCGCCTCATAAGTGCATTGCAAATTCTGGGAAAGTTCTGTTTCCCAGGCTTTTAATGTATTTGCATCCAATCTTGCAGAAATGAGGTGAACTAGAAATAAATCCCAGTGATTTACAGGTTGGTTTAAATTGGACAATGCTCTGACGTGTAGCTCTGCAGTGTCAATCAACTTACGAAGTGATAAACTGTTATCTGCTTGCACGTTAGGTAACTCGAATAAGCTTTGTATATGGCGTTGAATAGATAAACGAATGTTCCCATATCTATCCTTAAGAAGATTCAGAGCAACTTCATAATTATCACAGGTCAAAGAAAGTGCTTGAATCAGGTTAAGTGCGTTGCCTTGAACTGCCAGACGCAAGTAGTGAAATTTTTGTATTACTGGTATAGAAGTATTCTCATGTACCAAAGAATTGAATAATTCAAAAAATGGCTCCCATTCTATGTCCTTACCAGTGAATTTGGGTATTTCTAATTTGGGTAATATGATGCGTGAAGAAGATGTAGAAGATGCTGCAGAAGTTTGATCTTCTTGTTTTTCTTTTAAAGTTAAAGCCCAAATAAGCTGTTTAGCTTCAGCAAATCCCTGATAGTATAATTTTTCAACTTCCAACCTATCACTTTGCTGGTCCGGATGCTGAGTTTCTATACTGCATTGTATCTCATCATATTTCTCAAAGGCTTGTTCATAATTCTTATGCCTCTGCGAAATTATGTCAAGATTACGCTCTTGGGGTTCAAGCTCCGTTAAGAAAGTACGAAACCGTGTGAGCTTGCCCTTACAAGAGGCTCTGGCATTGCTGAGTTTTTCATCAAGGTTAGGCATATAAAAAGTTGTTTGTTACTCACGTCAATATTGTGACTTCGAGTACTGGAAGCCAGAAGATGACAGCTTGCTAGGTAGTAAGGTTTAGTCTGATGCGGAAGAAACCGGTTTAGCTTACGTTTCTCTCCCCTCTGCTGAACATGCGCCTCAAGCTGAAACGTACAATGTGAATTAGCGTTGAAACACAATGAACAAAAATTGTTAATGTAAAATCCAAGATATGAAATTTGTATAGGGATCCAGGGTGCAACAGATATGTTTCCCGGGGGTGAGGCACCAAAATTATGGAGAATAAGTTCTGCCCTAAAACTTCCCCATACGGGAGAACGGAACGCATCAGGCGAAAGCCTGGACAAAATAACTACTGTGGTCAAGAAAATTAGACTGAAGCGGTGCGGGGTAGTGGGCATGAAATACGTGATTAGAAAACCAATGTAGGTAGCAATACATTAACAATTTTTATTTCTAATAATAAATTTATAATCAATAAACAAATTGCACTTAAGTGCTTATCACAGAAATGAACAATTATAAATGGAGCAAAAGTGTGAGGGCCTGATGACAGAAACCCAGATTAAGGAAATATCAATGAAACAAGCTTGTTTAATTGGAGAGAAGTTGAGCTTAACATATAAAAATGCACTTTATAAAAAGAGAGAACCATGAAACTGATTAAGAGTATAAAAGAACTAGTATAATTTAAATGCTTCATAAAATTAAACTTATCTTTGAAGAGCCAGCTCCTTAAAAGTTCCAGCTAGCATAAATGTTGATTTAAAAGTCCTCACGGTTTCTTCAGAAGGAGGCGTACCTGGCCTAGAGATATGTACACCATTGATAAAAATGTCAACTTTCTCTTCTTTTCTTGCGAAGGAATGACATTTATTGCTTCCAAGTGATGATCCAGCAGTATTTCGAAAGATGAATCCAAGAATCCCATCTAAGGTGAAGGTGAAAAGTACAACAGCTGGCAATTATTCTTGCCATCTTGAGCAATACGTCATGGTGCAGATCTCGTGACGTAGCTGCTAGGTAGCGTAGAGACTAGCGATGGTGTCATGAGATGCAGTAGCGGTGACCAGCAGGTTGAAGTGATCAGAAGTGGTGATTGATCAGAAGTGGTGAAGAACGCCAGCAAGTGGCGTCTTAAATAGGGATCATGGAACCATCTCGAAGCTGGAGATCGCCCGACCAGACAAAAACCTGCCATTGGTCGAACGAAAATCAGGGTGACGTCAGTCGACACTACTCAGCGGACAGCGGATCAACCAGTAGATGCCCTGTATGTCGGGAGTGAGGACGCTTGAGGTAGCGAGCGACTGGAACACTCAAGGTGAGAACTATAATATCTATGAATAAGTGATTGATAACAAGATTATGCATAAGGTTTGAGCAATTAATACCTTTACAAGGAAATAATTACTATTCGGGGATCTCGGTAACAAGAAACAAAATTTGACCGACAAATGGGCCAAGCTAACCATTGAAAGTATCACAAAAGTGATCAGTAATTAAGACACTCGTATGGACATACTCGTTTCTTAGGCCTAATTATTGCCATTATAGGCTAGTTGCATAATAGTACATTATGTTCAACTCTCACTATTATATGTCTGGAAACTGTATCATAATGATGGTTATTATAACACTATTTTCATTATGAAACAGTTTCTCCCACCAATCACAGCTCATGAAACAGTTGTTTGACCAATTATATAAGGATACGTTCGCGCATGCGCTCAAAATCCTACATGTCTATATAAATTACCGAATGTGCACCGTTCATATGTTCGCGTAAATAAACTGGTGAATATGAGACAAGAAATAGCAGTACCTTAATATCCTCAAATCCAATTTCTACACAGCGGGTTGTTTTCAATCGACTTCGGTGACAGTTTTACTGGTGCACAATCTGAACAGATGGCATTGAAGCACACAGAGTGCATGCGTCGGTCGACCAGAGAGCTTGGAAAACAGGGATATACCCATCGCAGCACCCGATCACAAAATTTTAGTGACTGAACAGATATTTATGAATATTTATGTTAAAACATATAATAAAGTTATAATTATCGTCGAACATAAACAGTCGTATGCAACTCGCCTATAATGGTAATTAAGACACTCGTATGGAAATTATAAAACTCGCATACGCTCGTTTTATTAACATACTTGTGTCTTAATTATAGCCATTATAGGCTCGTTGCATAATGTACTATTATAACTTATTATTATTACCATTATACCAATTAGTGTGGGAAAAAGTCGGGTGAATTGGCGCCCCCTCTGCCAAGACGACTGTAGTGGCGGTAGGTCGTCTGAAGGTTGTTGAGTGGAAACGTCACTGAGGTAGAGTTGTACCAGTAGTTTTCTAGCGTGTTTAGTTACAAACAGTATTGTGCATATTAATGTGAAATGAGATGGAAAATAGCTTTCTCGACGTTCAGTTCCTCAGCCAATCTCTTCAAGTTCTGAGGCAGAATTGGGATGTACTTGTCGCTGTTCATCATTCTATTAACAGAAACCAAACATTTAGATCCCGCGAATGTTAAACAGCCCCCAAAACATCCTCTTTTGTGGAAACTTTACAGTCTGTTTGATGTGTTTCGGTAAGACTTTCTCATTTTTCGTCATAACTATATTACTATCAGCGCTCAAAGTTACATACATTCAGTTCATATTTGTCTCTGAGTCATACTAATAAATTCTCGCTTCTCTTTTTGGTGTGATATCCATTATGACTGATTCAACATACTGTACTCACTGAATGCAGTTTCAAACAGCTACAAACACATGCCAAGTATGAACTTTGAAACACATGCAATAAGAGTATTTGCTACAATTACCTATCTCAACAATGGGTATCCAATCTGTTGTAAGAATTGGCGGGAAACAGTTGGTGCCGCTTTATAACACAAGGTCGTGGGTTCAAACCCCGCCGATGCCGTCGAATTTTAAGAGCGTTATCCTTCAGTATGCCTTCCTTCCGAGGGGAAGGAAAGCCTGCGGTCCCATGTCATAGATTTATGGCATGTAAATGATCCTTCTACTAACTAAACTTGTGTGAAGCTAATTTTCTAGGTTAGATTTCGTTGAAACGCTCTATCAAAGTTCCAACGTTCACCACTAGGCGTCAGTGACATTTGGTAGCAAAAGTTGGAACTACTTGAAATTGAACGGAATTTTTATCTCACCCCATGGGTGTCCGCTTGAAGCAGCTACAGCCGCTGGCGAGCCGAACATGTCCTCGGACACTCCCGGCACTAAAAGCCATACGATAAATAAAAATAAAATACTTAAAAAATTAATTTGCTTGCTTGTTCACATTAATATGCACAAGACTCTAATTCAGCTCTGAGACGTGGTTTTCATAACATAAGGGAGTTCATGAGTGCAAAAATTGTATCTGTTCATCGAATAGCAAACTGATCACCCTTGGTATTTCTAATGCACGTTCATGTAGCCGTCTTTAGGATTACTTTGGGTAAGTTCTCCCTTCACCAGCACAGTTTCAAATGCCGTTAGTCAAATTCCGAGGGAGAAGTTACGTGCGCCATCTCTTGCAAAGGTTGGGATAGTTAACGCATGGTCAGTGCGTCGAGTCCCTGCCGCCATTTATCTTGGTTTCAAAGACCGGGGCACTGCGTCACTGTCAGGCAGTTTCAATTGCCCTAACGTGACGGAGTGCACCCCGTTCCAGCCCTCGGGTCAGTTTATAAGACCCCTGACGAAAATGGGAATCGAACCCGAACCTCCGGGGTGACAACCAAGAATCATAGCCACTACACCACGAGGTGATAGAAATGTCTTCATCATGTAAATGAATTAAGAAGAAAAAGGAAAAAACGCGCCTGTTGAACTCCATTTGCTACCTGATCCACTCCTAATTAATTTCTGCACTGTGAAGAGTAGTAGGAATTGAACACTGCAAAACAATCTAACACAAAATATAATTATGTTATCAAGTCAGTTGTTTGTTCATCATCGTAACTATCACTGTCCACTGTTATAAAATATCCAGTTCCGTGAGCGAAGATGAAACTGACGCCATGTTTACTGTGCCCAATTGGACACGGCTGACTAGCATCGAACCGGGGTCTTTATAAAAGAAAGACCAGGCCCATGATTCTGCTGAGAATCGAACCATTGATACCTGAGGGTGAACAGCCACAGTGAACCCAAGGAGCAATGAGTTATAACTGTATCTATATATAAAAGAAAGTCGTGTTAGTTACACTATTTATAACTCAAGAACGGCTGAACCGATTTGGCTGAAAATTGGTGTGGAGGTAGCTTAGAACCAGGAGACGGACATAGGATACTTTTTTTTATCCCATGACGTGACATAAAACGTCAAAGAGAATATATAAAATTTAACGCAAATGACAGCTAAAATAAACTCATGGAGGAATGGCAAGGCAAGTCGTTTCCAGGCAACAGTAGCTCTTGACGAGACACGGCCTACTGGATGCGAGTAGCGCTCTCCACTACCGGTATAGAAAATGAGGCTCTTAACATGAAATCCCGTTAGTTAAACAACGCGTCTTTAGAGATACTCGATGCTGGATGTATTCAATTGAATAGCCAAAACGAGGCCTGCCGCACGCACACGACCAAATAGATGATATATGTGCCGAGATTCCCGATCACGAAGTCGATCCAGACCTACATAATGTTGTAATTACAAATATGATTCATGGACCGTGTGGCGCCATCAATCCCCAATCACCTTGCATGGTCGACGGAAAGTGTTCCAAACGATATCCACGGTAATTAACGGCGGAGACCGTCACTGGCAACGATGGTTATCCACTGTATCGGCGTCGATCACCCGGTGATAACGGTCGAACTATCACAACAAAAGTGAAAAGAATGGATTTCGTTGTCGACAACAGTTGGATTGTTCCATATTCGGCACTTATTTCCAAAACGTTCAAGACACATTGCAACGTTGAGTATGGCAATTCAGTCAAGTCCATAAAATACATTTACAAATATGTCACGAAAGGCAGCGATATGGCGGTTTTTGGCATCCGATCCTCCAATACCAACGACGAAATTGCGCGCTATCAAGTTGGTCGTTATGTGAACTGTAATGAAGCGATTTGGCGTATATTCGCATTCCCTATTCACGAACGTCATCCTACTGTTGTGCATTTGGCGGTGCATCTGGAGAATGGTCAACGAGTGTATTTCACGGCTTCGAATGTTGTTCAACGTGCTGAAACACCTCCAGCGACAACATTGACCAGTTTCTTTGCGATCTGCCACAGCGATCCGTTGGCACGAACTTTGCTTTAGTCGGAGATGCCATGTTATTACAATTGGAATGCTTCATCGAATAATTTTCAACGACGGAAGCAAAACGATGTGGTTCCTGATTATCCGGATGTGCGTTCTACTGATGCTCTTAGTCGTATGTATACAGTTCATCCAAAGCATGATGAATGCTTCTATTTGCGGTTGTTGCAGGTAAATGCGCGTGGGCCAATGCCATTTGAGACACTACCGACTGTTAATGGTATAATATTCCCAACATATCGTGCTGCATGTGAAGAACTCAATTTACAAGAAAACGATACCCATTGGGATACGACAATCGTTGAAGCCATTATCTCTGCATCTCCAAGTCATATACGCACGTTATTTGCTATCATCATTTCGACATGCTTTCCATCGAACCCACCTAACCTGTGGCACAAAATACAATGATAATATGTCAGAAGATATTTTACATCAAATTCGTGTCAGTTCCAGAAATCACGATCTTGAGATGAATGAAGAGATACATAATCGGGCTTTACTCTTGATCGAAGACATGTGTTATCTCATGTGCGGTAGTTTATTAGTCACGTTAGGAATGCCACCGCCAAATCGTGAAATGAATTACGCATTTAATCAAGAATTGGAACGGGAACGTGAATACAGTATGATCACCAGGAATTAGATTTGGTAGTTCAAACGAATATACCCCTGTTGAATCCCCAACAAAAGGAAGTTTATGATACATTAATGAAGGCAATTGATGATGGAAATGATGGTTTATATTTCCTGGATGCCCTTGGTGGAATAGGCAAAACATTCCTCATGTCAGTAGTTTTAGCCACTGTTCGTGCGAAATCCAACATTGCGGTTGCAGTTGCTTCTTCTGGAATAGCAGCCACATTGTTAGAAGGATGTCTTACGGCTCATTCAGCATTAAAATTGCCGTTAAATCTTCAAACAATTGAAGAACCAACATGTAATATTGCAAAAAAATTAGCAATGGCCAAAGTTTTATCAGCATCTAAAATCATCATCTGGGACGAAAGCACAATGGCGCTTAAACGTGCATTAAAAGCACTTAACCGAACATTGAAAGACTACGCAATGACTCCAGATGTTTTGGAGGAGCAATAATTTTACTGTCTGGCGATTTCCGCCAAACACTGCCAGTAATTCCAAGATCAACGGCTGCCGAAGAAATAAACGCTTGCCCCAAATCATCGAATCTATGGCGCTCTGTGAAGAAACTTCAGCTGACAACAAACATGAGAGTTGCATTGCTTAATGATACATCTGCTGAAGATTTCTCAGAGCAATTGCTGACTATCGGTAATGGTCGAGTACCTGTCGACGAATCGAGCGAATTGATTTCATTTCCTCATAATTTCTGTAACTTTGTCTCATCGAAAGACGAAATTATCAACATAGTATTCCCAAACATCATTACTAATTACAAAAATAATGAATGGTTGAGTGAGCGAGCAATTATAGCGGCTAAGAATAAAGATGTTGATGACCTAAACTATATAATTCAGAATGAGATCATGTAACAATGCATTCATTCAAATCTATTGAATGTGTAACAAATGAAGATGAAGCCACCAACTATCCAATTGAATTTTTAATCTCCTTGGATGTGCCTGGCTAACCACCACACAATTTACTCTTAAAGGTTGGCTCCGTAGTAATCATGCTTCGAAACATAAACCAACCAAAACTGTGCAACAGTACGCGTTTGGTTGTAATTAAATTAATGAACAATGTGATTTACTCGACGATACTCAAAGGAAAATTCGAAGCTGAGGAAGTTCTCATTCCAAGGATCCCGATGATCCCAACCGATATGCCGTTTGAGTTTAAAAGACTTCAATTATCGATCCGTCTTGCATTCGCCATAACCATTAACAAATCACAAGGCCAATCCTTGAACGTTTGTGGTTTGAATCTGAAATATCCATGTTTTTCCCATGGTCAATTATATGTGGCATGTTCACGGGTCGGAAGACCATCTGCGTTGTTTGTTCTTGCGCCTGATAATAAAACAAAAAATGTCGAATATCACAAGGTACTTAAATGAAGAGTGCAACCTATGCACCAAAATACATGAACAATAAAGAATCATTCAAATGCTTAAATTTTTTATTTGTATTTCCTAATTAAAAATTGAACTTAATAAAATCGAAAATCTGCTTATTTATTGTCTCTAAGGCGGAACAGAGTTCGCCGGGTCACCTAGTACAATTATAACAGCATGATTTCACGTCCAGAACGAGAATATTATAGCATTAAAGTTGGAATACTGTAGAAAATACAAGCCAGTATACGTATAAGCTACTAAGAGCTGGAGAAAACGGGCCAGCTTGACAGTTGACTAATCGTTGCTAGCAAAGAGGCGTTACGAGTCGACGCCAGCGAACTACTTATCGGCGGGACTGGGGGAACGAATTGAGATTGATGGCTATGGGAACCCCAGTCTCACAAGGAGAAGAGGCAGAGTGGGGGTGGTCACTCACATAAATTAATTAATTACGGCCAAATGGAGCAATGAATTGAGATGAAACTTACATCCAGATGCATATATTCTAGGAAAGGTAATTTAGGAGTGCCCACACACCTAAATTAAAGCCTGCATCTAAAAAGGAGCTTGTGCACAGACCAAATCCACGGCAGAGCTAGGATTTGTCTTGTAGCAGAAGGGGAATAACCGAGGTAGCGTCCCTACGCCATGGAAGAAAGCAATTAATTCTAATTAATTGGACGAAGCAATTGCCAGCACGCAAGTGAATTTGGAACCTCCATGAATAGACGAGTAAGAATCACACTTCACTTTGTCAGAGAACGCGTTATTTAAGAAGAGAGTCGCTGCTGGAAATCCTGGGGACTACTTTTCGTCACAAAGCTTTATATGGGAGAAGCTGTAGGAGACGGTCAGTTCTTCTTGACTCAACTCGTGGAACGAGATGCTGTTCGATCCCACAGGAAAGTGCGCGAAATTTATAAGTATTGACGTTCAGTATGTTTGTGATGAACAATGAAAGGCGCATCGTGCATTATAATAATTGTAATTCTGCGTTATATGAAAATTAGTCTACAGCAGACGTATAAGCAGACAGTATACGCGACTAAATGAGCAGTACAGCGTAGATATATTTTAGGATGATGTTTACAGACAATGAACCTATCCACAGGGAGTGTTGTAATAATTAAAATCTTCTTCTTCTTCTTCTTCTTTATCTTCGGCTTTTCCCAATTAATTGGGGTCGCCGGAGCCAACCAGGCTCATTTTGGTTTTGGCCGGGGATTTAAGGCCGGATGCCCTTCCTGACGCCACGTGATTTTTCAGGTGAAAATTCCACCCCGCTGTCACCGGGATTCGAACCCCGGCCGTCCGGGTGAAAGACGAGCAGCTATGCCACCGCACCATCACGCTCCCCTGTTGTAATAATTGAAATAACACATACAATTGTAATGAACACTACAGTTTTACGGGAACCTGGAAAGTATCACAAGTTGTTTGTGATCTATGTTTGAGCAACTTTGCAGTAGAGAAGATAGAAGCTATAGCAGACGTGAGATGAGCACACACCCGCGAGATAGACTTTCAAAGGAGACAGGCGGTTGTTAGGATTTAGCTGCATCGCATCTCTGATGTCAGGTAATAGTGGGAATCCAAGCAAGGATCCGTGTGAAAATTGTGTAAAAGTTATGTTACAGTGATCGTTAAAAGTGTTTATGTTTATATGTTAAAAGAATGTGTGTTGTTTAAAAGGTATAAAATGCCACTAGTGCAAGATATAATTACCATGTGAAAATCCTATGCAATGTGTCGTATGGAAAGTGTAATGATGGCTTAAGGCAATCATGATGGTGGGCGAACTCCTGTCGTGTTGGACTAATCCAGCGAGAATGAAAGTGAGTACCATTCCAATATGTTGATATGATTTAATAGCTCACCAAACAACAAATCATTTCCTCAAATATTAAGAATTAACAGTCATTTGTGTACGAGTTCACATCCCTCATATTTCTGTAAAAATATGGCTTTGAGGATGACAAGCTCACGACCATTTAGGCGTAAGATGTTGATGAGATAACGTTAACTAATAATAATAATAATAAAATCTGGGGTCGGTAACAATAATCTCTTATATAGAAACAAGTGTCCCGACTGACTGACTGATTCACTGACTCACTGACTCATCATCGCCCAGCCGAAACTATTAAAGGTAGAAACATGAAATTTTGGGGATATGTTCGTGGTAAGTCGAAAACGCGCACTAAGGAAGGATATTTGGATATTCAGGTTCTAAAGGGGTGTTAAGGGGGTAGACCTGCATTTCATTGAATAACAATATCTCCCGATTGGTTTCATTGGGAGATGTGATACTCGGTTTATACACTCATCATTAAAAACAAGTAGTTCCGTGAAGAACTATACAGCCTATTTTCATATATCCTACTTATGTTAATTGCCACTATCAACATACACAATTTCTGTTTGATTGCTGTAATAGATTCGTAAATATTAAGAACCGACTAAATATTTCGGATGGCCGCCATGTTGGATTTTATTTATGTAGGTCCTAGAGTTATGTACTGTTACATGCAGATTATTGTGAACGTGTAGTATTCGAACTTCAATCGCATAATTAGGACACAAGAAAAAACAATGAGATTTTAAAATTTGTCACAGCTGCCATCTTGAGGTTATGGAAACAATTGAAATAAATTAGATGCCAGTGGATTAACATTCGTATAAGGATTTACTGTACCAAGTTTCACTGCACTCGGACGGTTAAATTGCGAGAAACGTCCATGTGAATATTTATAATTCGCGTCACCGCCATGTTGGATTTGTGATCACCAGGTTATTTAAAGTCCTATAGGTGAACTTAAGTTCATAGCCCCTATGAACATTAAAAAATGCAGTATGATTGCTAAAATAGATTCGTAGATATTCAGTATCGTCTAAATATTTCGGATGGTCGCCATGTTGGATTGTTAAATGTATAGGCCATAGAGTCATGTACCATTAAAGGAAAATTATTGCGTAGGTTCATTATTCAAACTTTCACTTCGATCGCATGACTACATCACAAGAAATAAAAAGTTAATTTTAAAATTCGCACTGCCGCCATCTTGAGGTTATGTAAACAATTGAACTAAATTAGATACCAGTGGATTACAATGTGTATAAATATTTCCTGTTCCAGGTTTCAGTGCGCTTGGAACATTAAATCGCGAGAAAGGTCTATTTAAAATGTTCAAATTCGCTTGGCCGCCATGTTCGTTTTGTAGTTAACCGGATTTTGAAATTCTTATAGATGGACTTCCAGTAGTGCCCTTTTATCTCCGTACAAAATTTTAGGGAGATACCGCTAATAGTTTCAGAGATATAGAATGCCAGTGAAATATTTCGCACATCCGCCATCTTGTGATTATGTAAACAATTGAACGAAGTTAGATGTCGGTGCATTACAATGTATATAAACATATACTGTACCAAGTTTCATTGCGTTTGGTTGGTCAAATCACGAGAAACGTCTATTTAAACGTCGCAAATTCGCTTGGCCTCCATGTTGGTTTTGTAGTTACCAGGTTTTCAAAAGTCACATAAGTGAACTTATAGTAGTTCCCTCTATCACCATAGAAAATGTCAGGGTAATATAGGTAATAGTTACGGAGATATTGAATGCTGGTGAAATATTTCGCACAGCCACCATGTTGGATTGGTGAGTCGTAACAAAATTTGAAGGGCACGGTCGAGGTCGCCGGGAATAGTGCTATCAACTTTCCGAGTTTCATTGAAATCGCTCCTGCCGTTTAGATTTTATTAGGGGGGGACACACACACGAATCACACACACACGTACACACACACGGACAAAAGGTGATCTCATAAGCCTATTTTTTCAAAATTGAAAATAGGCTAATAAGAAAACATGTATCTGAGGGTTTTTCTATGTTGTGTATATTATGAGGTGAAAGGGGTGAAAAGTGGGGGTTGAAGGATTCCTAACGGAGCGTGTATCTCTTGAACGACATAGGCGAGGTGTTTAAAAGTCAGAGGGAAAAAATCAGCTTAAAAAATAAGTAAATAGGTGTTTGACCGTTTTTTCATAAATCCAATTTAAGGGGCCCATAGGGAGGGGTGAAATTCTGGGGGGAAAAACAGGAAAGAAAGTGTCGTAACTGATTGACTGACAGACTTACTCATCAAACTCAGGGGGGGAAATCTGCTTAAAATTAGTAAATAGGTGTTTGACAGTTTGTTTCTTAAACCCAATTTAAGGGGTTCATGGGGAGGGGTGAAATTCTGAAAAAAGGAAATTGAGAGAAAAAGTCCTGATCACTCACCATCGCCCAGCCAAAATTATTGAAGTTAGACATGACATTTTTGGGATATGTTCGTTGTATGTCAAAACCGTACACTAAGGGAGGATTTTCGGATATTCAGGTTCTAAAGGTGTCTTAAGGGGGTTAAACCTGCATTTTATTGAATAACAATATCTCAGGAGTGGTTTCATTTGTGGATGTGATACTCGGCATATAAACTAATCATTAACAAGTAGTTCCGTGAAGAACTATACAGCCTATTTTCATATATCATACTAATGTTAATTGCCCCTATCAACATACTAAATTTTAGTTTGATTGCTGTAATAGATTCGTAGATATTGAGAACCGTCTAAATATTTCGGGTGGTCGCCATGTTGGACTTTTGTATAGGTAGGGCTTAGAGTTATGTACTGTTACATGAACATTATTGTGTACGTGTAGTATTCAAACTTCAATCGCATGATTAGTACACAAGAAGTAATAAAAACGAGATTTTAAAATTTCGCACAAATGCCATCTTGTGGTTATGGAAACAATTGAAAAACATTACATGCCAGGGGATTAACATTTGTATAAGGATTTACTGTACCAAGTGTCACTGCACTCGGATGGTTAAATTGCGAGAAACGACCATGTGAATATTTATACTTCGCTCCGCCGCCGTGTTGGATTTGTGACCACCAGGTTATTGAAAGTCCTATAGGTGAACTTATGTCTATAGCCCCTATGAGCATTAAAAAATTCAGTTTGATTGCTGTAATAGATTCGTAGATATTGAGATCCATCTAAATATTTCGGATGGTCGCCATGTTGGATTGATATATGTACAGGCCTTAGAGTCATGTACCTTTAAAGGAAAATTATTGCGTAGGATCATTATTCAAACTTTCATTTCGATCGCATGATTACGACACAAGAAACAAAAACTTAATTTAAAAATTCACACAGCCGCTATCTTGAGGTTATGTAAATAATTTAACTAAATTACCTACCAGTGCATTACAATGTATATAAACATTTGCTATACCAAGTTTCATTGCGTTTGGATCAATAAATCGCGAGAAAAGTCTATTTAAAACTTTCAACTTCGCTTGGCCGCCATGTTCGTTTTGTAGTTAACCGGTTTTTGAAAGTCTCATAGATTAACTTCCAGTAGTGCCCTTTATCTCCGTGCAAAATTTCAGGGTGATACCGGTTATAGTTTCAGAGATATAGAATGCTGGTGAAATATTTCGCACAGCCGTTATATTGAGGTTATGTAAACAATTGAACGAAGTTAGATGTCGGTGCATTACAATGTGTAAAAACATATACTGTACCAAGTTTTATTGCGTTTGGTTTGTTAACTCGCGAGAAACGTCTATTTAAAAGTCGCAAACTCGCTTGGCCGCCATGTTGGTTTTGTAGTTACCAGCTTTTCAAACGTCACATAAGTCAACTTCTAGTAGTTCCCTCTGTCACCATACAAAATTCCAGGGTGATATCGGTAATAGTTTCGGAGATATTGAATGCCGGTGAAATATTTCGCACAGCCGTCATGTTGAATTGGTGAGACGTAACAAAATTTGAAGGGCACGGTCGGGGTCGCCCGGAATACTGCTATGAACTTACCGAGTTTCATTGAAATCGCTCCAGTCGTTTAGATTTTATTAGGGACACACACACACACACACACACGCGCGCGCGCGCGCGCGCACACACACTCGGACAAAAGGTGATCTCATAAGCCTATTTTTTCAAAATTGAAAATAGTCTAAAAATAAGCAGACATATGTCTAAGGGTTTATCGATGTGGTGTATATTATGAGGTGAAAGGGGTGAAAATTGGGGGTTGAAGGATTCTTAACGGAGCGTGTATCTCTTAAACGACATAGGCGAGAAGTTTGAAATTCAGCGGAAAAAAAACAGCTTAAAATATAATTAAATGGACGTTCGACCGTTTTTTCATAAATCCAATTTAAGGGGCCCTTGGAGAGGGATGAAATTCTGGAAAAACAGGAAAGAAAGTGTTCTAACTGATTATCTCACTCACTCATCAAACTCAGGGGGGGGGGCGAACAGCTTAAAAATAAGTAATTAGGTGTTCGACCGTTTTTTTTTCATAAATCCAATTAACGGGGTCCATGAGAGTGGTGAAATTCTGAAAAATAAATGAAAGAAAATGTCCTGACTCACTCACTCATCATCGCCCAGCCGAAATTATTGAAGTTATAACATGAAATTATGGGGTTATGTTCGTTGTATGTCGAAAACGTCCACTAAGGAAGGATTTTTGAATATTCAGGTTCTAAAGGGGTGTTAAGGGGGTAGACCTGCATTTACTTGAATAACAATATCTCCCGATTGGTTTCCTTGGGTGGATGCGATACTCGGCATATTAACTCATCATTAAGAATAAGAAGACACATTTCTGAGGGTTTTTCGATGTAGGGTATATTATGAGGTGTATGTGTGAAAAGTGGGGGTTGAAGGATTCCTAACGGAGCAAGTATCTCTTAAAAGACAGAGGCATAAAGTATGAAACTCAGGGGGATAAATCAGCTTGAAAAATAAGAAAATCGGTGGTCGACCGTTTTTTTTTTCATTAATCCAATTTAAGGGGCCCATGGGGAGGGGTGAAATTCTGGGGATAGAAGTCCACTAATAATGGATTTTTGGATATGCATGTTCTGAAGGGGTGTTAAGGGAGTTATACTTGCATTTTATTGATTAAAAATATCTCACGAGTTGTTTCATTCGGGGATGTGATATTCGGCATATAAATTAATCAGTAAAGATAAGCAGACATATGTCTAAGGGTTTACCGATATGATGTATATTGTGAGGTGAAAGGGGTGAAAATTGGGGGTTGAGGAATTCTTAACGGAGCGTGTATCTCTTAAACGACATAAGCGAGAAGTTTGAAATTCAGCGGAGAAAATCCGCTAAAAAAAAGTAAATAGGTGTTTGACCATTTTTTTCATAAATCTCATTTAAGGGGTTCATGGGGAGGGGTGAAATTCTCAAAAATAAATGAAAGAAAATGTTCTGACTGACTCACTCCCTCACCATCGCTCAGCCAAAATTATTGAAGTTGGAAACATGAAATTTTGGGGATATATTCGTTGTATGTCGAAAACGTCCACTAAGGAAAAATTTTTGGATATTCAGTTTCTAAGGGGGTGTTAAGGGGATCAACGTGCATTTTATTGAATAACAATATCTCACTAGTGGTTTCATTTGGGGATGTGATACTTGGCATATAAACTAATCATTAAAAATAAGCTGACACATGTCTAATGGTTTTTCGATGTGAAGGTATAATGAGTGAAAGGGGTGAAAAGTGGGGGTTGAAGGATTCCTAACGGAGTGTGCATCTGTTAAACGATAAAGGCGAGGAGTTTGAAACTCAGAGGAAAACAATCAGCTTAATAAAAATATAAAATAATAATTAAATAAGTAGGTGTTCGACCGTTTTTTTTTCATAAATCCAATTTAAGGGGCCCATCGGGAGGGGTGAAATTCTGGAAGAAAAACGACCACTAAGGAAGGATTTTTGGATATTCACTCTCATCGACCAACCAAAACTATTTATGTTATAAGAATGATATTTTGGGAATATGTTTGTTGTGTGTCGAAAACGTCTACTAAGGAACTAAGGAGGGATTATTGAATATTCAGGTTTTAAAGGGGTGTTAACGGGGTTAAACCTGCATTTCATTGAATAACAATATGACACGACTATGACGCGAGCGACGCCGCGGGTACCTGCTAGCAAATATATAAATCGGCGTATTCATGCCTATAGAACGTGCAAAGTGTGTCATATCTATTGTAACAAGATGTTCAGTAAAGAACATATAGCCTACTTTCGCCTAAATGCATGGGTATTGTTATAACTCTTTGTCCTTTTCAAGGAGTATGATTGAAAGTTGGTTGTAGTAGCTTGTTGAAATGCAACGTGCTATAGGGATATTAAACATGAATATGAGGTGCCCTTTGCTAGTGCTACCTCTGTACCAAATTTCGTTCCATTCGGTTTCACCGTGTTCGAATTGATAAGGGGAATCGATTTTCACACAAAGATGGCCGCCATCCGCAAAATATTAGGCTGATGACCTATTAGTTTGGTCAAAGGATGCTCCCTCCATAAAGGTATGTTGTTGCTAAATTTGCTAGAGATCGGACGATTAGGCTAATCGTAATTTGATTTAAGCTTTGAACATTTGTGTGGCCGCCATTACGTTTCCGACAAGATGGCGGCGATATAAAACATGACACTGAGGTGCCCTTTGCTAGTGCTACCTCTGTACCAAATTTCGTTCATTTGGTTCCACCGTGTTCGAATTAATAGGGGTAATCAATTTGGACATAAAGATGGCCGCCATCCGCAAACTATTAGGCTAATGGCCCATTAGATTGGTCAAAGGATGCTCCCTCCATAACGGTATGTTGTTGCAAAGTTTGGTAGAGATCGGATGGTTATGTTAGTCGTAATTTGATTTAAGCTTTAAACATTTGTGTGGCCGCCATTACGTTTCTGTCAATATGGCGGCGATATAAATCATGCCACTGAGATTCCCTTTACCAGTGCTTCCTCTGTACCAAATTTCGTTGCATTCGGTTTCACCGTGTTTGAATTAATAGGGGGAATCGATTTTGACACAAAGATGGCTGCCATCCGCAAACTATTAGGCGAATGACCTATTAGATTGGTCAAAGGATGCTCCGTCCATAAAGGTATGTAGTTGCAAAACTTGGCAGAGATCGGATGATTAGGTTAATCGTAATTTGATTTAAGCTTTGAACATTCGTGTGGCCGGCATTACGTTTCAGTCAAGATGGCGGCGATATAAAACATGACATTGAGGTGCCCTTTGCTAGTGCTACATTTGTACCAAATTTCGTTCCATTCGGTTCCACGATGTTCGAATTAATAGGGGGAATCAATTTTGAAATAAAGATGGCCGCCACCCGCAAACTATTAGGCTAATAACCTATTAGATTGGTCAAAGAATGCTCCCTCCATAAAGGAATGTTTTTGCAAAGTTTGGTAGAGATCGGATGGTTATGTTAGTCGTAATTTAACTTAAGCTTTGAATATTTGTGTGGCGCCATTACGTTTCTGTCAAGATGGCGGCGATATAAAACAAGACACTGCGGTGCCCTTTGCTAGTACTACCTCTGTACCAAATTTCGTTCATTCGGTTCCACCGTGTTCGAATAAATAGGGGGAATCAATTTTGACATAAAGATGGCCGCCATCCGCAAACTATTAAGCTAATAACCTATTAGATTGGTCAAAGGATGCTCCCTCCTTAAAGGAATGTTGTTGCAAAGTTTGGTAGAGATCGGATGGTTATGTTAGTCATAATTTAACTTAAGCTTTGAACATTTGTGTGGCCGCCATTACGTTTCTGTCAATATGGCGGCGATATAAAACATGACACTGAGATGCCCTTTGCTAGTGCTACCTCTGTACCAAATTTCGTTCCATTCGGTTTCACTGAGTTTGAATTAATAGGGGGAATTGATTTTCACACAAAGATGACCGCCATCCGCAAACTATTAGGCTAATGACCTAGTCATTTGGTCAAATGATGCTTCCTCTATAAAGGTATGTTGTTGCAAAATTTGGTAGAGATCGGATGATTAGGTTAATCGTAATTTGATTTAAGCTTTGAACATTTGTGTGGCCGCCATTACGTTTCCGTCAAGGTGGCGGCGATATAAAACATGACACTGAGGTGCCTTTTGTTAGTACTACCTCTGTACCAAATTTCGTTCCATTCGGTTGTACCGTGTTTGAATTAATAGGGGAATCGATTTTCACACAAAGATGGCCGCTATCCGCAAACTATTACGCTGATGACGTATTAGTTTGGTCAAACGATGCTCCCCTCATAGAGGTATATTGTTGCAAAATTTGGTAGAGATCGGATGATTAGGTTAGTCGTAATTTGATTTAAGCTTTGAACATTTGTGTGGCCGCCATTACGTTTCCGTCAAGATGGCGGCGATATAAAACATGACACTGAGATGTCCTTTGCTAGTGCTATCTTGGTATCAAATTTCGTTCAATTCGCATTCACCGTGTTCGAATTGATAGGGGGGGACATACATTCAGAGTACACACACTCACACACACACAGACTCACACACACACACACACACACACAGACTCACGCACACACACACACAGACTCACACACACACATACACACACGCACACAGACAGACACACTTTTTTCGCCCTGTGTTGATCTCATAAGTCTACTTTCATTTTTTGCAAAACTCGAAAGTAGGCTAAAAATACTGTGTTATTGTGAAAAGTAAGAAAGATAGATAAATAGCGAGATAAAGAGAGTTTTTCAGTGTCATTGAAATGATAGATAAATGTTTTATTATGTTATATTCTACATGGTTGTATTTGAGAGCCATTAAGATAGTCAAGGTAAATGCCAGTAAATTAATACTTGTTTTGGAGCTACGTAAGACTCTGGCTTATAAGTAAATGTATGAAGGACATGAGTGCTTAAGGAATTGAGTCATCTGTAAGAAATGTTGTTTTTAGCCGCGATCAGCGAGCATGTAACGTAGAATCAAGAGATTTACGTCAATACATTGCAGGGACCATCCGAGAATAGTTCGCACGTTGACGAATCTAGTAGGCTAATCTTCGAAGCTACGATATGGTATTGCCTTAGAGCATACATGTGTATTCGCAACAGATTTGGGACAGAGTCTGCTTGTATCCACTGTTAGCAGAGTCTTCGCTGCCAGGGAAAACCACTAGACACCCTAGGTAGGCCAGTATAGTAATTGATCTGCCCTGAGAGGTAAGACAAAAATTCTTCGAGCAGGAAACGTGGAGTTCCTCTAGTTATATTCGTGCCCGTTGAGTGAGATAACAGTTTGAAACTCAGTTGGGACGCATGCAAAGCCACTGATTACGTCCATAGAACGGCGAAGCTATTATGTGATCCATCCTTCGCTTTGAATACTAAATAGGAGCCGATATGAGCCCATTAAATACCCCAAGTGTAGGTATTAAATAATTAGATCGACTCAATTCGTAATGACACAATCCAATCATGTTCCCCAGCAGGGCTGCACCATTGAGTGAGCACATGGCCATTGCAGGAAGTTGACCAGAGTAGCAGGTAGAATCTACAGACCCGGCAGCCAGCTTGCCTGGACGGTCCGTGACGGATCTCTTGTTCACGCTAAAGGGAGCCAATAGACCGGATCCTTTTATTTTAAGATTGTAGTGGGACACTGAAGGATCTCGATATTTCGAAAAGTAATTAAGATGTGCTTGGTATGATGGTATCAAATGAATTATATGTACTGTTTCCATACATATGGAATGTCGGAATGAAGTAATTGGATAAGATTTGAACAAGTTATTGCCCGAGGACAAATTAACTGCACCAAATGAATAGAGGCATTTTTGTAATGAATAATTACCCAGTTCATGCTAATTTATTCATACGGGTAGCGTAATTGAATGATATGACACGTTTGTGACGATAATGATTTGACCAGGCCCAGAAGAGTGTTGTATGTTGAAGCTATAAAATATCTATAAAGATGGGTATTTTGGATGGGAAGGGGTACCACTTCAGCGTTTGAAACTTATGGGAAGAGAAGACGATACGCGCGGAAAAGCAACACATGCTAAACAGGGCATAAGCTAATGAATCAAAGTCATTTAAAGTAAATGTTCCGTGTGAAAATGGATAAATATTTAATAATTGCATATTTAATGTTATTTAAATGTAATTTGTGTTTGTTGTTTTGATATGCAAATTCGTGTTTAATTGTGCCACGTGAAGAACACTATGGACACTCGCAAATGTCAAAGAGCATCAACGATAGGATATCTCGGATAGATATGAGTGCGGTGGAGCACCAAGCTGTATGAGAAGAGACTCACATGTAATTTTGAATTTTGTTGTGGGAAGTAATTGTAAAATGTTTTTGTGTTTTGTGTTGTGTTTTGCCATGAATTAGTACCATTATATGTGATATTTAGGACTATGTTGTTTCTTTCAAATCCTGAATATGTGCTCGTATAGTGGGTTTAACGCCCCATGCCTCGAAAGACCGTGAACTAGCTGGGATACGAACACATGTTCCATATAATAACGAAAGGGTACGTTACATTCAATACATACAATCAGTAAAACTGTCTTAAACATTCGAGAATAACGAAGGTTAAAAATTCATAACAATGCCCGCAAACTATAGTAAATAGGGAAAGCTCTTCTCTCGGAGACCACTAGATGGCTGCCCAATACTGAAATACAGCACAGAAGTCATACGAGCGCTGTATGTACAGGGCGCCAGGGAATGTTCTCCGCAGTGACTGCCGGCTTCTGCCAGAGCTAGCATCAGCAATTTAGTTGGCAGGACGGTGTCCTTGACAGGGTGAATCCCTCACGTGTGGGCTGTAAGTTGTCGAAATCGTCAGTGTGTATTGCGATAAGCGAGCATATGGTCATCAGCACTTCCAACATCTGTTATTAATGGCTGTGGTGAGTACAATGTTTACTGTTTGTTTGTTTGTTTGTTTGTTTTGATACAAGAGACAGTAGTACTGCCAACGTAACTACTGATTATAGCTCTTGCAGACCCATGTAGGCACTGCGGAGAACATTTTCTGGCACACTGTACAAGCCATCGTCAAGTCGTGTGGGATTCAACATTGGAGCGGAAGTTTAATATTTAAATGTCGAACCCCACTCGACATAGGAGTGCAAAAGGTTAAGTTGAGAAAGTAGTCTCAGTATGTGTTTTCCTATTAATCATCTCTCCCTCACAATTGCGTCATCTAAACCACTCCAGTGGGAGAGACTGAAAATCTTTCTTAAATTATTTGATTTTCATCGTAGCACGTGAATCGCTGTCCTGCCAGGAACTTCTCCAGCGGACCAAGAACGTGGAAATCACTACAGGCGAGGTCCAGACTGATGGTGGGCGGTCCAGACTCTCCCAGTGAAATGACCGGAGCTAGTTGGCACTTCTACTTGCCACATGTGGTCTTGCATTGTCATGGTCCGATTCACGTGCTACGATAGCGCCAAGAGAGCAGTCCGACGATGTTTCTACAGTCAGCGGCCTGAATTCTACCACAGGGGCATCTCAAAATTAGTGCTGCGATGGGACAAATGTCAGAACAAATGTGGATACGATGTGGTAAGATACAGGGTGTTTGAAAAAGGACTCCCTAGTTTTAATGTGTCCTAGAATCTGTACAAAGTGGCATACACTATTCTAGTTTGTGATGTGTGATTCATCAACTCTCCAAGTTTGGCACCCCTGCAGTTGGCAAGTCTGCTTGACCTTGAGACGGCCTCAGTGCTGTTTGTTTCCTCTGTTCCCTCTGTTCAGTCCAGGCGTGCGTGCATGCAGTGCAGTGCACAGCAACTCAGTAGCAATGTGTACTCCGCAACAGAAAGCGCAGTGTGTTATTTGGCTTGTGAAAACTGAGTCAGTTATAACAGTGCAACTAATATTAGACGTTAGTATGGCGGTGAACCACCTACAGCAAAAACTATCCGTCATTGGCTAAAGTCTTTCAAGGAAACCGGTATAGTTTAAAAGCAAAATAACCGGGTAGACTATGTACAGCATCCCAGGGGTATGCACCCCTTGGAGACCATCCCCCCAACATCTGGCTAAATCCCCTAAAATGGCAACCCTTGGAAAGCCGGGGCAACATCCATTAATACTGTAAGGACAGCTTGCTACTCCATAAAGCAGCTCAAGCCTTACGCAATCATTACACTCAGCGACATAGTACTAACTGGGCCAATACATTGCTGACAGGAGGGCGTCAGAAGGTATAAGAAGACGTCCTAATGAGGTCAAACTCTCTCTCCATTGTCAGTGCTCCATCAAGACGGCCGAAGCTACGCTGGTGTCAACCGAGGTGAGTCAGTCAATCGTGTTCAGAGTTCCTATTTATGTAACCTGCAACCGACAACTTGTATCACATTATAAACATAATTTCATTCCCTACAAGGGATTCACACAAAGAATATCACCGACCAATAAAACACTTGGTCCACACTCTACACTAGCATTACTGTTATACGCCTCTTTACATCCCAACGCCCTTCCTTATTCCCGTCACGTAAAGACGTGACAGACGGTAAGCCATTAGCGCTAACTCAGGTATCTTTGTGTTTCTCGAGCCGGCTGCCAGCAAGCAGCGCGTGCCACCCGGCTGATACGAGCAGAGTCGATTACATAACAAGCAGTCAGCTGAGCGACTAGTACAGCGACCCTTTGCAGTGGGTCCCATCCCCTCAAACACTACCACATTATTTATAGGAACGCCCCCTAGTTCCTAGCACACCACAACACACTACACTGGTCAGCTTGCCCTGTCAAGGGAAGCTACCCTTCTTTAGGCACCACCTCATAAATTAGTACAGCAACTCTCCCTTTTAGATCCACCCCCAAATAAGGGATCTAAAACACTGGTGGAGGCTGGGTACTACGCATAGAGAAAAGGGACTCAATCAACGAGCCCTCGTAGTTAAAACGACCCCTTCCGTACCGCAAAAAGCCAAGCAAATAGTGAGAAAATTTTTCCCCCAGACAAAAAGCACCATTTTTTTTGAGTGCTCCAAACTAGCTACACAGGGGAAATTCTTAACAAACCAACCCCCCAGCCCCATACAGAATCAGAGAAATATAAGAATACACTGTCAAAACACGCACAGATTTTTTTTTTATTATTTTTTTCACATACACTCCATTCAACATGGCCCCCCTATACCGCCTAGCTGTGCTAAGGAGCATTGGGGAGTACCAGGAATTAATTGCCTGGCACAGAGTTTTTGAAACTAGGCAGGACTACCTCAGAAGGTTTCAGCAGCTCCTGCACGCCCAGTACATGCGGATCATAAGAGCCCTTGTCCGGCCACTCCGCAGTGCTAAAAATCGCAAGATTCGGGCGAAAATCCCCACCCTCCGCACACAAATCATAAAAGCACACTGGCAACTACACTGTCGACACGAGTTTATGTTCCAACAATGGGAAACACTCATCACGGAACACAGACGGATAGGGACTCAGGACACCAAAGTCGCTGAACAGGCCATATGCCTCAATAGGCAGTACACCCAAATTTGGGATGAATACTGTGAGCTCCAAGCCAATAAGGCCATTTTTGAGTTCATGGTAGGGCCATCAGCCCACCCGAGAGAGGACATAAGCGTAGATACGCTGACTCGACAATTTGCGAGGATGTCCCTCTCGCCACGTACTGCCACAGAATGGAAGGAGTTCACCGTGGCCACAGTCAAGAAGACGGCCAGGTTAGGCTCCAACTTACTACAAAATAAACCTAACACAAACACACGTCCTTCAGCCCCGGATCGGGAGGCGATTTTGCCAAACCGAGGGGCAGAGCCTAGAACAATCCCCTCGGAACAAAAGGACGAGAGGGAATCGAAGCTAGGGCCATTAAATACACATGATATAACAGAGGGACAACGGGACGTAACCACGTCATGGGCAGACGACATAGAGCCCGCCCTACAGTATATAAAGCCTACATACACGTACACAGATAGGCTAACACATTGGCAGGAGTCGGCCGTGGCCACAGGCCGAAAAGCGGTCGGGCTACAAGCCGCCACATTGCTAGGCCGGACACAAGCCATTAAGCGACCTTTACCGCCAGTTCAAAGGGCAAATTTGCCAGAACAAAGGCGAACACCGGTATTAGGCCCTCAGGATGCACGATATACGCACGAACATTTTGACCGGGCATTACTGCACACTACACGGGAATTAGGAAAAATGTTATTAACTATCCCACAAAACCACGCAGTTAAATATATACACACTCCCGTAAAATCTACTAGGGCAGCGCCAAGCGCAATTAGGCCCTCGAATACAGGTACATTTAAACCTATAGACACGCGCCACGGTGGCAGTAGGCCAAAGCTTACTTTGCTAGAAATTCCGCCGGAAGGTAGCAAAGGAACACCCCAGTGGATTCCAGAGGCCTATCATCTAATAACAGGGCAAAACCCTTCACCTTTCGGAGCACTGAAGCTCGAAAGAGGATAACGACTTCCACCAGGGCCACAGAAATAAACTAACATCGCTAACACCAACATTATAGGCCACATAAGTTCTTTCACACGGGGGCGATAAGAGAATGGTCCAAAAAGTAGATAATAAACATAAAATCACATATTTTTCTTTCTTATTTTATGTATATACAGTGCAATATAGCCAAATTAGAGGGAACAATTCTAAATCCTTCCGGTTTTTTTTTTTCGGAACCATGGCATTTTCCTCTCAGGCCATCAATGGTTATTGGGCGAAGTGATTAACGCCATAACGTAAAGTCTCTAATATGCTAAGCCAAGTGGAAGCCAAGCAGGCTTCAGGCCGAAAAAGAGATATTTTGAACACAACTTAAGCATAAAATCACAGCATAAAGCTTAAGTGAGTCTTTCTAAGTAGAAATGACTAAACGTTCTATGTTAGGGTTCCACAGTTTGATAGATTCTCCTGTTGCGGGCGAAAGCCGTAAGTGTGGCAGGAATTAAGAATCTCAAACTAACTTCAAAAATTTGGTGAGGTGTGCTTTAGCCAACTGAAAAGCCCAATTGCACATCGGGACGAGACACTGTCATTTTGGTGAGTTACAATTACTTTGAAGGGCAGGTTTGACTCCCATAGTGCACTGGCTTTGCTCGTGACGTGGATACAGGTATATCAATTACGTCTTGCAATGGCCTTCCTAATGTGTACTAGACAGTGTCGGTAGATTCCCCTGAGACGTAACCAGTTTACGGTAGTACTCACGTTACCTAAATGGTAAATACTACACTCAGGTCCCAAGCACATTTTTTTTAAACATTTTTTATGGTGTTCACGACATAATTTTTAGACATAGGTACACGTAAAGGCGGGCACACTGCTAAAAGAAAAGGAAACGGTCCCGTTGGAACACGTGGGAAGAAAGCCAAGAAATAGCCCACTGACCGAGCCGGGATACCATCCTAACACTCACCAGAACTGTCCCGGAGACACAACCTTCATGGCGCCGGAAACAATTACTCTGGGTAAAAGGCGGTCTCCAAACCCGCAACCTTCTGAATACCAGGAATATAAGGTTGAGTAAATATCCAGTCGTAGAATAAGGATAATGGGAAAGCTAAGACTAATTGGGACAGTCCCACTAACAGCGGGTCATAAACGAAAAACAATACAATCGCCTCTGGCATCTGGTCACCAAATACGCGACTAGCGGACCAGACACACTCGCGTACAACGCATATGGGATTTCCGAAATGAAATGCCATGGCCTGTGGTTTGGATTCCAAGTAAAACGGAAATCCCCTGGCGCATGAGCTACAAATCAACGGTCATATTAAACCACAAAGTTTTTTTTTCTCTACAATGAGAGAGGCACTGCTAGCAATCATTATAGGCAGCAATCAGGTTCACACACACACACGTGCAGAAAACTAGGACGTGGGCAGAGCATGAAACAAATGAAAGCACACAACATCGTAATTCAACACCGTCGTATCAGCTGTAACATACTCCTCAATGAGCAAGACTGCTCGACGCAGACAAGCGAGCCAAAGCCTACTGGACAGAAATCAACACATCATTCACGCCCGATTTAGAGACCCTATATCTTCCAAAATTACACTACGTGGGGAAATCAAAAACGTACAAACTCTACACAGGTATGCATGCTTTCATAGGCGCATTGCACAGCCACGGAAACGTGCCATATTATAAGCGGCACGGAAATGATCACACCAAGTCTTTACAGACAACCGGATTCGAACCCATGACCACACACCACACGCGTACCAAAAACTAACTATCCAATGGTATTTTTGGTACACGGAACACAAGCAACGACCACACTGGGAAAGCCCCAAGCCCTGTCACACAACGCAAACATAAAACACAGAGAATGACATGAGGTCACGGGTCTGAGTTCCAGTAAAAATTTAGACACAAAGGAGAACATATATTCAGGCGTCCAATCATACTGAAATTGGCCCATACAAGTGCATGAACAGGGAATACTACATTTCCTCCCACCAAAAGCCAGACATAAAATTTCGAATTACACCAGGCATAGAGGAATACATTTCACGAACACAGGTAGGAAAATTTCGCAAGACACAGGTCTTAGAGAACAATGGCCACACGACGTCATTACCTAACTAGGGCGAATTGCTACATTAGGCTAGGAATCCAAAACAATGACCACACTTGCATACTTGCAGAATTGCACATACCAATTGCTGACTGCAGACTATTCACACTGCAATACTGCGGTGACGAGACACTATTGCGTATAGCCCGTGACCATGAAATTACACACACATAACAATTATAACGCCATACATTTTTTTTTCTCCACACTGCAAAATCATTTGGCAATGGACAAGACGTGACACAGCGAAACTTATCTTGGGCCTATAGGGCACGGTCGCAAGGGCACGTTGGCAAGCCACGGGCGCCTTCTGCCCACAAAGGCGATACATATTAGGACTTAGCCTCATAACAGACCAACCGTCCGCGTGGTGTAGCGGAACGTAGTCACACACACACACACACGCACTCACCAATTAGGAGCGAACATAGGGACTTTGAGGAAACAGGACCTCCCCTTAATAACTTCTTTTCGCGATTCTATTCCCCAAATAAATCATTACAGATGACTAGCACATGACCAGTCGCGTTACGACCACTGGCCACATCTACACTGCAAATGGCCGACCAGATTAGGTCATGCAGCCCTACTATCCCAATGCGCGGATAGAAAGCCAACATGGACCAAGGGAGGACGACAGGAGAACAGGCTACCAGCGTACCACCTTACTCCCCTCCCATAACCTTCTCACGCCCAACATAAACAACGCAACCACATCTACACGACCATAAACAGCTACACTACATTACAAAATACACACTGGGGTTGATGGACTTCATGCGTCTAAAGAGCAGGCAAGCTACGCCTTGAGCCCCGTTGCACCGCCTGAGTATTAGGGGTGGCTCAGCAAACATTAAAAGAAGCATAATGCGCCTCTCCAAATGAGAGAGGAGGCCATAGATACATATTAACCATGCTTTAGTACTTAAGCTCTCCCGCATGAAAGGAACATATGGTATTATGCCCCATCCTACACCTATCCGTACATGAAGGCAAAAACTTCATATCCAGACACATGCATGAGTATCCCATCCAATTACCAGGGATTTTAATATCAAACCTGCATGAATTTTCGTATTTTTGCAATCCCGGGAATTACCTCCCCACTCCACTCACTATAGAAGCATCCCAGTGCCACCACCGGTTCTAGGCCACCACTAACGTGGAACCCAAAGGTGCGCAAAACCCTTCCTACCATGCTTTAAGCCCACTCAACGAATAACTACCCCCAAATCCTAATAACAGGGTACCTGACATTACAGACCCTACTAACACCTCCATTAAGGTAAAGAAGGCATTATTGCTGGGAAGCTGACATAGCGATGGTAGGCCAGAAGTAGCCTATGTACTTAGAAGATCTACAACCCCGCTACACTGGAAATATTTTACATTTTACACGGAGATTGAACCATTCACACAGGTTACGACACATTTTCTCTCTTACAAAGGAATCTGATACGAACTGATGGTTGACAACGGTGTAAGCCGAAGGTCAGGAGGGACCACACTGGAGCAGAGCTGGGGAAGGCGATGTGGACCCTTACCCCAGTTGGCTCATCAAATCACTGACCTGACCAAACAGACGAACTACGGAAGGTCAAAGCATTCGGGACCTGACACGGGCAAACATCGAGATCTAGGGGTGCATATTAGCCCATCCCCCTTGTCGGAGAACGTTACACCCACTATGTGTCACGGTCATCGAAGCCGAGATCTGCAGGGTGACTTTCTGAGGATGGCGGGAGAAATAGCTCACTCAGCGCCGGCCTCGGGAACTATCCCTAGAGACGACCCCATTATGACTAGACTGTTAGTTAAATTTACGTAAGTAGGACTTCCATGGCGGGGAGTCAGACTCCTATTCGTCAGGAGTGAAGCAGGATCCAAGGGTTCAGCAGGACCAATCCTAGATCCGACAAGTCCTTACCCCGCGAGGTGAAGGTGAAGACCACGACGGTAATCAATAATGCAGAATGAAATATGAATATATATATATGGAATGTACGCGCTCATTCGGTCCTGCGCCCACGTAAATGGACGACAACGGGTCTCCAGAGTTCTTAAATGAGTAGCATAGCGGGCACTCAAAAGGGTTCAGTGGGCCAACCCAGCAATGCCGATTAAGGCGAAGAGGACTCCCCGGACGCTCACTTCCCGGAGGACACATGAATACAAATATTGCGGCCGACACAGGCGAAGAGGACTCCCCGGACGCTTTCTTCCCGGAGGATATTATGCCATTGGACCACACTGTCCAATGCCCACATAAATGGCGACGCAGCGGGCAACCAGAGGGCATTAAGAGAGGGGCATTGCGCGCCCCTCACAGGAGCCAAGTGGGCGGCTCACCTACGTCAAATAGGAACAGCACACGGTTATGAACACGAAAGTTACAGCGGGCGAAACGGTTAGCTTAGTGGCACCGTAAGGCGCCTGCGAATAGGTTAGTACTAGTATTAAGACCTAGAATAGATGTCGACAATAGTATTAAAACGGAGGGGACTACGAGGCATTGTTGGGTTCCGGTCCCGACAATGTACTACAAGGGCGCCCCCGCGAGAGAAATCAAGCGGCCAGCCTCCATCTAAATTTTAGTACTTAAGTCATAGTGCCATGTTAAGGTCACTTAGATGTAAGCAAATTTACTGACAGCTGTTGCTAATAATAGCACAGCACATTTCGGCTTTAGAATAAGGTCCACTCGGCATGTAAATACAGAATAGTTTTACAGTTAAGTAATTTTATCAATAAGTTAAATAAGTAAGGTAAGACATAAGGTAACATAAACCTACATTTAAGGCATTTTTTTTTAATATATATAGATCACCGTGGAATATATCGGCACTCGGTGACTATAAATCCGTTACCGAGGTAAGCCCGACAATACTTAGGATAAACTAGATTAAGATAGGAATAATCAAAGTGGAATATATCGGCACCCGGTAACCACAATTCCGCTACCGGGGTAAGACCAACTACATATTATTTACGGCATTACGGCACCGTATAGGGTAAGCCCGGCCTTGCAGCTAAGTAACATTAATCATGTTTTTTTTTCAGTAAAAGACCAGCTTCAACCAGTACTAATATGTTTTTTTTTTCTAAACCTCGCCATTTTTTTTTCACAGGCATCGTCACCAGATACAGAAAACTGGTGACAGGAATTTCACTGCCATATAGCAGTGGCATATTATTTACAGCATGCCATGATGTGTACTATTTTTTTTATTTTTTTCAACTTGCACTAATCCCGACACACTCGCAAACACTCACCACATTTTTCTTTTTCAGCTACACACTCTAAAATGAATCTGCACAGCAGGACTGGTGCCTGTGGGGTACCAGGCTTACTGGCAGATCAACTCAATTAAAACACATAAAGCGTCAAAATGTGACGCAGATTACGACAATGAGGGCGCAACCGGTTTGTGGCAGTGACTCTCATTGTCAAGTGTGAAAGCATTCACCCACAGAGGATGCTTCACAGGTTAGGTATTAAGCACACATACAAGCGGTACGACCACTATACCGTACCAAGAAGTGGCCGTACAGAATCAGCCGTGAGACGGCAAGAGTACGTACAGACGGGTAGCGTGCACGCGAGGTACCTCATGACAACTATAATTATAAGGGATTAGCGCGATTAAGTAGACATAAGGTCATTGTAAATTATAATTTTTCAGGATAAACTGTATACCATTATTCCACTAGACATAAGGTCATTGTAATTTATAAGTTTTTCAGGATAAGCTTTATACAACTATACACTATATATATTTTTGTTTGTTCACCAAAATGCCAATGTCCATCATGTGTATGATTTGTTTTCTTTCATTTTTCCTTCTTCTAACTTCCCCATTTGTCAGGGTGTTCCGTTTTTCCCACACAAATAAATACTTTTGAATATTTCCCTTAAATTATACCCTGGAACACCCATTTTTCTATTTTCTTCTACCTTTCTTATTGCAGGGAGCATTTTTTCCCTAAGATGGGGCGGACGACGCAATCATCCGTTCGGCCCTGGGTTTTTCCTCCCTGCACAAATATGTAACACATCACCATCAGAAACCATGTTTTTTTTTAAACTAGCAATATGCCAGCAAATGCAAGGGCAATTTTTTTTTACATATCGAATTTATTTTAATGTTCAATTTTTCTCAAAATGTCAATTTTTTCCCAATGTTAATCAAATCTTTCGCAAATGTCAATTTTTTTTTGTTTGTTTTTTTCACAATGTCAATGTATACATATATATGTAAATCCCATAACCCTCCCCTCTGAACACGGGCTCACCTCACACCCACACTTCGATACGACGCCACCAGGAGATACGAGAGGGTTTTCCAGGACCACTACGTCAACATCCCAACTTCCAGTTCCGTTCCCGTTCGCGAGGACGCGACCAAATGAAGGAAGACTCTTGTACAGCATCCCAGGGGTATGCACCCCTTGGAGACCATCCCCCCAACATCTGGCTAAATCCCCTAAAATGGCAACCCTTGGAAAGCCGGGGCAACATCCATTAATACTGTAAGGACAGCTTGCTACTCCATAAAGCAGCTCAAGCCTTACGCAATCATTACACTCAGCGACATAGTACTAACTGGGCCAATACATTGCTGACAGGAGGGCGTCAGAAGGTATAAGAAGACGTCCTAATGAGGTCAAACTCTCTCTCCATTGTCAGTGCTCCATCAAGACGGCCGAAGCTACGCTGGTGTCAACCGAGGTGAGTCAGTCAATCGTGTTCAGAGTTCCTATTTATGTAACCTGCAACCGACAACTTGTATCACATTATAAACATAATTTCATTCCCTACAAGGGATTCACACAAAGAATATCACCGACCAATAAAACACTTGGTCCACACTCTACACTAGCATTACTGTTATACGCCTCTTTACATCCCAACGCCCTTCCTTATTCCCGTCACGTAAAGACGTGACAGACGGTAAGCCATTAGCGCTAACTCAGGTATCTTTGTGTTTCTCGAGCCGGCTGCCAGCAAGCAGCGCGTGCCACCCGGCTGATACGAGCAGAGTCGATTACATAACAAGCAGTCAGCTGAGCGACTAGTACAGCGACCCTTTGCAGTGGGTCCCATCCCCTCAAACACTACCACATTATTTATAGGAACGCCCCCTAGTTCCTAGCACACCACAACACACTACACTGGTCAGCTTGCCCTGTCAAGGGAAGCTACCCTTCTTTAGGCACCACCTCATAAATTAGTACAGCAACTCTCCCTTTTAGATCCACCCCCAAATAAGGGATCTAAAACAACTATGACATATTGATAGAGTACCTCTTTACCCAAATGGACAATATTGAGACGGAAGAGGGGCTTGTGTTTTTCCAACAAGATGGCGCCCCACCTCATTACAGTAACCATGTGCGTGCGGCTCTTGACACTCGCTTTCCACTCCAGGAAGGAAGATAGGCAGGGCTGGCCAAATACCTTGGCCACTGGGAAGGTTTTTGCTAGGAATTAACCTTACCCACAAGGGAAGATGAAGAGAGAAGTAAAGGGAAGTGGGTTTCGGACTGAGGAACTAGTGTGGATAATAGGAAGAAAGTCCAACATCAAATAAAAACAATTTTTAGAGAAAAGTATCACCGTAAAGCCCGTGAAATCACTAAAGTGAGTGGGGACCCGAACACAACTAACAGGAAACGCAGCTAGAGCTAGGGCTATTTGCGGGCGAAAGGAGGTGGTACCTTCCCTTCCAAGCCAAGATTCGGCTACTATGGGGAAGGGTGGTGGTCTGGCAAAGAAAGAAATGATAAGTTTCCTATGTATCTTTTTAAAGGAGTTTGTTTAAAACAAATATTTTGAAGAATACAAATAGTTTGAATTGGCCGTGATGTTTTAATTCTTGAAATTGTAGAATTTCTAAAAAGCGACCGAATGTTTCCAAGAAGGATAGGGATGAAGCAATTATACCCTTGGGAATAATTTTGGTAAGAGCACCAATAGTTGCATTTAGGAATGGCTAAGCTTTTACCCAGCAAAGCGCCGACTAAAAGTTTAGACAATGAGAAAAACCTAAATTTGGAAAACCAACCATAAGTAGTAGAGCAAATCACAACAAGCAGGAAGCTGGCGTAGCGAGCTATGCTTGCCTTACTGGCCAGTTAGAATTAGCTATCAAAGCTAAGAGAGGCTTTAATAAGTTTGTGACTAAGAGTTCTTGCTCAAATGCAACAAATAGTGGAACCGTTATTAATTTGATTTGTGAGTTTTTTAAATTTAAGCCCATAGGAAGAGTAGGGGAAGACAGGATCTTGCTTAGTTGTTATTTTATAGAAAATGATAAAGCAAAAGGATAAAGTTGTATTTATTTAACAATGCATAAAATGTGATCAATTTGACACATATTTAATGTGATTTTTTAAACCATTGGGATCGCAGACCTCCTAAAATCATTTAAAGCTTGCACTAAGCAATTGAAATCTTTTTGGTTTGGAACCTTTTATAAGCACTAAAATCTTCATAAAATTTTGAAATGGTGCTAAGATTAACAAATTGGAAATTTAAAGATAATTAACGTAATTAAAGTTAAATAATAAATCAAGTACAAGGTGTGTACTTTAAGAATTTCTAGATGGGCATCTTTGAAATATGAACAAATAACAACTTCGAAAGTAACAACAAAAAACAGGGAGAAATGAAATAGAAGTTTCTATAACTTCTTATATTGATACAGAATTACGTTTATAGTTTATACAAATAGGGCAGGTCACTTTTTGTGAAACCTGAAGAGAAAATTAAGAAGAAGTTTCTAGAACTTCTATATTTGAACAGGATCACGAGGAAGAAATGGGGCCAGTTACCCTTTCTTGAAACCTGGATTAAAGAGATTAATGAAAGGTTTAGTACTTAAAACATAACCCATTCTTTTAATAGCAAGAAAAGAAAATAGATTAATAAGCAGTTTCTAACTGCTGGTATTTAAAGAGAGTGAATAAATTGTAAATGGAGAAAAGTTGGGAGGGCGCCTATGGTTTGGCGAGGCCTCGTTGAAAAAATACCTAAATTTAAAGATTAACCTAATTTGTTAGTAAAGAGTGGTTGAGGAAGAGCAAATAGGAACTTTGTGGAGAATGATCTTGGCCTATTTTATTTATTTCGGACGAGCGCGACGCGGATGAGAAGTCGAACGAGCACTGTTTCACTATAGTCCATTGACGTGGTTGATAAGTTCACTATTGTAGCACAGAATGTTTATAGAAAGGAAAATTATTGCGATGGTGAAAAATAACCAGTTGCATTTGATTTGCGAGAGTCTATTGCGTTGAAAAATGTGTAGGTTGAATGCAGCAGCTAATTTCCCACGAAGGAAGAAAAATTAGGCGTTGATTAGCTGTTCATAAGGAAAATTCCTTGGTTAGAAAAAGTATTCCCATATGTGAGTGGAAAATACTAGAAGGTGTGTTTGGCGTGGAACACTCCAGAACAATCATAACTGTTGAATTGGGTAAATAAAGTCCAGCGGTGGAACGAGCTAACTTTTCTCTAGAGAGAATTTAGTTTAATTAGAATCCCACGGTGTGAGAGCTCATTCTCATTTAACATGCAAAAGAAATGCTGCTTCGTTTTGCAAGATCAGCTGTCTTAGATAGACAAAGCCTGACATCGAAAATCCCGCGAAGGTTGCAATTGCAGAGCATTTACCAACTTCTCACTGGCCATAGAACGTGTTTTTTAAGCGTATGGTTTTTAGTGCCGGGAGTGTCCGAGATCATGTTCGGCTCGCCAGTTTTGTAGCTGCTTCGAGACGGACACACAATGGGTGAGCTACAAGTACCGTTGGGGAGGAAAGTTGGAATGGAAGGACAAGGAGTTGGAAGGTAGCGGCTGTGGCCTATAGTTAGGGACCAACCCCGGCATTCGCCTGGAAGGAAGATGGAAAACCACAGCAGGCCATCTTCAAGGTTGCCGGCGGGGGGATTCGAACCTCCTCGCCTCCCGGATGTGAGCGACTGCCAGCAGTCATGCCGTAACGACCACAGCTATCTCACCCTGTTATAGAACGGTATTAAAAGCATATAGCTAATTAAAATCGATTGAAATATGAAGAACATTGTACTTAGCTCATTTCTGGTGTAGTTGATCCAGGGGACCGTTAGTTAAGATCTGGACATGGCGTCGGATTTAAAAGTTTGTCTCTTGAGGAGAGGATGCGAGCTCTAGGTAAGCTCCGACTGAAAGTCTTGACGACTGTAGCACAAGTGAGGCCAGCTCAACGAAGCTCGGAGGGACCAGGGAAGGGAAAAGAGTGGGGGTAGAAGACAAAGGAACATACATAGGAATAACTAACTTAACAAAAATTAAGTATCTTGATGGAATGGTCATCAAATAATTGATAGCAGGCGTCACTAGCGAAGCCTGGTGGATGGTAAAGTAGACGAAGTCCTCTTGATCACAGAGATGATAGCTGGCGATTGCGACGGGATCTGGTGGACAGATTGGTATGGAAATCCCCTTGTACATGGGAAAATTGAGGAACTTCAAAGATTCGCTGCTAGATGACGCTAGGTGGGTCATGGAAGATATATATCTAGAACAGATTCACGGGTAATATAAGCAAAGTACACCAACAAAGAGAAACCAGGAGATCACTGTTGGTGTTTGCGAAAAAAAGGAAGGAATGAATTAAAGCAAAGAGCAGCCTAAGCCCACTCTGTCTTACCGTGTATTCCAAAGAATACACCAAGCTGGGAGGGGCAATCTCCAACAGAGAACAAGAAACATGATATTAAGGATTTAAAGGTAGAGGAGCAATTAAATACAGTGGTCTTATAATATGCCCAATAGTGATCAAGAACTTGGCCACCCTAACTCTCCCATCCCTTCCCGGGAAACACTCGGTCACTCTACCGTAGATCCAGACCAAGGGAGGGGAAGCATCCCTAACCAGGACCAAGTCCCCCACTTTAATGTCGGGATTAGAAAGAAACCACTTCTGTCTCCGTTGCAAGGAAGTTAAGTACTCCAAATTCCACCTCTTCCAGAATGAATTACGGAGGGCTTCAAGTTTACGCCAAACAATAGGTAAATTAGAATCTCTGTAAGAGTTGGGAAGGGGAGGAGGGGCAGAAAGAGAAGAGCCTATAAGGAAGTGACCAGGAGTGAGTGGAAGCAGGTCATCAGGGTCATTGGAAAGAAGAGTTAAAGGGCGAGTATTAACAACACCTTCAATCAGAATAGACAGCGAATAAAATTCTTCATACGTCAGAATGCGGTTACCTAAAACTTTTCTTAGATGACGTCCAGTAAGCTTTACGCAGGATTCCCACCTAACACCGTAATTAGGGGCGTAGGGAGGTATAAAACGCCATTTGAAACCCTTTGAGTAGGAAAAATTAGAAATCTGTTCCATGGCAGGAGAAGATGTAAGAGCTTTCTTCCACAAGGAAGCTGCGCCTTGAAAAGTGGAAGCGTTATCAGAGAACATCTCAGAAGGAACACCACGCCTAGCAGCGAAGCGAGAGACAGCTGACAAAAAGTAAGAAGTGGAGGCATTCGTTACTAGTTCCAAATGGATCGCGCCAGTAACCATGTAAACAAAGAGAGAAACATAGAGCTTACCAAACAATTTGCGTTTAACTTCAGGGGAATTGCATTGATATTGGAACGGACCCATATAGTCCACACCAGTTAAAGCAAAAGACGTATAGGAGAAGAGCGGAAAGAGGGCAGATCGCTCATTAATTGAGTATTGACTTTAGGTTTCGCTTTGAAGCAAGGAATGTATTTGAGAATTACAGTGGAAACTTCATGATTTCCATTTATGATCCAGTACTTTACCCTTGAGAAGCAAAGCAGTGTGCGTGTACCAACATGCAGATTACGATAATGAAAGTCACGTATAATTAAAGAAGTTACGTGATGTTTAGAAGGCAAAATAACAGGATGCTATTTGTCCTCAGAAAGCAAAGATTGCGAGAGCCTACCTCCTACACTGAGTAACCTATTGTCATCAAGCAACGGGGCTAAGGCACGAAGACGACTGGATTTCAGAAGATCCCTTTTAGCAGAAAGCAAAGATAATTTAGAAGAAAAAGTTTCTTGCTGTGTTAATTGCAAAACCTTAATGGTAGCGAGATTCAATTCATGATTGGTAAGGTGTGGTTAATGGAGAAGAGGTTGGTCAACCACAAGATATTTCCATCTGAGAAGATAGGCAAAAATTCGAATTAATTTGTGAAAGGAAGAATAGCGGGACAACAAGGGATGCGAAACGTTGGAAACAAGACACGAAGCAGTAGATTTAGATACTTTAGCGTTAGGCAAGTTGGAGTTTGTAACTGGAGGTTTAGAAGGCCAACAAGAAGAGTCTTCGATTAACCACGAGGGCCCATGCTAGTACAACTGAGAAGCTGCCAATTGAGAGGGTAAACATCCACGAGAAATGATGTCGGCGGGGTTGTCAGCGCTGGGCACATGTTTCCATTGACATCCCGAAGAAAGAGTTTGAAATTTGGAAACCCTGTTTGCAACAAAAGTTGGCCAATGAGCGGGGTTTTTGGCGATCCAAGAAAGAGTGATCCTGGTATCGCTCCACAGATAGGTTTGCAAAAATTCGACCTTTAAGACTTCCCGTAATTTCTTAACAAGTTCTGCGGCCATGAGTGCAGCACACAATTCAAGCCTAGGCAAAGTAATAGTTTTAAGAGGAGCAACCTTCGATTTGGTACAAACAAGGTTGGAAACTGAAGATCCATTTAACGAACCGCGATAAACCAAATATGCACAGCAACCGTAAGCTTTTTCGGAACTGTCGGCAAACCCATGAAGAAAAAAAAAGATGTATTCGGATGAGCGTTAATTAAATTCCTAGGAATTTCAATAAGAGAAAGATCAAGCAAATTGCTACGAAAAGAGAGCCATCTGTTAAGAAAAGAAAGGGGAACAGTTTCGTCCCATTCACATTTGAGCGACCATAGCTCTTGCATGAAAAGCTTGGCTATAGCAATAACCGGAGCAAGGAATTGAAGCGGATCAAAAAATTTTGCAATTTCAGAGAGAATTTGCCTTTTTTTGTTAGGGAGCTCTTCGGCAAGCGAAACTTTATAGATGAGAGTATCAGTGCGAGTGCACCAATGAACTCCAAGAGATTTTATGGATTCGGAATTTCCACAAATTTCGACGGAGGAGGGGTCAACATCTTCAATAGGAAACTGGGCGAGAAACTTCGCTGAATTGGAATTCCATTTATGAAGTGGAAATCCTCCATTCTTTAGCAATGCCTGAAGTCCTAGTGACACGAAATAAGCTTCCTCCGGAGTGGGGAAGGACTGAAGGTAATCGTCAACATAGAATGATGTAGTTAGTGCTTCGGACGCTTTAGAATCAAATAAATGACCATCTTGAGAGGCTAACAAATGTAGGGATTGGATAGCAAGGAAAGCGGAAGGTTTTAAGCCAAAAGTGACCGTCTTTAAGCGAAATATCTTAATGGGCTTGCTGATTTCGTCGCGCCACAAGATTCTTTGGAGATCTTGTTGTTCAGGCTGAATTAAAACCTGGCGGTACATCTGTTTGATGTCCGCTATAACAGCTATGGGAAATAATCGAAAGTTTAAGAGTATAACAGATAAATCTGACAGAATAGCGGGACCAGAGTAAAGAGTATCGTTAAGTCTGTTGCCATTATCGTCAGGTGATGAACCATTGAAAACGACTCGGATTTTATCCTTTACAAGGGGGTTTTTCCACACGGGATGATGATTTAAGAAAACCGTTTCAATTGGGGGGGGGGGGGGTGCGATTCATCATCAGATTTGCTGACAACTTCCATATGATCTAAGCTTTCATACTCATCCATGAAATCAGTGCACTGTTGTTTAGCAAGAGGTTCTTTCTTGAATTTGCTCTCGATAGCAAAGAGAGCTTTTCGAGCTTTAGGTTGAGAATTGATATGTTTGGGGGGATTGAGTAATCGTGGCATCTGAACAATGAACCGGCCTTCAGGAGAACGAGTGGTAGTGTTCAAGAAAAGTTGCTCACATAATTCGTTTTCTGAAGAGGTTACGTTAGGAGAATCAACGCTTTCGAGCCTCCAGAACTGTTCCAAATCAGTATTAGCAAAATAACATTGAGATACGGGTTGGGGAGAATAATGAGGAAGTTGACCAGTAACGATCCATCCAAAATTAGTGTCTCTGGCAACCACGTTTGAGGATAACTTACGAACCTGTTTACGAAGGCAATTCCAGAAAACAATGGCACTAAAGAGTATGTCAATGGGGCTTTGTACATTAAACAGAGGATCAGCTAACCTTAAATGCGAGGGAATGTTTAAACCTGAAATATCGACAGAGTGACTTGGAGTGTCTTCTCCTATGCTATTGAGAATGAGACAATTCAGTTTGAAAAAGTTATTTCTGTGACAAGTGTATCTTATGGTTAGCTTTGAAAACTGTAAAGCTTGCGATTTTAAGCTGTTAATGCCTGATACATTGATAGAAATGGGGTTTACAGGTAGGCCTAGTTTTCTTATCAAAGAATTGGACACAAAATCATGAGTTTCCGCTGAATCAGGAAGACCGCGAGCACTGACCCAGTTGCCGAATTTGTCCTGGACTTTAATTTGGACAGTGGACAATAGTACTTGAGCTGTGCGCAATGATTTAGCGTTTTGAATGAAAGATGAAGCATTAGGAGTGCCAGTATTATCATTCTTCTGAGAAGTAGATGCTACTGATGACCTCAATTATTGATCATGACGATGCAGTAAAGTGTGGTGAGCTTTTTCACAGTGGTAACAGAGTCTTGTGGACTTGCAATTAGAAGCAGAATGTTTAGGTGATAGAGAGTTGAAACAATATTTATTCTGAGAAACTAACTTTCTTCTGTCATCGACTGACAGTTCTTTAAAAGCTTTACATAAGTTTAGAGCGTGGGAATCTTTGCAAAGTATGCACTTTAATGGTTCATTTAAACTTTTACGGGGTTCGCGTAGGGTGTTTAAGGCGAGAGAACCGGCAATACGGCGTTCACTAGACCTAGTTGGGAAACCAGTGGCGTTTGACTTTAGTTTAGACGAGCAGGACCCGAGTTTTTGGGTACTAGACGCTACGTGTTCGGTTTTAGATTTAAGAGACAGTAATTCAAGATTAGAGCTAGGGCAGTTAAGAGTTGGCATCTAGCATTTATGAAGGTGACTAAATTCTCATACGAGTAATCGTCGTCTTTGGAAAGTTCCATTTCCCAAGCCTTGAGGGCAGCAACATCGACTTTAGAAACCACTAGATGTATTAGGAATGTTTCCCAATGGTCAGTGGGTTGATCTAATTGAGACAAAGCTTTAACGTGGAGTCGTGTTGTGTCAATGAGGGTACGCAAACTAGTGACGTCATTGTGCTGCGACACAGGCAAATTGAATAGAGCCTTCATGTGGCGTTGAATACGTAGCCGTAAATTACCGTATCTTTCCTTCAACAAGTTAAAGGCAATGGGGTAGTTTTCAGCACTTAATGGAAGTGCTTCAACCAGCTGCAGGGCTTGACCGCGGAGAATACATCGCAAATAATGAAACTTGTAGATGACTTGAATATCTTCATTTTCATGAACTAGAGAACAAAATAGTTCGTAAAAAGAATCCCAAGTAGATTCGTCTCCAGAAAAGTGGGGTAAATTAATCTTGGGAAGAATTGGTTTGGGCTTGTGTGTGCCCTCACGAGAAGAGGTTTGTTGTTCGTGAAGGGAACCAAGAACAGAACCGTCCTTTTTCTGTTCCTCCTCAAGTTGGTGAATTATTTTAAAGGCGGAGGCTATACCGTCGTAGTATTGATTTTCTACCTCTACTCGATCATCAGTTTGATTGAGCAAGCAGGTTTCGATTTCGGTTTGAATAGTACAATAGTTTTCATAAGAACGTTCATAGTCCTTTACGCGATGTTTTAACAAATCTAATTGAGTTTCTGAGGGGTGTAATTCTTTGGTGTATTTTCGGAATCGGCTAAGTTGCCCTTTATAAGAAGCTCGTTTGGAAGTAAGTTTTTCATCCTTGCCGTCCTTATCTTTATCTGTGGAAGGCATGGTAAAATAGGTAAATTGAAGTATAACTTACGCAACTGAAGAACCTTGGAAAAGCTGTCAGACTGGCAGCAGCAAACAAGTTGAAAGGGAGAAATGCACCAAAGGAGTCAGAAGCAACCCCTTTCCACCTCACCACCTTTGCACAGCGAAGTTATAGCTGAAAAATTCAAAGTAGATATTAATAATTTGCAAAATATTGGCAAATGGACTCCTGGGTTTCTGGGACCAAAGTTTGGGTAGGTTTTTGATAGGAATTAACCTTACCCACAAGGGAAGATGAAGAGAGAGGTAATGGTAAGTGGGTTTCGGACTGAGGAACAAGTGTGGATAATAGGACGAAAGTCCAACATCAAATACAAACAATTCTTAGAGAAAAGTGTCACCGCAAAGCCCGTGAAATCACTAAAGTGAGTGGGGACCCGAACACAACTAACAGGATACGCAGCTAGAGCTTGGGCTATTTGCGGGCGAAAGGAGGTGGTACCTTCCCTTCCAAGCCAAGATTCGGCTACTATGGGGAAGGGTGGTGGTCTGGCAAAGAAAGAAAAGATGAATTAACTATGTATCTTTTCAAAGGGGTTTGTTTTAAACAAATATATTGAAGAATACTAATAGTTTGAATTGGCCGTGATGTTTTAGTTCTTGAAATTGTAGAATGTTTCCAGGAAGGGTAAGGATGAAGCAATTATAACCTTGGGAAAAATTTTGGTAAGAGCACCAATAGTTGCAATTAGGAAAGGCTAAGCTTTTACCCAACAAAACGCCGACTAAAAGTTTAGACAATGAGAAAAACTTAAATTTGGAAAACCAACCATAAGTTTTAGAGAAAATGTCAACAAGCAGGAAGCTGGAGAAGCGAACTATGCTTGCCTTACTAGATGGTTAGAATTAGCTATCAAAGCTAAGAGAGGCTTTAATAAGTTTGTGACTAAGAGTTCTTGCTCAAATGCAACAAATAGTGCAACCGTTATTAATTTGATTTGTGAGTTTTTAAAATTTAAGCCCATAGGAAGAGTAGGGGAAGACAGGATCTTGCCTAATCGTTATTTTATAGAAAATGATAAAGCAAAAGGATAAAGTTGTATTTATTTAACAATGCATAAAATGTGATCAATTTGACACATATATAATGTGATTTTTTAAACCATTGGGGTCGCAGACCTCCTAAATTCATTTAAAGCTTGCACTAGGCAATTGACAATTTTTTGGTTTGGAACCTTTTATAAGCACTAAAATCTTCATAAGATTTTGATATGGTGCTATGATTAACAAATTGACAATTTAAAAACATTTAACGTAATTAAAATTAAATAATAAATCAAGTACAAGGTGTGTACATTAAGAATTTCTAGATGGGCATCTTAGAAACATGAACAAATAACAACTTCGAAAGTAACAATGAAATAGAAGTTTCTATAACGTCTTATATTGATACAGAATTACTCTTATAGTTGATACAAATAGGGCAGGTCACTTATTGTGAAACCTGAAGAGAAAATTAAGAAGAAGTTTCTAGAACTTCTATATTTAAACAGGATCACGAGGAAAAAATGGGGCCAGTTACCCTTTCGTGAAACCTGGATTGAAGAGATTAATGAAAGTTTTAGTACTTAGAACATAACCCATTCTTGTACTAGCTAGAAAATAAAATAGATTAATAAGCAGTTTCTAACTGCCGCTATTTAAACAGAGTGAATAAATTGTAAATGGAAAAAAGTTGGGAGGGCGCCTATGGTTTGGCGAGGCCTCGTTGCAAAATACCTAAATTTAAAGATTAACCTAATTTGTTAGTAAAGAGTGGTGGAGGAAGAGGAAATAGGAACTTTGTGGAGAAAGTTCTTGGCCTATTTTATTTATTTCGGACGAGCGCGACGCGGATGAGAAGTCGAACGAGCACTGTTTCACTATAGTATATTGACGTGGTTGAAAAGTTCACTATTGTAGCACAAAAAGTTTATAGAAAGGAAAATCATTGCGATGGTGAAAAATAACTACTTGCATTTGATTTGCGAGAGTCTATTGCGTTGAAAAATGTGTAGGTTATAGTTGAATACAGCAGCTAATTTCCCACGAAGGAAGAAAACTTAGGCGTTGATTAGCTGTTCTTAAGGAAAATTCCTTGGTTAGAAAAAGTATTCCCATATGTGAGTGGAAAATACTAGAAGGTTTAACTTGTAGATGTATTGTTTGGCGTGGAACATTCCAGAACCATCATAACTGTTGAATTGGGTAAATAAAGTCCAGCGGTGGAACGAGCTAAGTTTTCTATAGACAGAATTTAGTTTAATTAGAATCCCACGGTGTGAGAGCTCATTCTCATTTAACATGCAAAAGAAATGCTGCTTCGTTTTGCAAGATCAGATGTCTTAGATAGACAGAGCCTGACATCGAAAATCTCGCGAAGGTTGCAATTGCAGAGCATTTAGCAACTTCTCACTGTCTATAGAACGGTATTAAAAGCATATAGCTAATTAAAATCGATTGAAATATGAAGAACATTGTACTTAGTTTAGATCTGGACATGGCGTCCGATTTAAAAGTTTGTCTCTCGAGGAAAGGAGACGAGCTCTAGGTAAGCTCTGACTGAAAGTCTTGACGACTATAGCACAAGTGAGGCCAGCTCAACGAAGCTCGGAGCGACCAGAGAGGGGAAAAGAGTGGGGGTAGGAGACAAAGGAACATACATAAGAATAACCAACTTAAAAAAATAAGTATCTTGATGAAATTGTCTTCAAAGAGTTGATAGCAGGCGTCACTAGCGAAGCCTGGTGGATGGTAAAGTAGACGAAGTCCTCTTGATCACAGAGATGATAGCTGGCGATAGCGACGAGATCTGGTGGCCAGATTGGTAAGGAAATCCTCTTGTACATGGAAAAATTGAGGAACTTCAGAGATTCGCTGCTAGATTACGGTAGGTGGGTCATGGAAGATATATATCTAGAACAGACTCACAGGTAATATAAGCAAAGTACACCAACAAAGAGAAACCAGGAGATCACTGTTGGTGTTTGCGAAGGAAGAAAAAAAAGGAAGGAATGAAATAAAGCGAAGAGCAGCACAAGGCCACTCTGTCTTACCGTGTATTCCAAAGAATACACCAGCCCCCACGAAGCCCAGACTTAACCCCACTGGACTTTTTCTTTTGTGGCCATACAAACAATGTTGTGTACGGTGAAAAGATCCGAGACATCAATCATTTACGGGAAAGATTCGTCGCTGCGGATGGAACAGTTACGCCTGAAATGTTGGTGAATACGTGGCGACAAGTGGAGTATCGTCTCGACGTGTGAAGGGCAACAAATGGATCCCACGTTGAAGTCCACTAACATTAAACCAAACTTGAAGGAATTCTCTTTCATAGTATGTACTCACTGTTGTAGTTTTACATTAATTTCTCCATAAAATTTATACTTAAAACTAGGGACTTCTTTTCCAAACACAGTGTAGTGTAAGGTACGTAGAACAGTACGTATATTTGTAACTTGCAGTAGTACCCGGCTTCGCCCGGTGGATTTATTTGTTTTATGGATACTACTACTTTACTGGCACATGATACGTAAACTACCAGAAAAAATATATATTTAAATTAAACTTTTTGTGGTGGCGGTGGTGGTGGTGGTTGTAGTGAGGGTGATAAGCAGTACAGTATGATGGACGTAACATTTAGATCATTTTCCCCTAATGATAATAAAGATAATAATGAATAGGGAAACGGCTATTTAATAACTACAGCACTGACACATGTAATTTATAAACAAATTTCTAAAAAAGATTAGAAAGAGGAGTAAGTTAAATAAAAGACACTGCATAGGGCCTATATCTCATTGTTTGTTACAAATGTAGAGACCAATAGTGTCGTCTTTCATCGCATAGCGCCGTAGGTAAATAATCAGAACACTTTGGAAAACGTCGGTAGAAATAGTATCATTTATGGCCACATAGCGCTCAACGATAAGTTTCTGAATAAATTACGGTAAATTTGAAAGCACCAACGCTTATTGCTGCTTATAACCTCAATGTATTGCACCAACACCATTACACTTATACAGATGCATAATAAATTCATGATGATAACTGTTTTAAGGGGCAACAGAAATCATTTTGCACTATTTACTCCCCGTGACTGCAATTTATGAGCAGCGCAAGATGCAACTATTATCGCAATTCTGCACCAGAACACTGGTAGGGACGACGTGATTCAGCCCGAATTGCCAGTAGGCAATAGACTTATTAAAATACTCTTTCAGTTACACTACTACGGACATGAATGATTCTAGGGCCTTAATACATGATTTTCAAGTTAAGTTTGTTTGTTATTCTAAACGTAGGGAATGGAGAGCGTTGTCCAAAATATCAAGTGGACAGTGTTACCAGCAGGGTTTCAAAGTGTATGTATAATTTGGTGCAATTAGGAGGAACGGTGTAGATTTGTGATAAAGGGCCTAAATGCAGGAAATGGAGTGGTCTGTCAGAAATTTCATGCTGACAGTGTTACTCGCAGGGTTCCAAAGGGTAATTTTGGTCCAGATCGGTGAAACTGTGTAGATTTGTGCCAAAGGGCCTAACTGCACGGAATAGAGTGGTCTGTCCAAAATTTCATGCAGACAGTGTTCCTCGCAAGGTTCCAAAGGGTAAGTATACACATTTTGGTTCAGATTGGTGAAATGGTGTAGATTTGTGCAGAAGGGCATAAATGCAGGGGATGGAGTGGTCTGTCCGGAATTTCATGTAAACAGTTACTCGTAGGGTTCCAAAGGCTAAGTATACACATTTTGGTTCAGATCGTTGAAAAGGTGTAGATTTGTGCCAAAGGGCCTAAATGCAGGGAATGGACCGGTCTGTCATAAATTTCAAGCAGACTGTTACTCGCAGGGTTGAATACAAATTTTGGTTCTGATCGGTGAAATGGTGTAGATTTGAGCCATAGGGCCTAAATGCAGGGAATGTGGTGGTCTGTCCGAAATTTAACATAGCCTAAGCTATTCATCTGGAATCTGGCTATCATATAAAAAATAATTTTTCAAATCCGACTGGTAGTTCCAAAGATTGGCGCGTTTCAACACACAAACAAACACACAAACTCTTCAGCTTTATTACACACATCAAAAAAAGTTTTGCATCACCTCGGTTCCAAGAGTTCCGGAACCGTTAAATACAAAGGGAATAGAGATCAACACAAACAACATTTCAGCTCGTTTTATTGCTCATGAGACCCACACATTGCATGTTGTACCATCATACAGCTAGACTTTCAGCATTTGTGGTCCAGATTGCAGTACACACCACTACCTCTAATACCCAGTAGCACGTCCCCTTGCATTGATGCATGCCTGTATTCGCCGTGGCATACTATCCACAAGTTCATCAAGACACTGTTGGTCCAAATTGTCCCACTCCTCAACGCCAATTCGGCGTAAATCTCTCAGAGTGGTTGGTGGGTCAAGACGTCCATAAACAGCCCTTTTCAACATATCCCAGGCATGTTCGATAGGGTTCATGTCTGGCGAACATGCTGGCCACTGTAGTCGAGCGATGTCGTTATATTGAAGGAACGCATTCACAAGATGTGCACGATGAGGTCGAGAATTGTCGTCCATGAAGACAAATGCCTCTCCAATATTCTGCCGATATGGTTGCACTATGGGTCGGAGGATGTCATTCAGGTATCGTAAAGCCGTTTCGGAGCCTTCCATGACCACCAGTGGCGTACGTCGGCCCCACATAATGCCACCCCAAAACATCAGGGAACCACCACCTTGCTGCACTCGCTGGACAGTGTGTCTAAGACGTTCAGCCTGACCAGGGTGCCTCCAAACACGTCTCCGACGATTGTCTGGTTGAAGGCATATGCGACACTCATCGGTGAAGAGAACGTGATGCCAATTCCGTGGGGTCCATTCAGCATGTTGTTGGGCCCATCTGTACCGCGCTGCATGGTGTCGGGGTTGCAAAGCTGGACCTCGCCATGGACGTCGGGAGTGAAGTTGCGCATCATGCAGCCTATTGCGCACAGTTTGAGTTGAAACACGACGTCCTGTGGCTGAACGAAACGCATTATTCAACATGGTGGCATTGCTGTCAGGGTTCCTCCGAGCGGCAATCCGTAAGTAGCGGTCATCCACTACAGTAGTAGCCCTTGGTCGGCCTGAGCGAGGCCTGTCATCGACAGTTCCTGTATCTCTGTACCTCCTCCATGTCCGAACAACATCGCTTTGGTTCACTCTGAGACGCCTGGAAACTTCCCTTGTTGAGAGCCCTTCTTGACACAAAGTAACAATGCGGACGCGATCGAACTGCGGTATTGACCTTCTAGGCATGGTAGAACTACAGACAACATGAGCAGCGTACCTTCGTCCTGGTGGAATGACTGGAACTGATCGGCTGTCGTACCCCCTCCGTCTAATAGGCCCTGCTCATGCATGGTTGTTTACATCTTTGAGCAGTTTTAGTGACATCTATGAACAGTCAAAGGGACTGTATCTTGGATACAATATACACAGTCAACGTCTATATGCCGGAGATCTGGGAACCGAGGTGATGCAAAACTTTTTTTGATGTGTGTATATTAGTATAGATTACCTGCATGTATTTTTTTGGCTAAAAAATACGGGCGAAGACTTTTCCATCCGCCCTCGTATTTGGTTTGATTTCAGTGCTCCAATGTGGGCGTAAACTATGCGAATAAATAAAATATTACTAATAATAATACCGGGCGAGTTAGCCGAGGTCGTTACGGCATGACTGCAGGCAGTCGCTCACATCCGGGAGGCGAGGAGGTTCGAATCCCCCCGCCGGCAACCTTGAAGATGGTCTTCTGTGGTTTCCCATCTTCCTTCCTGGCAAATGCCGGGGTTGGTCCCTAACTATAGGCCACAGCCGCTACCTTCCAACGCCTCACCCTTCCATTCCAACTTTCCTCCCCCACGGTACTTGTAGCTCACCCATTGGGCGTCCGTCTACAAAACTGGCGAGCCGAACATGTCCTCGGACACTCCCGGCACTAAAAGCCATACGCTAAAAAAATAAAAATATAAAAAAATAATAATAATAATAATGTTCTACTTCCCTTTTAACTACTGTGGCTTTTAAATACGCCACGCCGGGGTTCCGGAATATTTCCCCTAAGGGGATATTTAGCGTGCCAGTAAATCTACTGACACGGGTCCCTCACATTTAAGCACCCTCGAATGTCAACTGACTGCGCCAGGATTCAATCCCGTTATCATAGCCTACGCAGGCGAGAACGTTACCGATGAGCCACGCAGCTAGTATTAGTAGTCTATTAAAATACTATAACACCGTTATTCTCGGATCGCGGCTTCGGTGGCGTAGTTGGTAGCATGCTGAGATTCTAGGCCCAAGATCGCGGGTTCAAACCCGGCCGAAGTCATCGGGCTTTTTAAGATCGTTAAAAATCCATCAGTATGCCTTCCTTCGGAGGGGAAGTAAAGCCAGTTGTCCATTGTCATAGATTTATGGCATGTTAAAAAACCTTCCACTAATTACACCTGTGTGAAGCTAAATTATATATAGGTTAAACATTCGACAAACGCTCTTAGGTTCCGTCGTTCGTCGCCAGGAGCCGACTGCGGTGGCATCTGGTATTCAAGTTCTGAACTAGTAGTCGTTGACGGTGGCGTTTGGCGACAAAAGTAGGAACTACTTGAAAAAATTCAATGTCTGCAGTCCTCACTTGAATTGAAAACAGATAACACAAACTAATACAGTCAGCACAATTAACACCGGATATCAGACAGATTCTACACACACCCAAAGTACACGGGGCTACATGACCGCGTTGTCGCAGCCCCTAAACTGAGGACCCAACCTACCATTCTCAGATCATTGTCAGGTAAAATACAAAGCAATTATGCAGATTATATGAATCCAATCATAATCATCACCTTAATTTAGATCACTGCCAATTAATTTACGAACAATCCTAGTTGGCCTTCTGTAATAATTTATACGGATTACTGTCCAGATCAAACTTTCTATCCCGTGCAGAAGATGTTGAGGAACCACACTAGTGGTTGAGATGACTATTGGCACAATTCTCACTCTCTTGACCTGTAAGCTGGTTAGTTATTGTTGTTTGAAGGTTCGGAACTACGAGATCATCTGTCCCTTCTCTTGACCTGCCATTGCTTTCTGTTAGGCTTCATCAGCCCCAAATATCTGGACACTCTTTAGCATGTTTAGCTCTCAGATTGTGGGTATTCGGAATGGCAACATCAATCAGCGTGACTTCTTTCAATTATTACGATAATTAAAATTATCGCTCCCTATATTATTCTGCTAAGGTCCCATCCCAGTTTTGTACCGAAAATAAGGTCCCATTAACACCAACATACACATATGGGGTACCTACAGGTTCAGCATAACCCAATACGTACGCGAAACGCACTCACTTACTCTTTAAATGCCTCACAATTGAATAAATACCTTAGAACCTGTTATTTACAATGAAATAATGAAAGAACACAACACGGTAGCCATGGTAACAGAATCTCACAGGTCCATATATTTCTGTAAGACGCAATGCAATTCCAATTATTACATTACTGTGTAAGTTTCCAGACGGATATAAGGTTATCACCGAACCAAATTAAGCTGTGAAATTCATCAATACATACAGTATAATGCGCTTAAGGGGGTCATGGGGCATTCTAGATTTTTTCACGCAATTTTCACGTGTGAGTCTGGTACGAAAGGTCTTTTTCACCCGACTATAAAGGGTCTCCGAAAACCACATTTAAAGGCCTTTAAATTAACAGTGTCTGTGATATTCCCAGAAAACTAACTTCGCTCTAATATACCTATGAAAGAATGACAAACCCCTAACCACTGCACCAGTAGCTGAATTGATAAAGTCCGATTATTCATACCAAGGATAAATCAGTCATAGCATTCATGATTGAGATTTTGCTAAGTGTACTCATTACAACTAGAATATTCGCGGATGAAGCCGCGACGGGTAATGCTAGTTATTATTATTTCTAGTTCGTTAGGGCCATCTATGGACCACGACGGCTGTGTTTTGGCTGTATATTTCTTGCTTCATCGTCGTTGTTTGCCACGATTGGTGCTTTAAGTGGTGGGTTTGGCAGCTGCTTTCTTGTAGGTGCCTTGAGCTTTTCTGATGGCCCAGTAGACTTTCATTCTCCTGCCCAATTCAATCGTGCGCTCCTCAGACCATTTCCTAGTCTCGTCCTTTGGTCTGAGGGTAGCTTCTGTGAGGGACGTTACGAAGGGTGAAATTTTGACAGTTATATGATAGTTACTCCGACCATCTGTGTCATTTTGATTAATATGGAGTTCCGCTAGATCCTTCTCTACTTGCTTCATCCACAATAATCCAATGGCTTTGTCCCTGTTAGCAACCTTGAAGATCCTATGGGATAACCTGTTAATAGTCCATTCTGGACAGGTGTCCGTAGAAAGCCAGTCGTCTTCTTCTAATAGCATCTATGAGATTTTCCTGATGCTGGTATAGAGCTCACGATTTAGTTTATACCTTCGTCTTCCATCTGGTAGAACCCTTGGTCCTACTATCCTTCTCAGGAACTTTCTTTCTTGCACCTCAAGGGCTCTTAATGGGGTCTTCTTAGTTAGATATAGGCACTCTGCTGCATGGAGGACTGAGGGTGTGCCTACTGCATTTTATTATTACAATTATTATTATTATTATTATTAAGATTATTATTATTATTATTATTGTCAGCCTCCGTGGCATAGACGGCAGCACGCCGGCCTCTCACCGCTGGGTCCGTGGTTCAAATCCCGGTCACTCCATGTGAGATCTGTGCTGGACATAACGGAGGCAGACAGGTTTTTCTCCGGGTACTCCGGTTTTCCCTTTCAAAATTTCATTCCAGCAACACTCTCCACTATCATTTCATTTCATCTGTCATTCATTTAATCATTGCCCCAGAGGAGTGCGTCAGGCCTCGGCAGCCGGCACAGTTCATATCCTCGCCGCTAGTTGGGGGCTTCATTCATTCCATTCCTGACCCGGTCGGAGACTGGAAGCAGGCTGTGGATTTTTTTCATTATTATTATTATTAATGATGTGTAACATCCTTCCGCTCGGTTGCTGGATAGTTTTGTGGGAGTGGTTTTGAAAATAGGGGACGGAAGTGAATCGGACGGAAGTGGTGGGTAGGTTTTTGCTAGGAATTAACAATACCCACAAGGGAAGATGAAGACAGAAGTAAAAGGAAGTGGGTTTCGGACTGAGGAAAAAGTGTGGATAATAGGACGAAAGTCCAACATCAAATACAAACAATTTTTAGAGAAAAGTGTCACCGCAAAGACCGTGAAATCACTAAAGTGAGTGGGAACCCGAACACAGCTAACAGGAAACGCAGCTAGAGCATGGGCTATTTGCGGGCGAAAGGAGGTGGTACCTTCCCTTCCAAGCCAAGATTCGGCTACTATGGGGAAGGGTGGTGGTCTGGCAAAGAAAGAAATGATGAGTTAACTATGTATCTTTTCAAAGGAGTTTGTTTTAAACAAATATTTTGAAGAATACAAATATTTTGAATTGGCCGTGATGTTTTAATTCTTAAAATTGTAGAATTTCTAAAAAGCGACCGAATGTGTCCAGGAAGGGTAGGGATGAAGCAATTATACCATTGGGAAAAATTTTGGTGAGAGCACCAATAGTTGCATTTAGGGAAGGCTAAGCTTTTACCCAACAAAGCGCCGACTAAAAGTTTAGACAATGAGAAAAACTTAAATTTGGAAAACCAACCATAAGTTGTAGAGAAAATCTCAACAAGCAGGAAGCTGGCGGAGCGAGCTATGCTTGCCTTACTAGCTGGTTAGAATTAGCTATCAAAGCTAAGAGAGGCTTTAATAAGTTTGTGACTAAGAGTTCTTGCTCAAATGCAGCAAATAGTGGAACCGTTATTAATTTGATTTGTGAGTTTTTTAAATTTAAGCCCATAGGAAGTGTAGGGGAAGACAGGATCTTGCCTAATCGTTATTTTATAGAAAATGATAAAGCAAAAGGACAAAGTTGTATTTATTTAACAATGCATAAAATGTGATCAATTTGACACATACATAATGTGATTTTTTAAACCATTGGGGTCGCAACCTCCTAAAATCATTTAAGGCTTGCACTAGGCAATTGACAGTTTTTTGGTTTGGAACCTTTTATAAGCACTGAAATCTTCATAAGATTTTGAAATGTTGCTTAGATTAACAAATTGAAAATTTAAAGATAATTATCGTAATTAAAGTTAAATAATAAATCAAGTACAAGGTGTGTACTTTAAGAATTTCTAGATGGGTATCTTAGAAACATGAACAAATAACAACATCGAAAGTAACAACAAAATAACAGGGAGAAATGAGATAGAAGTTTCTAGAACTTCTATATTTAAACAGGATCACGAGGAAAAAATGGGGCCAGTTACCCTTTCGTGAAACCTGGATTAAAGAGACTAATGAAAGGTTTTATACTTAGAACATAACCCATTCATGTACTGGCAAGAAAAGAAAATAGATTAATAAGTAGTTTCTAACTGCTGGTATTTAAACAGAGTGAATAAATTGTAAATGGAGAAAAGTTGGGAGGGCGCCTATGGTTTGGCAAGGCCTCGTTTCAAAATACCTAAATTTAAAGATTAACTTAATTTGTTATTAAAGAGTGGTTGAGGAAGAGGAAATAGGAACTTTGTGGAGAAAGTTCTTGGCTTAATTTATTTATTTCGGACGAGCGCGACGCGGATGAGAAGTCGAACGAGCACTGTTTCACTATAGTCTATTGACGTGGTTGAAAAGTTCACTATTGTAGCACAGAAAGTTTATAGAAAGGAAAATTATTGCGATGGTGAAAAATAACTAGTTGCAATTGATTTGCGGGAGTCTATTGCGCTGAAAAATTTGTAGGTTATAGTTGAATGCAGCAGCTAAATTCCCACGAAGGAAGAAAAATTAGCTGTTCATAAGGAAAATTCCTTGGTTAGAAAATGTATTCCCATATGTGAGTGGAAACTACTAGAAGGTTTAACTTGTAGATGACTTGTTTGGCGTGGAACATTCCAGAACAATCATAACTGTATAATTGGGTAAATAAAGTCCAGCGGTGGAACGAGCTAAGTTTTCTATAGACAGAATTTAGTTTAATAAGAATCCCACGGTGTGAGAGCTCATTCTCATTTAACATGCAAAAGAAATGCTGCTTCGTTTTGCAAGATCAGCTGTCTTAGATAGACAAAGCCTGACACCGAAAATCCCGCGAAGGTTGCAATTGCAGAGCATTTAGCAACTTCTCATTGTCTATAGAACGGTATTAAAAGCATATTGCTAATTGAAATCGATTAAAATATGAAGAACATTGTACTTAGCTCATTTCTGGTGTAGTTGATCCAGGCGACCGTTACTTAAGATCTGGACAAGGCGTCCGATTTAAAAGTTTGTCTCTCGAGGAGAGGAGACGAGCTCTAGGTAAGCTCCGACTGAAAGTCTTGACGACTGTAGCACAAGTGAGGCCAGCTCAACGAAGCTCGGAGGGACCAGAGAAGGGAAAAGAGTGGGGGTAGGAGACAAAGGAACATACATAAGAATAACCAACTTAACAAAAATTAAGTATCTTGATGAAATGGTCTTCAAAGAGTTGATAGCAGGCATCACTAGCGAAGCCTGGTGGATGGGGAAGTAGATGAAGTCCTCTTGATCACAGAGATGATAGCTGGCGATAGCGACGAGATCTGGTGGCCAGGTTGGTAAGGAATCCTCTTGTACATGGAAAAATTGAGGAACTTCAGATTCGCTGCTAGATGATGCTAGGTATGTCATGGAAGTGGATCGGACGGAAGTGGATCCGACGGAAGTGAAGACGCACTGCCAGCTGGATGTACAATTGAAAATGTGTGTATTGGAAACAAGGCTGTGTGTGCTCTGTAGCGCGAGAATGTTATGGCAATACAGTAGGCAGAGCATTTAGGCACTGGTTTGACGAGCACAGTGGCAAATGTTTCACCGACTTTCATTTGTCATTTAGCAGTTTATGAAGCTTCAACGTCAAGGTTGAATATCACATGGGGTAGGACAAAGACGACAAATGACATTTAAGTAAGCGGCATTATTGTCAAGCTGTGGGTAAGTATTCAAATATTAATTGCATAACAGAATGTTTTTATATGAGTGGAATAAATGCTGTATTTTCATCATATGTGAGACTAGGTCATTTCATGATTGTAGGAAGCCATGTTTTGTTTGTTTACGACGAACTGTATGAGAGCCTTGAGAATAAAGAATGTTATAGTTACTGAGGAATGTGCTCACAGTATTTGAGAGTACTATCGACGTTGTGTGTCACTTTGTTATTATGAATTATTAATGTAAAAGGATGGAAGGAAGGAAGCTTGTAGTTTTGCGTGTCGTTAATCTCACGATCATGATCCACGGTACCTCCCTTTTACGTGGAATGCGAACCACAGGACAGGGCATTTCAATTCGAAAATCTCACATGTATTGACCGGGAATCAAACCCGGTCTACCTTGGTGAGAGACTAACAGCTTGACCGCTGCGCCACAAATGTGACAGTAGCATATCTCCAATTCAATCTATACATCCATCATAGAACCAATATGAAAATGGAGTGTAAATTAACATTTTAAGAATGCCCAAGCTGTGTAGTATACGAGTAGGATAATATGTCAGATGTTACACATCATATGCGACTACCGTAAGGCTCGTATGTTTTATTATTATTATTATTATTATTATTATTATTATTATTATTGCATGTTAAAGTGTTGGTCAATTAGTTTTTAATGGCCATTATTACAATTTGTGGATATACAGCCATCTGAACATTTTGATAACTGGAACCAGAACATATTTCAGGATAGAGAGGTAAATTCATAGTGGGTATTCACAGTGCATTTCTGCCAGTCTGAACACCAAACCTAACATTCATAATTAATTACATATTTACATCACTGTCGCCTCCGTAGCGTAGCGGTCAGCATGGTTAGCTGCCGCCCCGAAGGTCGTGGGTTCGATTCCCGGCTCTGCCACGAAATTTGAAAAGTGGTACGAGGACTGGAACGGGGTCTACTCAGCCTCGGGTGGCCCAAATGAGAAGAGGGGGTTCGATTCCCCCTCAGCCATCCTCGAAGTGGTTTTCCGTGGTTTCCCAAACCACAGACTACACTTCATATTAGCTATCGCTGGCTACATTGCTTTTAACGGCCATTCCCTGCGGTGTTCGCTTGGTTATTCGTCTTCGGGCAAATGCCGGGATGGTATCTTCTTCAAGGCCACGGCCGCCTCCTTCCCTCTTCCTTGTCTATCCATCCTAACCATCCCTTACCTTCCCTCATGAGGCCCCTGTTCGATTTGCAGGTGAGGCCGCCTGGGCGAGGTGCCAATCCCACCTCACCAGTTGTATCCCTTCCGATTCGATGTTCCCAGTTCTAGGACACTGCCCGTAGAGGCGGTAGTGGTGAGTTCCCTCGCTGAGTCTGAGGGTTCCACCAACCTGGAGGGTAAACGACTAAAAAAAAATAAAAATTACAGCACTGTAATAGTATAGTTCATTTACTCGGAATGATCCACTGGAACAACCCACGTGTGATTCAGTTCAGCGTGAAACACAGTAAAATGTAAGTGCTCAAAGCAGTGAGTATGAACACTGATTGATACTTAATAGTTAATTAAGTTCTACTGCTGTGTCACACACCTGGTGTTGCACTGTTTCCTATTCCAACGTTACAACACAATACAAAGTTAATTTAGAATCAAACCACAGACTACACTTCATATTAGCTATCGCTGGCTACATTGCTTTTAACGGCCATTCCCTGCGGTGTTCGCTTGGTTATTAAACGCAAGCGTTTCTATTCGTTACTGATTGGAATTGTTTGGGAATAAAATTATTTCACCACGAAGATAATACGTTCCTGAGAGTAGAGACTGCATTTTCAATAAAAGGCATTCTACACTCATCAACAAAAGCTTGCCACGGTGGGTGAGTGGTCAACGTGTCGGTCTACTAACCCCAAACTTGCAGGTTCGTTCCTGGCCGTGGTAAATGATTTTTGAAAGGCGCATAAATAGGACACCATGTCATACGATGTTGGCATGTCAAAGAACCCATTTGATTTCAGTATGCCGTGTTCATAATGGTAAAATTAATCTCGGAATTTACCGCCAACACAAAGTTCCTCATTTCTCTACTAGAAAGCGCTATAGTGTTCAAGGAGCTTGGATATCTAACCTCCTTGACTTTCATAGTGCTTCAAGGAACAACGAAATTCGACATGCAAGCTACCCTTGCGGTGTCAAATAACAAAGCTTGCACCCGGCACCCGAGACAATACGATATTATTAACAAAAAGTTTGCAGATTGCCATTTAGAACAATGGGGACGGACTTACTTATTAAGCAGAGTCCACGCCTGCTCTACACAATTGAGATCGGGAGCAAAGGCAGGCCATTCCATTCTGTGAATACCATTCGCCTGAAGAAAGGCATTGTGGGGGCGAGCGTTATCGTTCACGAAAGTGAAATTTGGGCCGAAATTGTCAGCATAGCCTTTCACTACAGGTGCCAGGATAGTATCCCTGTAACGTTTGCCTGTCATACGCCCTGGAAAGTACACAAGGGGTTCGGCGACCATACATGAAGCCAACCCAAAACATTGCACCACCTCCTCCCTGTTGGTATCGGTCGTGTATACGTCCACCGGGTCGTCTCCACAATCGCACATACAGTGAAACCTCTCTAAAAGAACACCCCTATTAAAAGACCACCCCTCTTAAAGACCGATTTTTCTTGGAACCGATTTAAAACCTCATAAGGTCAATGCATTTGTTACCTCTATTTAAGGACCAGCCCTCTCCCCGACCAAAGACCAGGCATTTTCTCAGTCTGACCTCTTTCAAATGACCATTTCTCGTCTGCCTTCCCATTGGAGATGGTGATAATGGTGATGATGTAATAAACAATGATTCTGTTGGCATAGAACTGCATCAGCATACAATGTCATTAGAAAAAGTGTATAAAACGTATAAAAACACAAAAAACGGCTCTCCTAGAAGATTGTTCGAACCCAGAACAAATTAATGGACTTTCGAGCTCACTCAGAGATATTCTAGAAAGTGAAATTGTTAAACAAAGATGTGCTAATCTGAAACAGAGATCAATTCGTGACTTTTTTAAATGACAGAGCTCAGAAAATAACTAATTGTAATTAATCTGTACTATAAGTCAAGCAATGCAGATTCCAACAGTACTTTAATAATAATCATCTTCTTAGCATTAATCCCGCTTTATTGCAGGGTCTGCTTTTCTGCACTTTTTTCTTCCATACTGCTCGATCTTGAGCGTCTCTAGTTGTGGCATTCACTAGTTGCATGTCCTCCCGCATAGTATCCAGCCAGCGCTTTCTCGGTCGCCCTCGTGGTCGTCGGCCTTCTGGACTGATGTCAAGTGCAGTTCTCGCGACTGAAGAGTGATTGCTACGCAGTACATGGCCATACCAACGCAGACGGCTCTCCCGCATGTTTTCATGGATTGGAGCCACACCAAATGTAGCTCGAACATTGTCATTCCTGATGTGGTCCAGTCTAGTAAGTCCCTGTGTCCAGCGAATCATCTTCATCTCCATGACATGTAGTTGTTGTTCATGTCTCTTCGTTACTGGCCAGCATTCAGTACCGTACAGTGCTACTGGTCGAACGATGGTTCTGTAAATTTTCGACTTCAGATATAGTGGCACATTCCGGTCAAAAAGGACTCCAGTAACTTGGCGCCATTTCAGCCATGCAGCGTTGACTCTGTTTCGGACATCTGGGAGTGTTCGGCCATCTGAACAGATTAGCGTACCCAAGTATTTGAATGCAGATGATTTTCGGAGTTCAGTGCCATCAATGTGAATAGATCCTTCACTTGGTACTCCACACTCCATATACTCTGTCTTCCCAATATTAAGTCGTAGGCCATGGGTGTCTAGTGCAGTTTTCCAACATTGAACATGTTGTTCCAATTCTTGGCGAGACTTGCAGGCTACAATGATATCGTCAGCATAGAGCAAGGTCCAGGGATGTGGTTGCAGTAGTTCGGCTGCGATGGTGTCAAGACAGATGATGAACAGGAGCGGGGACAAAGCTGACCCCTGATGAACACCAACTCGGATGGGAAAAGTTGCGGAGTTTCCTGAAGCACATCGGACATAGCTGGTGACATTCCGATAAAGAAGCTGAACCCATTGAACATATGCTTCTGGTACCCCATGCTGTCGTAGTGCATAGGCCTACCATATTAGATCACGAGGTACCCTGTCGAAGGCCTTTTCAAGATCCAAGAAGGCTATATGGAGTGGTTTCCGCTTTTCTAGGTGCCTTTCCATCAAAAGACGAGCGGCGTGAATAGCATCGATTGTCCCTGTACCTTTCATAAAACCACACTGGTTTGAGGCAATCTTGATTATGTCACGAAGGCGTGTATCCAGTATGCAGTATAAAATTATATTTAATGCCTACCCCTATTAAGAGAACCCCTCTAAAAGACCAGCTTTCCATGGAACCGCCACTGGTCCCTTAATAGAGGTTTAACTGTATCTATTCTCATTGACACAGGCGAGTGTACACAGCCAATATACAGGCAAGCAAGGACGACTAATGGGTGTGAGAGCACTACGACTCTTGGCTAGAAATATGCAAAACTTGTTTTGCTGCGTGTATTTTAATCATCCAATAGTGCAGTTGGGTAGGTCATCCACCATAACAAGAAATAATGTCTTCATTAAATACTGAGGATTTGAAAATTCGTTTCGTTCGTGAGTTCAGGTGAATATTTCTAATTCTCAATCAATGATTATATAAAATACATATTTTTGGCCGTTTAACAAAAAAAACGTAAAAATTAGTATTTGACTGGTGCAATAGAAGTTTTTTTTTAGGGAATTCATTGCTTCTGTTGATAAAATTGGGTTGAAGTCCGTTCGTTCTTAGTATATTTTCATTGTCATTCAGGGGAGAATTGTGAAGGAAGAAGCCGTGGCTTTAAAATTACGAACCATCCCGGCATTTGCCTGGAGTATGATCAGTGTTAATATACGCCTCATTATCCCAAGATGGTGGGTCCGATTCCCCAGCAGGACGGAAACTTCTAAGTAATTGTTATAAGGTTGGATGTGACAAATTTTAACATTTATATCGTACTATAACGATGTGTGCTATTGAAGTCATAAATGTTGGAAAATGAGTGCGGTTTTCATTTTTATTTGGAGGATGATTGATAAAATATATTGTTTGCAGATAAATTGACCGATAATTTTATATTCCATCTTGCTGCACATACCGTAAGGGTTGTTATATACCATAGTCCAAAATAGAAGATTAAGTGATTCTAATCCGATCCAATCCGTACATCAGACAGCGTGCCATTTATAATAAGAAATTTAGTGAAAAACTAAAGAGTCTAAAGAATTTTACTAATAGACTTTTCAGGACATTATTATATCACAATATAAAAACAAGTGGTTCCGTGAAGAACTATACAGCCTATTTTCATATATCCTACTTATATTAACTGCCACTATCAACATACAAAATTTCAGTTTGATTGCTAAAATAGATTCGTAGATATTCAGAGTCGTCTGAATATTTCGGATGGTCGCCATGTTGGATTGTTAAATGTATAGGCCATAGAGTCATGTACCATTAAAGGAAAATCATTGCGTAGGTTCATTATTCAAACCTTCACTTCGATTGCTTGATTACGACACAAGAAATAAAAACTTAATTTTTTAAATACGCACAGCCGCAATCTTGAGGTTATGAAAACAATTGAACTAAATTAGATACCATTGCCATTACAATATGTATAAACATTTCCTGTACCAGATTTCATTGCGTTTGGTACATTAAATCGCGAGAAAGGTCTATTTAAAATTTTAAAATTCGCTTGGCCGCCATGTTCGTTTTGTAGGTAAACGCTTTTTGAAAGTCTCATAAATAGACTTCTAGTAATGCCCTTTATCTCCGTACAAAATTTCAGGGTGATACAGCTAATAGTTTCAGAGATATAGAATGCCGGTGAAATATTTCGCACATCCGCCATCTTTTGGTTATGTAAACAATTGAACCAAGTTAGATGTCGGTGCATTACAAAGTGTATAAACATATACTGTATACAGCTAATAGTTTCAGAGATATAGAATGCCGGTGAAATATTTCGCTCATCCGCCATCTTGTGGTTATGTAAACAATTGAACCAAGTTAGATGTCGCCGCATTACAAAGTGTATAAACATATACTGTACCAAGTTTTATTGCGTTTGGTTGGTTAAATCGCGACGAACGTCTATTTAAAAGTCGCGAATTCGCGTGGCTGCCATGTTGGTTTTGTACTTACCAGTTTTTCAAAAGTCACATAGGTGAACTTCTAGTAGTTCCATTCATCAACGTAACAAATTCCAGGGTGATGTTGGTAATAGTTTCGGAGATATTGAATGCTGGTGAAATATTTCGCACAGCCGCCATGCTGGATTGGTGAGACGTAACAAAATTTGAAGGGCACGGTCGAGGTCGCCCGGAATACTGCTATGAGCTTACTGAGTTTCATTGGAATCGCTCCAGCCGTTTAGAATTTATTAGGGACACACACACACACACCTCACACACACACACACACACACACACACACGGACAAAAGGTGATCTCATAAGCCTATTTTTACAAAATTGAAAATAAGCTAATAACTAAGTTATAAGCAAGGCTTATTATTTATAGAAGTTTCACCCAAATGGGAGTAAAAATAATTCATAGATCTATTTTATGTGTTTCAGTGAGCTTATCCTCTGCATACTTCTAAATGGTAGGTTCCACATTTTAGGCCACATAACACACACATAGGCTACTTTTTCTTCTTGGAGAATACACAGTTTACTAAGAAACCCGTGAACTACCAGGCGTCTTGCAGCATGCATTAGGATGAAATTGGCCCTCGTTCAGGTTCTCTCCATCATCCTAAGTCCCAGGAGGAGCCTGAGTCTAAGTCGCAGGAAGAGCCTGAGTCTAAGTCCCAGGAGGAGCCTGAGTCTATGTCCCAGGTGGAGCCTGAGTCTAAGTCCCAGGAGAAGCCTGAGTCTAAGTCCGGGGAGGAGCCTGAGTCTAAGTCGCAGGAAGAGCCTGAGTCTAACTCGCAGGAAGAGCCTGAGTCTAAGTCCCAGGAGAAGCCTGAGTCTAAGTCCGGGGTGGAGCCTGAATCAAACTCCCAGGAAGAGTCTCAGTCTAAGACCCAGAAGGAGCCTGAGTCTAAGTCACAGGAGGAGCCTGAGTCCCAGGAGGAGTCCTTTAGCACTTTCTCAGAGTTCATCGTGGCCAGCAAGATACATGTTAGTCTTAGTTTTTTTAATGAATATTATCACTTTGGCTAATTGATATGCCAGTCTGCTTCCCAAGTTGATACCATACAATGTATTGAAAATCCACAGCCTGCTTCCAGTCTCCGACCGGGTCAGGAGTGGAATGAATGAAGCCCCCATCTAGTGGCGAGGATAGGAACTGTGCCGGCTTCCGAGGCCTGACGCACTCCTCTGGGGCAATGATTAAATGAATGACAGATGAAATGAAATGATAGTGGAGAGTGTTGCTGGAATGAAATTTTGACAGGGAAAACCGGAGTACCCGGAGAAAAACGTGTCTGCCTCCGTTATGTCCAGCACAGATCTCACATGGAATGACCGGAATTTGAACCACGGACCCACCGGTGAGAGGCCGGCGTGCTGCCGCCTAAGCCACGGAGGATTTACCATACAATGTATTAATATTACAAATTAAAATTTTAGATTCCTCGGTGCCTCTGTTCACACGAGTTTTTGAGTTTACTGTGGAAACCAGATTGTGCTCCAATTTCATACTGATTTTTATATCACCAGCTATTTTTATAAATCCTCTATCACCCTCTTGTACCAAACGTAGCCATTGTAGCCACAATTAATCGTAAATAAATAGCCTAATAATAATAATAATAATAATAATAATACGTGATATATTGGGATTTAATTTTTGTCACTTTGTACGCATTGCCGGAATATCGCACTCATTGTATCGTATTCCTTAATCGTTACGCTATTCAATCGTCACTTATTTTTCATTGATCATTACCTTGATAGAGTTGAATTGGAAATCCATGGAATACCACTTATTGGTTGGCTAAGATGGGAATACTCTAAATTATGCCTCACGAGGTTGTGTGTACCTCGTTCTAGTCCTCAGACCAGAAGTGAATTTCTCAGCAAAGCCGAGAATTGAACCTGAATTTAGGGGTTGACAGCCAAAACTGCTAGCCATTGCCCCAAAAGATGATCCTTTCTGTTCTGCTGTTAAAAGATAAACAAGACTTTTTAACGAAATCCGTAAAAGAAAGAAGATTCGAATTACATTTTAAAGAAATGTTACAAACGTTATTATATATAATTATAATATCAAAGTAACAAGAAACTTAAAAAGCCTGGCGTTTCTTTTGCTCCTCACCATATTATGTTATTTAATGGCGTATTCTTTGATCCTAGGCCACGATGTTATAGACCGCCTAAGGCAATAAACGCAACGCTGACTAAGAACCAAGATAGGACTTGATATTATTCCCCAAAGAGAAATAAAATGGGCAGTCAAAGCCCCGTAAAATAAAACGAGGAAACGCATGAGGGGACTAAAAATACCAGTAAGGGTGCAGATAAGGGAAATGAACAGTTCAGAAATAAATACAAGCACTTATACACTTCAATTCGAGGATAAATGGAATGAATTTAAAATTCGTTTAGATGACTTAGTGGGTTCATAATGTTTATTTAAGGTCGAAATTTGATGTTTTTCTTTCGGTCAACACTAATGTAACCAACAAATTGTGATGGGTTATTCCCTAATCCTAAAATAAATACATGAGTTTAATAAATACACATGGATGACCAATTATGATCGTCAAGCGATCATCATCAGATCCATTACACTTAGGCTATTAACACTTTGTTGCTCATGCGCGCGCTTCTCTATTTCTTACTGCGGACCGGGCAACTGAAGCACAACTAGCTTGAGAAGTAAGAAGAAACATAAATACGTATAACTTTACTTACTTGTCCATCCATCAACCTCATCGTCACTACTTTCACTGCTATCATTGTCAATTATTTCACTCGTATTATTATCATCAACAGACTCGTCTGAACTGATTATCGCACTGTTAGTTCCGCGCGCGCCATGCTAACACTGACAATACACGCGGTAACTGAGTGTTATAATACTTCACTTCCTGTACCGAAAGCATTATCGAGACAACAATATACCTATCTGCAATTCGTTCAACAAAGTCCTTAGTTTGTAAATAACACGTAGTATTTCGACCAATGATCGGTGGAGAGGAGACAATTACAAAAGAATGAAGCACTGTTTAAGCCGCGTTTACAACAAATGTTGCCAACAAATTGTTGCCAACTTTCGTTGACTACATGTTGACAACAAAAGTTGGCAACAAATGCTGGCAACAATGTTGGTGAATATCGCGAATGGTAAGATTTCTTGACAACAATATAGCTCATTTTTGGCGCATTTCGCCAGTTGCATTCCGCATTCCAAGATGTCAACACTAGAGGAACTTGCGGCGATAGCAACAGCGTGCGCCATCATAGGTAAAAAGAGAATTGGTGGTTTTCATTTCCCGCAAAATGTCATTCCAGGCATAGTTCTTCAGGTTTTCGTTTTTAAAGTCTGGGTCCATCGGGTTCCAGAGAATGGTTGCTCACGATAGAGCTCGATCAAATTTAGAACATTATCCCGCGACCAATCAAAATCACTTAAAAGGTTGTCCATATTGACTTGCACTTCGACAGTTCGACACCACAAACAGAAGTCCAGTACAACCAGCAACAGCCGGGACTAGAGTGAAGCCGCGTCGGCCAACCACGTGCGCTGGACAGTTGAAGAGGAATTGTTGCCAACATTGATGCAGGTAACATTGCTGCCAACAAATGTTAACAAAACTGTTTGATCTTTACCGACTGCTGGTGGGTAATGTTGCCGACACTTTTTCGGTGTTGACAGCATTGTTGGCAGCAATGTTGACAAAAATTTTACTACGATATTTGTAAATGTTGTTGGCCCCACTGTTGTCAACTCCGGTTTAAACGCGGCTTAAGAAAACGTTAATTTACGTAGCTTGTCGTATGCGCACCAATATAAAACTACATAAATTAATGTAGCCCATCATCAATGTGGAAATCTATGCCAATTTAGTTACAGTAGTAGTTAAAATAATGTAACAAGTCAAGATTTGTTAGTTATAGTCTATGTGATGTTTTGCTTGCTAAGTGTGAATATGTGATTGTTGTTAAATGGTCAGTTCAGTTTGTATTTTACAGGCTACTTATCTGGTAGCGTCGTACGTGGTCTGGATTACGGATGACTCGACTTGGCAACACACGGTTACATTTGTTCGATGAACACAGACACTTAAGCTGCGTTTACACCGGAGTTGACAACAGTGTTGCCAACAAATGTTGACAATATTTACAAAAATCGAACTAAAAGTTTTGTCAACATTGCTGCGAACAATGCTGTCAACACCGAAAAAGTGTTGGCAACATTACCCTCCAGCAGTCGGTAAAGATCAAAGAGTGTTGTTAACATTTGTTGGCAGCAATGTGGACGGGACTTAAAGTGACCCGCAACAATGTTGGCAACAATTCCCCTTCAACTGTCCAGCGCACGTGGTTGGCGCAGGTATTGCTGGTCTGTAATTGGTGTCGCGTTTCCCAATTTTAGGTCCAATAGATATGAGTAGGTTTTCAGTCGCTACTTGTCATCCTCAAGAAGTTTTTAAACTGCCGTCACACCTCAACTCTCTTGACAATGGATCGACATCGTCTTGATTTAAATCGGAAAGTAGGTCACTTCCACTATACACAGATCTGGCCCTAAGGGAAAGCCTTACCTGATTACCTTCGGCCTTCTCTTTTACCTATGATGACGCACGCAGCTGCTATCGCCGCAAGTTCCTCTAGTGTTGACATCTTGGAATGCAGAATGCAAATGGCGAAACGCGCCAGAAATGAGCTAAATTGTTGTCAACAAATCTTACCATTCTCGCTATTCGCCAACATTGTTGCCAGCATTTGTTGCCAACTTATGTTGTCAACATGTTGTCAATGAAAGTTGGCAACAATGTGTTGGCAACATTTGGTGTAAACGCGGCTTTAAGGAATGCGAAAGGGAAAACACCTAGGAATATAAGAGATGCTCGCGCACAGGAAACTCTCCCCAGTAGAGATCAGACAGTGACGAAGTTAACTGCTGCCATCCGGACCGCGTGTATTTGATTGGGTGTTCAATTTGTCGGATAACCTGTGTTTCTGTGGTGATTGTAGTAGTGTATGTAACAGTAAACATATTAGGGTGGAGTTGGTGTAGATGCCCCGAGAATTGAAATAAGTTACTCTCGTGGCATTCGCGTGAAGAGAATATTGTTACGTGCCACCCCTAATGGCACTTTCGTTAACTTGATTACGGTGGGTAAAACACAACACAATTGTTCCTTTAAAGAAATGTTAGGTTCAGTGCAGGTCAGAAATAAGTTACAGTACACCATAAACACTTGTAAACCAATGGGCAGTCTCAGTCAGGTTCCTCCCTTATGGAGTTCACTCACCTCCTTTTCACTCGGCCTAGCAGTTAATCCTCTCACTAATGAGTCCAGTGTCCTCGACTAGAAGTAACGGCACTCTCCCTCAAGTAAACAAGCCACACTCACTTGTTCTGAATGTACACTGTTTCGCCGTCCGCAGGCTAGGAAAACAGTCCACTGCGTTTCGCAATCTACACAGCACTTCACCGAACTGCAATAGCCTCACTTGGGTTTCGTAATTTCGCATGTCACGTCACCAACTATTGTCGCACTCGCTCAACAAACACTGTTCCTCGCTGACCAGGTCGCTTTATATAGGGAGGGTGGTGACTCAATGGATGTTTCCAGAGTAGGAGAGTTCACGGCTCCTTCCGAGAGTTCCATCACCAGGTAGACCGGGAACATTCCAGACCGTGTCTTTGTTCTCGCTGCGCAAGTAGCCGGCCGACAGAGACCAGAGGTAGCCTCAGGCGGCTGTGAGTCACACGAGAGGGAATGAAGCAACCCCGCTCTCGTAACAATACGAAATAGGTCGGGGGAAAATCCACACTCAGGATAGCAGCTGTCAGCCTCCAATCTCCGGAGTTGCTGCACCTCTCCTTTGCTGTCATGGTATAGAAATTCATCTCCGTAGAAACGGGATTAATAAATCTAGTACAAGAGTTTGTTGTTGTTGTTGTTTCATTTGAGGGGCTTGAACTTCGTGGTCATTTAGCCCCGTGTACTAGAGTCTGAGTGTGTGTGTGAGAGAGAAATTTTGACTGATGACCTGTATTATGTGGCTGTAGTAGAGTGTGTATTTGTAATTCGGGTGAGGATTGGGAAGGAAACGGCCGTGGCTTTAAGTCAGGAACCCGCCCGGCATTCCTCTGGAGTAGAGGTGGGAAACCTAGGAAAACGACTTCCAGAACGGCTGAGGTTGGAATCAAACCCACCTCTTCTCAGTTTTGCCTCACGAGGCTCGTAGTACAAGAGCATTCGTGGTAGTAGAAGAAGGAAAATGAGACACAGTCGTAAAAAGCGTGAAGACATGGAGTAAAAATCCTGTGAGGGGGCGTGTTGTTGTGGATCTATTTAGAGGCTTTGTGACATCGTTGTCTTATAACCCCATGTACTTAGGTGTGTGCGGAGTTTGTCTGATAACCTGTGTTATTGTGATGGCTGTATTAGTGTTTGTATTTGTAATTCAGGTGAGGATTGGGAAGGTGACGTTCGTGGCCCTAAGTTAGGAACCATCCCAGCATTTGCATTGAGTATAGTGGGACACCACGGAATACCACTTTCAGTTGATTTGAGGTAGGACTCAAACTCGTACCTCCAGAGCGACAGCCGAACATGCTAGGCGCTCCACCATGAGGAGTGAGAGGGCGTGGTGGAGCAGTGGTCAAGCTGCTTGCCTCTCACCAAGGCGGACTGGGTTGGATTTCCGGTCATGTATGTGATATTCTCGATGTGAAGTAACACAGCCTGTAGTTCTGATTCCACGTAGAAATAGAGGTCCCATGGCTGATGATCATTAGATTAGCGGTCACATAAAAATTTAAATTTTGTATCAAGATCGTGACGGGGAGCTGCATCAAATTCGAGGATCCTAGGTTTGAATCCTGGTGCTGACAGCGGCTATCCTGAGTGAGGCTTTCCGCATGAATTTCCACACTCCCCCCAGGTAAATGACAGGATGGAACCCTATGCATAATCTCCTGGCATCTATCCCATCCCTGAATCTAATGCAGCTACACACCCAGCTACACCCCCCAGTGGCTCACATCTAGTGGGACGTGGGTAGGCGATCACGGGACCCCAGCTGAGTGCGGCATTGCTTCCACTTACTTGTGGTGGGCTTCTCTCCGTCTTCTTTACTATCGACCTCTCTTGGTCAACACTTGTTCTCTTCCGACGCCGAAGGTATAAGGGTATCCGAGGCCTAGGGAGTCTCTTCCTTTCCCGCCTTAATTGGCCCTTGTCTTATCTTTCCGGATGCCCTCATTCTTTGAGGGGTCAGCTTTCTATTTCTTTTTATGTTATCTCCTGCCTTCTGCACAAGGCCCTCAAGGAGGCAGGGTGTATGTAGCCTCCACCACTTCTGATGCACCCTGGATAGTGCTACACCCTCAAGGGCTCACGGCTGGTGAGTTAGCGACCCCGAGGGATTTCTGAGATGGATCCGTTTTGTCCCCATTTTCCTCTGCTGCTTGAGACAGGCCCTCTCCTCTTTCCGTTTTCTAATTGCCTTTCATGGCTCTCCTTCCTTCCAAGTCCCTCAATCCTCATTCTTCGAGGGTTGAGGGTATTACTTTTCTTCCTGTCCTTTATTTGCCTTATCCTTTATTTGTTTACCATTTCTTCTTCTAGTATGTAAGTTTGTAGTTAGTATTAGTTACAATTTTCATTCTCATCTCATCTTTCAGTATCACCCAAACCATTAGGGGCCGATAACCTAGATGTTAGGCCCCTTAAAACAATAATTATCTTCATCATCATCACACTCATAGCTACAGTAACCATAGAAACACAGATTATCAGACAAATTCAACGCACACCCAAGAACACGGGACTGATGACCAAACGTGTTCCAATCCCCTAATACTAATTAACAACAAAACAACATTGGCATTGTAGATAGTGTTGCTTATTTTAGAGGCCACAACATCGTGGTCATCCCCGTGTACTTGAGTGTCTGTGTGTGTGTGTTATTTGTGTGATGCCTGTACTAGTGTGTGTATTATTTGTGAATATTGGACTATTGGGATGGAAGCTGTCGTTGCTTGAACCCTCCGGCGGCCGCGCCTCATTGTGTTACGCTAGCGGACGCGCGTTGCACTCACAAGGGAACGGATTGCGGTGTGAAATTCTAATCTGGTAGACATTTTGTACATAATATTCCTACAAAGTTGTACAATGACGTAGTGAAAACTGCACGGGCCACTTTCAATTTTGAACGCCAATATTAAACGCCGAAAAACCTGTCGGGCGAAGGCATGAGCGAGGAGGTGAGAAGAGGTAAAGCTGACCTTGAATCCGAGCAGCAACGGCCACCGATGGCTCCCGGCCAGGCAGCGACCTGTCGTACTGCGTTGTATTGCTCACCTTCCACATTCCCCTCATCCCAAGACTCCCTTATCAGTTAGGTAGGGCTTTGCAAAACAAAACATGTTTCGAATGAACAGGACCCAAATCGTTCCGTCACCAAGCCATGTAAGTGTGGCACTTTTATTTCGTCGGTTGTTAATTTTACAAGCACAGACAACAATTAATGTAAAAAAACCACTTTACTCTACCGTCAGCATATTTACTAATGTCAGAAAGTGACAACAACGGTGTTCAATTGGAACACCTTCCAAATTTTAATCCTTGGAATGTGGTTGTTTGTCTACAAAGGTGCTTTGCTGAAAGTGATCGCTATGAAAGCTGGTAGCCGCGAGCCCTCACGTGCTGCTAGGATTGAAGGTCAGCTTTACTTCTTCTCACCTCCTCGCTCTTGCCGTCACCCGAGAGGTTTTCGGCGTTCGATATTGGCGTTCAAAATTGAAAGTGGCCTGTGCGGTTTTCACTACGTCATTGTACAACTTTGTATGAATATTTTGTACTAAATTTCAACCAGATTACAATTTTACACAGCAATCCGTTCCCTCGTGAGTGCAACAGTTCGTGCTCTTAAATGTATGGTGCGAAAAATGAAAATGTAATTTTTATTTTATCTCAAATATACGTTTAATATCTCACCAACAGTTTTACAAACAGTTAACGAATGTTACAATATATTTAGAATACTATTTGTACGTGAAAAGCTCACGAGTACTGCATTTGATCGTTGAGATTGTATTACACACATTTGACGCAAGTTACAACACATTTAGAATGGTTTGTGCATGTGAAAAGCCCACATGTACCGCACTTGATGGTTGTGGACGTAATATTTGCACGACCACATGGAACACACTTCCTCTCATCTTTCCCACTTCTCCCAATTGTTTGACTGGTTGTCCGCTTCTATACACATTCAGGAAGGCAGATACGTCGGCTGGAAGTGACGGTATGTTAGCTCGTATAGCGTGGCAAGTTAGACCTGGCCTGTCATGGCGGAGTCTCGTCTAGGAGGGGAAGTGGTGGGATCACAAGGCGCAAATGCGATTTCTACTCTTTTGTGCAACAGCTGGTTAGAGCTGCTCGTCGTGGTTATATTATGCAAGCATCAAGTATCGAATAGGAGCATTCTCAGTGACATAGCATTGGTATTGGTGGTAATGAATTGAGAGCGCGCCCACTTCACACACTCCTGACAGCAAGATTGTTGCCGTGCTTGTCAAAGAACAGAGCCGCTCAGTCTTGCTTCGCATGCCTTGACAGCATCTGTACCCTGCCAAGGTTCTGGGAATAATAACTACTTCGCTACATCTAACCAGCGCGTGACGAAGTATGTGCGCACTGGTTGACAAAGAATCCAGGCGGAGGGAAGACGTAATGCACCTGTACGCACATGCGCATCGGAAGGTTCAGGTCTAACTTGTTCCGTTATACTCTCAGGTGATTCTCGAGCAGATTCATAGCTCAAGCATGCAGAAATTTTCTCCTCCTTGTAGCTGTTTCTGGTTTATTGGCTAACAGCAATACCTGGACATTTATTCCTGCAATATCCAGAAATCGAAAAAACAAAGCAAATGGCCAACGCTTAGTTACTCTTGCAACTGTATGGGAGTCACACATTTTGTCCACAGTGTCCACTCCATCTTTCGTTTCATAGTAATCTAGAATTACGATAGGATTATCGGTATCATTGTCAATATCATGCATTGTGGAAAGTAGAATGACTGCCTTGTTCTTCTTTGGCACAAAAGAAACTAGTGTCATATCTTTCTGAAATCCCAACACTGATGATCTCCCTGGTCGTTTCCTAGCAAGCAAGAATTCTTGAGGAATCTCTTTCTTATTTTTCCTTAGAGTTCCAAATGTAGTCAGCTTATTCTGCAGCAAGTATTGTGCTAGTGGAACACTGCTATAATAGTTGTCAGTTGTGATATTCCCGTTCGTGTTCTCTACTGGAATGACATGTCTCTTCACAATTTCACAAGGGGTATTGCATCTAATGTACTATCCTCTTTGCTGACCGCAATATACCTCTAAATCGCAAGTGTAAAATGTTTTGGAACAGCAAAGAACATACATCTTGAGTCCGTACTTATCGGGTTTGTTCGGCATGTACTGAACAAACCCACACCGGCCTCTAAATGACTGTAGCATCTCATCTACGACGGCAAACTCACTAACGGTATAATTCTTTTTACAGTTTTCAATGAAAGCGTCCATTGTTTCACGAATAGCTGCTAGTTTATCCATTGGTTCTCTGTTGTTTCTGGTGGCCTTGTCGTCAAATCTCAATGAGCGTAAGAGGAACAAGAAACTTTTGTAGCTAAATGCTGCGCGCAATAACTGAATTCCACTTCCATCTTGTGTCCACAACTCCAGAACATTTGTATGATGACCTGTACACTACTATCTGTATACTTATGACCATTTTTGTTCCTATTAGGTAAAGTACACAAAACAAACCTAACACATCAGTTCGTGTTGTATCCTGACAGTCTCTTTCTCTTGAGTATCCCACGTCCTTTCTCATAGTATCGATGTTTATATTTGTACAACGCACAATGTTATCAATAATGTCAAAATCTATGAACTTCTGGAAAGCTAAGATTTCAGACATCGCGTCCTTTGAACATAATTTCACACCTGGTAACACTTTTATAATGTTCTTACTGATGGTTTTCAAACTATTTAAATGGGCGTCTTTTTCCACTCGCACTGACCTTTATTTGTGAGAAAATAATTATTAGAACTGACTGGGTCATCTGTTACTTCGCTATCACCATCACTTGAAGACACATACTGCTCAGATTCACTATTATGTTTACTGACTCGATAATCTCATCTTCACACGAATCGTCGTCGTCATTTTATATACACTGGACTAGTTGGTCATCTGTATCTGAATCTTCAAGGAGAGGTGACTCAATTAGATCCAGCGATATGCTACGTCTTGGATCGGACTTGTTTGAAGTAACGCATATCATGTAACTGCATGCAATAACAATATATCGTCTATAAATAAGGACCACAACAATCACCTATAATAAACACATTCACTAGATTAACAGTTAATGATAATAACTAGACTTTTGAAAGGAGAAAATACATTAAAATACATTAAAACAAAAAAAATTACGAGCCTTACAGTAGTCGCATATGATGTGTAACATCTGACATAGAAGAAACCTCACGTGAAATTGTTGATACACCGGTATTTTATACTATTATTGGCACAAATATTAGTCTATTCTAAAAGGGAGTGTTTAACAGATATTGTAGTTTATAATACGGAACTCATTTTATTAGATCATTTGTAGCTTCCACCAGCACTACCCTAAATAAAGAATACGATATGGATCAACTAGATTAATAGACGCGACACCGCTCATAACCTTAAATTCCTTATAAACAGGTCCTCTTCATTCACAGACCAACACGTAATTTCATATGGATTATGTTAAAATGAGTCATATTGATATGATAAATATTGTTCAAAATGATAATCTGGTAGCAAAAATATCGACCACGTCCGTGATTCGAACCCATGATCTCTAGATTCAGAGTCATAAGCACTAACCACATGGTTATTTCGACTACGCAAATTTTGTGCACAAGATGGTGACTTATTTCTATGTTCGAATAATACTGCATTACGGAATTAAGTTTCGTTTATATTTTGCTTGTTTCGATAATGTTCCTGCGTGAAATTGAGTTTAAAATGCCTTATGAATAGGCCCTCTTGTAAGTAAAGAGGATGTATTGAGTAATAGTTCATGAAGGCTTGCTCGATTCTCGTATAACCACAACGATTATATTATATTGATGACTGCAGTACCGTTATGTGGGTTAATATTTGAATAGCCATTGTGCAGAAACATAATACCGGCAATGCCGACTACTTACAATGTTTGATATTAAGGCATTTTACCATTTAAATACTGATACGAAGACTTCGAACATGTACCATGTCATTTGTTTCAATCACTTGACTTCGCTTGAGCGTTTTCCGTTCAGTATGTCATATATATTCCACATGGCCGAGAGTACGTCACGGTATCAATTTCCGACACCGCGCGCTCATTGTTTCTCGTACCACTGCCAGATTAGTCTTACCACTGTCCGCTGGATCGATCGATCGAGCGGGCAGTGCATACTTCCCTTTTCCACCACTGCCAGCTAGTCCACTTCCGTTCGATTGATCGAGCGGGCAGTGCATACTTCCTTTTTCCACCACTGCCAGCTAGTACACTTCCGTTCGATCGATGGAGCGGGCAGTGCATACTTCCGTTCGATCCACCACTGCCAGCTCGATCGTTCCGATCCACTTTCGTCCCCAATTTTCAAAATCACTCCCACAAAACTATCCAGCAACGGAGCGGAAAGATTCTACACATTAAAAAAAAAAATACATGAGTGGGCGCGCGTGAGTAGAATGCAACGTTAGAAGCACCTATTCAGAAGACTGCTCTGCTGGCACTGGTTGAAACAATAAAAGATAATGGAATTGTGGCCACATGAAGCACAATCTTCCAAGCTGTACATAATATTATGATGCGCGCGTCTTCCCTCTGAAATTCAACAAAGGAACTACGAATCTAGTGTTGATGTTGCACTTTAAAACAGCGCCCGCCCGCCGGAGGGTTAAGTTAGGAACCATACCAGCATTTGCCTAGAAGTGGAAGGGAAACCACAGAAAACCACTTCTAGGATGGGTGAGGTGGGAATTGAACCAACCATCTTCTCAATTTTCACTCACGAGGGCTGAGTGTACCTTGTTCTTGCCCTCAGAACAAAATTAAATGTTTATGCCAGAGCAGAGAATCGGGAACTGAATTTGGGATGACAGCCAAGAACTTGACCCGCTACACCATCGAGGTGGTCTAACTTTTTCTTTATTTTAAATTACAAAGGCACACAAATTATGCAAATTATAACGATACAATAATAGTACATTATGCAATGAGCCTATAATGGCTATAATTAAGACACGAGTATGTTTATAAAACAAATGTAGCGAAATTTGTAATTTCCATACGAGTGTCTTATTTACTATTATAGGCGAGTTGCATACGACTGTTTATGTTAGACGATAATTATTATAACTGTTTTATGTTCGAACATAAATATTTATAAATATATGTCGAGATTTCGCCTGTTTTATGTACTGAACAGAGCGCATGAGACGCAGAGAATTCCTTGTATTTGACCATGGCCTCCTCGATTACCCTACTATGACACTAGGCCAGGCAGTGAAATTTAAATTAGAAGGCCGCGGAACTCAGCGCATCTAATCATCTAATTGGTCAAACAACTGTTTCTTGAGCTCAGATTGGTGGGAGAAACTGTTTCATAATGAAAAATAGTGTTATAATGAGCCTCATTATAGTACAGTTTTCTGACATATAATAGACAGGGTCGAACATGAAGGATATAAGAACATGTCTATTCTTTAATTTGTACTAGAGACTATAATTGATTTCCCACATTTTATAAGTGAAGCACATGATTATGGCACAAATTTTTTCGAAGAACTTACAGTCGCACAGCAGGTTGGGGTCATGGTAACCTTTCGTCTTGCACAACGTGTGGTGGTAGCCTTGTACACTGAGTGAGCAATAGTCACGGGAAGGATAATCCCATGAGAAAATGTGCCGTGTTTGACTCCTGAGCGTTGCGGCTAGCTGCGGTGGAGCAGAGCAGTCTGTCACAGACACGAGTGTAGTGAAGTTGGCAACACGTCGCGAGTTAACCGACTTTGAACGTGAAATGATCATCGGCGCATGGTTTGGAGCATTTCGGAGAATACACGTGAATTCGGGCTTCAGAGGTCAACAGTGTCGAGGATGGATCTTCAATATCGCATAGATAATGTTACCATCCGAGTAAACCACCGCATGGGACAACCACAGGTGTTGAACGAATGGATATCTCGTCGCCTGAGAAGAACCTACTGCTGTGAGTCAGATCACCGCCCAACATAATTCATAAGTTATGTGGAACAACTTGGGGATCCTCAGCTGCAACTCTGCGATGTTCAGCTCTAGGTTTGGTGTACTCGACTGCCGAATACTGTGCTCCTGTCTGGCTCAATAGTGCTCACACACATATTGTAGATACCCAACTGAACAGCACAATGCGTCTCATCACTGGCACAATCAAATCTACTCCCACACACTGGCTACCTGCGCTAAGTCATATTCCACCTCCAGACCTCAGACGTAAAGATGTTCTCCTAAGAGAATTCAATAAAATAATGAGCAATCCAGGACTGCCGATACATGATGACATCAGCGATGCAATTACTGGTCGCCTGCGTTCCAGAAAACGATCAACACGAGATGCGATGAACTTGAGGAACAGCAACTACCAAACTTTCGTTGAGTGGCAGAAGAGACTCAACAACAAAAGTTGTCCAACAACGCCTCCTGTGAAGAAGACTCCGCCACCTGATTTCAACCTCCCTCGTAGACTATGGTCCACATTGAACCGGATACGAACCAACCATGGGAACTGTGCAGCCTTCCACTACAAATGGAACAGAATTTCAACGCCTGAGTGTGAATGTGGTGCTGCAGAAAAGACGATCCAGCACATCATCACCGAGTGCAGCAAAGGATAGTACAGTGGCAGTGCTAGTGACTTTGCTCTCGCGACCCCAGAGACTATTGGCTATATCCAGAATTTGGATGTACATATATAAATTCTCCTGTATCTCTAGCCATAAGCTAAATAAATAAATAAATAAATAAATAAAGATCACCGCCCAGTTGAATGTTGGGAGTCAGGAACCCATTTCTACACGGACTGTAAGGAGGCACCTGCACCGCATAGGCTTCACTAGCCGACATTTTCTCATGGGACTATCCTGCCGTGACTTTATCATATTCGGCGTACAGCCATGGAGTTTATGAAATGACGGGTTAGTCCAGGCTCTGTTTGACATGCCTTCTATCGTGTAGAATTCCATCCAGATATCTTCTCTTTTGTGCGCTCTTTCTTCTAATGACCTCGACCAAGCATCCGTAGATGGTAGCAAGAGTTTGTGTCTAACAAGGGAAGCATCAGGTAAGAAAGGTCAAAACCTATCTTGGAACTTTGTGGACGCAATCGTTGTACTACCCTCTGTCTGAAAAGTTCGGTGAATGGGTCTATATTACGAACGGATTGTTGGCTTACCTGAAACAGCCGTTACTATCCTTCGAAGGAATACCCGTGGATGGTTATGCACTTCTGAGAACGACTGAACAAGTCCTGGAAACTCCTGGCATAGCCTTCTTTAGGAAAAACCTTCAGGTTGCGTCGTCAAAACTCAAAATTGAAAGCAAGAGGGAAGCTTGAATTTATGCAACCTGCCTTGCACACCTGGTAGACGGGCGGCTGTGAGAAGGGTGAATGTTCTGTGGAATGGAATGATCCTGAAAACCATCGTCGCGGGTGACGAGACCGGGTGCCTGAGGTACGATCTCGAATGTAATCGTCAAAGTATGGAGTATCGGGGTCCAGGGTCGACGAAAAGTCCTGAAGGGCCAGTGGTTTTCGGACATTTCGGACATCCAACGTAATGTGACGAACCAACTGAAGGCTATCCTTCAGGAACACTATGCCAGGACTTGTACATACGTTCTAAGAAGTGCGTAACCAACCACGGGGATTACTTCGAAGGATAGTAACGGCTGTTAAAGGTAAGCCAACAATCCGTTCGTAATATAGCCCCATTCACCGAACTTTTCAAACAGAGAGTGTATAAGAGGACAACGTGCGAAAAATCAGCTGCCAGATTGAACTGCAAGGCTCCAAAATCATGTGGCGAATCTCTCATATAAATCAACTGGAGGTAGCGAGTACCGTACATGTTGGAATGGACAACCCTGACCGCCCAAGCCCTCAAGGCCGGTGGGAAGGAGCCGTACGCTGCAGTCAGCCTTTACGCCCCTCCTCGCTACTACTCCGAGTGCTACCGGGATGTCCAGCTCCTCCAGCCGTCTGGTACGATCTCGGAGCCTTGCAGTTCAATCTGGCAGGTGATTTTCCGCACGTTGTCTTCTTATAGTACAACGATTGCGTCCACAAAGTTTCAAGATAGGTTTCGACCTGTCCTACCTGATACTTCCATTGTACGGTCCTCTAAGAGGAAGAGCTCTCCAGCGAGTGTGTATACCAGCCTTGAGCGGGTGTATTAAGATACACCAAGCATCGCTTTCAGATATCGAGATTTTCCCTACTTGAGTGTTAGATGAGGTCGCCTCCGTAGCGTAGCGGTCAGCATGGTTAGCTGCCGCCCCGGAGGTCCTGGGTTCGATTCCCGGCTCTGCCACGAAATTTGAAAAGTGGTATGAGGACTGGAACGGGGTCTACTCAGCCTCGTGTGTTCCAAATGAGTAGAGGGGGTTCGATTCCCACCTCAGCCATCCTCGAAGTGGTTTTCCGTGGTTTCCCACTTCGTCTTCGGGCAAATGCCGGGATGGTACCTTCTTCAAGGCCACGGCCGCCTCCTTCCCTCTTCCTTGTCTATCCATCCCGCCCATCCATTACCTTCCCTCATGAGGCCCCTGTTCGCTTTGCAGGTGAGGCCGCCTGGGCGAGGTGCCAATCACACCTCACCAGTTGTATCCATTCCGATTAGATGTTCCCAGTTCTAGGACACTGCCCGTAGAGGTGGTAGTGGTGAGTTCCCTCGCTGAGTCCGTGGGTTCCACCAACCTGGAGGGTAAACGACTAAGAAAAGAAAGAAAAAAGAAAAGAGTGTTAGATGATCTCCGCGGCTTAGTTTGTCCCATGCCACCTCAATCCCATAAGTGAATATTGGGACAATTTTGGCACCAAAGACCACCATGTCAGACGTCAAAGAAAGTCTAGGCATGGCTCTGATGTCAAATATAGCCTCTGTAGCTGCTGCCAATCACTGTCTTGTATGAATTATGAATGAATTCATTGTGGTTTGCATGGTCAAGCACAGGAATTATTTATTGATGTGTAACATCTTTCCACTCGGTTGTTGGATATTTTTGTGGGAGTGATTTTGAAAAATGGGACGGAAGTGGATCGGAACGATCGAGGTGGCACCGTTCGATCGAACGGAAGAGTGCTCGAACGGATGTGTGCTAGATGGCACTGGTGGGTCGAACGGAAGTGTAAGACCCACTGCCAACTCGATCGATCGATCCAGCTGGCAGTGGTAAGAGAAACAATGAGCGCGCGGTGTCGGAAATTGATGCCATGACGTACTCTCGGCCATGTGGAATGTATATGACATACTGAACGGTAATTACTCATGCGAACTCTGGTGCCAAGTGAAACAAAGCACATAGTACATGTTCGTATCAGTATTTAAATGGTAAAATGCCTTAATATCAAACATTGTAAGTAGTCGGCATTCCCGGTATGATGTTTCTGCACAATGGCTGTTCAAATATTTACCCACATAACGGTAATGTAGTCATCAATATAATATAAGCGTCGTGGTTATACGAGAATTGAGCAAGCCTTAATGAACTGTTGCTAAATACATTCTCTTTACTCACAAGAGGTCCTATTAACAAGGCATTTTAAACTCAATTTCACGCAGGAACATTATCGAAACAAGCAAAATATCAATGAAACTTAATTCCGTAATGCAGTATTATTGGAACATGGAAATAAGTTACCATCTTGTGCACAATATTTGCGTAGTCAAAATAGCCGTGGGGTTGGCGCCTGTGACTGTGAATCTATAGATCTCGGCTTCGAATCCCGGACGGGGTAGAATTTTATGCTACCAGATAATCATTTTAAACGATATTTATCATATCAATATGACTCTTTTTAACAGAATCCATATGAAATTACTTGTTGGTCTGTGAATCAAGAGGTCCTGTTTATAAGGAATTTAAGGTTATGAGCGGTGTCGCGTCTTTTAATCTAGTTGATCCATATCGTATCTTTATTTAGGCTAGTGCTGGTGAAAGCTACAAATCATCTAATAAAATGAGTTCCGTATTATAAACTACAATATCTGTAAAACATTCCCTTTTACGATATATTAATATTTGTGCCAATTATAGTATAAAATACCGGTGTATCAACAATTTCACGTGAGGTTTCTTCTATGTCAGATGCTACACATCATATGCCACTACTGTAAGGCTCGTATTTTTTAAATTTATTTAGCGTATGCCGGGAGTGTCTGAGGACATGTTCGACTCGCCAAAGGCTGTAGCTGCTTTAATGCGAACACCGATGGGGTGAGCTACAGGTTCCGTTCAATTTCAAGTATTTCCAACTTTCGCTACCAGATGTCACTAACATCTAGTGGTGAACGTAGGAACTTTGATAGAGCGTTTCAATGAAATCTAGCCTACAATGCAGCTTCACACAAGTTTAATTAGTGGAAAGTTCTTTACATGCCATAAATCTATGACATGGGATCGCCGACTTTACTTCACCTCCGAAGGAAGGTATACTGAAGGATTTTCACGCTCTTAAAATAATCGGACGACTTCGACCGGTTTGGACCCGCGATCTTGCGCATAGAAGCTCAGCATGATACCGACTACGCTACCGAAGCCCAAGTATTTAGAGCTGCTGACTATTCGTAGGGGTTTTTCTTTGTAAAATACTCTGTACACCTTTCCAGAATATCAAGTAATCAGTCATGCCTGTGTTGATTTGTAATTTGTTTTCGTTTAGAAGTTACATAGAGTTGCTTTAGAATGCCTATTAAATAAATTGTGTTTTATCCGAAAATTAGAGTAGCCTATGGAGACATAGTCGTTTGATCGACTCACTCTGACGAGGTAATATGGGACTAACAGTTTCAAGGACGAGTGAGCTGGCAGAATGTATTCGCTTAATGAGATCTGTCGTGTGATTGGGAAACCGGCTGTAGAATGGGATTTGAATAGTGAAGTGAGCGCACTAAAGCTTCATTTTAGTATTCATGAAGCATGCACATTTACAAAAGGATTACCACACGGTGCAGGTGGCAGATTACGTGAACAATCAGTCAGTCAGTCAGTCTTGTTGCTGATAGGTATTTATTTTTTGTTTGACTTTTGAAAATAATCTATTCGTTAGGTTCAAGTGTAAATGTATTCCAACCAATGATCTTTTGTGACTTATCACCCACAAAATACCACTCTCTATACGATTTTGCCAATATTCTAGGATATTCGTACTCTGTGCTTGAAAAGGGACATCCCGAGCTTCATTCTTCCGATCTCGATGTAACTTTTCATACATGTTGGTCAGATCGAATCACTACAGACATTACAATTACACAGGTTATCAGACAAATGAAACAAAAACTTATGATACCTTATCTTTTTCTAGGATGTGCGTTCGGGATTTTCAAATGTTTGTTCTAAATGGCTTGAAGTGATGCTGGTTTGGGGGCATTATATAACCTGGTGGAGTGTTCGGGAATCAACACGTAATATAAGTGAAATCTGTAAGCCTTCGTGGCTTAGGCGGCAGCACGTCGGCCTCTCACCGCTGGGTCCGTCACTCCATGTGAGATTTGTGCTGGGCAAAGCGGTAGCCTCCGTGGCTTAGGCGGCAGCACGCCGGCCTCTCACCGCTGGGTCCTTGGTTCAAATCCCGGTCACTCCATGTGAGATTTGTGCTGGATAAAACGGAGGCCGAAAGGTTTTTCTCCGGGTACTCCGGTTTTCCCTGTCAACATTTCATTCCAGCAACACTCTCCACTATCATTTCATTTGTCATTCATTTAATCATTGCCCCAGAGGAGTGCGTCAGGCCTCGGCAGCTGACACAGTTCATATCCTCGCCGCTAGATGGGGGCTTCATTCATTCCATTCCTGACCCGGTCGGAGACTGGAAGCAGGCTGTGGATTTTCATTTTTCAAAGCGGAGGCAGACAGGTTTTTCTCCGGGTACTCCGGTTTTCCCTGTCACAATTTCATTTCAGCAACACTCTGCAATAACATTTCATCTGTCATTCATTTAATCATTGTCCCAGGGGAGTGCGACAGGCTTTCGCAGCCGGCACATTTCATATCCTCGCCGCTAGATGGGGGCTTCATTTATTCCATTCTCTGACCCGGTCAGTCGACTGGAAGCAGGCTGTAGATTTTCATTTTCATAAGAGAATTCTAGTTACTCCTGGTAGACAGTTTCCAGGTTCCATTAGCGTGTGGTTAAGTTATTGTTTTGCTTGATTGGTTGTGATGGCTGTATTACCGTGTGTATTTGTTATAAGACTAGGATTGGAAAGGCAGCCGTAGTTTTAACGTATGAAGCATACCGGCATTTGACTGGAGTACAAATGGGGAAGCAACGGAAAACCACTTCTGGGTAGGAGGAAATAGTAATCGAATCCTAATCTTCTCAGTTTTTAGCCTATTTTCAATTTTGAAAAAATAGGCTTATGAGATCACCTTTTGTCCGCGTGTGTGTGTGTGTGAGAGAGAGAGAGGTGTGTGTGTGGGTGTGTGTGTGTCCTAATAACTTCTAAACGGCTGGAGTGATTTCAATGAAACTCGGTAACTTTATAGCACAATTCCGGACGAACCCGACCGTGCCCTTCAAATGTAGTTACGACTCGCCAATCCATCATGGCGGCTGTGCGAACTATTTCACCAGCATACAATATCTCCGAAACTATTACCGATATCACCCTGGAATTGTTTACGGTGATAAAGGGAACTAGTAGAAGTTCACCTATGTGACTTTTGAAATACTGGTAATTACAAAACCAACATGGCGGCCACGCGAATTTGCGACTTTAAATAGAAGTTTCTCGCGATTTAACCAACCAAACGCAATAAAACTTGGTAGAGTATATGTTTATACACATTGTAATGCACCGACGTCTAACTTGGTTCAATTGTTTACAAAACCACAAGATGGCAGCTGTGCGAAATTTTAAAATCTCTTGTTACTTCTTATGTCCTAATCATGCGATTGGAATTTGAATGCTACACGTACACAATAATCTTCATGTAACAGTACATAACTCTATGACCTACATATATATAAATCCAACATGGCGACCATCTGCAATATTTAGTTGGTTCTCGATATCTACGAATCTATTACAGCAATCAAACTGAAATTTTGTATGTTGATAGAGGCAATTAACATAAGTAGGATATATGAAAATAGGCTGTATAATTCTTCATGGAACTACTAGTTCCTAACGATATTGGATGTAGCCTACTTTTTTTTTTATTTCAGACCGTGGCCGTTGTTATTGTTTAATTTGAAGGGCTAGGGCAACGTGATAACTCAGCCCCATGCACTTGGGTGTGTGCGTAAATTTATATGATAACCTGTGCTATTGTGATGGCTGTATTTGTGTATTTGTAATTCGGTAAGGATTTGGAAATGTGCAGCTGTGGTCTTATGTTAAGATCCATCCCGGCCTTTACCTGGCTTAGAATTGAGCAACCATGAAAAACCACTATCAGGTTGTCTGGCGTGGGCATCGAACCCACCTCTTCTCAGTTTTGCCTCACGTAGCCAAGACAAACGTTCCTCCTGCCCTCGGACCCATAATTAAATTTCTTAGGAGAACCGAATATAAATTCTGAATCCCTGCGGTGATTGCCAATAATGCTGAACTTGGTAAGGGCTTGATGAGAAATAATGTTCTACAGTAGGTTAGGTGTGTTCCAAACTCCACTTCATACCCATTTCTATCGTATACTGTCCCAGTGTTCCCGAAGCAGCGTGGAGTTTACAGGAGAGCACGTCCTTTCTACGACCCTCCCTTGCTTCCCCCGGTTACTTGCGTTATCTACCGTAAGGAATCTTGTTCTTCTGTGACACAGCCATCTGGATTGCAGGTTCTTGCTTCTGTCCGTAGGGAATTAGCCGGGCGGTGATAAGAATGTCGAGACGCGTGCTATTATCAAGGGGCTTACACAAGAAAAACTAGACTCCTTATTTCACAAGTAGCACTCTCTTCTTCTTAAGGAAACTGGAAATTGTCTCTAAAGAGCACGGTTCTTCACAACCGTCTAGAATTTAAAATGCTAGGTCGTATGATGATAAGAAGAGTAACTAATGCTCGGCAAGTTCAAGTTAAGCCCTGAGTGGGGGCGCTGTCGAATCGAGCGAGCAAGGGAGGAGAGAGAGCACGAGGGGTCAAGGGGAAGAGAGTGACACCTTTGGTAAATCATTCTCACGTGCGCGCTACCAAGCGCCAGTTGGTTTCTGTGCAAATCTCGTCTTTCGCGTGAAGCAAATAGCAGTAGATCCAGCAACATGCTGACAGGTAGGGCAAGGGGAAGCCTAGTAATTCACATATTTTCCGGGGAGTCAGATGAACTTGTCGCGCTGTAGTTTATATTGTTGTTGTTGTTGTTTATCTTGTTCCATTTAGTTCGAAACCTGGCGCAGTCAGCTGGCATTTGAGGGTGCGCAAATGCGAGGGAGCCGTGTCAGTAGATTTACTGGCACGTTAAAGATCCCCTTCGGGGCAAAATTCCGGCACCCCGGCGTCTCTAAAAGCCAGTGTAGTTAAAAGGGACGTAAAACCAATAACATTATTATTATTATTATGTTCCATTTAAGGACACTGGGTTGTAACAATGGTGTAATTTACACAACTAATTAACCAAATATTAAAAACAAAGTTCTGTTATTTCCTTTTTGTCAATGGTTGTTTATTTTTACACTAAACAAAGATCTAACCTTTCTAAGCCACCTGCTAGCAATACACATATGAAATATTATTGTCTAATTTTGAACAGGATTCTGGTACACTTTTCTCAGGAACTACGTAAGTTACAGGCCTGACCTTTTGTAATGTGATGATAACCATGTAGTTTTACAGAATGACCTGAAATATATTTAAAACAACTTTTATGTTTTCAATTTCAAAATTAAAAAATCATACATTTTAAGAAGCAAAATTATCTTTTGAGTTTGTTAATATTTAACGGCTCAAAATTATCACTCTGGAGAAACCAGGACGTTCATTTTGTGAGGCCACATGTTTTTTACATTCCAGTAAAAAACAAAGTATCCTCGACAAGAGAGTTTCAAGAAAAGTGTACCAAACTTGAACAATGTATATACTGTACCCTTTCAGCAAGAAATATGAAAATCACAGTATGCCAGCAATGCTCAAATCGGGATTTTCGGGGTTATGGTATGTTCTCCCACTCTGTGACTTACACATTTTGGATTGAATAGAGGATACACTTCCAAAATAATAAACAAAATCCACTCCTATTATAAAACTTTTATTAACCAAATATATACTTCTAACTTGTTCAGAGTGAACAAGGAATACATAAACAAAACAAATGTTAAATCAAAATAAATGGTATCCTACAAACCAACAAACTTATAATTCTTTTCACTTCCATAAAGTATCCCTTTTAAAATTCAATATAATCACGAGCTCCCAACGGCTCGATACTTTTACATACTCAGTGTTATTCTTATACAACACCTCACTTCCTATTATATGAGTATCTTATAATCAAAACAATATGTAATTCTTATTAAAGTACTGTTATTCCTTCACTTAAACTTTTGGGCTTTTCACAATGTTCTCATGTTACCATCTCTCTCAAGTTAACAAATTCACTACAGTGATTGGGAAAACACTTGTGTACTCCCGAGTTATACAAGACTACTTGAACATGTCAAAAATTATGATCACTCCCGAAATCTAATTGTCTTCACTGAACTCGTGAAATCCTACATCAATATAACATTACATTAGGGATTTACATTTATTTGTCTTAAAAGACCATTATCTCATAAGAAAGCAACGATCTGAATTTGCAAGTGGTATCTTTCATCTACAAGAACCTCGGTTCGAATCCCGGGTCATTAACAAACTCTAAACACTCATGGTGTATTATTACTTCAAACAGACGGTCACCCGACCTACCGCACTTTCGTTAATAGTAAGGGTCGGACCATCCCACTCAGCGTGATTTATTGTCCAGGAGCAGGAACCCCATGTCTCGCCACAGAGACAGGCTACTCTCTACTTATACAGCTATTTCTTATACGCAGTTCTTTGAACAGGCCTGGCTTTTCATTCATTTATTTTAACAACATTATTTAGGTTCATAGACCACTCTCGTAACCTTGGAATTTATTAATAATGAAGTGTCCTCATTGATGGGTAAGAATAATTCAATACAACAACCATATTTAGGGGCTTCACACAAACGAACCTGGGTTCGATTCTTTCACTGCCTCGGGAACCAAATCCCATACTGGAAGACTTATACATTATTGGCGACTTAGGGCGACCTTTGTCTAACCTGCGCTCATAATACAATAAATAGCACCCTTTTATAAAATACACACAACGGCCTCGTTATTACATCACTATATGGAGGACTTATCATAGCTCAATTACCGCGATCAACTGCCCCTCATAATTAATTTACCAAGTATATTTAGGTTCAACGCCTTCCTAGCGTGACAAATTACGCGACATGCGCTATACATTACTTTAAGGCCAAGTTTTTGTTTCCAAATAACTGATAAATTCAAAATCAACATTTGATCTACATCTCAATTTTTATATTAATCCTCTCCCGTGGCAATAATCGCTATAATTTAAGACCATGTAGTCACAACATGTATATATTCTTTTACAGGAGCTCAAAAGCTACTACTTTCATATAATTCAAATTAATCTTCATTTATATAAATGTTATTATTATTATTATTACGCTTGCTTTCATATAATTCAATCATTTATCATATACACTGATATTTTATTTCATACATTTCCACTAAGGGATTTATTCACTTCACAGAATCATTTTATACTTTCTCAATTTGTATTTGTTCAGATCGCGCTCCTATTCTGTTATTTGTTATTCAAAAACATCCCTATTTCTCATTCTCAGGTGGATTGTACACAAATATTCCCCAACACATAACATAATGAAATGGTTACTTACATGATCTGACGGTCCCCGACCGTATTTTCCAACGATGTTTCATTTCGCCCACTTAATGTGATTAAGCCATCTTGATTAATCCCATTTCACACAATGACATTTCTTGACACACATATAACATATATACCTTAAACACTGGTAACATTTTGAAAACAATTCTGTATTCTTCTATTATACACAAATAAAGTCACTAAAAATTACTATACTAGCACAAAATTTTATATATTTACATTACACTGCTTCTAATCACTGAGGCTTTGATTTGGCCTTACACACGTGATTTCTTGCTTCCCGTTTCCAAGGGTGAAACTCTTAGATGTCAGCTCCCTATCTGGTAAGAAGTTGAAAGTCTCGATCAATCTACCCCTCCCTGGAACGGTAATTCTTCAGATCCGGTTTCCTGACTATTCGGCTTTATTTTTAACTAGCTCGAAGTCGTTTCTCTCTAGACACTAATTTAGTCTGTCTAGATACAGTCTGTCCTATTTACGGCCTCTCGAATATTTATCGGTGACCTATGATTCTCTAGCATTTACTGCTCTTCCTTACTGCTTTTAATCACTGTTCGTTTGTCTCCAGTGAGAAAATGTCTTGGATTAAATTTTTCCCTTATTATTTTCCTCGCTCTAGACCCTATCTTATTCAGAATACTAGGCGGCACTTATTTCGTCTGACCCTGATCGGGTTCTTTAACTTTGCTAGAAATGTTCGTTTCTCTATCGTTGGTACTTCAAGCGTTACGACACTTTCAGTCGTTTTACTAAACTGTTATTTGAAGACCTATCGCCTGTTCTTTTAAGTTCGCAGCCTACTTGGACTGTAATACGGAACTTTCACTATAAGACTGATACTGGAGGAACTAAATCCTGTATTAGGATTTTCCTAAGTCTTCACACGGCGATACTATGATGATACTTCTCGGCCACTCCTTACGGGTGCACGTTGGTGATACAGAGTATCACGACCTCTCGAGGTCTAGTAAGTACTGCATGATGTGCCTGGCACAGCCAGGGCTTTTATACAAATCGGCGACAAAAAGATAAATTTCTTGTCTTTTTCAGAACCAACTTTTGAAGTAATGGTCGCACACTTTTGGAAATTATATCTCTGGAAAGCTTGTTTTCTAAACGTAAACTGATTTCTTTGTACGTGAAAATCGATCGTACAATTCCGAGATATTAAATGAAATTTACTCTTGAGGTACGTGGGTGTTGAGGTTGATTTTTAATCCCCTCCATCTCGGGTCTCGGGGAACTTTTTATGACGTATGGCCACGTTTGCACTTCTTTTCTAGGCAATTACTAAAACCTTTTTCTCCACACAAAAATCTCTATTCCGAAATGATTCACAATGATGTATTTCTTTAGTTAATTATATGCTCGCAAGTGCTTTAAATCTAATTATTCTTCTTCTTGCACAACTGCGACGATGCCAATTTACTGCAACGTAAGATCAATTTCCGAAACATGCTCGCAGTCACTCCAAACGGAAAGTTCCACTCGTTCTAATTATAGCCATGATCGGCTCTTATCGGTGCGTCATGCGTGATATCATTTCCTGGCCACCTGGACCCTTACTTCTTGCACAACGTTATGCTCGCCCTCCTGTATAAAATCTTTCTATGTTCCACTGAAGACTGTATATTTCCTTCCTTCTTTTTACCATAATACATGGATTCGACCCCTTGAACCAATGGTACATGGGTTCATCTCTCCCCTCCTTAGGTAAATAAATTTTCAAAATTTTGAGAAAATTTATTTAAACAGTTTCATAAAATTTATTTTTCTTCGGTGTCGAAGCCATCATAACATTTCTCAGTACCATTAGTTTTTGTTCTCATGGAGTCCCACGATAATTAAGGTTTTTTCCACCTATAAAGTCATATCCGGTAATAGTGTAGGTTGAGTACGCTCTGTCCCTACCCGTTCTTCCTCTCTTACTTTTCTGGACTTAGAAGTCTACAGAACAATATTCTTCGTTACGGATGTGGTCTATCCCTACCCGTTTCTTTATTTCATCATTCTCTCTTCTTAAATTGAAATTTTCCTTTTCAACAAAATCAATTATTTCTCTTATCTCACAATACAGTTTCTCTAATTCGCATTCGCAATCGAATGGTTGAGCTCTGTTTCCTTGTCCTACCTTACTCTTGTCTCTATCAAAAGTGGATTCATCATCTCTAAATTGTTTCATAACCAGGGCTTGTTCATTAGCTTCATCGAAGTCTTCGGGAGGGTAATATACTTTTAAATTCGCTGAGTTCATGGTCACTTCGTCATTCGTTTCACAGTGCCGAATTCTATAGGCATTATTTCTTAAATCTCTTATTATTTGATACGGTCCGTGGTACATTTTCTGGAACTTCTTGTACACGCGGTTCCCTGGATCCGAAATGGCTGGTCTTTTCACTAACACCATTTCTCATGCTAATAGTGGTCGATGATAACTCTTGTGCCTGTTTCTTCTTTGCCTTCTATCAGCTTGAGCTTTTAGATGCTCAAAGGCTCTTCTAATACGTGCATCTCTTCCAGGCTGAGCGTCTGCTGGCCTAGGAATGACCAGACTCCAAGGTCTCTCTGGTTGCTCATTCCGATGTAACGTTATTGGTATCTCTCCCGTAGACTCATGGATTGTGTTATGTATATAAAATTCGATAATATCAAGGATATCTATCCATTTCCAATTTTCCTCGGCACAGTATATCCTACAATACTTGGCCGTTTCCCTCATAATTCTTTCCACAGGATTTGCCTCAGGATGGCGAATACTAGACAGTATCTGACGTATTCCAAGTCTCTCTAATTCCTGTCTGAATTCTACACTTGTAAAACAACTACCGTGATCCGACAACAAATTCTCTGGTTTGCCTAGAATGGGTATCACTTTTTCTTTGAGTCGTTTTAACACTTGTTTGGTACTAGTCTTCTGTATGGGAGCAAGGACAACCATTTTCGTGAAAACATTCATAGCCACCATTATGTGTCTATTTCCTCGCCTAGCCTTTGGCAAAGGTCCGAAATTGTCAATAGAAATGATTTGACCTGGCCTCTCGGGCAACAATGGTATTGGCTTTTGTCTCATCAAAAACGCCTTTGGCTTAATCCTTTGACATAGATCACATGTCTTGAGCGTATCCCTTACAGTCTCTCACAGTCTCGGCCATACAAATGCTTCTTTCAGCATCGAGACTGTTTTGTCGACTCCCATATGTCCAAACGATCTATGGGCTAACCATACCATTTTCCTCTGCAAAATCGCAGGTACAACGATCCTCAATCGTTTATGGTCAGAGTCCACAAACTTATACAACAATCCATTAAAGAACGTGTAATCCTGAGCTATCTTATTAGCTTCAGTATACGCCGGAGTTCCCCTTATCCAACTCCCTTCCAAGAAAGATATGAGCATGTTCATCCATGGATCCTCACGTTGTCGTTGACCAATGCTTCTTAATTCATTCAAAGTGCGCTGATCCCTGTCTTCCAAATCAATAGCCATTACATCCTCTCCTGTGGACTCTGGCTGTCTACTTAAATAATCTGGAACTACATTTTCTTTCCCTGGGCAATACTCGATATTTACGTCTAACTGTTGGATATATAAAGCCCAACGCATCAACCTTTGACTGGATAAATCCGTCTTCATCAAAAAGGTTAAGGCTTTATGATCACTCCTTAATGAGACTTGAAACCCATATACAATCTTTCGCCAAAATTGCAATGCGTGCAATATCGCAAACAGCTCGATCTCGCTGATTGTATAATTTTTCTCGTGTGGTTTCAGTCTTCGACTTGTGAAAGCTAGATAATTTTTCTTCTCAGGGTTATCCAGGTTTTCCTGATATAGCATTGCCCCTATTCCAATCTGGGATGCATCTGTTTGTATAACAAATCTCTGATTAAAATCAGGATATCCTAGCTTCACATAATTTAAAAGCATTTCCTTGGCCTCTATAAATGCTTTTTCTGTTTCCTCCGTCCATTTCCACCTGCCCCCCTTCTTCAGAAGGTCCTGTAGTGGTGCAACAGTTTTGGTGTATGACGGACAATGTCCTGAGAAAAATCCAATCAATCCCAAAAACTGGCGAACGTTTTTTACCTTCAAAGGCCTGGGAAAATCTCTTATTGATTCTAGTTTGCATGGATTTGGTTTAACACCATCTTTGTCTATCACATGCCCCAGAAACGTAACTTGTCTCTGACAAAAATTTGATTTCTTCAAGTTAATCTTAAAGTTCGCCCTTCTTAAATCTTCCAATAATTTCTTTAACTTTTTCAAGTGTTCCCAATGTTTTCCGTGGTAAGCAATATGTCATCCACATAACGGATAGTGCAATCTTTCACTTCCTCTGACAGGTTACGATCAAGCGCTCTTATTAAGGCGGATCCCGCGGTCTTCAAGCCAAACGGGCATCTCTTGAAGCAATGTGTTTGTTGATCGAACTGAAATCCAGTTAAGAGACTGGTTTTCTCTTCCAGTTCGAGATGATGATATGAAGACCTCATGTCAATATTTGTGAATATCTTCTTGCCTTTAAATTTCCTCAGTATTTCTTTTATGGGTGGTGCCGAATCATTTTCTGGTATGATTTTCGCGTTCAGATTCATGGCATCCAAACACACCCTTACTGAGCCATCTGGTTTACTCACAATTACTAATGGACTAACATATGGTGTCGGCATCTTTTCTATAACACCTGCATCACTCATCTCATGCAGTGTTTTCTTCGTTTGTGGGTAATGTTTTTCTGCAACCGGGTATGGTTTTTGTCTGAACGGTGCCCAATCATTTACTTGAAAAGCGTATTTAAAATTTTTAATCTTCCCCGGCTTGGAATCAAATACGTCCCTGTAATTTAATAGTAATTCCTTTAATTGTTCCCTGTTTTCGAGGTTAACTTTAGCTTCCTCTATTTTTCCTGACAGGCTGCTTTCGAACTCAGTTTCCAAACTATCTCCAAGTTGTATGTTGAGGACTTCAAATACTTTCTCTATGTCCTTACAACCTTCCCCTGACATTTTTTCCACATGCCATACCTGTTCTTCTATCTTTGCATCCTGTTCCTGTTGATTAATGTCTGGTCCATCCCCATCCTCTCTTTAATCCTGATGCAATTTTGCGCTAGGTCTATGATGACCTTGTTCTCACGGATAAAATCATTACCTAATATGACATTATATGGCAATTGATTTACCAGCAAAAAGCATTGCGAAATCTCAGCGTTACCTATGATAAAATCAATGTATACCTGAAATTTACATGTCAAAGATTTTTCAGGAATAATTCCCTTAATCTTCACACTTGAGGTGGGAATTTTCAATACGCGGCCTCTTGTTTCCAATTCATTTAGAAGGGTTTGCGTTATTAAACTTATGTTTGATCCAGTATCAATTAATGCCCTGACCAGTAATCCTTCTATCCTTAGCATGATAATAGGTAATTCTCTTCTAATAGGTGGGATTCCTTCCACCTCCTCTTTAATTAGCTCATCTGGTCTCGCTATCCAATTTACAATCTCAATCTCCTCCCAGTTCCTGGTATGTTTCCACTTTTGATGATTTAATTTTGAAGTTTTTTTTATCCTGAGGGCTTCCTTTCCACTCATTCTTCAATTGAGCTTGTAACTCCAAGCTTTGAGCTCCTTCTAATCGGTCGGGTGATTTTCGGTTCTTTATTGCCTCACTCCAACGGACTCTTGGCATTTCAGGTTCGTCCGTTCATTCATTCATGTAACGAAGACTTTCCTGATATCTTTCTTTTATTTCGGCCCGATATTCATCATTTCTGTCTTCCGACCTCACATTCCTTCTGGGATAATTTTCCCATCTCTTTCTGTTATCCTGCCTCTGATTATTATTGTTATAGGGTCGATTTTCTTGTTGCATATAACCCGTATTTCTAGGATTTCTTCCTCGATATCCTCCTCTATAGTATGGCTGTATTCCCCTAGGCTCTTGATGTCCATATTATCGACCCAATCCCTGAGTATCAGTACTCGTGGACTGATTTCTGGTCGATGGTTTCTCTCTGTTTTCTTGACTGCTGGCCATATGTACTTGTTCAGTCTGTCTTGACTGCCTGGGAGTAACGTGTGAAGTCGTCATATCTATTTGACGTAATACGTTCTCCACTTCCACAGCACTTCTGGCTTTAGATGAGATTAACAACCTCTGTATCTCATATGGAAGTTGTCTTGCAATGGCGGCACACAGGTCGTTCTCAGCAGGAGCAATGTCAAATTCCCGGAATTTACACAGCTGAGCGGTGAAAAATTCTGAATATTTAGTTGGGGCATTTGTACTATACTTCCTAGAGTACAGATCTAGCCTCAGATTTTCTTGGACATCTGCTGCCCAATATCGTTTCCGAAAAGCTTCTCTAAAACCTTCCACCGTGTCAAATGTATACCTGAAACTCCTGAACCAGGTGAGACAATCACCTGCCAACAGCTTCTCAATTGCTCTCTGTCTCCGATCCTGAGGAACTTTCATTTCATTCAAGTACTCTGCGACCTCCTTCAACCAGTATTTAGGAGTAATTGATATATTATTACCCGTAAACTTCACCGGTCTGTCCGCATTTGACTTGATGATATTTATTATTTGACCATTTGTTTGGTTCATATACGGGGTAGACATTGCCATTGGATATCCTGGGTTCTTATAAGGGCTCTCCCCTCCTAAGTCCCTATCTTGATTTGTGCCTCGTTCATGGGGATCTACCCATCCTGTCTTTTGGAATTCATCCTAACTTTCCAATTCTAATTTCCTTTCTCTTCGGGCACTTTCTTCATTAGCCATGAGTTGAATTTCCATTTGACTGTTCTTGTGTTCAGTCCTTTCCAACCGTGATCCCAATTCATTCTGAATTCTTTCTTGATTCTTTTTACTGTCTTCCATTTCTTGTTTGAGTTGGAATTTCTCTTCCCTGAAACTATCCCTTATTTCAGCTAATTGAATTTCTACCTCTTTCTTGATGACCATGAGCTGTTTGTCTATAATTTCTGGCTTAATGTCACCTTTGGTATCTAAGTCTTCTCGCATTTCCTTTATCTTTTTCTCCATCTCTTCTTGTCCTTTGTAGACTTTATCCTGGATTCTGTTCATATCCTCTCGGGCCTTTCCTTGTTCATCGAATATAATTGTTATGTCTGTCATAACTTTATTTATATTTCCCTTTGTGTCTCCCATTTGTTTTGTTAATCCAATTACGGTTTCCTGAATTCCAGTAACCCCTTTATCTATCCCCTCTATTTTTAAGAGTTGTTCATCACGATCCGTTTTTCGTTGCGTGCTTTCATCCTTAAGATTCCCTTCGTATGTACCTAATTTTTTATTTATTTCAGCTTTGTGCTTCCTCAAGTTCTCATCTACCTGCCCGGTAAAATGACCAAATTGATCTTTCCTATTCTTCGCTTCGTCCTGATTCTGACTTTCCATATCATTTACTTTGGCCTGAATTTCATCGACTTTTCCCTCGGGGTTTTCCTACTTGGTTCTCCACCCCTTTAAATTTGTCTCCTAATTCCTTAAAACTTTCTTTTATCTCTCCCCGGGATTTTTCACAAATATTGCTGTTAGATTCTATCTGAGCTTCTAACTTTGCCTGCATCCCTTGGATCCGGTCTACAAGTTCATTTTTACATACATCTACATTCTTTTCCATATTATTTAATTTGGTTTCCACAGAACTCAAATTGTCCTTCAAAATCTCAAAATTTTCTTGACATTTAGTTTGGGAATTTACCTTACTTTCTTCTAAGGCCTTTATTTGGCCTTGCAATTCTGACTTAAGTACCTTATTTTCCTTTTCAATGTTACTTGTGATTTCCCCTTTTAACTCAGTTAACTTATTCCCAAACTCAGTGTCAAAACCTTGAAATTTGGTATTCATTGTCCCTTCTATACTCTCTCGGAGTTCATTTGACCCCTTTTTTATTCCCTTAATTTCAGCCTTCAGTTCACTGCTCATTCTTATACAGTCGGCCTCGATAGCTTCTAATTTAGTCCCCATGTTATCACTATTAGTTTTTAGTGATTCTAAACTTTGATTTATGGATCCTAACTTTTTGTTATTTTCATCCTGTTGGAGGCCCAATGTATTGTCTATCGTTTCAAATTTATTGTTTATAGCCTCCAACTTTTCCTTGCTATCAGCTTTTAAAGCGTCCAAAAGTCCCTGCCTCTCTTCCCTATTCTCTGCTTTCATAGCCGCCATCTTTTTATGGCTATCAGCCTTTAAAACGTCCACAAGCCTCTGCATTTCTTCACTTAATGCCATTTTCTTAGGATACAGTGGGCTATCATGCCACATCGCTGGTACATGCTTGAGAGATGGTACCACGAACCCTTGTGTCCCAATTTCAAAAATTTTACCTTAGTACGGGTGTTTACTAAAACGTACCCTTTTGATATACTCATTCAATTTCAAAACCTTTATGGAAGTATTTAAAAATTCAAAAATACGAAAAACTTTTTTTTTCTAAAAAAATGAAAATTTTGATTTTTCAAGAAAACTCGGGTTTTCCCTAGGAAAACTCATCCCTATGTACTGGGCGCCAAAATAAAGTTTGCTAGGGGGTTACTTATATTTAGGGCTGCTCGGTGTGAGTTTCCAGGGTCCAATGCGGTCAGTAAACTTAATATATTGTAGCTACTTCTATCATTACTTTACTTTTACATAATAATGACCGTCTTAAGTGTTCCTCTAATTATTAATCCAAGCACAGTATTTCTATGCCCCCCTGTGCCCTTTCAGCAAGAAATATGCAAATCACTGTATGGCAGCAATGCTCAAATCGGGATTTTCGGGGTTATGGTATGTTCTCCCACTCTGTGACTTACACATTTTGGATTAAATAGAGGGTACACTTCCAAAATAATAAACAAAATTCACTCCTATTATAAAACTTTTAAATAACCAAATATATGGCGCTATAACAAAATAAACAAATAAAATACTGACCAATACTTCTAACTTGTTCAGAGTGAACAAGGAATACATAAACAAAACAAATGTTAAATCAAAATAAATGGTTTCCTACAAACCAACAAACTTATAATTCTTTTCACTTCCATAAAGTATCCCTTTTAAAATTCAATATAATCACGAGCTCCCAACGGCTCGATACTTTTACATACTCTGTGTTATTCTTATACAACACCTCACTTCCTATTATATGAGTATCTTATAATCAAAACAATATTTAATCCTTATTAAAGTACTGTTATTCCTTCACTTAAACTTTTGGGCTTTTCACAATGTTCTCATGTTACCATCTCTCTCAAGTTAACAAATTCACTACAGTGATTGGGAAAACACTTGTGTACTCCCGAGTTATACAAGACTACTTGAACATGTCAAAAATTATGATCACTCCCGAAATCTAATTGTCTTCACTGAACTCGTGAAATCCTACATCAATATAACATTACATTAGGGATTTATATTTATTTGTCTTAAAATACCATTATCTCATAAGAAAGCAACGATCTGAACTTGCAAGCGGTATCTTTCATCTACAAGAACCTCGGTTCGAATCCCGGGTCATTAACAAACTCTAAACACTCATGGTGTATTATTACTTCAAACAGACGGTCACCCGACCTACCGCACTTCCGTTAATAGTAAGGGTCGGACCGTCCCACTCAGCGTGATTTATTGTCCAGGAGCAGGAACCCCATGTCTCGCCACAGAGACAGGCTACTCTCTGCTTATACAGCTATTTCTTATACGCAGTTCTTTGAACAGACCTGGCTTTTCATTCATTTATTTTAACAACATTATTTAGGTTCATAGACCACTCTCGTAACCTTGGCATTTATTAATTATGAAGTGTCCTCATTGATGGGTAAGAATAATTCAATACAACAACCATATTTAGGGGCTTCACGCAAATGAACCTGGGTTCGATTCTTTCACTGCCTCGGGAACCACATCCCATACTGGAGGACTTATACATTATTGGCGACTTAGGGCGACCTTTGTCTAACCTGCGCTCATAATACAATAAATAGCACCCTTTTATAAAATACACACAACGGCCTCGTGATTACATCACTATATGGAGGACTTATCATAGCTCAATTACCGCGATCAACTGCCCCTCATAATTAATTTACCAAGTATATTTAGGTTCAACGCCTTCCTAGCGTGACAAATTACTTCAATGCGCGACATGCGCTATACATTACTTTAAGGCCAAGTTTTTTTTCCAAAGAACTGATAAATTCAAAATCAACATTTGATCTACATCTCAATTTTTATATTAATCCTCTCCCGTGGAAATAATCGCTATACTTTAAGACCATGTACTCACAACATGTATATATTCTTTTACAGGAGCTCAAAAGCTACTACTTTCATATAATTCAAATTAATCTTCATTTATATAAATGTTATTATTATTATTATTACGCTTGCTTTCATATAATTCAATCATTTATCAAATAAACTGATATTTTATTTCATACATTTCCCCTAAGGGATTTATTCACTTCACAGAATCATTTTATACTTTCTCAATTTGTATTTGTTCAGATCGCGCTCCTATTCTGTTATTTGTTATTCAAAAGCATCCCTATTTCTCATTCTCAGGTGGATTGTACACAAATATTCCCCAACACATAACATAATAAAATGGTTACTTACATGATCTGACGGTCCCTGACCGTATTTTCCAACGATGTTTCATTTCGCCCACTTAATGTGATTAAGCCATCTTGATTAATCCCATTTCTCACAATGACATTTCTTGACACACATATAACTTATATACCTTAAACACTGGTAACATTTTGAATACAATTCTGTATTCTTCTATTATACACAAATAAAGTCACTAAAAATTACTATACTAACACAAAATTTTATATATTTACATTACACTGCTTCTAATCACTGAGGCTTTGATTTGGCCTTACACACGTGATTTCTTGCTTCCCGTTTCCAAGGGTGAAACTCTTAGATGTCGGCTCCCTATCTGGTAAGAAGTTGAAAGTCTCGATCAATCTACCCCTCCCTGGAACGGTAATTCTTCAGATCCGGTTTCCTGACTATTCGGCTTTATTTTTAACTAGCTCGAAGTCGTTTATCTCTAGACACTAATTTAGTCTGTCTAGATATTTACGGCCTCTCGAATATTTATCGGTGACCTATGATTCTCTAGCATTTACTGCTCTTCCTTACTGCTTTTAATCACTGTTCGTCTGTCTCCAGTGAGAAAATGTCTTGGATTAAATTTTTCCCTTATTATTTTCCTCGCTCTAGACCCTATCTTATTCAGAATACTAGGCGGCACTTATTTCGTCTGACCCTGATTGGGTTCTTTAACTTTGCTAGAAATGTTCGTTTCTCTATCGTTGGTACTTCAAACGTTACGACACTTTCAGTCGTTTTACTAAACTGTTATTTGAAGACCTATCGCCTGTTCTTTTAAGTTCGCAGCCTACTTGGACTGTAATACGGAACTTTCACTATTAGACTGATACTGGCGGAACTAAATCCTGTATTAGGATTTTCCTAAGTCTTCACACGGCGATACTATGATGATACTTCTCGGCCACTCCTTACGGGTGCACGTTGGTGATACAGAGTATCACGACCTCTCGAGGTCTAGTAAGTACTGCATGATGTGCCTGGCACAGCCAGGGTTTTTATACAAATCGGCGACAAAAAGATAAATTTCTTGTCTTTTTCAGAACCAACTTTTGAAGTAATGGTCGCACACTTTTGGAAATTATATATCTGGAAAGCTTGTTTTCTAAACATAAACTGATTTCTTTGTACGTGAAAATCGATCGTACAATTCCGAGATATTAAATGAAATTTACTCTTGAGGTACGTGGGTGTTGAGGTTGATTTTTAATCCCCTCCATCTCAGGTCTCGGGGAACTTTTTATGACGTATGGCCACGTTTGCACTTCTATTCTAGGCAATTATTAAAACCTTTTTCTCCACACAAAAATCTCTATTCCGAAATGATTCACAATGATGTATTTCTTTAGTTAATTATATGCTCGCAAGTGCTTTAAATCTAATTATTCTTCTTCTTGCACAACTGCGACGATGCCAATTTACTGTAACGTAAGATCAATTTCCGAAACATGCTCGCAGTCACTCCAAACGGAAAGTTCCACTCGTTCTAATTATAGCCATGATCGGCTCCTATCGGTGCGTCATGCGTGATATCATTTCCTGGCCACCTGGACCCTTACTTCTTGCACAACGTTATGCTCGCCCTCCTGTATAAAATCTTTCTATGTTCCACGGAAGACTGTATATTTCCTTCCTTCTTTTTACCATACTACATGGATTCGACCCCTTGAACCCATGGTACATGGGTTCAATACTAGAATTGTTTTCTGTGAACTTGTTTATGAACACCCTATACAAAATCAGACAATAATATCTCATATTTATTGGCTGCAAGTAGCTTAGAAAGCCGGTGTTGGGGTAGCGTGCCTGCCTCTCGTCAGGAGGCCCCGGGTTCGATTCCCGACTCCGTCAGGGATTTTAGAAACTGACGTGAAGGCTGGAACGGGGTGCACTCTGCCTCGTGAGGACAATTGAGTAGCTGCCTGACAGTGAGGCAGCGCCACGATCACGAAAACCAAGATTAATGGCCGAGGGGACCCGATGCGATGATCACGCGTCACCCCAATATATGCAAGCCAAATGACTGGGCAGCGGTCGCTTGATAGGCCTAGGCCCTTCACGGAATGTAGTGCCAGGGGTTTATAGTTCCATGGGATACTATCTTCCCACCATGTATTTATAGAACGGTGTTAGGGAGAGAATCTTCCCACCCCTTTAATTTCAAGCAGTTCCACATGCCTCTACAAGCTGGATGCAGAGAAATATTGAATCCCCATTAAATTGATGTATACTCTCACCAGAACCCAAAGGTGGGAAGCATATATCCCAGTGGTCTCCACAGTGCGCGTCCTCGCCCGTTCGTTTGTGTTGTTTGATGGCAATGCATTGCTTTACATAAGAAGGTGCCTTTATATATACACCGCGGACAGGCCAACAAGGACCACGCAAGTATCACTTCTTTATAGGTCTAGTTTCCTTCTTTCTCTTCCAGAAGTCTTTCATCCTGGTCGACTGCGCAGCTCTTCTTTCAGCAGTCCATTCTCCTCTGTTGAGATTCTTCTTCTCCCCGACAAGAATTTTCAGGCCAATTTTTTTTTCTGTACTCTATTCGATTTAGACAACCTTTTTCAGTAATTTTGAATTTTTGAAGTTTTTCTTTCATTTGTTTTACATAGCCTCCTTGCCCTTTATAGTTCCAGATTTTATCAAAAATTTGTTTGTTTAACCTTGAGCAATCCATGCGGACCACATGTCCGTAGAACTGAAGTCGCCGTTTTCTGATCATCACTTCAAGGTTATCGATGTTACTATAAATTTCTGCATTGGATCTCAGTCTATAACCTTCCTGTGTTTTCCTAGGACCATAAATCCTTCTTAAAATAAATCTTTCTATCTTGAGCAATTTCTCCATTCCGGTTATATTTGTAGTTTCCATGCCGTACAAGATGACTGGTTTAACAACTGTATTAAAATGTCGTAATTTTTCATTGATAGACAGGTTCTTTTTATTGAAGATAACAGATTTGTAAACGTTGGTATAAAACTGAAATACAATGTTAATAATGGTTTCGGTCACTTGACTAAATATATTTCAGCTAGAATGGAAATAATTATCCTGCTCATGGTGTTTGCCATAGAAAAGAAGATTTTTAAAATTAATTTTCTGTGTTTTTAGTAAATACTATTATGAAATTATTGAATTATATTCGAATATACTAACTTTTAACATTCCAAAATCACTTTTATATGTTTTGTGCAGTTTTCGGCAAAGATGTTATAGGTCACTGACCTTGTGTTGCGTGGGAGCTACGTTACGTTATATAGCATATCCTGTTAAATAAACCTCATTATTGAGTGATAAACGCAGTATCATCATAATTCGGAAGTGGGAGATTATTACCCCATTGCTCATTTAAGAAAACATACTGTCGGGTGTGGGCAGTGTGATAATAATTTCCCACCCCATATTTCATAAAATAGAATCCACACCCATAAAATTGTTGCATATTCCTACTCATCTATAACCTCAATTAAAAATGTGCAAAAAAAATGTATACCCCGAGTCGTTTGCCCTATAAAGGGTTAAATTATTATTATAGGTGGCTTAGAATGGTTAGATCTTAGTTTAGTGTTAAATTAACCCCATTGACCAAACGGAAAATAATAACAGAAATGTGTTTTTAAAATTTATTAATTTATTTGTGTGAAATAAGACATTGTCACAACGCAGTGTCTTTCAGGAGCTTAGACATCATTTTCAATAACCCTGTGTACTTGTTTGGGTATGTGCAGAACATGTCCTATAATCTGTCTTATTGAGGTGTAGGTAAAAGTGTTTGTATTTGTAATTCCGTCGAGGATTGGGAAGGGCTCTGCCGTGACCATATATTAGGAACCATGCCAGTGTTCGCCTGGAGTGGAAGTGGGAAACCAAGGAAAGCCACTTCCAGGATGAATGAGGTGAGAATTGAACCTATCTATTCTCAGGTTTGTCTTATGCGGCTGAGTGTACCTCGTTCCAGCTATCAGACCAGAATTAAATTTCTCGGCGGCCGAAGCCGTCGGATTTTTTAAGAGCGTTAAAATCCCTCAGTATGCCTTCCTTCGGAGGGGAAGTAAAGCCGGCGGTCCCATGTCATAGATTTATGGCATGTTAAAGGAACTTCCACTAATTATACCTGTGTGAAGCTAAATTGTATAGGTTAGGAATGTAAACAACGCTCTTAGGTTTCTACGTTCGTTGCCAAGAGCCGACTGCGGTGGCGTCTAGAAGCTAAGTTCTGAACTAGGCCTAGTAGTCGTTGACGGTGGCGTTTGGTGGCAAAAGTAGGAACTATTTGAAAAATTCAAAGTCGCAGTCCTTACTTGAATTTAAAAAAAACAGATACACACACTAGAACAGCCATCTCAATTAACACCGGTTATCAGACAGATTTTACACACACCCAAAGTACACGGGGCTACATGACCACGTTGTCGCAGCCCCTAAACTGAGGAACCAACCAACCAAATTTCTCGGCAGAGCCGGGAATCGAACCCAGAACAACCAAGAATGCAAGCCACCGCACCAAGAGGTGGACAATGTTGCATAGATTAAAGGAGATATGAGGGCAACTACTAATTCATATCCGCGTCACCAGAGGGGGGGGGGGAGGGGGGGGGGAGACAAAGGACATTCTAGAACTTTAAATCATTAGGCTTAATAGTGGAGTAAATTTAACAAGCTCGATATTCCGTGAAAAAGCTACAACAGGTAGTCTTCTGTTACTTCGGAAGCTAAATCACCAGTGATGGTCAAAGCAATGAGGAAATAACAATTAGGTTGGCTCAGGCAAGGAATGCATTTCTACCGAAAATAAATCTGTTATCAAATAAAGATATAGGTATTAGAAAGTCATTTTTGGAAGGCTTTGTCTAGAGCGTGGCACTCATGGAAGTGAAACCTGAACTGCTGACGCAGCAGAAGAGAAGAGCATAGAAGCGTTTTAAATGTGGTGTTACAGGAGAATGATGAAGATCGTGTTGGTAGATAGAGTAACCGATGGAAAGGTATTAAGACGATTGGGTGCACTGCTTATTTAGACAAGGAATAGGTTGGTAGTACACCTACTAAGTTACCCAGGAATTGCAAACTTAGTTATGGAAGGAAGGATCGAGGACAAGATCTGTAGGGGCAGGCTAAGGTTAGAATATGTTCAACAAATTGCCTCGGGTGTAAGGTGTGGTAGTTATGTACAAATCAAACGATTAGCTCAGGATATGGTGCATGGAGGGCTGCATCAAACCTGTCAAAAGACTGAAGACTCCAACAACAACAAAAATTGACATTCAGTACTTTAGGTTTAACAGCAGTGTTTTGTTTTCATAAATATGTAAGAATTACGACCAATGATCGTATAATAACATGGCCCCTTCATTTCCAATATGCCGTATAAGCCGCTTCCTATGAGCAAGTGCCCGAGGAGAAATACACTATCTTACTAACCGTAAGGGCAGGAAGATAGCGGGTTTTATTCTAGGTTATGCTAAGAAAATGCTTCACAGATATTGTTCTTAGTGCCACTTTTGTTATACTTCATCATGAATGAGATCACATTCGCTCGCCTGTATTGATTCATTGACTTTATTATTGCGCATTGGTGATAGCAACCATTTCGGCTTGAGCTACAAAATGCTGAAAGATGCTATGTCGTTTATGCCTTTACTGTGCTGTATTATAACATAAATTCTGTATTGGAATATAAAGTTACACTGGCTTGATTGTGACAATAAAATGTTAGCGCCTGTCTGCCAGTTTCTCAGTTTGTTGGCAAAGCACTTCCTTAAGTTGTTAGGATTATATTTTGACAATGTGAGCCAACTATATAACAAAGGAGAAACTGTTCCGCATAGTCAATACATTTATTTACAACAAGTTATAAACTTGTTATTATATGGTACATGTTTCGGGGCCTCTAGTACTGGTCCCTTCTTCAGCCATAAATTAAGATGTAAAATCCAGCATAATTAAAGATATCATAAAAATACATAAATAGATGAGTGAATGGATGGCATGAGGTGAAAAAGAACATATTAACCATGAGAAGTAACATGAGTGCGCATCAGAAAAAAGTAACACCATTGGTAGTGATAGGTTCTTGTGAATAAACACTTATATAGCACTGTTCTAATGTTTGTGCGTGTGAAAATCACTTCACTTGGGATGTATGGCCTGTTGTTTACAATGCTGTTGACTGAAACTTGCTGTTAGGCTGGAGCTTCTGAGCTTATAGTCTCTTATTAGAGGGAAAAACACTGATTGTCATGTAATGAAATACATCATCATGTTGAGGAGACGTCCAAGCGTGCAAAAAACATACTTTACTTAGACCAACTAAAACAATTTTCTTTGTTGATCTAATTCACACAATCTCAAATCCTATTTTTCAACGAAAGACTCATCTCTGCTTCTTGTCTTTATTAAAATTAATGAATGGCCCCATTATTGCTTCATCCAGTTACTTAGATACCTCGGATCTAAGGCTTCTAGATTATATGCATTGCCTAGGCCATGAAGTATATAAATTTGTAACCATTGCACTCTCATTATTAATATATTATTAAATTTAAAAAGTAATGACAATAAAAATACTCATAAAATAGAATATAAGATTTAAATTAAAATAAGGTAAGGTAATATAATTTTATATCTTTGTGACCTGGAATTGTTATAAATGGAACATAGAAAGGTAGTTAGGGTTATAAGGGTGAGAGGATATGGAAAGGGGGGACCAGTACTAGAGGCCCCAAAAGATGTACTATATAATAACAAGTTTATAACTTGTAAATAAATGTATTGACTAGGCGGAACAGTTTCTCCTTTGTTATATAGTGAATCAGTCAATACGGAAAATTAACTTCTTTCAGAGCACAATTTACGATGTGAGCCAAATCAAATGTTCTTTTATTTTCAGAAGGAAGAAAGCTTGTTCCTTTCTACATGATCGTTAATCTAGTGTTCATGAGCCAAGGGACCTCCATTCCTACGTGGAATCTGAACCACAGGGCGTGATTACAAAAGGGCGGGGATTTACAATAATCACATGCTTTTCAGTCGGTCAACACGATTGTACCCATTTGTAATGGGTTTTATTCCATAAACCTAAAACCTTTACTGAGATTAATTAATTCTCTTACAATACTAGATTCAATCGTCAAGAGAACCCGTGAGAGAACCTGGACGTAAACGGATATCACAACACGCAAATAACCAGCTAAGTTCCTTAATCCATTTCCAAGTTACGAACACCAACCTGATAATTTGCTAACCAATACAGATTACCGTAATAAACAAGTGAACTAGAAGATTAAAAGTCACTAAATTTATCATAACAAATATTACCATAGAACTAACAAATCCGTACAAGTTACGCAAGTTCTTTATAATCTTCTGTAACTAAAATATTGCATATTAAAGGGCCTGTGCGAGATATCTTGAATAAGTATAGACTACCCGCATGGTTTTACAGTAATGCGGGCTCGACGCGATACAGTTCCGGCAGGGGCTATCGTCTTGTTTATTTGCTTGATCGTACGTTTTAAACAAAATGATGATATTTATGAAATCAGACTGCAATTCATCAATGCTGTGTTTGAATGCTCATTTGTTACGCTACATAACATGTGAGCATCCCTTATGTATTGTGCCCGTTTGGACCGAGATCCAACGACCACATTTTGTAAAATACCGAAATCTGATCAGCACGAGAAAATATATCTCAGGGTCTATCTAGGTGAATACTTGGGTCTAATCTGGCATACCTGATCTCGGTAATTCACAAGTAAGGTAAGGTGAGAAATTATTTTTGAACTAGCACATTCCTTAAAATTCTCAATTTATTTATAAATAAAAAATATGATACAACTGGTAAAAACACTCAACAAAGATAAAAACACATCACACATAAGAAATCAACGGTCCCTATAATATTATTAGAATTGTCGTAGATGTGATAATCAGAAAAATTAATTAGTTCATTCTGATATTCATAAAAAATTTCAAAAAGAATATTTACACTCGGTAATCACTGTTCAATAAAGAGTTCTGAGTGATCCCTACTATTTACACGTTCGTAGTTCACTTTACAAAGATTGCAATTTGATTTTATCAAATATTCGAAGCAAAAATTTCTCAAAATAAATAGTCACTTGATTCATTCGGTGTTATTCCAAAATTAAACTTATTTGGAAAATTGTCATATCACTGATTCGTTGTTTCATAACAATATCAATACTCGACTGACATAAAGTCGAATGTTAATAATTGTTCATAAAGGTTTTCAAATTAAAAAAAAAATGTTCAAGAACTTTCATAATATTTTGAAAATTCAACTTTCTTCTTTTATCACTTTCATTTGTTTAAATGTCATAAACGATTATAAATTATTCTCATATGTTATTAACATTACACAAAAATTGTTGTAAACAATGTTGTTATTTCTATCCACCATCAGCGGATTAAATCATCTAACTCTTCACCAAATTTTTATGTTAACAAGATTTTCTATCACCAAACTTTTCGTATAATCTCACAAAAAAAATTAATTTAAAAAAATATTATTATTATTAATTAATTAATTTCAAACTTTCCCTTCACTTTATTTATAACAAGTTTTCTCAACCTCTCACATGATGAATATTTTATTTGCTCATTTCCAATGTTATTATTATTGTTATTCAAAAATAAAAATCATTAATTATTTATTTTAATTCATTTGCACTTTTCAGCTTATTATTTTTTTTCTCCTCGGTCAGGTTCAACAAATCTAAATTCAAGTTCTTCAATTATTTATTTAGGCATTCCATTTGAATTTTGAGTTGATCCAGAAAAAAAACTATTATTTGGATTAACAGAATAGTAAAATCTGACAAGAATATGGGGCGGTCCACATCGCCTAACCCTTCTTTTACAAATATAGCCCACAGGCTCCTTCAAACATCCGCACATCCTTCTGTGCCCACAACTACGGGAATAAAACCCACTTTTGGATGACCCCCTAGGCCTCCACAAAATTAAGTGTCACCAAACGCACACTAAAATCATCGCCAGAATATTCTGCACACAGCAACATATTATTACAATTATATATTTTTTTACATATTATATTTCTTTCTTGTAATATTCTGTCAATTACTAGATTGTGGTTCTTCAGTATTATTGTACCAATTAAATAAATTCTGGTTAATATCTCCTTGCCTCCCATTTACATAAATTCTCCCTATTTGATACATTAAATACCTGCCGTTCCCTCCTTTTTATCTGAATATTTTCTTTTCTTTCTTTTTTTAAGTGCTTTTGAAAAAAATAATTCTGAGCTCAAAAATCTATTACTTCATACTCTTCATCCATAAACTCATTTAAATTTATTTAAACTTCCAAACAAAGTTATTTAATTTAATTCCTTCCAACTAATTAAATTCATCCACAAATTA